>OX104112.1:108508574-109167508 GCA_944474755.1 Limnoperna fortunei | reverse complement strand
CTGAAAATGTAAAATTGCAAAATGTTAAGATAGCTCAAAGTCATTAGTGAAACAGATTCCTGGGAGTCTCTGGCTCTTATATAACAATGTCCATGAAGTGATACCAACAGGCTTCACTGTGAATAACGATAAAACATGTATTATATATAATCATGTACAGTCTCACAAGATTAATTGATCCAGGGCACTTCCAGCTGTTTTACACAATGTGGTAATAGTTCTGTATTACCTGTACAGGTATGACACTTCCAGACAGTCTGAGGCTTTAGAGTGAGTTGTCCAGTATTATGGGTTTTTGCCTATTTTCTCATAGCACCTGTTGTATCTGTAACTATGACTACTATATGTCACATATATGGGAAGTTGTCTCTCTTATGCCCAAGTATATCATTTGGTCTTAATCTTTAGTCTGTTGGCAATTTTTACTTGGATTGGACTTTTTAAAAATGTTTAATTAAAGTTTGTATTTAAAAAGGTTACGCTTTCTTCTGTGGTGTGAGCTCGTGTTGAAGCAAAATGGAAGTTTGTTTTTATTTGTAGAAATAGTGTACCGGTTATATGTCATAGTGGATGACGAGTATAGTAAGTTGTTTCCGTTGAAGTATTTTTATTATACGACTCATTCATGGAATTCACTCACGCTAATGTAGAGAAGTACACTATTTCAAACTGTGTGACTTTTTCTTACTTTACTTGTGCCCAAGTAAAATGTAAGTAATTAGAGTCTCACTTCAGACATGCTGTATTCGATTTCAATCTTAATTGACAGTTTTCCTACCGAAGGTCGGGAGTTTACTCCGGCTTCCTCCCCCAATAAAAAGAAGACGCTATGATATAGCTGAAAAATTGCTGAAAGTGGCGTTAAATAACATTCAAACAAACAAACAATGTAAGTAATATCTAATATTTAATCAAGTAATATTGCCACTGCTCTTACTATTACCATATAACGCCATGTTGTTTATTTAGAAATTCGTTTTTCTGACAAAATGTGTGATTTATTAATCTTGTATTTTTTACATTGTTGAAGGAGGCTGTTTGACTTCCGCCGTAAACAAGAAACCTTTTTTTCAATAATTAGGAATTGTGTTCTTGTCGACTTTATTTCTACCCACTCCAAGCGTCATGCCATCTTCGATCGAACCCACGGCATACTGCACACCAGGTATGATTGTGCAATCTGGGCTCACAATCTACTGCAATCCAGACAGTATTGTACTATCTGCCGTCCACCCATGATCTCGTGTATTTTAGACAAGAACGTTAAACCTGGGTACAACACAAGATCTCCCGCAATCCTGATGTGATCTGAGATTGAACCCTAGATATCAGTCATATCTGTATAATCTGAGATAGAACACGTGATCTCCTGTGACTCACGTTTTGACTGTACAATGTACATTCTTTCCTCGCATATATGGCACGACTGTACGACTCGAGATCGGACTCGTAATATCCCGCACTCTCAATGACTGTACAATGTGGCATCCCCGTATTTTCAGGCATGACTACGATCTGATGTTTGACTCCAGATCTTCCGCCCTCCAAACATGATTTCGATTTGGGATCGAATCCTCTTTCTCCCGTATAGCAGGCAGGACTATTTGATAGAACCCACGATCTCCCGCATTTCAGCATTACCGTACGATCTGGGATATAACCCACGATCTCCCGCACACCAGCATAACTGTACGATCTGGGATCTAACACGATCTCCCGCATAAAGACCCAGCATTATTGCTACTATTGGCGTGACTGTACGATCTGAGATTGCACCAAAGATCTCGTGTACGCTTGGAAGGATTGTATTATCTTGGGTAGAACCTGGAATATTACCTACTCTTGGCAAGACTTTATAATTTGTGGTTCAAAATCATTATCTTCCGCAGTACTATCTGGAGTGGAACCCACAATTTACCGCCGTCCTTGCACAACTGCACGATCTAGGATTGAACTTGGTAAGGTTGTACTATCAGGTGTTGAACCGCAATCTTCTGCAGTATTATCTTGGAATGTATGTAGGAGAGGTCTGTACGATCTGGAAACAAACCGCACTCGAGCCATAATTGTACGATCTATGATTGAACCCAACTCTTTGCCAGACTATTTTCTCATTAATGAGATTGCGTTGTACCTATTTTTAACCGGTGAGATTAATAGGTTCTTACATATGTTTTCGGGAAAGAGCGGGTGATCTTCTACGAGGGTTTAATGTTTTTTTCGCTCGTTTACAAAGTCCGTTACAAACGACAGGAATGACTTTGGTTTGTTTATAGGTTTGTTCACTTCGTTTACACATGCTGCTTTATTGATTGGAACGGGATAAGTCAGTTCACAAGTGCTAAAAATGACAGGAATGACATTGGTTTGTTAACCAACGCTACTAATTAAAGAAATGAGAGAGAGGTCCGTTTAAAAAAAAACGCTACAAAGGACAGAATTTGGTATTGGGATTGATCCGTTCGCAAACGCTACAAATGACAGAATGAGACTGTTACGTTTACCACCTCTGCTTCAAGCTGGGAGAATTGTCACTGGACTTACTATGTATGCCAGTTTAGACTCTATCTTTCAAGAGACTGGATGGGAGCCCCTTGCACGTAGACGGGAACGGAAAAAACTTGTCCTTTTCTATAATATTGTCCATGGACAATGTCCGGAATATCTAGCTGATCTAATGCCGCCACTTGTCGCTGAAACCACAGTTTATATAGTAGTCAAAATTACTCTGTCCCATTAACACGCCTTACTTTATTCCAACAATCCTTCTTCCCAGCTACACTAAAACTTTGGAATGATCTAGACATATCTATACGAAATTCGCCTTCAGTAGACATTTTCAAGTGTTCATTGAGAGCAAGATATTGCCGCTACAAAAAACCACCGTCCTTTTACTTCATTGGCAATAGACATTTAAACATTCTTCATACCAGACTACGCCAAAAATGCAGTTCACTAAAACATGACCTATTTAGAGCCAAACTTATTGAAAATTCGATCTGTTCATGTGGTACTGCATCTGAAACTGTGGAACACTATTTTATGTCCTGCAAAAACTACCTTATACCTAGACTTAAATTACAAAAACATTTACTATTGGTTAATTTTCGTTTCGATCTGAACACACTGTTATATGGAGTAGTAGTGAATGACAGCTATGAAAACAACTGCTTACTATTTCAGCACGTTCAGTTATATATCAAAGAAACCGGACGATTCACAAGTAATTAAGCTTTCATTGTAAAACGGAGTTGCATCAATTTTCGCCCCCCCCCCCCTTTTCCCCTTTTGTTTCTGTTTCTTGTTTTGCTTCCTAAAACTTTGTACTATGTGAAATGTACAACTCAAGTGAATGTTCATATAGGTTTCTTAGGTCATGTTTATACCCGTGTCTCTCATAGTTGTTTGTAAAATATACTTATGCGATATCAGTTAATGTAAATACATGTATAATGTGTATATCACGGAGAAGGCGATTCTAAATTGTTATACATGTAATTTGTATTCTGTTTTTGACAATAAAATATGTGTTAAACTAAACCTCAGCTACAAACAGGAATGAGATAAGTGCGTCTTTAAACATTAACATTGACATTGATGAGTTCAGTCCGTTTAAAATGCTACCAATGACAGGAATGAGATTGGTCCGTTAATATACGCTACCATTAAAGAAATGAGATTGGTTCGGTCACAGGAATGAGATTTCTGTGTTCACAAACGGTGCTACAAATGACTGGAATGAGATTGGTCCGTTAATATACGCTACCATTAAAGAAATGAGATTGGTTCGGTCACAGGAATGAGATTTCTGTGTTCACAAATGACTGGAATGAGATGGATACTTTCAAAAACTCTACAAATGACAATAATAAGATCGGTCCTTTCTCAACGCTTTAAATGACAAGAATGAGATAATTTTTTCTCAACGCTACAAATGACAAGAATGAGATCGTCCCGTTCACAATGCTACAAATGACAAGAATGAGATTGGCCCTGTTCACAATGCTACAAATGACAAGAATGACGTCGGTCCGTTCACAATGCTACACATGTCAAGAATGAGATTATTCCGTTAACAATGCTTAAAATGACAACATGAGATCGGTCCGTTCACAATGCTACAATTGACAACATGAGATTGGTCCGTTCACAATGCTACAAATGACAACATGAGATCGGTCCGTTCACAATGCTACAATTGACTGGAATGAGATTGGTCCGTTCACAATGCTACAAATGACAAGAATGAGATTGGTCCGTTCACAATGCTACAAATGACAACATGAGATCGGTCCGTTCACAATGCTACAAATGACAAGAATGAGATCATTCCGTTCACAATGCTACAAATGACAAAATGAGATCATTCCGTTCACAATGCCACAAATAACAAGAATGAGATTGGTCCGTTCACAATGCCACAAATAACAAGAATGAGATTGGTCCGTTCACAATGCCACAAATAACAAGAATGAGATTGGTCCGTTCACAATGCTACAAATGACAAGAATGAGATAGATCCGTTCACAATGCTACAAATAACAAGAGTGAGATCGGTCCGTTCACAATGCTACAACTGACAAGAATTAGATCGGTCGTTTACATGCTACAAATGACAATAATGAAATCGGTCCGTTCACACTGCTACAAATGACAAGAATTAGATCGGTCGTTCATATTGCTACAAATGACAAGAATGAGATTGGTCCGTTCACAATATGTTGATTTAATCCAAACCCGATAGATATTTAAGGCGGGAAAGGCTTGACAAACAATTCTTTTGAATAGTTAAGATAATTACTATTTGAAAATTAGAAATAAGTAAGAACATATATTTTTGTTCAAAGTACCTCTAAAATAAACAATTTAACATTTACAAAATAATATCTGTGTATATTTTCTATATTTAGATAAACTATCTTTGAACAAGGGAACAACAAAAGAGTTTTTCTTTGCTGAAAATAGAAAGAAAACCCGACTAGAATCTGAGAAAAAAGTTTATCTTAATTATACCACACTTATATCGGCTGAACATGGAAAGAAAACACGACTAGAATCTGAGAAAAAAGTTTATCTTAATTATACCACACTTATATCGGGTCAACAGAACAACAAAGGAGTTTTTTTGTGCTGAAAATGGAATGAAAACCCGACTATAATCCGAGAGAAAAGTTTATCTTAATTATACCACACTTATATCGGGTCAAAGAGTTTTTCTTTGCTGAAAATGGAAAGAAAACCCGACTAGAATCTGAGAAAAAAGTTTATCTTAATTATACCTCACTTATATCGGGTCAACAGAACAACCAAAAAAGATATATAGGACAAAAAATGTTATTTACGAGTTTGAAAAGGAATTATTTATAGTTTTTAGTTGTGATTAAGTTTTGTTTTCACGCAATACACAAACAATATAAGGAAATAAATCGTGATTTTTGTATTAAGATAGAAAAATAGTAAAACTATGAACATTTTAAAATTAATTATCAAAAGGTTATTGTAAAAATAATTACTGATGAAACATTTAAAGATAACATATATTTATTGATATATGACTAAAAAAAATTACTTATTGTATATCTCTTATATGCTGTTATAAATCGAGGTTTCCTTGGGGCTTGATAAAAGAAGTTGAAGATAAACGCGTCAGTGACCCAAGTCAGGGGTTCTGCCGTCAGCGTTCGCTCCATCATCACGCGGAGGATACAGTGACCAAGTGGTTACAAACTTATAGACTTCATTGCGACAGCTTGTCTGGTTTACGACAGCTTGTCTGGTTTACGATGACCTTAAATAAAGAAACAACAAACCAGATAGATATATAGAAGTTTAATGAATTATGCTCTCATTTTCTAATTGAAACAGAAAAGAAAGAAACTAGATAATTTTGTATATGTTGATCATTTGTACAGTGCTATGCCAAATAAGATTTACGAAGAATTTTTGTATTTAGCTTTAACAATTTAACGATTTATAAAGCCTGTTTCCTTAATAGTCATTTATGCACTGTACTTGGTCTTGACTAGGTACACCGACAACTTAATGCCCTTGGTCGGACGGACTGTACTTGGTCGTGCGATTCTGTAATAAATTTGTTTGTCAACAAGGCTATATTACTACGTACATACGTGTTCTCGCTCCTGTCATAATCTTCACATTAATATCAATTAGTACTCCTATTCAGTAGCTATTGTAAAACTTGTAATCCCATTGTTATAGTCTTATTGTCCGTTAAATCCCTATCCCCGATAATTCCTCACCACTGCTGAAGATCCGGATTATCGCCATATTGTTTGTTTATCTTGTCGGAAGCGACTCCCCAATTGCAATTAGACTGTCTTTCTTCACCTCTATCCTCGTTAAGGACAAGTTCTTAGAATAAAAAATGAACAAAAAGATACCAAACTACAATGGCTTTCAATAAAACCCTTAACGAACCCCCAACTGGACAATAGGTGTAATACGTCATCATTGGGGTGTAAGTCAATGAATATTCATATATATTTTTTTCAAACCTGTTCAATTGTTCCAATATGGCCGATCATTAATGTACCTTTTACAATGTTACTTTTTCAAATTTGTACAGTACCTGTATTTTCGTGAATTCTTTTCCTGCTTTTTGAAAATATTTTAAAACTAATTTTATGATAAGAAAAACGTTGTTCAAACTGCCGAAAAGACGTATTTTAATAATCAACAAATTAATTTAATAGTGGACAACGATTTCTTTGAATCAAAGTGATGTATAATTCTGGATAAATGGAAACAATCTTCAGCAGGTAAGATAGAATTTTAATTAATTAAATTAATTGTAAACATTTATACTGAGGTTTATTTAATTTCTCCTATAAGTTACTATGACCTTATCTTATATTTGAATAATTTAACTAAGATATGCACGTTTTCCTATTTCATTTTTTAAAATTATTTTTTATTATTATTAATATTATTTTAGAGGGAATAAAAATAAACTATATAAATTTTTTAACTAAAAACATTTATTATATTACTGTAAAAATATAATTCCAACATTTGAAAAATATAATTTCTTGCATGTCTGGAAATATTAGTTAAAATCAAATTTTTCACCAGTTGTGAAAGTACTGTTTTAAGTAACTCTATTGTTAAATTAGGCTCAATTATGCTATATTAAAGAAAATTTACTTAAACCATCAATTTATGGGAAATCATCTAATTTTGCAAAATGAGGAAATTAGATCTAGCATTTTTAGCACTCCTATGACGGGAGTTATTTGAGAGATGATGTTGATGAATGCTTTCACCAATTTTGCAGCGTTTTACATGAAATTAAGTGACATTACAAGCCTTTAAGATGTAATTTGTCAGCTTTCGTACCATTATGACGCTTTTAAGCATTGCTAAGAAATGGCTAATATGTTGAAAGGCTGTATGATTTGATATCCTGCGCCCTTCTGAGAAAATAACATCGCCTTAATCCAGATTTCTGAAGAAATATTCAAAATAACACAAAATCGTTTATCAACCAGTTTTATCGTCAAATTATTGGTGTTTTCAGCTCACGTCTTCAGAGATAAACGGTCAAAATGGCTAGAATTAAACTAATTATATCTTATTTGAATTATACAAGTCATTACAAAGTGTAAGCACGGTCACATTACGACAAGCCACCGAAACGAAGAATAACTTCTTTAAACACGCAAGAAAATCTGTTAACAAACGTCGACGGTGATAATTTAATATAACTAATAGAATTGGAGAAGAAAATCAAATTTACTAATAAAGTAGAATATATTCAAACTCGTCAGAATTGTGTTGGGTTTTAGTTATTATACCAAATTCAAATTGTGCTTTTAACAAAAATTAAAACAGAAAACCTTGGTTGCAGTTAATTTTTTATACGTCATATGAAAATATCAAAAAGACAAAAATGATGTCGTATTCGATTAGTAAAATAAATTTGGGATTTTCAGAAAAATAACAAATTATTGGAACCTTTCCATACTGAAAAGAGAAAATTTTTTGTAGACTGGATACATTTTATGCCGCATTTTTTATCGTAGACTGGACACATTTTATGCCACTTTTTTCGTAGACTGGATACATTTATTCTACATTTTATTCGTAGACTTGGACACATTTTGTTCCGCAGCTTTTTCGTAGACTTGGACACATTTTTTTCAACATTTTTTTCGTAGACTGAACCAATTTTATTCATATTTTTTTCGTAGACTTGACACATTGTATTTATATTTTTTTCGTAGACTGGACATATTTTATGCCACTTTTTTTTCGTAGACTGGACATATTTTATGCCACTTTTTTCGTAGACTGGATACATTTATTCTATTTTTTTCGTGGACTTGGACACATTTTGTTCCGCATTTTTTTCGTAGACTTGAACACATTTTTTTCAACATTTTTTTCGTAGACTGAACCAATTTTATTCATATTTTTTTCGTGGACTGGGAACATTTTATGCCACTTTTTTCGTTTTTTTTTTTGTATTCCACGTGTCATTTTCGTCCTATTTTCTCCCAATTACTTCTTTTTCTTCAAATATACAAATTTTAAACGATATTTGACGTTTAAATTACACCGATAAATATTTATGTGCATTTTATTTCAACAATATTTATTTCTATTAACAAAATACTATATTTATAACTTAGTAATGTAAGTTTTAAAGATAAACCTTAAAAAATTATAATTTTTTAAATTGTAATTTAAAAAATGTAATAATTGTTTTAATAAATAGCTAATATATTACATCTTTTCTGCTGCTGTAGTGCATTATCTCTTGTTCTTAATGTTAAAAACACGTTTATAAATGCAAAAGGCGGTAGGTTTTCATTTCTGATTTTAGAACCAATAGTTTCATAATTTTTTTAAAATAACATTTCATTATTGTATACATCATAATTTAGGCTTTTCGTACTTATTATTAGGTTTGAATAAAAAAAAAATATATATAAAAAGAAACATAAGTTAAATTAAGTTTTTAATTTATCTCAAATAATTTATCAGTTGTCAAGTTTCATTCTAGAACTACAAATTGTCAGTAGTTAAATTTGTCTCTAATAAAATAAATACGAAAAATATACTTGTATTTATTTTTGAGAAGAAACAAGAAATTCTTTATGAAAAAGAATGATAAACACTCCAACAAGGGGAATATTAAAAGTAATTTTGTTTTAATGTTGATTTATCCGGCATTGTTTTCTGTTTCTCGTTTTGATATTATACCATAAAATACGTTCATATGTCGCCTAAAGATACCAAAGAGATCTCGTTTTATTGCAGATTTGAAATAAAATATTAAATACGAGATGTCAAAACGTTTTAAAGGCTTTACTGTAACACTGCTCTGATATTTTATTTTACACTTGTGTAAGTACAAATAGTTTATAACTACAGTAACGACGATAAAAATACAAATAGAAATGTGAATTTATCAATTAAAAAAGAAGCTATAGTCGAGAAATCGTGTTATATATTACCAGTATATGATTTCTCATCTCGTGTTAAAACATGCTTCTCTCTGATTTAACACAGAGGGTATGCAACGACGTAGAAAATATTTGGAGAAAGTCTTCTGACTTAATTTATCTTATAACTTATTGTAATTCTCTGCTGAATGCTGTTCGTTTTGTTGTCTGTGATTTCTGTGTAATATCAATTAAGCTATTTTCTCCCAAGATCTTTATAAACAGGGGGGAAATTCCTATCACGGAACACGATAAACGGAACTTAACTACTCATTATTGAAGGTCAAAGAATACACATATGGTCCAATGTAAGAATTGACTTCGTATAATGTCTTTTTACGCCGCAAATCAGTCTCGTTTCAGAAAATTGGTCCCACTGGGTCGACAAATAACAAAATTCAAAAGGAAGCTCCGGACGGATTTATTTTCCGTTTAATTAGAAGAACATCAAAATCAACGTATTTTTATCTCATTTTGAAGACGATAGTTACAAATTTATAATATTAATTACTGCAAGTCACGCCGGTCTCTTGTGGCACACGTCGCTCGCAGCGAGCATAATTATACTCATTTCTTAAGAATATTGTCACCGTGGGTGAAATTGTGTTAGAAAATTTGTATGATCGTTTCTTAAACCAATTATGGCTGTTTTCCTAATCATTTTACAAATACACGAGATTTTACCCGTTTTTGTGTTTTGATTTATTCAATTAACGACTATAGAAAGATTTCCTTACCGTTTTGTGGCATACTTTATATTGTTAAGACATTGACTATAATAAAACTCATTTCTATTTTTACGTTAGACGATTTCATTATATTTGAAATTGTCAACAAATAATAAGATACTTTTAAATTGTTCCTGCATTTAATTATTTATCGAGAAGCTAAATTACCATAATTTAAAACATAGCAGCAAAAAGCTTTCATGCAAAGAAAATTATGAACCACTTTTGTTATAGATATTAATATGCTTTCGAATTTCCTTCCTATGAAATGAATTTCATGAAACCAATATTTGTTGGATCAAAAAATACCCTTTTTTCACGGATGCATTTATATTTTTTTTATTATATTTAATAATTTCTGTGTTATCAAATACCTTAATATTTTCCTAGTAATCCTTGTAACTTTTTCAGTTTATATAGTTGAGACTTTGATATAAGCATGTATGTATACTTATTCTATTGGATACAAAACACCGAAATGTTTCATGTTGATCTCTTCATTATTTTTTCTCTTAAATTTATCCATTATTTAATATGTAATAAGAATCATTTCCGGGACAGACGAGTTTATCAAGCTATGCTTAAACATTCTATTTTTGTTTATTTCTTAAAAATGTTTAAAAAAAGTTTAGAAAACATCTATTGTTTGTAGTCTGATAACTCTTTGAGAGAAAAATCTAAATAAAATATTCAAACAAAAAATTTAGTGGTACTTCCATATTGACTTCCTTTGGTGGACCTTTACAGGAATTGTACTAGTACATATGAAGAAGAATTTAAAATGATTGGTAGTTATTGTTACCTATATCAAAATTATGTCATGAATTGTCTTCGGAAAATCTGTATTGTCAGCTTTCATGGGTCTTATTCTTTCCTCTTGTCAGCAAAATTCAAATAACTGTGACTAATAATTCACCACATTTTTAAAAAAATCTTATTTTGTGATGAAAGTATTGCAAATAATGAATTATGTCAAATATTTCTCAAGCAATCTAAATGTCTATGTATAAAAATAATTTCCGGATTAAAATGTATTTTTTTCATTCAATTAAAAATCATAAAACAAAATTTAATCGTTTGGCATTAAAAGTCATTTTAGACATAGATAAGCTGTTATAATTAATTTACTTTCATGCGTGTTTAGAGATTAACATTAACTGAAATTTATCAACACTTTCAGTAATCCAGAGAAAGATTAGCGCGATTCTCAGACCACCTAATTCACTATGCATCTCATCACCTCAAAGATTAGCGGACTCAGATGGCAGGCGCAAATTCCAAATGATCAGAAATCAAAACTAAAAAGTCCGGAATTGCTAATTACCGGAGTAAGGGGATAGGAAATGGTAAATTACATGACTATAAAACCATCCTAACAAGTCCCCCGTGCTGATTAATTTCATCAATTTTCTAATAACATTTCATTAATCACACCTCCGGAACACGGCTGCCACTAATCATGTGACGTCTAAATTGCGAGCGCTGATTGGTTGTTCACAAGTTTACTTAAATGGACAATTTTCATCCTCTGTACGTCATTATTTACTTTTAACGATAAAGATAATATTTTTCTTGCAGTGAATGACCAAATAACAAACTACAAACAAAACAGAAAACTTTTATGTAAAATTTTAAAACTGTTGTTTAAAAAATTTCAGAACTGTTACTTCACAATGAACTTAAGTTCATTTTCTGAAACGACATCTTCAAGACCAACATCCTTTTTTATCGAGGATATTTTATTGAATAAACCAAAGACAATGTGTCGCAGTGAGTTTAACCCTGGTTTTTTCCGATCCGGCATACCAGATTATGGATTCCAGTGTATTCCAGGAGCACATCTGTTGTATCCACACCAGGTCCTGCAGGCACAGAGCTTCCTACACAAGCATTCAGAACACCCATTCCTTGTACCAACAGCTGGTAAGTCTTTTTGTAGTCTTTTTTTTTCATATTATTTGTATTTATGTCCTCATGTAACACATAACCTGTGTCTGAGTGTAATACAGAATCACAATCGTTTTATATCGAGAAGTTTTTTTCATACAAACATCACACATTCTTTTTTGTTAAATGCTTCCAAATAGCTGTCTGTATGAAAAAACTTTTTTCCACATCTTCTGCAATCACAAGTGTACTGCAGTCCTGTGTGAGTTATTGTCTTGTTTTGTTCGGGAATCATATACTTGTACTGCAGTCCTGTGTAAGTTATTGTCTTGTTTTCTTTCTGGATACTTTTAGCAATTTTTCTGCATTTTATGTTTTACCAGACAACATTACGCAATATTGAAAGGGCATAGAAACAACAAAGCAGCTTGTTTTATCTACTTACTACAAACGAAGCATATTTTGCAGAAAATTGTTGCTTTAATATGCATTCCTTGTAATTGGTTGTTGTTTATTACTTGTATTGAACTGTAAAAACAATTCCTGTAATGATGCAGGAAATATAATTAGGAGCGATGTTGCATTTCCAAATGTTACAGTTCAAATTTCTCATTTTAAAATAAGTAAAATAATCTAAAATAAACCGTTCTTTTGACTAGTCTTGAAAATAAGGACGGTATAACCGATACTCTGTTCTTGCTGACAAGGAATAATTGTCATTTTTTCTCTTTTTGAAGAGAGAAAATTAAACTTGTTTAAATGCTTGTATTGAATAACTGGAAATATAATTCTCTTCACACGAGTATTCCAGTAATTGCGAACTATTTTAGTATTCTGAACTGAATATAGAGATTATAATATCCATGTAAAGCGGAATGGAAATGTAAAATGATATTTCTCTCACACGATTCCTGTAATTTTAAGTGTTTAAAGGCAAAATTAACTTACAGATACACTATAGAAAATGTGTAAAAATATGACATTAACGGCGACCCAAGGGATGGCTGAAATTACTGCGACCCTAGGGTAGATGAAATTAACGGCGACCCCAGGGTAGTTGACATTATCGGCGACTCAAGGTTAGCTGACATTTACGGTTTATTTTAAACAGATTCAATGTAAATGCCATACTTAACACGAATGATAAGGACAGAAGGATAAGATGGCAACGTTTTATTTATTTATTTATTTATTTATTTATTTATTTATTTATTTATTTATTTATTTATTTATTTATTTATTTATTTATTTATTTATTTATTTATTTATTTATTTATTTATTTATTTATTTATTTATTTATTTATTTATTTATTTATTTATTTATTTATTTATTTATTTGTTTATTTATTTATTTATGTACGTATTTATTTATTTATTTATTTATTTACGCTTCGTGGCAATATTAGTTATTTTCACCATGAAATATAACTTTTATTTTATTTATTTTCGTATAATCGTAATAACTTTTATTATGACAATTACTTTGGGATCGTCATTTTTGCATGTAATTGATTGTTTTAGTCCAAGATTACAGAGATTATTTTGTTCTAATTACATACCCCTGACAAGTGTGACAAGTGTAGCTGTTGTTTCTTAGGCGTTAAACGACAGAATATTATCTATTTGTTAGCGGAAAGACGTTTTTAAATATAATGACACTTAACTTATTCTTTTATTGTTCCGAATATAGTTACTTATTTTTGACGGATCAATTCCTCCAAATAAAATGATACTGTTTTGATACAGTTCTGGTATATTCATTGATCCTCTAGTCTGGACAGTATACAATCTAAATTATTATTATTATTATTATTATTATTATTATTAAACTATATTTTCATGTTTTTACCAAATTTGTTTAATTATATATTTTCCGTGGCAGTCTATGATTATATCAATTTTTTGTTTGTGAATATTTATTTCTTCAAAATTCAGAACATAAGCTATATAAAAAAAGAACAAACAAGTTTTTGAACATGCATTTGAGTATATCAAAGGGTCAGAAAGATTCCCCGTTGATTAATAACTTGTACACAGGGTTCTTGAAGCACACAATTCATCAACCCCCTCCCCCCCCCTTATCCTCTAATTATTCGTTTATCTTTGCTAATTTTTTTTTCTGGTTCATTCCACTTATCTCATATATTGTACAGATCTTATCTTACACATATAATATATATTGTATTAAATTGTATGCATGCTCCATAAATGTTCTTTTGCAACATATTGTATATTTGGAGAAGACTTCATAAGTTTGTCTAACTTGTGTCTTATCCTTTTTGCAAATTTGAGCAAATAAAATATGTTTAAACTAAACTAAAAAAAAGAAAATAAACACATGTTCATTCATTCATTCATGTCTTTATTTCCTCAAAATGAGATTACATGATATTGGTGAAAATTAAATCAATAATAGATTATAAATGGATAAGTTCAACATAATGAAATTTGTGAGAATCAAATATCTATACATAAAAATATATATATAGCATATATAATATAGTGGGGGGAAAGTGGGTACTATATACTCCAGCCTCATTGGTGTGAACGTATTACATAAAGTATCTACGAATATAAAAGAGGATAGAACAATGCAAAATGGATTCAATTTGTTCTGGGAAAACAACGGGAAAATAATCCTCTAATAAACAATATGACACAACACATCACAAATCCTCACATATCTTTTTTCTAATGTTAATATTATTGTATCACCTGCTTAAAATCTGATAAGTAATTGCAATTAAAATGTCGGACAAGGTAATGAGCTGGTATCACAGATGCAATTAGCGCCCCTGATCAGGAAGACTAAGTTTGTAGTGGTTTATAATATGTTAATTATACCTGTTTAAGGGTACAACAGATAGCTATAGTATAGAAACACCAGAGCTACGTGTTCTATAGAATGAAGAATCGGTCCGACTTCCATCGGGCTTAATGATGAACATAAAATTGAAACAATGAAGAATGCATATTAAGACAGTTTATTTTCACATTACTGTGAAAAATATAAATAAATAAATTGATTAAACCATTTTGTTCTGTAAATCTTATTTTTGGCTCCCAATAAACCAAAAAGCAAGCTTTTACGTAAAATTAGTATTTTGGTATTATATAATATAAATAAAACAGATCGACTTAAATGCTCCCAGACATCGAGTTTTAACTTTCAATTAAAAAGATAAAATAGAAGGATTAGTTGCTGTTTGGTATAGATATAATTAAATCGTTATATCTGTATTCAGGTGTTTATAGACTTATTGGAATAAAGTCCTCATTGATAATTGAAGACTATTACTTAGTCGGGACTTTGATTTTGATAAGGGTAATCTCCCCTTACCCACCAAATTTTAGCGTTGCTATAATTCCATAACAGTTTTACTTCTTTGATTCAGCAACACAAAAAAACAGACTACCGACTTTAAAATGGTCGGGATAGATGATTGGTTTATTTTTTTTAAAGTCATAAAACAATGACCGTCCAATATTATCAATAATTACTGTTTTTCATTGACGGATTTTCATTTTCAATTGAATATTTTATTCACTTTGTTAAACTCTTTGGTAAAATATTCATCTATTCTTAGTGTAGGTTTGTTATATGTAATAATAATAATAATAATATAAAAAAAATAATATCCAAATTGACTGTCGTTCTATCCAATGATCCTGCGACACCTTTACATCAAAGCTAATACACAATAAAATAGAATAAAATACACATTCATTTTTTGTAAACATTATTACATTTGGGCTTAAAAAACAAAACACAACAATATACTGTTGAAAAAGGTTTGCATTGTGAATCAAATTTAAACAATCATTGAGTGTGATATTAGCCTAACCGTTCGAAATCTAAGAATAAGTTCTCAACTCTTTGAGAAGAGGAAAACCGCTATCGTAGAACGACACTACACAACTAACAATATTTAATTCATAAGACTGGGTCAAATATCTAATATTCATATTTAATCAGTTATGCCCATATCCAGCTGTGATCTAGTACTTATATATATTTGTTAAATAGATTGCTTTCACAATTCGATTAGACAACCATCACTTTAAACAAACGCTGTAAATTGACTCTTTACCTTAAATCTAGCAGCCACTCATATGGCAACATGGGGTTTCAAATTATTTCATAAAACTTAAAAGTGGAATTTATAAACCAGACGATTTTGAGAATTTCTTTTGATAAATAAGTTAAGAACTCAAGAACCGGAGAAGCTATACGAACGTAACCCACTAGCGTTGGTCAATTCTGCATCGTTATCGGTAAATGACATAACATATTTCCGTTAATTTAGATTTTCCATTTAGCCCTTACCCGCCTTATGAAGCTCTTTGGTAAGGCGTTCTCTTAAATATATTTAGATCTCTTTGTAAGAAGGGTATATTTCAATTTAGTAAAATGTATACCACAATAATTTAGTATAATTTCGAGCATTTTATTGCAAATAAAAATCTGTGGCGTTTCTAGTCAAGTTTTACAATTATATTTTAATACTATTCATTGTAATATAGATATTTTGATTGTCAATTTTGCTTGATTACATTGTGAAGAGTGTTGAGTTAACAAATTTGTAATGAAAACGGAGAATCATTACAATTATGGAAGAACACAAAATAATTTTTTACAAACAAATATCTTTTCATAGATCGTTCAAATCAATAGATGAATTTACCACAGGGTAAATCCTCACAAGTCAGGGTATAAAAATAAAGTTTTGAACATATTCGAAAATAAATAGAGTTACTCCCCTTCGACTAAAAATTAAAATATTTCAAAGGACAAATTAAATTTTTTAAGATAAAACTTTCATGTGCATTATTCAAGCCTTGAAAATACGTTTTTATTATATTGCATAAATCTGTTGTATTACTGGATTGTAGGTTTCCCGTTAAATCCGTTGTTCCAACATGACAGTCCAGGAAAACACTGTCGCCGGAGAAAGGCTCGGACAGTTTTTAGTGACCAACAGCTGAATGGGTTAGAAAAGAGATTTGAATCCCAAAGATATCTATCCACACCGGAAAGAGTGGAGTTGGCTGCTCAGCTCAGTCTGTCAGAAACACAGGTATGATGTCATGTTTTATTTTTATATAACTGAGGATAAATAAATATTAAGAAAGATTTTTAATTGAAGAACGAAGGCAATATACTGAAGATTAGCTTCATTCCGTTTTCTTTGTTGATTGATAAGTTGATAAAAGTGCAGCAAGCTACATTTCACCTTTTTTCCGGACGAAAACTGTTAACAAAATAAAATATACATTAGCGCGGGAAATGAGATGATCTAAAGGAAAAATCAATCTGACTACAACTGTTAAAGTACAAAAAATTAGCCCTTTAAGCTACTCTTCTTTCAAAAACTACATAGGGGTTTTCTAACGTACGAGGAGAGTGACACTAACACGTTTCCCCAATATGTATAGGCTTCTGGTATGGGGACGACCTGCAGAGATACCTTTGGGAAAATTTACTTTCCAATAAGATATAGTTACTGGATTTACAGTGCAATCTATAAACTATTTGATACTGTTTTCTAGGTAAAGACATGGTTTCAAAATCGTCGCATGAAACACAAGAAACTACAAAAGAAGCCATTAGACAATTCAAATGAAAACAATAATCAGTCTGATGAAAATTCCAGGGAATGTGAAACCCCAGAATCAATCACTGAAGACAGTTATGTAAAACATCCAACTAGTAATTTCCCATTTAGTCATTTAAAAACTAGTGCTCCCACGATAACCGTGCCAAATTGTAAACATTCAGCAGACGAATCTGAACCGGAAGAGGAAATAGATGTCGTTGAAACCGATCCAGAAGAAACTACATGACCAAGAAAATTATGCTGTGCTAAACAATAAAGCGGTCAAATTGCATGGACACTGCACACGTAATAGTGCTTCCATAGATGGTTTATTTATATTATCTTTATGTCACATGATCTACCACAAAACAGAGAAACAGTTTAACTATTTAGATGTATGTAAAATAATATAGATGTATGTTAATTATTTATACAATCGTAGTTATTTGAATGTGTTATGTTTATTATTCACCTACCAGCATTGCCGAAGGTGACTATGTAGATTTGCACCCAGTCCGTCACAAACATGTTCTCCGTATTTAATTTCTGAACGCTTGGAGATACTGAGCTGACATAAGGTATGAATGTCAACTATCATGAGTAACACAATGAGCATAAAATCAAGTTGGTATGTTGAAGTTATTGCCCTTGGCACATTTTTTTTTTAATAACAGTTTTCTCCGTGTAAAGTGTTATATATTTTGAATTTGCCAGAGAAGGCATATAGTATTGCATGTACAATACCCACACTAATATTTACTGACATAATAGAATTAATTATATAGAAACTGTTTCAAGTTGTCTAAGTTTTTGTTTCTTAGAAAATCCAGTGACTGGGTTCAATTTGATACCAGATGTAATACTGAATGTATTGAAATCATGTAAAACAGTGATGTATGGATTCCAAGGTTGATATCAATATCTCTGTAACTAACACATTAACTACTACACCAACATGTCTACAATAAATTCGCCAATTTTGAACAGATTATGGAAATAAAGCTTTCTCGTCATTTTTTTCATTGATTTTTACAACAATAAATGTTGTATATTATACAAATTTCACTTGTTTGTATAATACACGTAATAATATCTTACATATACACCGAAACGGAAGTCCATTGGCATAATAAAAAAAATTAATTCTGACAATTTAAACCGTCATCGTTATGCAATTTTTTCTATCTCGAAATAAGCGAACACTTTTAAATGGAGGGTTTTCAAGAATAATGTAAATATTGAATCAAAGAAAGTCATACAAAAATTAATATAGACTTATTATTTGGATATTTACTCAACACACAGTGGCACAATTAATATACGTTAAAATGTTGAAGCAAATAACAAGTTTTCCCCGAGAAGAATTTGGAATAAAGCATAGTAAAAGTATTTTTAATATCACTTATATATGTATTAAGACATTTTAAAAAGTCATCCATTGATGCGTTCGTCTACATAGATATAATATTTGTTCAAATATATTTGTTTTATTTTGTTTGTTTGAATTGGGCTTAACGCCACTTTCAACCATTTTTTAGCTATATCACGTCGTTTCTAATAGGGTAAGAAAATTACAGGTGAAAACGCCCAGCCTTCGGTAGGAAAACCTTGTCATGTAAGGTTGGAATCGTGCACAACATGCCTAGCAGTAAGGCTCGAACTCGCAACATTAGTGTTGACATGCCGATGATCCAAAGTTGATGACAAACTACCTTAACCAATCGGTCACCGATGTCTTTGTTAAACAAAAGAAAGTGTGTTTTCTTTAAAAATGTTGTCAGTAAAAATGTCTCGCATGTAAATCAATCACATGCACGTGAAAATGTACCGAATGTTTTGTCTTTAATAACGGCTCCTTCCGTAATATTCTGAAGACAGACATAATCCTCTATACCCTTATAAATTTGCAAAAGTGAACATAATTACAGAAAATAATAAAATAATTTATTGACCGAACAACTGTCTTGGTTGTGTGGATGTAAGCTGCATCGATAGTTTGTAATTTTTCTATCTTAAAATAAGCACAGAGTTTTAAATATATGGATTTTAAGAACAATGTAAATATTGAATCAAAGAAAAGCGTACGAATGTTCATCTGAACTTATTATTTTGATATAGCTTATTCTGACGCTTTCCCGTGATTGTGATATAAACACGCGTAAGTGAGAAGCTAACTTGTACATTCTACTTCAAAATTCTTAATTGTTTATTCTTAATCTGGGATTTTTTTGTGCGTGCGCTTTCAATTTTCTTTTTCATTTGTTTATCGAGAACTTCGAATCGGGGATTTATAAAAATAAAATGAATAAATTAGTTTAGAACTGGATGAAAAAAATATGAATTTAAATCGGATTTAAAAAAGACATTTCAATGCTATTTTCTAATAAATGCATTGCTGCTCCATAGGTTTGTGCAAAGATCAATTTGCTACTAAATACCACGCATGCTCAATAGAGGCACTAAAAGTTAGTATATTAATATTTAATAAAGAAAAACAAAATAAAGTTTTAGTTAAATTGTTAATTATAACAATATGCAATTCTTCTGTAAAGAGCGTTACAGTTTTGTCCAAATGTTAATACCACCACGCTACTCTGGAAAGAGCGTTAGAGTTTTGCCCAAATGTTAATACCACCACGCTTCTCTGTAAAGAGCGTTACAGTTTTGTCCAAATGTTAATGCCACCACGCTACTCTGGAAAGAGCGTTATAGTTTTGCCCAAATGTTGATACCACCACGCTACTCTGGAAAGAGCGTTACAGTTTTGCCAAATGTTAATACCACCACGCTACTCAGTAAAGAGCGTTACAGTTTGGTCTAAATGTTAATACCCCATGCTACTCTGTAAAGAGCGTTACAGTTTTGTCCAAATGTTAATACCACCACGCTACTCTGTAAAGAGCATTTCAGTTTTGTCCAAATGTTCGCCACGCTACTCTGGGAAGAGCGTTAGTTTTTCCCAAATGTTAATACCACCACGCTACTCTGTAAAGAGCGTTACAGTTTTGCCCAAATGTTAATACCACCACGCTACTCTGTAAAGAGCGTTACAGTTTTGACCAATTTGAGCTGGGTTTAATAAAACGTCTCAAATTGAGATTTTCTTCAAATATCTGAGTTTTTCTCAAATTTAAAGTTTCAAGCAATCTGTTTGGTCAGTTTTTGAGTTGAGGAAATATTCAAATTGAGATGTTTTATGAAACCGGGCATTGGTTTCTGTCTTTTTTGTCCTGTCTTGCATTCTACGCGTGACACTTGACGCGGACCATAAGGCATTTAGATGACCTATCAAAACATAAAAGTAATCTCAAGTATTAGCTTGTTCGTTTAACTAGCCAAAGCAAAACCGAAAGTAATTTAGAAATTATAAGGCTCGATAAATTAGAGAAAAATTGTATTATTGTCTGGCAAACGCCAAAAATAATGTACAGTTAATAATCCAATCAACAAGCATCACCTATTACATTTAACCTGTCCTCTGAATTTTAAAAAAAACGTATTGAAACTGTTATCTGATAAATATTATCCGGGTCCATTTCATTTCAGATCCAGTAAACACAGCGTACATGCAGTAGTACTAAGCTATGCTTCTAAATGGGTAAAATATTGACATATGCCATTATTTATATACTGTTCACTGTTGTCCGTATTGGTCAGTACAACTGACCACTCAGCAGTCTAGCTATATTGACAAGAAGGATTATAAAAACACCTTCTTTACAGAAGAGTTTATATTTATCAACACTTCTGGTCAATATTAGTGGAAAATCGCTTTCTATTATTCGCCAATAAATACATTTTCTTGTTGACTGAACCAATTTTCTCGTTAATGGCGACTCCAGCGGTGACAGCTTTGTTCGAACTTTAAACGACCATTGTTAAATAAAAGTGTCATTCCGCCCGACATGCATCGGGTATATAATTGGTTATTATTTGACCAACAGATTATCTGCCCCCTAGAGCAAATTAAACACTACAATCGATGGTCTTTTAATGTTCAGATTAAGGCAAACAGTAGTTACATCAGGAATCTGTAGAAATAAATATGGTCAGTATTAGAAAACAAACAATTAGAAACAAGCTTCTGAAGAGCATATTACACAAAATAAAACATCAACATCGTAACGAGGTAATTGATGACGCCAAAAGATTTTAAGTTTACAAATTAAAATGGACACTTAAACGGCATGACCACCATATATAGCTGATACGGCATGACCACCATATATAGCTGATACGGCATGACCACCATATATAGCTGATACGGCATGACCACCATATATAGCTGATACGGCATGACCACCATATATAGCTGACTACGAACACTC
The DNA here is from genome assembly GCA_944474755.1 of Limnoperna fortunei. Classification (NCBI taxonomy): domain Eukaryota; kingdom Metazoa; phylum Mollusca; class Bivalvia; order Mytilida; family Modiolidae; genus Limnoperna; species Limnoperna fortunei. The sequence continues at coordinate 109,145,500 of OX104112.1, read as the reverse complement.
CTGTTTTACATACAATGATAAATTGTATAAGAACAGGATACAGGCAAAACAGTAACAGTATCACAATTTTTCGCACCATGACTCCACTTTTTAAGGTGGTAATGTGGCTTTTATTAAGCGAATTTTGAAAACATCAAATACTGTTAAAATGGCTTCCTATCATCTAAAATGGCAAGGACATCAAAAGGACAAGACGAAATACCTATAATATATATATATAGAACGAAAAGCTTATTGGATATTACTCAAGTTATTATACCTTTGAATTCGTGTAATGTGATCTCAAGGTCATCGTTTGTTTGTTTGAATAATGTTTAACGCCACTTTCATCGTCAATATATGAACCAGAAATGTCATCCGGTATAAAATAGTCAAATTGCAAATACAATGTACAATGGCACTCCTAAAGAATTCTATATCAAGGCAGCATAAGCAGGTGGTGGTAGAGTGACCCTTTAATGAAATTATTAACGATTAAACTAGTCTGGAACAATATATATATCTATATATATGGTAAATTATGTATAAGGCCAATTATTCAATAAAGGATAAGAATGCTGATAAAATACGTACCAGGAATATGAAAACAATCAGAAAGTTTTGTATGGGAATTAAATACTATTATCACATTCTGCGACATACAATACTTAAAATCTTTTTTGAAATTACCGATGAACAAAGACTTTAACTATTGACTTGACAAAGGTAAAACTTATAGAAACAATTATACCCTTAACTGGAGCTTAAGTCTTTTAAATGTGTGAAGAGAAACAATAATGGGCATTAGAATTAAAACTAACCATTTAAGGTGTTTAATGTAAAATCCGTTTATGTTAAAGCCTTAACAAGGCTGAGGAACAATAGTATTGAACTGGTTTCATACCCTTTATGTGTTAAGGTTCCATTTGATAAAATACAAACTACTTAATGCTATTATTTCTATTAAAAAAAAGTTTCCACAAATTGTTCCATCATTTTCAATGTAATATAATATATACCCAATTTTTATTGTAATATTCTTGAAGTTTATTTTTATGTTAATTTGTTGCTATATCAACATGTGAAAAATTCTATGCGATAAAATAGTAAATTTTTTTTCAGTATGATTTGCTACAAACAATCTGTTAATTTCAAAAGCTTTTCCTTTTAAAGTTAAATCACGTAAAATAAGACAATTCTCAATCCCTAGTTTCTTACGCAATAAAAGCTTCCAAACAGTATTTAGTCGACAAAGACGACAATGCCTTCCAGGTCTGTAAACCATCATAAATTTGTATAATGCGGATACTGTTGTGTTAGAACGAATAATCGTACCATCGCTTTTTTGGCGAGGGAGCTACAAATAATAAACTGAAATTGAATCATTACAGCAGTAAAATTAGACATAACTGTATGTATAAAATTTTATTTCTTCATAAAAATCAAATGAGAAAAATAAATAAATATATAAAACATGTATGTTAGAAGTTGTTGGGAGTTTTTTTTCCGCTTCAAAACCGCAATGTTTTATGCGGCCAGCCAGTAGTTATGCCCCTTAGCACATTGAGGTGATAACAGGTGCATCACCAGAGGTAGATCGAATGTCTACAAACTACAATAAATCATAACAAGTATTGTTCAAGTCTGGCACTTGTACATTGTAATAACAAACGTTCACAAGTATATTATGATGCTCATTAGGTCCTATATAATATTGTTATACCGTAACAAACGTTCACAAGTATATTACAATGATAATTAGGTCCTATATATTATTGTTATACCGTAACAAACGTTCACAAGTCTATTACATTGATAATTAGGTCCTATATATTATTGTAATAACAAACATTCATAAGTATATTACAATGCTCATAAGGTCCTATATATTATTGTAATAACAAACATTCATAAGTATATTACAATGCTCATTAGGTCCTATATATTATTGTAATAACAAACATTCATAAGTATATTACAATGATCATTAGGTCCTATATAATATTGTAATAACAAATGTTCACAAGTATATTACAATGCTCATAAGGTCCTATATAATATTGTAATAACAAATGTTCACAAGTATATTACAATGCTCATAAGGTCCTATATAATATTGTAATAACAAGCGTTCACACGTATATTACAATGTTCATTAGGTCCTATATAATATTGTAATAACAAACGTTCATAAGTATATTACAATGCTCATTAGGCCCTATATAATATTGTAATAACACACGTTCATAAGTATATTACAATGCTCATTAGGTCCTATATAATATTGTAATAACACACGTTCATAAGTATATTACAATGCTCATTAGGCCCTATATAATATTGTAATAACACACGTTCATAAGTATATTACAATGCTAATTATGTCCGTATATGTGATAGTTCATGAGGTATCTGCAAATCTGAAAGCTGATAGCGAAATTACCAGAAAAGATATAATGCAGGATCTTCAAAATGCTGGACAAAATATTTATCCGAATTTTCTAACACTAGAATTCTAAAGAGGGCCTAACCATCTGCGCATGTTTGACCATGCATGCTGCGATCCATCATTCAAAACTCGTAAGCCTTCTTTACTAGTTATATAAGTTTTTTAACAAGAAGTATTCGGGATACAAATAGTACTTGTGAGAAATCCACACTGATAACAAAGAAAGTTCATTAAGAAGACATTGTCAACATGCTATATCTTCTAATAGAAATTCTAGTTAGTTGAAATCGGAAGGTGCGCATTTTAACGGACATCTCAGTGGCATTGATAAGGAAATTGTACACCACTCCTCGTAGATTTGATTTTTGCTCTATCTGAGCCTGAATTTGTTGAAGGAATATACGAAAATTGAAAGAAAACAGTGGCACATTTATCTGATCGACTACATACCTATTAATAATATAATAAATTTAGTGATTTTTCGCATTTTGTATATAAAAATATCACCAACAATAATAAATCTCTGACTTTTTAAAAATTAGTGTGTAAGATTAAAAAACCAGAGAATGACAGTGGCGGATCAAGGGTAAAAAACAAGGAAAGGAAAAAAAAGAGAACAGGGAGGGTAACAACCAGCGCCAAAGGCAAAAATGTAATCCCCGCTCGTCCTCGCCATAAATTAATGCATAAACGGTACTAATTCGTTTATTATGATATCTCTGTTGTAGATACTGTACCAAATAAAGGTTACTGAACACTATAAAAACCTTGCTCATGGCCCTCCATTTCCGATATCCCCTTTTTACGCCCCCTTTCGAAAATCCTGTATCCGCCCCTGGAATGAGTTAATATTTAACAGTATCTTAACTTTTGTTGGGTATTATTAACCGTCTTTTGGAGAAATGAATAATTATTTGCAAACTTTGGATGATTTTGTATACAAAAGCAAACAATAATCAGAGATGTACAGCTATATAAAACATCCGGGTTCCGAGACAATAATCAGAGATGTACAGCTATATAAAACATCCGGGTTCCGAGGCAGTAATAGCACGACCCCACAATGTCATCAAATGAGAGAAATGTGTATTGATGATGGTCAATTTGAGAGTTACGACTACCTCTGTCAATATATTTATTAACACTAGATGTGAGACCATGTAGTCAGTAACGGAAAGGCATTTTACAAGTCCTTGAAAGATTTTCCAGTAAAACAGTCAACCATTTCTCCTATTGGGTTTGTTTTATAAAACAACCACTGGCAGCCATCTACAATACGTCTACATCCAGGTGGCGTCGTGATCGTACCAGCGTTTCTACCATATCTACAATTCAATTATTATTATATTTTACTTAGAGCAGATTAATTACTAAAATGACATTACTTTTAACCAGCTTTTTAGAACAGACCTTTAATGCGACTGAAAATGTATTTAATAGAAAAAATATTTTAATATGACGTCCTGCTTTAGCTTTGTAAACAAAGCCGTGTCAAAATTATAATAAGTTTAGTTCACACATGCGTAAGCTGTGTGTTTTGTATAACTGTAAAAAATGACTTTAAAATGCAGTTTGTTATGTGTTATCCATAGTTATCGCTATTGTTAATAATGCTGTTATTTTAGTCATAATTTGTATGATTTAACATACTTCCGATACATTTTTTTTAACAATTCTACATTCGAATAATCCGACGCTCAACTGAAAATTTCAACTGATTAAGATATCTCAATATTTTTGTTTATAAAGTACGTTTATTCAATAAAATGACGAGAATATATGTTTATGTAAATTGTATTTGCTTTAACATACTGTTTCGAGATATATCTGATTAGTTTCAAAAACAGTATTTACCATTGAAAGCGTCCTCTTAGAGCCGCTTCGAAATTTGGAAACGATTATAAGACATATTAGAATCGAAAAAGATTACTGCGAGCGGGCTCGCAATAATCTATTTCTTAATTATTATCTGCATAGTTTTACTTCATGTTTTTTCTGCTTTATTGAATTTTATTGTAAATCTATTTTTAGTTTTGGATGTTTGTGCTACATACCCAACACAACTCCATACGTCACTATCATCTGGACAGATACACTCAAAACAATCGTCAGCGAATCCAACCTTCCCTGAGCTCCATTCAAACCCTTTGTAGTCACAAAATTGTATTTGTTTGAGTGATATTGCTGGAACAATAACAGCATATGAGACAATAAGGTAACACATATAGCATGACACTAAACGACGATGATTTTATTCTCTTTGTAAATGGTAAAATAGACGTCAATGGAAGTAAAATACCTATCCAGAGGTCATGGATGTACCTAGAGGTCATATTGGAGGTCATGGTTGTACCTAGAGGTCATGGTTATACCTAGAGGTCATTTTAGAGGTCGTACCTAGAGGTCATCTTAGAGGTCATAGTTGTACCTAGAGGTCATCTTAGAGGTCATGGTTGTACCTAGAGGTCATCTTAGAGGTCATGGTAGTACCTAGAGGTCATCTTAGAGGTCATGGTTGTACCTAGAGGTCATCTTAGAGGTCATGGCTGTACCTAGAAGTCATCTTAGATGTCTTGGCTGTACCAAGAGGTCATCTTAGAGGTCATGGTTGTACCTAGAAGCCATGGTTGTACCTAGAGGTCATCTTAGAGGTCATGGTTGTACCTAGAGGCCAAGGCCTTGTACCTAGAGGCCATCTTAGAGGTCATGGTTGTACCTAGAGGCCATCTAAGAGGTCATGGTTGTACCTAGAGGTCATCTTAGAGGTCATGGTTGTACTTAGAGGTCATGGTTGTACCTAGAGGTCATCTAAGAGGTCATGGTTGTACCTAGAGGCCATGGTTGCACGGCCAGTTTTTGTGTGGTGTGTCTCGTACTGTTTATTTTATGTCTAATGTGTGATCAGGATTTGGTATTTAGTTACTCTCTAGTATCTCATTTAGACTCCATGAAAATACAATTCTGAGCTGCCTTACAGCGATGTACATACAAATGACAAAACTATATTTATATTCCTACCATCCAACTTGAAAAATCATGGTTACCGTCGACTACTGCTTAACAAGTAAAAACTTATGTCCCATCACCTGTTCTATATTCTTTAGTTTTCTTCTTAAAGCGAATTACAACTCCGGACACTTCCATTATCATCACCACAAACATCAACACCGCAGTCTTCATTGTCAGACGGAAAACATCAATACTGATATGTAATTGTAACATGTTTATTGAATCTTGTGTGGTATTATTTACGTTACATTAACTAATATTTTATAATAACTGTCTTTATTGTAATACGTTTTCGTCCGTGTAAATTTTCCCTTAAGACTGTTGTATATTCTGATGTACACTTAAGTATTAATTCACTCGAGAACCAAAAACCAAAAATACAGCATTTACAACAATGGTCCTGACTTGGTAGAGGCATTTCAAAAGAAATGGTGGGTTATACCTGATTTTATATAATTTCAATGTAAAAGGACTTGTTCTTAACTTTAAGGTATGGCTGTGCTATATAGTTGCCATCTTTGAAAAGTAATTTTGCATGCTCCAATCAAAATAACGAAAGATCTCTTGAAACATCGCTACCATCGCACAGGTAAAATATTTAATATGATTCATTGAAATCTATTTAAAAAATTTAACTAACCGAAATATTGACAAATGGAAACTTGGAATAACTCGGATGTTAATAGCAGTTCTTAATATAATGTCTATACAAGTATCTTCCAATATGATCCACAATCAATGCAGAGAAAAAGTATGAAATATTTAAATTATTTTCTTCCGTCAACAGAAACATATAGAACAACGTTCCTTATGACCTACAAAACTGCAAATCCCTTAATATATTAATATGACAAGGTACAGAAATATTATACCGGAACGAGACTAGGGCGAATTTTGCATTTTAGATGAATCCAAGTTCTTTAAATAACTATTTGGGAAATTTGATGTTGAAACTACTACACAGTCTCTATTACACTGCGTACTCAGCATTGCGCCATGAAATGTTTAATATTAATTCGGTAATCCAATAATGGCAGTTGATTGCTACTACACGGCTCAAAAGATCACAACGACGAAGAAAACATAAAGTTATTCAAATTTGTTCAAAATTAAATCATAAAGTCCAAAAGTTATACATTCGTGCAATTATGATGTTATATATGTTAGATTCTTTTCCTCACATTAATGTATCCTTCCTTGTGTTGTCATTATTATTCTACACTTATTTTCGAGGAAATAATAGTTATCCATTGTATTATTACAAAATCATGTGTATTTGTGTTGTGTATTATGTATTAAGAATACAGATTAACATAATCACTCATTGCTTGTTTCTGATTCTGTCTTGTTTACATGAAGAATGATGTTATACTATTAATGCTAATTTCTCTTTGAATAAATATGTTACAATATAACTGCTCTCAGCAATTTCTCGCTATATCATAGCTCCAGATTTTTGTAGGTTAATGTCATAGGTTTTTTGTTTGTGTGGGACTGAACGCCACTTTCAGCAATTTTATAGCAATATCTTTGTGTCCAGTCCAGGGGGAAGCAAAGTACTTTGAGAAAGAAGCCATTGTAATCAGTGAAAACTCTTATTCAGATTTCCTTGGAAAATCGTCTTTATCTGACCTTCATGCAGGATGTCCTTGACACATAACAAGATTGAAGAAAGGATGAAAACCGTGCAATATTTACTATTTACATCTAATCAAAAGAGGCAACTGTACAGGTTAGTATGGTGGCCCGATGGGGGCATTTTGAGTTTTCTCCTTAGTTATAAGAAGACATGATTAAGATTTCGGCCTTTAGCACTTCGCCTTTATGTATTTTTAACTTTTAAGATTTTCTAAATTTTGGCACAGCCATCGCGCATTTTTGCATTTCGACTGTCAATTTTTTCAAATGAATATTAAAAGATAATAATCGAAATGGCCGCCACAGGTTACATAAACCTTGTTACTATTCTCCTACGAATATATTTATAAGTATTCGTTAAAATAACATGTTTATAAAATATTTTTAATGTTCAACATAATGTACTAGTAGGGGGCCTCGGTGGCCGAGTGGTCAAGGTAGTTCGTTTACTATTGATCACGTGGTCTGTCAACACTGAGATTGCGGGTTCGATTCTCACTGCAGGCAGGGTGTACTCGACTCCAATCTTAATTGACAAGGATTGCCAGTTTTCCTACCGCAGGTCGGGGGTTCTCTCCGGGTACTCCGGCTTCCTCCCCCAATAAAAACTGGACGCCATGAAATAGCTGAAAAATTGCTGAAATTGGCGTTAAAACACCATTCAAACAAAAAAAATAATGTACAAGTAGAATTAAAAGTATAATTAAGTAAAATAGCAAGGAAACCATGTTGCAGTAAATAGTCACTACATAGGTATAGCCGCCAGCATTATTTAATGACACTGCTTGAGGACAAACTTAAATGCATTTAGGCAATACACGTGCAACTGGTTTAAAATTAATTACCAATACTTAAAGGAAAGGTATTAACAAATATTCATTTTAAATAAATGATATAATCCTATTTTGCAATTTAAGTTCTTAATATATTCTCATAATCACTTAGGAAACAAAAAGCTAAATCGTTGACTCGCTAAAGAATGTATTATTGTAAACAATTATATTCTTAACAATGGATTATTTCTTTGTTACATGTGTGAAAAGTGGTTAAAGGGGGTTTACAATATAAAAATATAGTCGTAATACCGAAAATGTACAGGTACGCATATGTAAAGAATAATGTAATGATTTGAATGCAGGAACACAAAATAAAATAACAATTTACATTTTTATATGAATAATGTTTTATTGATTGTAAAAGTAACAACATGTGTTAAAATAATCTTTCAATTATTGTAAACTAACAACTTAGAAGAGGTAAATACTAAAAAGATTACTACTAGGTAAGGTAACAATCACAAAAACAAAAGAAGTCTAGCTTTGACAGGAGAATCCATGTACATCTAGCTATCCAGAGCCTTAGAGAAGATTGTTGTCCATGGCGGAAATGGCAGTACATGTCTTAGAAAAGATTGTTGTCCGTAGCGGAACACAAGTGCGGCAAAGAGCTTGTTAAATAACCTAACAGGGGTATTCCATAGTCCTAATTGCTCACCCATTGAAACCTGTAAAGGGAACCTGTAATCAGGAGTCTTACATCAAGATGAAAATGAATATAGGAACTTTAAATGACCTCGACATGGACATGTTTAACATTACAAAGGTTTTTTGCAGATTCGTAGCAGAAGTTCGTAATTTTTTGCATTTGTGAGAGACGCACAAGTAATGTACTAAGAGTGTAACATTGCATTTACTGGAAACTTGACTTAAGTAAGACTAATTGGTATTACGGACTATGGACCTCGTAAAAATAAACCCTTTTTTGATTTTATAAATACGGATATTACCTTCATTAAAGGCCATAACTGTATATTATTGAAGAACAAAAGAAAACGCCCCTGAGCCAACACCTGCTGCCAAGGATGTCATGGATAGAGCAACCGGAAACAGAAGTCGTCAACATGTAATATTAATATAAATTCCACGTACAGATATTTCGGTAAACACACCAAATCGCACAAATAATTGATAAGAAAAACCGCGACAATATCGAAGAATAGAACCAACATCACGAAAACCGCTGTTTTACCAGTTTTAAAACAATAAACACCTCATTGTAATTACTATGTAGTCAATTTGAGCACAATTTCAAAGGTCAAGGGTCAAGGTCATATCATAGCAACAAGGTAACCATTACAAAAAGTCCTTAGCAACCACATTTTTCAAATCAGGATGATATACCTTACTGAAATATGTCATTTTACAACTGGAAGTGGCATTTTGTCCCTAACAACGGCCACAAAAGTTTTTGACAACCATGTATTGTTTTACTCAGGACCACAGAAATAGTCTATTTCTCCTAAAAATATGGCCCAGCAACCTATGTAGTCGAGTTCATAACAACAGATGACGAAACATTAATTTATTACAGGAATCTGGGAAAGACCTTTCTAATTGTTCTTGAACAATTAGCCCTATCTTTAAACTTGAGTTTTGTATTTAAAAAAACTTAATTTAAACACATATCGTGTATTATTTTTAGTGATCTGTACATATGTTGCAATGTTAGCACGTGCAATAAGACAAAAACTTGACTTGTCAATATTTACATAAATTAACGAACCTTCAATACTGTCGAAACTGTCGAACTGCGGTTTCACTTCATGTTAAGACACTATTTCTGTCTTTAAAGTATAGAAATAAATGTAAGGCTAATTTATAACGTATTAAATTGCACAACAACTTTTTGATTGTAAGAAAGGAACAAGTTTAAGTTTAGCTTTTCTAAAAAACTAACCGTCTCTTAGCTGCATTACAAATTAAAATTAAATTATAAGGTAAACATTGTAACAAAATCTCCCTACTCTTTAAAGCTGTTTGGGTTAGGTAAAAATTATATGTTCTGTATCTTTATTTTCGTGTGAAGTGACAACAGGCATTTAAATCTCTCTAGCACCAATGGATAATAGTTTAGCGTAATAGTTTAGCGTAAACAATGTCCTTACAAGGTACATTGTTTACCTATCCTACATATAAATTACAAAAAAACCAGATACTTTAATAAATCCATAAAATTTGTAATGCAGCTAAGAGACGGTTAGCTGTTAAGAAAAGCTAAACTTGTAATTGTTCACTGACCAATGCATTGAAAGAAATAGTAGTCAATATGTGGAACGTAACATTACTACACTAAAATACTGATTACAACCCCGATTCAACATAAGAATATATCGAAATTTCAGTACACATACTAGTGCAATCCTGACGTAAACCAATGAAATGACAAATATATTTATAGATTTAGTATACCACCCAATCAAGTAACAGAGAGTCATTTACTCCGAAGACTGATCGTCAATTGACTAAGTATACCGTCTGGGAGACGGTAAAAAGTATATTGTATGATCATTTTCTATACCAATCAACTGCGGCAGTGATGATCATTGAACTTCTTAAATGGTGACATCAACTTAGAAACAAAAAATCCATATTTGAGTAGCTTATTTTAACAGCACCGTCCATCCTTGCTTTACAAATCGGAATACATATTTGGAATGTCAACCCAATACACCAGAGTATATACAATATTGGTTATGAATGAACCATAATTAGACAGTTGAGAACACGCTTGTCGTAGAATATCTTTGCCAAAACTGCCAAATCGTTGGCATTTCAATGAATACTCCGCCATAATCTGCTAAATCGTTGGAATTTCAATAAATACTCCACCATAATCTGCCATATCGTTGGAATTTCAATAAATTCTCATAATCGCCACAATCTGCCTGAAAACTTCCTTAAAGTAGCGTAAAGCCCCTAATTTCAAAGTTTTACCACCTTTGAGACTATTAACAAGTCAGACAAAGACTGTTTACCTATGATAATTATAATGTACATAAAACTTCTAGCCAACTAAATTAAGCCCCGGGATAGTGTGTCAATCTTTCTGAAAAACTATTCCAACTGATTTGTTAACACGAATTGTGTCACTTGTAAAGCACTTACGCAGCTCACCCGGAACTTGTTCGTTCCGAAGGGATCGTGTTTATTTATTAGTTGTAAATTTTCAGTGTTTGTTAATTGATTTTTTATTAACCATTGCTTTATAATTGCAAACATGGATTCTGTTCTTTTCTTGTTTCTTTTATTCCTTATAGCTTCAGCAATGGTTTGACTTAGTCTTACATGGAGATTTCTGACACGTATATTAACGCACATAGGTCATACACGGACTCCCTCCGAGACTGTTTTCCTTAAACAAGAGTTAAGATTTACAACACGAAGTATGCTTTCTATCCGGTTATCAGAAATCATAACAGGAATCAAACGTTTATTGTTACAGTCACGATGAACAAATCATAAAAATACTATTGGTAAGTCACGAAATGACGGGTAAATCATAACAATACTGGAGTTAAGTCACGAAATGACGAAGCAAATAATAACAATACTAGAGGTAAGTCACGAAATGACGGAGTTAATCATAACAATAATAGAGGTAAGTCACGAAATGACGGGGTAAATCATAACAATACTGAAGGTAAGTCACGAAATGACGGGGTAAATCATAACAATACTAGAGTTAAGTCACGAAATATCGTAGCAAATCATAACAATACTATAGTTAAGTCACGAAATATCGTAGCAAATCATAACAATACTAGAGGTAAGTCACGAAATGACGGGGTAAATCATAACAATACTAAAGGTAAGTCACGAAATGACGGGGTAAATCATAACTATACTAGAGGTTAGTCACGAAATGACGGGGTAAATCATAACAATACTAGAGGTAAGTCACGAAATGACGGGGTGAATCATAACAATACAATAGGTAAGTCACGAAATGACGGGGTAAATCATAACATATTAGAAGTAAGTCACGAAATGACGGGGTAAATCATAACAATACTAGAGGTTAGTCACGAAATGACGGGGTAAATCATAACAATACTAGAGGTAAGTCACGAAATGACGGGGTAAATCATAACAATATAAGAAGTAAGTCACGAAATGACGGGGTAAATCATAACAATACTAGAGGTTAGTCACGAAATGACGGGGTAAATCATAACAATATTAGAGGTAAGTCACGAAAAGATGGGGTAAATCTAACAATTCTAGAGGTTAGTCACGAAATGACGGGGTAAATCATAACATATTAGAAGTAAGTCACGAAATGACGGGGTAAATCATAACAATACTAGAGGTTAGTCACGAAATGACGGGGTAAATCATAACAATACTAGAGGTTAGTCACGAAATGACGGGGTAAATCATAACAATATTAGAGGTAAGTCACGAAATGACGGGGTAAATTATAACTATACTAGAGGTAAGTCACGAAATGACGGGGTAAATCATAACTATACTAGAGGTAAGTCACGAAATGACGGGGTAAATCATAACAATACTAGAGGAAAGTCACGAAATGACGGGGTAAAGCATAACAATATTAGAGGTAAGTCACGAAATGACGGGGTTAATCATAACAATACTAGAGGTAAGTCACGATATGACGGGGTTAATCATAACAATACTAGAAGTAAGTCACGAAATGACAGAGTAAATAATAACTATACTAGATTGATTGATTGATTGATTGATGTTTAACGTCCAGCAAGCAATATTTCAGCTATATTCAGGACGTAACTATACTAGAGGTAAGTCACGAAATGACGTAGTAAATCATAACAATACTAGAGATGAGTCACGAAATGACGGGGTTAATCATAACAATACTAGAGGTAAGTCACGAAATGACGGAGTAAATCATAACAATACTAGAGGTAAGTCACGAAATGACTGGGTTAATCATAACAATACTAGAGGTATGTCACGAAATGACGGGGTAAATCATAACTATACTATAGGTAAGTCACGAAATGACGGGGTAAAGCATAACAATACTAGAGGTAAGTCACGAAATGACGGGGTTAATCATAACAATACTAGAGGTAAGTCACGAAATGACGGGGTTAATCATAACAATACTAGAAGTAAGTCACGAAATGACGGAGTAAATAATAACTATACTAGAGGTAAGTCACGAAATGACGGAGTAAATCATAAAAATACTAGAGGTATGTCACGAAATGACGGGGTTAATCATAACAATACTAGAGGTAAGTCACGAAATGGCGGGGTAAATTATAACAATACTAGAGGTAAGTCACGAAATGACGGGGTAAATCATAACAATACTAGAGGTAAGTCACGAAATGACGGGGTACATCATAACAATACTAGAGGTAAGTCACGAAATGAAGGAGTAAATCATAACAATACTAGAGGTAAGTCACGAAATGACGGGGTAAATTATAACAATACTAGAGGTAAGTCACGAAATGACGGGGTAAATCATAACAATACTAGAGGTAAGTCACGAAATGACGGGGTAAATCATAACAATACTAGAGGTAAGTCACGAAATGACGGAGTAAATCATTACAATACTAGAGGTTAGTCACGAAATGACGGGGTAAATCATAACAATACTGAAGGTAAGTCACGAAATGACGGGGTAAATCATAACAATACTGAAGGTACGTCACGAAATGACAGAGCAAATAATAACAGTACTAGAGGTAAGTCACGAAATGACGGAGTTAATCATAACAATACTAAAGGTAAGTCACGAAATGACGGGGTAAATCATAACAATACTAGAGGTAAGTCACGAAATGACGGGGTAAATCATAACAATACTAGAGGTAAGTCACGAAATGACGGGGTAAATCATAACAATACTATAGGTAAGTCAAGAAATGACGGAGTAAATAATAACAATACTAGAGGTAAGTCACGAAATGACGGGGTAAATCATAACAATACTGAAGGTTAGTTACTTAATGACGGGGTAAATCATAACAATACTAGAGGTTAGTCATGAAATGACGGTGTTAATCATAACAATATTAGAGGTAAGTCACGAAATGACGGGGTAAATCATAACTATACTAGAGGTAAGTCACGAAATGACGGGGTAAATCATAACTACTGAAGTAAGTCACGAAATGACGGGGTAAATCATAACTATACTATAGGTAAGTCACGAAATGACGGGGTCAATAATAACTACTGAAGTAAGTCACGAAATGACGGGGTAAATCATAACTACTGAAGTAAGTCACGAAATGACGGGGTCAATAATAACAATACTAGAGGTAAGTCACGAAATGACGGGGTAAATCATAACTACTGAAGTAAGTCACGAAATGACGGAATAAATCATAACAATACTAGAGGTAAGTCACGAAATGACTGGGTTAATCATAACAATACTAGAGGTATGTCACGAAATGACGGGGTAAATCATAACTATACTATAGGTAAGTCACGAAATGACGGGTAAAGCATAACAATACTAGAGGTAAGTCACGAAATGACGGGATAAATCATAACAATACTAGAGGTAAGTCACGAAATGACGGGATAAATCATAACAATACTAGAGGTAAGTCACGAAATGACGGGATAAATCATAACAATACTAGAGGTAAGTCACGAAATGACGGGATAAATCATAACAATACTAGAGGTAAGTCACGAAATGACGGGGTAAATCATAACTACTGAAGTAAGTCACGAAATGACGGGATAAATCATAACAATACTAGAGGTAAGTCACGAAATGACGGGGTAAATCATAACAATACTAGAGGTAAGTCACGAAATGACGGGGTAAATCATAACAATACTAGAGGTAAGTCACGAAATGACGGGGTAAAGCATAACAATACTAGAGGTAAGTCACGAAATGACGGGGTTAATCATAACAATACTAGAGGTAAGTCACGAAATGACGGGGTAAATCATAACAATACTAGAGGTAAGTCACGAAATGACGGGATAAATCATAACAATACTAGAGGTAAGTCACGAAATGACGGGATAAATCATAACAATACTAGAGGTAAGTCACGAAATGACGGGGTAAATCATAACAATACTAGAGGTAAGTCACGAAATGACGGGATAAATCATAACAATACTAGAGGTAAGTCACGAAATGACGGGATAAATCATAACAATACTAGAGGTAAGTCACGAAATGACGGGATAAATCATAACAATACTAGAGGTAAGTCACGAAATGACGGGGTAAAGCATAACAATACTAGAGGTAAGTCACGAAATGACGGGATAAATCATAACAATACTAGAGGTAAGTCACGAAATGACGGGATAAATCATAACAATACTAGAGGTAAGTCACGAAATGACGGGATAAATCATAACAATACTAGAGGTAAGTCACGAAATGACGGGATAAATCATAACAATACTAGAGGTAAGTCACGAAATGACGGGGTAAATCATAACTACTGAAGTAAGTCACGAAATGACGGGATAAATCATAACAATACTAGAGGTAAGTCACGAAATGACGGGGTAAATCATAACAATACTAGAGGTAAGTCACGAAATGACGGGGTAAATCATAACAATACTAGAGGTAAGTCACGAAATGACGGGGTAAAGCATAACAATACTAGAGGTAAGTCACGAAATGACGGGATAAATCATAACAATACTAGAGGTAAGTCACGAAATGACGGGGTAAATCATAACAATACTAGAGGTAAGTCACGAAATGACGGGATAAATCATAACAATACTAGAGGTAAGTCACGAAATGACGGGATAAATCATAACAATACTAGAGGTAAGTCACGAAATGACGGGGTAAATCATAACAATACTAGAGGTAAGTCACGAAATGACGGGATAAATCATAACAATACTAGAGGTAAGTCACGAAATGACGGGATAAATCATAACAATACTAGAGGTAAGTCACGAAATGACGGGATAAATCATAACAATACTAGAGGTAAGTCACGAAATGACGGGATAAATCATAACAATACTAGAGGTAAGTCACGAAATGACGGGATAAATCATAACAATACTAGAGGTAAGTCAAGAAATGACGGGGTCAATAATAACAATACTAGAGGTAAGTCACGAAATGACGGAGTAAATAATAACAATAGTAGAGTAAATTCATTTTATTCATGACATGTAAAGTACCGCAATTGATGTAAAGAAAAATGAACGAAACATAAGGGAATAAGTATACTAGCTTCAGACACATTTTCGTCTAATTATTAAATTAATTAAAGAATACAATTTCACGCCGACAATCATTAAAGTTACTTTCCCCTTTATAAGGCAAAATAACCTTTAGCCGCCATTGTCTTTTGTATTGGATGACAAGTCTTATGAGAAATACTCACTGTATGATGTAAGATTGACATTACTGACCTAAGAACGATAACCGTATTTTATGTGTAGCAAACTATAACAGTTAAGACATTTTTCGGAAGATTTGTGATAACAATTTAATTATTTAGCTTTCCAAAATTTTTGTTCATGTGACACTGATTGATTAAACGAAACGCGCGTGTCTTAATAATTTTGATACATTGGATTTGTCGATGACCTTAATAATTAAATTCAGTAGAAAATAATCTCAAGTACGTTATAAAATTTATATTATTTTAAGCGATTATTCGAATTGAAATGTTTGTGTTTAACTTGTCGCAAATAAATAGGATACTATTATTTTATCATACTTTTTACGTAACAAAATTTAAAAGGAAGTCTGATGTTTACGTTAGTGCAAGTTGATACCTTTAAAATAAATAAATTGATGAAATAAATGACTGAACAACATGATAAAATGAAACTCGCAACAAAGTACTTGAAGATGAAGTTTTAAGTCACTTCTTGTCTATTCTTTTGACTATACCTAAGCGGTGAGTAAAATGAGATGTATGCGCACTGATCTAGTAACAAGAAACAGTAATATAACAAACATATCACAAACAATACACAAGATGGAAACTGAAGGAAATTTAATTTAAACAACGAATGTAGAAATGATAGCTAAACACACAATCCGCCATCTACTTTCCACCAATGGTTGCTGAAATCGAAGTCGCGTGATATTGGTAAATAAATGGGATATGTGAAATGTGATCATACTAAACAAACTTTATTGGTGCATCCTATGATCACATGGGTCGAACCTTATGTTGATTGTTGATTTGGTTGCATATCCAGAAGGCAAATACAATACACAGCATCTGAAATACATTATAGAATTTGTTCGTCTCATGTCTACATATTAGATCTATTTCTTAAAACTGATACGAGAGTCCGAATTAACACTACAAAGTATACAAGAAAACTTTTGATGCAAAGCATCAGTTCGCCGCCGATTTATTCTGCATTCTACACGCGTTTGTCAAAATGACTTGATAATAATTTTACGGGACACATTTTAAAGCATGTTTTTATGTTATTTATTATGTTCTTTCAAGCTTTGAATATCGGTTTTTCTTTTTGCATTTGCTTCAATATAAAATACAGATTATCTCGACAATATGGCAGCTATAAGAGAAGATAATCTCAATTTTAGATTGGATTAAAAACATTGTACATGTAGAGGACCAGATAAGCATAAATAATCACAGTTTGTTTTATATAAAATAAAGGCTTACGTAGCAGGCATCTCAGATTTTCAATCGAACTAAACTCACATTTTCTAAGGACTATCTCATGAACATTCGCTTAGAAAGCATTGCAATTTCAAAAAGAAGGCATTTGAACTTTTTTCCCATAACGTTCTATGTAAAGCTAAGCCCTGCTGTTGTGGCTAGTTTCAATAGCCAATTTTTAAATTTGTGCACATGTAATCTTTTGTCATATATTAAATCATAAATATACTTGAATTAAAACTAATATTCACGTGGTTCAATTAAATTATTGACAAAATATTTATTTATTGAATCTTACAAATATCGGCATACTCCGGAATTGTCTACGCAAAATAGCCTTTTATTCTGGTTTCCGATTTTTCAAAGCTACGCTTGTCGATAGAACTATCAACGAAAGACTTAGTACCAGGATAAAAATGGTCTCCCTCTATTATTAACTTCCGTAAATATAATACTAAAAAAAGTTATTGTTACATAAAACTTTGATATCACAAAAGCAACTTTGAAGTCGAACCTCATACACTATAATTATTTTTCATTCAAGTTAAATGATTAACATTCTTGTAGCAAAATTCTGGTCATTTATGGTAACTAAGTGTACTTAAAAATATGTTCTCCTTTATCCATCGTTAGCAACGAAAGTGAATACAAATGGGCGGCGATAATAATCAATGCGACCACCTAAATTTTCCAATTAAATTTCTCATTCATGTGTAGTAATAATTTGCAGCACCCTCTCATCTGGAAAGTATGTAAATCACATGTTTTTCCAGGACCTACATTGATTTCCTGACGGAGGACTCAAGTATACTGCATGGCGGATAGAGCTAGCATATCAAACAGTCACGTTGAGGTCATCTGAATATAAATGTTTGTTCCCCGTGACACAAACGATATGGTCTTTTATGCCGTGTTTTAAACATAGATTTGTAGTTTATGTTAATTCAGAGAAATAAGGAAAAAAATAAATTTTAACATAGAAATAAAACTTACCTCAACAACAAGTATGCCTGCACCTATTCCAATGGCATGAGACTGGTTTTCGTTTATCAGGTCCATCAGAGCATCCAGACAGTCCTAGCATAACAGACGTAATTGTATTATATTTTAATAGCTTGCAGTACCATTTAATGAGTGTTTGTTGGCTTGAATAGTACTTTCAGCAAATGTGCAGTCAAGCGTGGCGTTCAGTCGTTATTGGGTACACTGAGAAAACCCGACTATCGGTAGAAAAACTAGCAATCCTTGTCGGGTAAGATTAGAGTCGAGCACACCCTGCCTACCGACTTTCGGTAGAAACAACTGGCAATCCTTGTCGGGTAAGATTAGAGTCGAGCGCACCCTGCCTACCGACTTTCGGTAGAAACAACTGGAAATCCTTGTCGGGTAAGATTAGAGTCGAGCACACCCTGCCCACAGACTTTAGGTAGAAACAACTGGCAATCCTTGTCGGAAAAGATTAGAGTCCAGCACACCCTGCCCGCAGAGTCTCCAACTGCAACTCAATTTTACTACAGTGTGACAATTATCTAACATACCCGTTCGATATTGGAGTTGGTAGAATTTGGTGAACTTAGACATGTAGCTAATTCGCTAATGTCTCCTGCCTGTAGTGCCCCTCTGGTAACTCCTTTACAACAGGTCGGAGGAAATTTTGTAGTGGTGTTCTCACAACACTGCAACTGGTAAGTAAGCAAAATAGACTTGATTAATTGTGTTTCAGTGCATCATTTCAATGAGTTACTGACATCGTGTGGACGATACGAACATCATGAAGAATATTTTTAAAAATTACTTGAACTCGTCAATTTTTTAAATATCATTAGTACAACACTATTGTTATTTACAACATTATCGATGCAGTTAATAAAAAGTTACATGTGTATTATATTTAGTTTTGGTGTGATATGTCTTCGCTAATTACACTTAAGTAAAATAAGAAAGAAAAAAAATATATTTCATTATGTACCTCTTCCGAGAAATCCGTTGTCTTCTAGTGTTGTTTGGTGGGGTATAGTCACTTTACCTCTCCAGACAAAAGGAAAACTGTTCCCGGGGAAAAGTTAAAAGATTTAGTACATTACAAGTTTTTAAGCAGTCTTTATACAACATGGCGACTATACAGCAGGACTATGTGTTAAATAGTCAAGATGGAGTAGAATACTGCAAAAGTAGTTAATGCTCAACAACCAATGAAAAGGTTTGATTTTTAAATAAAATTAAAGACTACCTACTGCAATGAAAAGTCCATCAAGCAGTCTGCTTGTTGTGTCGTATATGTCAATGTTACTCGTATTACTCGGGACTTTATATTTACTGGTCAAATCACTCAGTCCATCACGTAAGATACTGTCCATCTGTAAATAAATCTGTATATATAATTTACCATCCAACACTAAATTTGGCCTGTGCGTATACGTTATCCCTATATAACAGTACTTTTGTGTACAAACTGTACTATGATTCACAATTCGAAATACAAACCGATGTACTAGGATTCACAATTCGAAATACAAAGCGATATACTAGGATTCACAATTCGAAATACAAAGCGATGTACTATGATTCACAATTCGAAATACAAACCGATGTACTAGGATTCACAATTCGAAATACAAACCGATGTACTAGGATTCACAATTCGAAATACAAAGCGATGTACTAGGATTAACAATTCGAAATACCAATCGACGTACTAGGATTCCCAGTTCGAAATAAAAAGCGATGTACTAGGATTCACAATTCGAAATACAAAGCGATGTACTAGGATTCCCAATTCGAAATATAAACCGATGTACTAGAATTCACAATTCGAAATACAAACCGATGTACTAGAATTCATAATTCGAAATACAAATCGATGTACTAGGATTTACAATTCGAAATACAAACCGATGTTCTAGGATTTACAATTCGAAATACAAACCGATATACTAGGATACACAATTCGAAATACAAACCGATGTTCTAGGATTCACAATTCGAATACAAACTGTTTACTAGGATTCACAATTCGAAATACAAACCGATGTACTAGGATTCACAATTCGAAATACCAATCGATGTACTTGAATTCACAATTCGAAATACCAATCGATGTTCTAGGATTCACAATTCGAAATACAAAGCGATGTACCAGGATTCATAATTCGAAATACAAAGCGATGTTTTAGGATTCACAATTTGAAATACCAATCGATGTTCTAGGATTCACAATTCGAAATACAAACCGATGTACTAGGATTCACAATTCGAAATACAAAGCGATGTACTAGGATTAACAATTCGAAATACCAATCGATGTACTAGGATTCCCAGTTCGAAATAAAAAGCGATGTACTAGGATTCACAATTCGAAATACAAAGCGATGTACTAGGATTCCCAATTCGAAATATAAACCGATGTACTAGAATTCACAATTCGAAATACAAACCGATGTACTAGAATTCATAATTCGAAATACAAATCGATGTACTAGGATTCACAATTCGAAATACAAACCGATGTTCTAGGATTTACAATTCGAAATACAAACCGATGTACTAGGATACACAATTCGAAATACAAACCGATGTTCTAGGATTCACAATTCGAATACAAACTGTTTACTAGGATTCACAATTCGAAATACAAACCGATGTACTAGGATTCACAATTCGAAATACCAATCGATGTACTAGAATTCACAATTCGAAATACCAATCGATGTTCTAGGATTCACAATTCGAAATACAAACCGATGTACTAGGATTCACAATTCGAAATACCAATCGATGTACTAGAATTCACAATTCGAAATACCAATCGATGTTCTAGGATTCACAATTCGAAATACAAAGCGATGTACCAGGATTCATAATTCGAAATACAAAGCGATGTTTTAGGATTCACAATTCGAAATACCAATCGATGTTCTAGGATTCACAATTCGAAATACAAAGCGATGTACCAGGATTCATAATTCGAAATACAAAGCGATGTTTTAGGATTCACAATTTGAAATACCAATCGATGTTCTAGGATTCACAATTCGAAATACAAACCGATGTACTAGGATTCACAATTCGAAATACAAAGCGATGTACTAGGATTAACAATTCGAAATACCAATCGATGTACTAGGATTCCCAGTTCGAAATAAAAAGCGATGTACTAGGATTCACAATTCGAAATACAAAGCGATGTACTAGGATTCCCAATTCGAAATATAAACCGATGTACTAGAATTCACAATTCGAAATACAAACCGATGTACTAGAATTCATAATTCGAAATACAAATCGATGTACTAGGATTCACAATTCGAAATACAAACCGATGTTCTAGGATTTACAATTCGAAATACAAACCGATGTACTAGGATACACAATTCGAAATACAAACCGATGTTCTAGGATTCACAATTCGAATACAATCTGTTTACTAGGATTCACAATTCGAAATACAAACCGATGTACTAGGATTCACAATTCGAAATACCAATCGATGTACTAGAATTCACAATTCGAAATACCAATCGATGTTCTAGGATTCACAATTCGAAATACAAAGCGATGTACCAGGATTCATAATTCGAAATACAAAGCGATGTTTTAGGATTCACAATTCGAAATACCAATCGATGTACTAGGATTCACAATTCGAAATACAAAGCGATGTACTGTTATTCATAATTCGAAATACAAACCAATATACTAGGATTCACAGTTCGAAATACCAATCGATGTACTAGGATTCACCTTTCAGGATTCACAATTCGAAATACAAAGCGATGTACTAGTATTCACAATTCGAAATACAAAGCGATGTTCTAGGATTCATAATTCGAAATACAAATCGATGTACTAGGATTCACAATTCGAAATTCCAATCGATGTACTAGGATTCCTAGTTCGAAATACAAAGCGATGTACTAGGATTCACAATTCGAAATACAAAGCGATGTACTAGGATTCACAATTCGAAATATAAACCGATGTACTAGGATTCACAATTCTAAGTACAAACCGAACTAATAAAAAGAAGAAACTAAATATATAAATTAGGCGAAGAATTATGTGTTCAGATTATTTTTTCCTGCATCTTTAACCACATTCGTCGCGTTTTCATTAGTAATATCGATCGGGTACGTGAATTTTTAGGCGTCAAACAATATATGATTTGCCAGACGAGTTTTAAATTAAGTTGTTTAAATTCTTTAGGTAGACGGCGTTGAAATATATTTAGCCAATTTCTAGCATTGTTCGTGTTGACGTAAAACACGTCCAAGAACACTTCTTCACAGAACACTTGTGTAAATTTAGTACATATCATTGATTTTGTTAATGGCTGTAGAAGTTTTATTTACTTACGTGTCCTGTGTACAATAAGGCCACCACTATACCCTCTGCCAATGTGACGAGGAGCACAATTACTGCGTACTGGAAATAGAACGGTATACAGTGAAGATTTGAGATATGGGTAATGTGATCACTCAGGCGGAGCACAAAACAAAACATAACATAAACAAAAAGAAACAAAACAGAAAGAAAAAACCTATACGTTATTAAAACAGAACATTACAACAGAGACGATACTGTACGAAAACAGAAATAACGACTAGCTTGCATTGAGATCCTATCGTATTGAATTAAAACAATTATTAACCTTAATTATCCACAAATTTAATAAAACTTGTTGTTGTTGTGTTTCTCTTATAAAAAAGAATGAATGAATAATTTACACCTAAAAATGAGTTTGCGCTTTTATGCTTTAATTCTATTCATGCTGTAATTTATTTGTGTTACGTGCTTTGACTGGATAAAAGCACTTACGTCATCTTAAATAATATATATATATATATATATATATTTTAATTTCGTCTAAATACTCAATATATGAGCAAAGTTGGTTATTTCGTATAACCTAACTTGCTTTTTCAGCACGTGACTGATTGTGACGTCATAATAAGATGTATTGATGACGT
This sequence comes from Limnoperna fortunei, assembly GCA_944474755.1. Classification (NCBI taxonomy): domain Eukaryota; kingdom Metazoa; phylum Mollusca; class Bivalvia; order Mytilida; family Modiolidae; genus Limnoperna; species Limnoperna fortunei. The sequence goes on along the minus strand of OX104112.1, from coordinate 109,122,012 downwards.
TGACTATACATGAATTCTTCCACAAACAACAAGTGACGACACTAAAATTGTGAATTGCAAATATTATTTGATTACTTGTAAAATATTGTTCTTGTTACTTCATTTTTACTATAGAATTTAAAATATAAGGTTTGTTTCTGTTTCCAATTGCTGGTTAGATTATTGGATATAAACGACTTTGGATCGATTTACGCTGCAACATAAACCGCTTCGCGGTTTATTCAGCGTAAATCGACCCAAAGTCGTTTATATCCAATAATCTAACCAGCAATTGAAAACAATCCTTAAATATATATATTGATATTTATATATTGATATATATATATATTGATATTTCCTATGAGCAGACTACTTTTAGTATCAAGTGTAAACCAGAAGGCGCCTACCTTGCGTATCATAAGAGAGAGGGACAATGTTTTGTCTGTCTTTCGCAATGATTTCAGATTTGATTGAGATTTCAAATAAAATATAATATAAATATAAAAAAATACGGTTTCATGTTGTTGTTTTTTTCTATTAATATCTACAGAACCTAGATTCATTTTGGAATATTCCTACGCTTTCCGGGCTTGGTACATTTTGAGTTCTAGATGGATTTCTGTAAATATTTTTGCAGCTTTAAAAATCGTAACGGTTATTTCAGAGAATCATAAGGATTAAAAACTGTGTTGCAAACTTTGCATAAAGTCCTTCGGACTTAATTTAGTTTTGTGAGTGAGTCGCCGGAGTTTACACATCGTTAATTTCCTAAAATCCAGTGTTAAATCCTTTAGTAACGTCCACTGTTGGTGGATGTTGATCTTACCACTTAGCTTTTATATTGTTCATTATGGTTCCTCTATTGCGTAAATATTTCAAAACTATAAATAGAATTATCCGAACACATTTAGGCATTTCAACATTTGCCATGATTACCAATAAATCATTAAAGGTTCTGAGAGAAAAATATAAATCATAAAAACAATTTCACATTGGAAAATATGTATATAAATTGTTAAATTCAATTCGATTTTGTATCTGTATGCAAGTTAGTCGTTATTTCTGTTTTCGTGCATTAATGTCTCTGCTGTAATGTTGTAATGTGTGTTTTGTACCATTTCGTTTAATGGGGCCTCTTTGTCGTTCCACTGAAATCAAAATTGTCACACTAACTACATTGATCTAGCTAATGTTGTCATTATGGATCACATGTTACGAGTTGTTGACTAGATCCCACGTTCACCCGCTAACTTTCTGAGATCCTAGAACGCTAAAACTTATCAGGAATTCCCGTGCCCAATTTTTTATTTTTCGAATGTAGGAACATTATATTTTAACTTGCGGGAGTCTTTGTTCTAATGCTATAACATTATTTTTAATGTAACTTTTATCTTTCAATTATACAGGCATATACACATAAGTGTCTTCGCCAATATCATAAAAGACAAATAGTCCCTATATACTGGCGGCAGACATCACTTAAGTGTTGTTGTATCAAGCTGGCTTACTATAACAAGCATCCATTTCACACTGCAGCAGGCTCCACATGTCCCGAGAATTCCTATGACAAAAATAGGACATCCTAACCCAACAAGAGCTATGGCTAATCGTTCTAGTCCAGGTATTTGTTTGACGATTTCTCCGAGAAGATCGAACATATCCGATCCAGCTAACAATAGCCCTCCAACGATTAACAAAGCTAACCCAATCAGCTGAAATAGAAACAAAGCTAACCTAGTCAGCTGAAAGTAAAAACAGTGCATACCCAATCAGTTGAAAGTAAAAACAATGCTAACCCACTCTGCTGAAAGTTGCTGGACATTTTGAGAAAATAACTGTTGTTACCATGAAGATATAAGACCAATCAAATTCCTGTAATTTCAAACAAAAAATATTTGAAATATCTACCCATTACCAATTAAAAACCTCATTCTTTATATAAAATTATTTTGTAAAAAATGAAAACACATACATGTATTTATAATAAATTGTTTGTTTTTTTCAATGAGGATTTTCGTCGGTTTTAGCTATATCATGGAGTCAAGTTTTTATTGGCGTGAAAACCCGACCTCCGGTAAAAAAACTAGTTGACCAAAATCAAACATACGAAACATAATGAAAAAATATTAAATATATACGGACTTTAATGTCTTTGTATGTGTGCTAAGTATGCATATTCAATCACAGGCTTACCGAAAATAGCAGGTTTAAAACAACCAAAAATATCCGAGCTAAAGACGCTCCACAACTAAGTTCTGCCATGGTTCTGAACAAACGACCAAAATAAAGATTGGATTAAATTAATAAATTACATCACCAAAATTAAATTTACGATGTCATTGAAATGACATTTATGATGTATATTTTCTTTTAAAAGTAAAACACGTACAAGGTAGTCAATATACAATGTTTACAGTGACTTGTTCAAATAAATAACCGTTATAAATCGGTATATTTTTTATATTATTACGACAGAACTATATACTTAATACTTAGTTAGTTTTTCAAGAGTAGATGGTTTTACTGTATGTAAGACCATTGGTACTTACAGAGTATATTAGATGGTTTTACCTGTATGTAAGACCATGAGTACTTTCAGAGTAGACGGTTTTACTGTATGTAATTACATCGATATTTACAGAGTATATGGTTTTAACTTATGGAATTAGATTGGACGATTTGACTAAATAGGTAACATCATTATTTAATGAGTATATACATTTACTGCATGTAATTACATCGGTATTTACAGAGTATATGGTTTTACTGTATGTAATTTCTTCGATATTTACAGAGTATGTGGTTTTACCTTATGGAATTAGAGTGGATGATTTGACTAATTTACCGTAGCTAACATCAGTATGTACGGAGTATATGGTTTTACTGTATGTAATTACATCGATATTGTTTGTAATTACATGATTCAAAATACTCTTGTGATTAGGTTGAAAAGACTACTTTTCGTTTGTGTGTATATTATATTTCGGAGAAATACCACAAAGGACATTTAAACAAGGAAACAAAACAAAACCGATATTCGACAAGGTCCTAGTTGGGTTAGGACAATATTGAATTTGCGCTGTCCATATTTATCGTGCTTTGGAATGACATCTATATGAAATCTGAAACAATGTCACTAAACCAACTTGTTTTCCCCAAAACTCTAAACCAACATTGTTAGATGTTATCCTTACTAGTAGTAACAAGTGCAAAAAAGTATGTAACTTTGGAACAGGAGTAAGCGATGTCCACAATTTTATTGGTGCTCAATTTGATTGCAAAGTGCCTGAAGTGAAATCGAAGACAGGATTGTGTAGAAGTTTTAAAAATTTTAACTCTGAAGATTTTTTATCTGATTTACAAAATCAAAATTTCAATTTAGATGAAGATTCAACTGATGTAAATAAGTGTTATAACCATTTTCAAAACTGTTTTACTGATGTAATAAATAAACATGCCCCTTTTAAAGAAAGAAAAATTTTATCTTAGCAAATCCCTTATATGAATAAAGAACTTAAGAGTGCGATATATAAGAAAAAAATGTTATATAATAAATTTCAAAAGATAAATAATAGTAGAAATTGGGAAGCATATAAAAAACAGAGGAATCTTGTAACTAAACTTTAAAAAAAGATCTATAAATACATATTTTTTAGAAAGATGTACTAGTGGACCAAAATCGAAAGATTTCTGGCCCACTGTTAAACCTTTTTTGACAAACAAAGGATGTTTTACCCAAAAGGAAACAATTTTATTCGAAGAAAATAAATTAATTACTAAACAAGATCAAGTTTGTGAAATTTTTAATGATTATTTGATTGTTAATTTTGCAAAAAATATTGGAACCTCATGTTTACCAGTAAATGATAACCACCCAAGTATTCAGGCTATAAAATTTAATCACCCTGAATTGGATAAACACAATTTCTCGTTTTCACATATAGATGATGACTTTGTTCGTAAACAGATAAATAAAATTAATATCAGAAAGGCCACTGGAAATGATGGAATATCTCCTACACTTTTACATTTGGCAAAACCAGTTATCTCAAAACCTTTGACTAAATTAGTAAATCTGTCTTTATCATTATCTACTTTTCCAGACCGCCTTAAGGAAGCTCAGGTGGCACCCATACATAAAAAAAATAGTGTTTTAGAGAAAGGCAATTACAGGCCAGTAAGCGTCCTTCCAGCAATTTCTAAAAATTTTGACAACGCAATTCAATTTCAGTTAACTGCTTACTTTGACAGCATCTTCAATCCGTTTATGGCCGCTTTCCGAGCAAACTTTGGTTGTCAGTCTACCCTTTTGAGAGTGATTGAAGAAAAACCACTATATAGCTGCCATCTTAATGGACCTATCCTAGGCCTTTGATTGCCTTCCTCACGACCTATTATTATTAAAGCTGAAGTCTCATGGTATGTCAGAATCTGCCTTAAATATGTTAAAATGTTATTTAAGTAATAGGAAACAGTGTGTTAAAGTAGGACAAGATATCAGCTCTATGTTAGATATATTTAAAGGAGTGCTCCAAGGTTCCATCCTCGGGCCTATATTATTTAATATCTTTATAAATGATATATTTTTCTTTGTTCACCATTGTAATTTGTATAACTATGCAGATGACAACACACTATCAAAGTCTGATCAATCATTAGAAACTGTAGTTAGATCTTTGCAGGAGGATAGTAAATCTTAAATAACATGGTTTTCCAACAATAAAATGCAGGCTAATCCTGAAAAATTTCAGGTAATTGCCATTGGAAATAAAACCCATGATGCAAATGTTGTTTTTAATCTTGAAAATATTATAATTAATTGTGATGATGAGGTTAAAAGTGAATTTAATTTATTAAATTTGAGTTTATACATTTAAATCTTAATAGATCTAAGTGGACCTTATACATGTGCATGTGTCAGGTGGGTGACCTTTAACCTTGCATAATTATCTTATGATTAACCAATGAAATGAAGTTTCCGGTTAGTTGGCGTTTGATGCAGATGCAGGCAGCATACTTTTATTGAAGTCAAATTATTCCTAAATCGTCCCGCCCACCTCCCCAGCAGCACCACTTGTTTTGGGGCCACTCATACTTAAACTGTTTACAATAGGATTGGCCAGCATAATTTCAGGGAAATTATTTTCCCCCAATTCATAAAAACAGCTGGTGTCGTTTGAGTATGGATATAATTATTTATATATTTTTTGTTGTCACGTTTTACCTACAAGCACAATATTACTGTATTTTGCATAAGGATCTTTTGTTGCTCAACAGGCCGGATTCTGCCGCCAAATTGGTATTTGAGCATGGGAAAATTAACCACTGATAACAGGCCGGAGTCTTCCGCCAATTCTGTTATCTTCTAGGTTGGAGGTCTGCCACCTATCTTAGAGTATATTAATTCGTTTAGTAAATGGGATGGATTCTTCCGCCTTCTCTTAATCTAACTTGCTGGAATCTTCCGCAAATGGCTTGACGGGATCTACCTCAAGCAGAGATGTTATTGTTAGTCATTCACTGTTTAAAAAATTAAGGGTAAATTCTTTTAGTAGTATGAGTGGCCCCCAAGAAGCCAAAAGATAATTAGTATTTTATTGTGGTATTAATTGTAGATCATATTTGTGAGTTTGTATATAATTATATAAGTACGTAAAAGATTAAATTTTATAAATCATACTTGTGAGAGTATTTTTATCTAGTACTTAAATGATTGTAGTTTTTAATACTATCACAATGTTTGTGAATGGTAGTTAGTTATAAGAATTAATGTATGATACTATCACAATGTTTGTGAATGGTAGTTAGTTATAAGAATTAATGAATATAGATGAAATAAACATTGTTTGCAATCAGCTGCTTATTATTATATAAGGCTTCCTATATGTTAATACCCTAATCTGACAGGGCATCAGTCCCCGTGGGTCCCACCATGTTGAAACTGCTATATTTTACAGCTAATATCAGGGTTGATATGGACAGACACGCATCTATGGTCTGATAGTTAATGTATAAACTGCTGGGTGTCACCTTAGACTTCAAATTAAATTTTCATTCTCACATAACAAACATTTGTAAAAAGGCTGCAAGGCAATTGAATGTCCTAAAGCGGATAGGAAACCATTTGAATCGGCTTGGAAAATTAACTATCTACCACTCTTTCATTATGTCTAAATTCAGTTACTGTCCGCTTACCTGGCATTTCTGCTCAGAACAAAACACACGCAAAATTGAAAAAAATCAGGAAAGAGCTTTACGTTTTGTGTATAATGATTCAGTGAGCCCCTATGATGACGTTTTAGAACGATCAAAATTGCCCTCTCTAAAAACTAGACGAATGAGAACAATTGCCCTGGAGACCTTTAAAATCATAAATAAAAAAAGTCCTATATTTTTACAAGATTTGATTGTTTTAAAAAATAATTCTTATAACTTTAGGTATTCAAATACAGCAGATCTTCCAAGACCCAGAACTACTAGGTATGGGAAGGACTCGTTCAGGTATGAGGCTGCCAGACTGTGAAATGCACTGCCAAATGAGGCACGAACTATGACCTCATTTGAACAGTTCAAAAATTTTATTGCCAGCTGGTGTGGGGGCAAAAATGTCTTTGTACAGCATGTAAATCCCAGTCTGTGTGACTTCACACCAGTACAAGTTCTTTCATGTAAACTTTGCTCCATAGATTATCAGTTATTTATTAATTTGGTTTATTCGGCTAGTCTTGCTTAATTCTTAGTTTTATTACAGTGCTTTATATGCTTTTTTATCTTGTGCTGTGTTTGTGCTCGGCTTTTAAATTAATCTATTTAAATATATGTTTTAGAGCATGTATTTTTATGTTGCTTATGCTTATCATGCTTTTATGTACTGTGTATGCTTTCCTTTATTTGTGATCTGCTTTGGTGCTTTTTCTGGTTGTTGGAAATATATGTTTATAATATATGCTCCTATGCTACCTGCTTTTAGTTTAGTGCTTTGTATGTTATTTTATGCTCAGCTCTCTAAAATGAATATATTCCTAATACATGTTTTTAAAATGCATGTATTGTTACATGTATCTATGCTACCTGCTTTTAGTTTTAGTGCTTGGTATGTTTTTTTTTTAAATTTATGCTCAGCTGTCTTAAATGAATCTTTTCCTAGTATATGTTTAAAATGCATGTATTGTTCAGCTGTCCATCTGTAATACCACCCTGACTGTTTTATATACTTTGTATTGAATGTACCTTAATATGTATGTTAATCTTGTGCTGTCATGTTATGTTTTGTGATTTGTTCTGTTGGAAAAATATTAAGTCGGTTAAAGAGCTCACAAGAGCTCATGTTATATGTTTGTTACTATGTATATATTATCCGACTCTAAATAAAATTTACTTACTTACTTACTTACATCTGTGTCATATAGTCATGTTACCATGACAACGTTGGGTGTTTATTAACAATAAACACTATTACACTGGAACTTGAGTTGCCAATTGTCTGTATTATTATACAAACTTCAATATACAAAAAATTCGGCCATTCAGACATTTTATTAGTTATTAGTTAATGTATACTAGTGCATTGTTTGTAAGTTATTTGTGAATATTACTTGCAAAAAAACCAACCACGTAAGAATGTTAAATCTATAAGTGAATAGAAATATAAATAGAATGCCAGTAGAAAAACATAGATATTGTACACCACAAGAATCATAGATGGAATAAAATAATTGCGTCGACAGAGTAGTCATAGCTTTGCTAGCAATTCTTGCACTAGTATGGTCATTTCCGGGAATAGTGAAATCTGTGGCTCTATATATAGACATGTTGTAGTGATGGCACTACGCATGAAAAGCGCGAAGACACGACTTTAATCTTAGATTTTCATAACCTTGATTCTACAGCTTTCAAACAAATTTGCCACTTGTCCAAAAAATTCATTGGACCAGAAGATGGTCTTTTGTATTGTATTGGCCGGGATGCCAAAACACACAGGTCAGAATAGCGGGTCTGGAGCTGCTTAGGAATGAACAAATAGGACAGTCAAAATCGTTCCTTATGTCATAGATCGTTGACACGAGAAGTAAATTTTTGTCGATGGCCAGTAATTGACCTAATTATAACCTTGGCAGAGGGCATGCTGGCTTTATCTGATTCTTGTGGTGTATGTCTATAGCTAAGACATTTTTTTACGTGGTCGTTCTGTTTAATACTATAATGTTGTAATTAAATTGCCAAAATAATATTGTACAACAGGTGCCTCGCATTCCATGTTTTATATATCTTCATACAAATTTCTTCAATAATATAAAATAATTAATTCAACGTGCCTGTCATTTATATAATCCAGATGTACGATTTATTGGACAGGTATATAACGTTAGCAATATAAATATTAGCCAAAACAAACACTGTTTATTGTATGCCAACACAAATTCCCAACGTAGTTATAATCCTATAGTAATTTATAACTATTCTCCCAGGTTTTATAGGCGTTTGTGGTTTTTTATGTTTATGTTTAGTTTTTAAATGCTCATTGTTTTGTCAGTCATTCGGGTTGTTTCGGTTCTTTTCTAATCCTGTTGTCTTATAGGAGTTTTCTAGCAGACACGTTACACGTCATTTTAAAAAAAAGCTTTGTTATCGTCCCACCTACTGTTGTTTGGGTATTTTGCTGTGAGGGAAGTGAAACATTGTTTTTCCATTTTACTATTGGTACAATTTGTAAGTTTGTCTTTCCGGAAAATCTTCCGCATTTTTCTTTGAGGCGCATTTACCTATAATTCAGATATCTGAAGTATGGAAAGTTTCTCGGAACATTTGTTTTTAGCGTAATCTAATCAGCTATACTTAATACATGATACAGAAACAGAAAACGGAATTGGGGACATTAACAACAACAACAGAAACAGAAGGAAAGGGGAAACGGTAATGGGTTTAGACATGAACAACTAACAGTTGGGTGTTCGTGTACATCAAATGAAGAAAGCCGATACGACTAAAAGATAGATGGACGGGAACCTATATATATTATATAAAGTAAAGAGCAGATTTAAAGAGGAAAAAAACGCTTGTAAGTGTTCCATAGACTTTACCCTTATGTTATATTCAACGACTTAACCAATGTTAACAACGAATATAACTATGGTAAAAAATGTTAAAGACGACAACTATGGCGGAAAGTGATCACCTGGAACTAAAATGTATACAAACACTAAGTATAAATAAAACGATAATGCCATGGACAATGATAAAGCGCAACAGCATCCCGAAAAACGGATGACTAAAGCAACAAGACAATGATAGCAAATATAGCACATGTAATGTAGACGATGGATTAGACCAGAGATCATCAACAGAGAAAAAAAACAACTATAATTCTATTACCAATAATAAAAGATGGAGAACAATAACAACACATAGAGGCACGAACAATAACAACAGATAGAGGGATGAACAACAACGACAGCTCCGGGCAAGAACAATAACAGCTTAGGCATGAACAATAACAACAGCTAGAGACATGAGCAACGACGGCAACTAGAGGCAAGAACAATAACAGCTAGAGGCATGAACAATAACAACAGCTAGAGAATGAACAATAACAACAGCTAGAGACATGAACAATAACAACAGCTAGAGACATGAACAATAACAACAGGTAGAGGGATGAACAACAACGACAGCTCCTGGCAAGAACAATAACAGCTAGAGGCATGAACAATAACAACAGCTAGAGACATGAACAACAACGACAACTAGAGACAAGAACAATAACAACAGCTAGAGAATGAACAATAACAACAGCTAGAGAATGAACAATAACAACAGCTAGAGACATGAGCAATAACAACAGATAGAGGGATGAACAACAACGACAGCTCCGGGCAAGAACAATAACAGCTTAGGCATGAACAATAACAACAGCTAGAGACATGAGCAACGACGGCAACTAGAGGCAAGAACAATAACAGCTAGAGGCATGAACAATAACAACAGCTAGAGACATGAGCAACAACTACAGCTAGAGGCATGAACAATAACAACAGCTAGAGGCATGAAAAACAACAACAGCTATAGACATGAACAACAACAGCTAAAGACATGAAAAATAACAACAGCTAGGAACATGAACAATAACAACAGCTAAAGACATGAACAGTAACAACAGCTATAGAGACATGAACAATAACAACAGATATAGGAACATGAACAATAACAATATCTCGGAACATGAACAATAACTACAGCTAGGAACATGAACAATAACAACAGCTAATCAATAACAATGATTTGTTTTTGTTTGTTTTAATGATGTTTAACGCCACTTTCCTCAATATTTAGCTATATTATGGTGTTGTTATTTGGGCAAGATGCCTAAATACCCTGAAAAAAACTTAACCTGCCCACTGAAACTGGCAATTTTGTCAATAAATATTGGAATCGAGTACCCCCTGCCCTTAGTGAGACTCGAACCCGCAACCTCAGTGCTGACAGGCACGCGATTATAATAGATGACCTTAACCACTCGTCCACCGAGGCCCCTTTAAACAAATAAAGATGTGAACAATAACAATAACAACAGCTATAGACTTGAATAACAACAGCTAGAGAACATTAATATCGGCTACAGACGGATATATCTCGGCGTGTGCATGTATTGTGCGTGGTTAACCATTAGATGTTATAATTGTATACGTCAGTTATATGTATATGTGCACTTATTAAGTTACATTTATCTCAACGGGACAGTTTAAAGTCGAATATAAAGTAAAAACACTTTATTTTATAATAACAAACATCTGGACGGAATCAATGAAATTAAAATTAATTCTTTTACAAATTATATAAAACGAATTAAAAAAAAACAAATTATAAAATTATAACTTTGGAAAAAACAATACTGAAATGAGAAAACAAAAAACAAAACCTGGTTCAAAAAGACATCAACACAAAGCAAACGTTAGGAAACAATAAAATTCTGTATCTTTTTATGTCTTGGTTTTTTTCTCTTTTGATTTACAGTATACAATCCTATTGTCTTCTAATATCACTGCACAGTTTTACTGACAAGTTGATAGGAAAGAAAAAGTGAAAGAATGTAAAAACAAAATAGAAACCACATAACTCTTAAATAGTCATTTATGTTATTAAAGTGTAAAATGTTATATTTCTTTCAACTCAGAATGACGACACTTTATTTTGTTGGTTTATTTGGTGACAAATCCAGAACGCAAAGGTAATACACAACAACTGAAATAAACAACAAGTGTGTTTAATACATAATAACTGTGTGAGGACATATTAGTTATATACATAATTAATAATCATATATCAACATTAAATATTTAAAACCGAGGTCTATACTAATCTAAGAGAGATAATGTCCTTTTAAGATGCTTGTAAATGCTGTAATGTCATTTTATTTCTTTGTTTGAATCGTGTTTAACTTGACTTTCAATTTGTTTTAGCGATATCGTGGCGGCCAGATTAGTGAACCATTGTAAATAAAGATTGCAGTCGAGTACACCCTGCTTGCAGTGACACTCGAACCCACAACCTCAGTGTTGACAAACCACGTGATAAATAGTAAATGACTAACTACCTTAGCCAGTCTTCCAATTATTAACACATATTTTTATTTAATTTATAAAATAAATGACATCAATATGACATACATGACAGATAAATCTTTGCGGAATGTGAGCGGTAATGCACACCGAACGTCTTTTAAAATTCAGATTATTTTTAGGAAAAAATGAGAAAAGACCAACCTCAATAACCACCAGGCCTACACAGATACCTATAACCCATGGCTTGTTGTCCCGGATCATGTCTATCAAGGCTTCACCACATTCCTTCAAACATATAATTTTAGGAAAAAACGTAATACCAATGCACTAAACTTCCTCTTCAGTAAAAATAAAAATTAAAACGTAAAATGGGCATAAATAAAAATAACTGATAATAAAATTATTAAATGGATGTATATTTATAACTACCAGCAATTAAAAGATAATCATGTCTTATTTTGAAAGGGTGATAGATTTGTCACTTGTTGTGGAAGAGTTAAGATTTGCAAACTACAAAAACATAATTTTGGATTTACGACATTTTTACTAACTTGCCTTCTAAAATCAATAAATTTAACATTTTTTCATTAATTTTCACACAAAATTAATCTCTAAACAGTCTCTAGGACCAGCTGGATCTTCGAAAAAAAAATATATAATTGTTTTTTTCGTTTTGTTAATTGTTTTGGGAATTCCGTTTCTGCTTTAAGACATTTTGTGACACTAACTAAAATAGATAACACATAGTACCTTATTTATGTAGGAATTTTTTTCATCAGCGGTCTTCATACATTGTGCGGAACTCGTATCACCAGATTCTAGCTTCTGCCTGGTTAAACCGATACAGCATGATGGTGGTACGTTTTTAATCGACGCTCCGTCTATATTCTTGTAATCGCAGCATTTTAACTGTCATGATACGATAAAATAACAGTAAAAATCACATATTACACTCCTTTTGCACTCGGAAACACAGAAAGCAACTGGTTACCGTAGCTAAGTAAGGTGATAGATTTCTGATCTACATTATAATTTAGTGCTATACCCTTACCCTGGTTTGTTTTTACCCACAGTTACCTAGCTTGCCCTCCATGGGCGAAGTTTACGCACCTCGCACATTTAAGTCGCCATTTCTGAGCAGCCAAAATAAAAAAAAAATAGGCGCATTGTAACCGTTACAGGAAGCTTAATTGGGATTACACAGTTGTTAGCGGAAACAAAATTTATGATATGAGATATTTATATACGTTATCTGTTGTCACCATGCAAAACAAAGTAGTGAAAGTTGTAAACAAAAATAATAAGACAAAAGCTTACTTCTATAAACACAGCATCAATAAGTCTACTGATTATGTCTGCTGTATCAATTTTGGACGTCATTTTATATTTTGCGGTAAGCTTCGAAAATCCATCTGTGACGGTTTTATTAAGCTTAAACAAAACAGAAATATAATACATTATATTGTTGCTTTTCGTTTACGACTTAATGAATGTAAACATTGCCATTACAACCTGTATTTATAAGTGACAAATCTTTATACAAACATTTTTTTAAAGATTGAACTTATGACTTGGTGTTAACACTATTACCTTGGCGGTATTAATAAATGTAATTGTATTTTATGTGTTTATTTACTTTTCTTTATTTTATATTAGTGCAATATTTGTATGTTAGCTGGGATTCTTGAAAGAAACCAGCCACATAAATCTGTATTGGAACTGTTACAATCCAGTAGTATATTTTTGTTTGCTTGTTTCAATGATGTTTATTGCCAATTTCAGCAATTTTCAGCTATATCATGACGTCCAGTTTTTTGGTGGGGAGAAAACCTCCGACCTTCGTTAGGAAAACTCACAATCCTTGTCAAAAAAGATTGGGGCCGAGTTCACCTTGCCCGCTGTGAGACTCGAACCCGCAGTCTCAGTGTTGACAGACCACGTGTTCAATAATAGACCTATCCAGTAGGCTATCGAAGCCCCCAGTAGTATATGAACGACCTGTGTGTAATACTTTGTTGAGTACTTGTCTGTTTGCTCGCTGAATAAATAGCTTTAACAATGAATATGTGTTAGTGCAAGACCTGTTTAAAAATAAATGTTAGCACAAATGTTATAGTTAAAATTTGTTTAAATGTGAGAAAACAAATATATAAACAAATGTAGTAATATTGTTTGTATCTTACCGATCCCGAAAACAGCAAAGCAATTGTTATAACTTCTGCCAAAGATATAATGATAACCAATACAGCATACTACAAAATAAATCACATAAATGTGTGTCAGTATAATGTTGTCAGTCTTGGAAACACAATAAGACATTTATAAAGAGAAATATTCCAAACGAAACTATATGCACACATCTGTAAAATTTCCTAGCGATCCATTCTGATTGTATGAAACTCGCTGTAAATAATGCTCAGGTCGCCAAAAGTATTGTGTGTGCAAATGAGATGTTCAACCAAAAGTAACACTAGGTCAGTGAAACTCCGTTTTTAGCTGATGGATCTGGTTTAGTGGTTACACTTCTGTCTTTGCGCAGCAGCAGCTCTCGATGTTATAAACTGACCGACGTGGGACGACTCAAATATCAAATATGTGTGTACCAATGGTTTCAATAGTGTAAATGACAACGACATTGTTTGGTTAATTCATTATACATGTATTTGTATCATTTATGCTTAATATGTATCTTAAGTGCATTTCTAAATCCAATGTTGAAATAAAATCATATGTAAATAGATAGTTAAATATATATTGTGTCGTTCCTTCATAGTTAGGTCTAAATTGTTCAGTTTATTAAATAGCTTTCATCTGATTATCGACATGCTCGATAGCTACCAGCACCAACATACAGAGGACTCTACAACATGGTCCACACGTTTCCATTACATGTACCTACCAATAATAAAAATGTTGCAAACGCTCCACACGTTCCCAGGATACATACCAGCACCAACATACAGCGGACACTACAGCACGCTCCACACGTTCACAGGATACATACCAGCACCAACATACAGCGGACACTACAGCACGCTCCACACGTTCACAGGATACATACCAGCACCAACATACAGCGGACACTACAGCACGCTCCACACGTTCACAGGATACATACCAGCATAAAAACACAGCGGACACTACAGCACGCACATTTTCCCAGGATACATACCAGCACCAACATAGATCGGAGTCTACAGCACGCTCCACACGTTCACAGGATACATACCAGCACAAAAATACAGCGGACACTACAGCACGCTCCACGCGTTTCCAGGATACCTACCATATAGTGGATTGACACGACAGCACGCTCTACATGTTCCCAGGATACGTGCCAGCAACAACATAGATCAGAGACTACTTCACGCTCCACACGTTCCCAGGATACAAACCAGCACAAAAATACATCGGACACAACAACACGCTCCACACGTTCCCAGGATACATACCAGCACAAAAATACAGCGGACACTACAGCACGCTCTACACGTTCCCATGATACATACCAGCACAAAAATACAGCGGACACTACAGTACGCTCTACATATTCCCATGATACATACCAGCACAAAAAACAGCGGACACTACAGTACGCTAAACGTGTTCCCATGATACATACCAGCACAAAAATACAGCGGACACTACAGTACGCTCCACACGTTCCCATGATACATACCAGCACAAAAATACAGCGGACACTACAGTACGCTCAACATGTTCCCATGATACATACCAGCACAAAAATACAGCGGACACTACAGTACGCTCAACATGTTCCCATGATACATACCAGCACAAAAATACAGCGGACCTACAGTACGCTTCACATGTTCCCATGATACATACCAGCACAAAAATACAGCGGACACTACAGTACGCTCTACATGTTCCCAGGATACGTACCAGCACCAACATGCAGCGGACACTACAGCACGCTCCACACGTTCCCAGGATACCTACCATACAGCGGACACTACAGCACGATCTATATGTGCCCAGGATACGTACCAGCAACAACACAACAGTACGCTCTACATGTTCCCAGGATACGTACCAGCACCAACATGCAGCGGACACAACAGCACGCTCTATATGTGCCCAGGATACGTACCAGCAACAACACACAGCGGGCACTAAAGCACGCCCCACACGTTCCCAGGAAACCTACCATACAGCGGACACTACAGCACGCTCTATATGTGCCCAGGATACGTACCAGCAACAACACACAGCGGGCACTACAGCACGCCCCACACGTTCCCAGGATACCTACCAGTAACACATAAAGCGGACACGACAGCATGCTCCACACGTTCCCAGGATACTTATCAGTACCAACTTACAGCGGACACTACAGCACGCTCCACACGTTCCAAGGATACCTACCAGCACCAGCATACAGCGGACACTACAGCACGCTCCACACGTTCCAAGGATACCAATAACAAAGATCACACATCCCAGCACTATGATTGCAATAGCAACATTGTCTAATCCGGGAACCTGGTTAACAAACTTTCCGAGGACGTCAAGAAATTCTGCGCCTCCTTTTAAAAGTCCTCCACCAACAATCAGAGCTAAACCAATTAACTAAAAATATAAAAATATATAACTTATGACGCTTTTTAAATAGAAATTTTTTTGTGTGTATTTTGTTGAAAAAACCACTTTGCAAAATTAGAGATTAGCGGAACATAGTTATTCCCAAACATCGCTTAATTTGTTTCTGTTTACACACAAGTCCATATATCCATATGCTAACATAAGTCCGTATGTCCCAGTGTTTATATGAGTCCGTATGTCCCAGTGTTTACACAAGTCTGTATGTCCCAGTGTTTACATACGTCCGTATGTCCCAGTGTTTACAGTCCGTATGTCCCAGTGTTTACAGTCTGTATGTCCCAGTGTTTACAGTCCATATGTCCCAGTGTTTACATGTCCGTATGTCCCAGTGTTTACATGTCTGTATGTCCCAGTGTTTACACAAGTCTGTATGTCCCAGTGTTTACATACGTCCGTATGTCCCAGTGTTTACAGTCCGTATGTCCCAGTGTTTACAGTCCGTATGTCCCAGTGTTTACAGTCCGTATGTCCCAGTGTTTACATACGTCTGTATGTCCCAGTGTTTACAGTCCGTATGTCCCAGTGTTTACAGTCTGTATGTCCCAGTGTTTACATATCCGTATGTCCCAGTGTTTACATACGTCTGTATGTCCCAGTGTTTACAGTCCGTATGTCCCAGTGTTTACAGTGCGTATGTCCCAGTGTTTACATACATCCGTATGTCCCAGTGTTTACAGTCCGTATGTCCCAGTGTTTACAGTCCGAATGTCCCAGTGTTTACAGTCCGTATGTCCCAGTGTTTACAGTCCGTATGTCCCAGTGTTTACAGTCCGTATGTCCCAGTGTTTACAGTCCGTATGTCCCAGTGTTTACAGTCCGTATGTCCCAGTGTTTACAGTCTGTATGTCCCAGTGTTTACAGTCCGTATGTCCCAGTGTTTACAGTCCGTATGTCTCAGTGTTTACATACGTCTGTATGTCCCAGTGTTTACAGTCCGTATGTCCCAGTGTTTACACAAGTCCGTATGTCCCAGTGTTTACACAAGTCCGTATGTCCCAGTGTTTACATACGTCTGTATGTCCCAGTGTTTACAGTCCGTATGTCCCAGTGTTTACATGTCCTTATGTCCCAGTGTTTAAAGTCTGTATGTCCCAGTGTTTACAGTCCGTATGTCCCAGTGTTTACATGTCCTTATGTCCCAGTGTTTAAAGTCTGTATGTCCCAGTGTTTACAGTCCGTATGTCCCAGTGTTTACATGTCCTTATGTCCCAGTGTTTACAGTCCTTATGTCCCAGTGTTTACATGTCCTTATGTCCCAGTGTTTACATGTCCTTATGTCCCAGTGTTTACATACGTCTGTATGTCCCAGTGTTTACAGTCCGTATGTCCCAGTGTTTACAGTCCGTATGTCCCAGTGTTTACATGTCCGTATGTCCCAGTGTTTACATGTCCGTATGTCCCAGTGTTTACAGTCCGTATGTCCCAGTGTTTACAGTCCGTATGTCCCAGTGTTTACATGTCTGTATGTCCCAGTGTTTACAGTCTGTATGTCCCAGTGTTTACAGTCCGTATGTCCCAGTGTTTACAGTCCGTATGTCCCAGTGTTTACAGTCCGTATGTCCCAGTGTTTACAGTCCATATGTCCCAGTGTTTACAGTCCGTATGTCCCAGTGTTTACATGTCTGTATGTCCCAGTGTTTACAGTCTGTATGTCCCAGTGTTTACAGTCCGTATGTCCCAGTGTTTACAGTCCGTATGTCCCAGTGTTTACAGTCCGTATGTCCCAGTGTTTACAGTCCATATGTCCCAGTGTTTACAGTCCGTATGTCCCAGTGTTTACATACGTCTGTATGTCCCAGTGTTGACATACGTCTGTATGTCCCAGTGTTTATATAAGTCCATATGTTCCAGTGTTTGGATCGAACATTTCACAGAAACATGTTTTATAAAGTTTGAATCCAATTCAACACGACGATTACATCATTCGAAGTATCTAGTAATTTTTGAGTAACCATTTGTTGTCACCCTTCCCACCCCCATCCCCGCCCCCCCCCCCCCCCTCCGAATCCCAGCCATACATAAACCAACATCACATTGGAAATCTGTCATACAGTACACCAAAAACTCGTGGACACATACTATTTTAACCATTTTGGGTATAAGTGTTCATTTCTAAATACATTTACTTATACATGTACTCTACCAGCAATAAATCAGAAAAGATGATACGTTCTAGCATGATACAAGCTATAACTTATAGCAAACAATTTAACTGACATTAATTAAAAATTTGTTTTTGTTTAGGTTTTGTATTTTTGTTACTATTTTTTTATTTTATTTTATTTATTTATTTTGTTTTTTTGGGGGGAAGGGTGTTTGTTTGTTTGTTTGGTTTTTTTTTGTTTGTTTAGTTTGGTGACTTAAGTTTTCTGAAATTACAGTCAATTAGTACCGATAAAAAAACTCCGTTCAAATTTCACAGTTCATATGTTTGAATGGCAAATTTTGCTAGTTTCAGTTTCAACAAAAAAATGTTGGCGACCATTACAGTTTTATTACTATATCTACATTTTGTTCCCCTTTCATTAAATTCACATTTTAGTTTTACACAATGTCATGTATTTGTTGATTGCATTAATATGACATAAATATTTCTTCACTGGCATTCAACTGCAAAATATTAATCAATCAATCTTGCGAACAAGAAACGCGAAACGCGAAAAATTAACAAAAAGTTGTTATAAATGTTTCAAGTATTGTAGACAGAAGCTAATATTTTAGTTTCTATATATATATATAAATATTATTCAGATTAACATAAGCATTTATTGCTTGTTTCTGAATCCTTCTTGTGTATGAAGAATACTGTTATACTATTAATGATGATTTCTCTTTGAATAAATATGTTTACACTAAATATTATTCACATATAACATGTCTGAGTGAACGTACAAGTATACAATTACAAATTAATTTCGTCCATAGGTGTATTTGTAGGTCGTTGACTATATCTGTCTTACATCGTATAGTGAACCCTTCTATATTACTCGCCTATCTTATAACACTTACCACAAATATCAAATTAAATAGAACCAAAAACACACGAGCAAAATTAGCTCCACGACTGAGGCTTCCCATCTCTATCCAAGGTATTACCAAAGGATTATATCAACATGTATTTTATATTTTTATCTTGGCAACCCTTGCTAAACCCATACGTGTTTTCTTCCGTCTTTGTTTTCTGATTAGCAACGCTATTATTTTCTGCACATTATCGGTAATATTTATCTTGTGTAAACTTAAAGAAGTAAGGACTGATTGTTCAACGCTTTTGGAGTTTTATCAAATGCACCAGGTATAAAATCTATACTGACGAGGTCCGTCACCTTATATTCATTGAAATCTTTTCTGCGTATATATTTTATTTAATCACTGATAAAATACTGTTTGTTCAGAAAAGAAAATTTGAGATTTGTAGAACTAGATAAAAAAGTGATTTTACGAACTGTTTTACCGTTTATTCAGAGTAGATCAAAATTATGTAGCCGTTCACAAAGCGTACTGCCTTATTATTTTACTACTTATTCCGACACTCTGTTCGTTCATACTACACATCGCCTAATTGTTTTGAGGTTTATTCCAAATAACACCAAAGTGTTCAGCCTTTCTCACTGCCTAATAGTTACCTTTCATTCCGAGCACTACACTGTTTAGCAGTTCATACAGCGTACTGCCTAATTGTTTTATCGTTTATAAGGATTGTTTAACGTGTTCAGGTGTGCATCAGGCACAATGCCGTTTATTCTGAGTAGAACAAAAGGGTTCAGCAGTCTACACAGCGTACTGCCTTACTGTTTTACCTTAAATTCCGAGAAGTGCCAATGCATAATGCCAAATTGCTTTAAAATCCGTTTTATGCAGAGTACCTTAAAAGATACTAGTACAGGCAGTACCTTAAATGTCAAATATTTTAAAGTGCCTATAATGACCTGTATGAAAACGTTCTCCGAGTACACCATGTTGATAACTCTCCCGCTGTTGTGTACACCATGTTGATAACTCTCCCAGCTGTTGTATATACCATGTTGATAGCTCTCCCAGCTGTTGTGTGCACCATATTGATAACTCTCCCAGCTGTTGTGTACACCACCCCTTAGTTTCATAAAACTTCTCAAATTGAGATTTTCCTCAAATCCTTGAGTTTTTCCTTGAATTTGAATTTTCCAGCAATCTGATTGGTCAATATTTGAGTTGAGGATGAGTTGAGGAAATCCTCAAATTTGAGATGTTTAATGAAACCGGGCCCATGTTGATAACTCTCCCAGCTGTTGTGTACACCATGTTGATAACTCTCCCAGCTCTTGTGTACACCATGTTGATAACTCTCCCAGCTTTTGTGTACACCATGTTGATAACTCTCCCAGCTTTTGTGTACACCATGTTGATAACTCTCCCGCTGTTGTGTACACCATGTTGAAAACTCTCCCAGCTGTTGTGTACACCATGTTGAAAACTCTCCCAGCTGTTGTGTACACCATGTTGAAAACTCTCCCAGCTGTTGTGTACACCATGTTGAAAACTCTCCCAGCTTTTGTGTACACCATGTTGATAACTCTCCCAGCTGTTGTGTACACCATGTTGATAACTCTCCCGCTGTTGTAATAAGATACAGGCAGATTGTGTTTTCTATAAAGTCTTTATTACATGTAAATAAGTCTTTATTATATAAAACACATCAAGAATCAACATTTTTGTACGCCTGTAGAATACGGCTCGCATTATAGGAACACCCATGGCGGGAGGCGGGTGGGGTCCACAACATACCCGTTCACTAACTCAAACTCGATCCTCATGATACTTGTGGAAATTGTTAATTTGCATAATATCTTGGCCAAGTTTGACAACCATCCAAATCACTTAATCCGCTTCAGAGTTATGGTCTTTTATTTATACTAAAAGGGCAAATTTGCCTTGTCCACTCTTTAACTCGAACAGTTGTTGTCCGATCGTCATGAAACATGGGGAAAATGTTAATGGGCATAATATCTTGACCAAGATTTACAACCAGTCGAATTCCTTCAGCCACTTCAGGATTATCGCCCTTTATTTTTTCAAAACATGGCAAATGTTCGACGTCACTTGTTTAACTTGTTCTTGTTCTGAATATGGCGAAAATACAAGGTAGCAACCTTGCAATCAATAAATCAATCAATCAAGAAATCTACAGAACTAAAAATAAAAAAATAACGTTTTTTATGTGTAATCTATTGGATATTTATAACTTGACCTAAAACTTCAAGTGATGTGTAAGGTTATCATTGATGAAAACTGTGCCCAGCAGCGAGTGACTTATTCAGAAATTATGTATAACCTTGGGATATTGTTGACTTCTGTGTGTTTACAAATATGTGATTAAACTTTAAAAAAAAATGAAGTTATATTACGCAGAATATTTTGTTAAAAAAATCGACAATACAAACTTAAAAAAAACAGTTTTGCTAAATTTATTGATTTTTTTTAATGAAAATATACGAGTGAAAATTATTATTAGTTATTACTTATACATGCATATCCATGTGTCGTTCGACGTCACAAAATAATGCCGTTTTCAGTTAAAATTGTCAATTTTTATATTTTCTTATTTTACGCAGTAATGAATACTTGTTTTGTTTTTTTAACAACGAATTTTGAATGGATATCATTGTGGATATTGTATTCATTGTCATGGTTATAGTGCAACCTGGTTGTTTTTAAAGAAATTAATGATAAAAACAATTCTCCGTTAAAAACCAAGAAAAAGTCATCGAGGGGCAAAATTTTGAAATAAACTTATAAGTATAATACAAAACCATAAGAAAAAAATTCAGCTGTAAAGGATAATAGGCATATATATTATATTTATTTACGGAGGTTCTCTACGGGTACTCCGGCTTCCTCCCCCAATAAAAATGGATGCCACGATATAGCTGAAAAATTGCTGAAAGTGGCGTTAAAACACCATTCAAACAAACAAAAAATATATTTATTTAAAATTCAATTGACCTAACGGAACTAAAGAAATGAGATAGTAGTGTCTATTTCACCATCAATGTTTATCGATACAAAAAAAGAAACAGAACTAAAAAACATACGGACAAACAAACAAAAGCCAGAAACACAAAACCAAAAAAAAAGTCAAAAGAGAAAACACAAAAACACGAAACTAAACTACCCACGTGACTTTGTTTGTATTGCATGTTGATTGCTCTATATTGACAGAGACTTTAATTACATGTAATTATATTCTCTGATATTTTTTACGTCTAACATTGGCAACAATTTTACGTAACAAACGTAATGATTCACATTTTTTTAAGTAAAGCATTAACATAATTAAAATAATAAAATATGGTTACCCGTGGAAATCTTATAAATATTTACTTGTCAGCTGTCATCAGAGAGAATTGATGACTTTGAATGAAGTCACGTCTGACTAATTATCACATTCCAAATGTATTAATTTCTTAAATATTTACCATTTGTATAAAGAACACCCTCAGTTTTCTTCATTTCATGTTTTATTTTTCGTTGGATAAAGATCACACTGTGAAGGAAAAGTTTCGACAAAATGAACTTACTTGGAAAATTTGGAATGGTATTTCTTATAACAATAAATATCATATTTGTGGTAAGTCTTGACTCAAGTCGCTTCTTTTCGTTTAAAAGTATTTTTGTGATTATTGCTACGAAAATCTTATACATATATACTGTATATGCAGTACATATAGAATATGTAATTGTTCTTTTTATATCCCCTCAAGTTAAAAAGGTAAAGAATGAAAACATTAAAACTTTTACAAATAAAAATATTCCTCACAGCTATGAAATTATCTCCTACAGGATCGAACGTATAATGTCATAGGTTTACCCTCAAATATTCCTCACAGCTATGAAATTATCTCCTACAGGATCGAATGTATAATGTCATAGGTTTACCCTCAAATAAAGATAAACAATAAGTGTTAACAGGTACAGATATTGAACGATAAAATTTACAAAATATAGAAATTTTGACATGTAAAGAATCAAACATGTTATTTTTATTGCAAAATAAATATCTAAGGTATTTTGTGGATATAAGAGATAAACAACATGTTTTCTCATTCGTCGATATGATTTTGTTTCGTCAAAACCCTCTATAAGGGCATATTTGGTGCTAAGATTATTTATTTTGTGAATGATAGAGCCACCACCAAACCATTATTTGTTTTGTCTATGATAGAGCCACCCTTAACCATTATTTGTTTTGTCTATGATAGAGCCACCCCTAACCATTATGTGTTTGTCTATGATAGAGCCACCCCTAATCATTATTTATTATTTTTGTAGATATTTGTTTTGTCTATGATAGAGCCACCCCTAATCATTATTTATTATTTTTGTAAATATTTGTTTTTTTCAATGATACTGCCACCCATAATCATTATTTATTATTTTTGTAGATATTTGTTTTGTCTATGATATAGCCGTCCCTAATCATTATTTATTATTTTTGTAAATATTTGTTTTTTCAATGATACAGCCACCCCTAATCATTATTTATTATTTTTGTAGATATTTGTCTATGATAGAGCCACCCCTAATCATTATTTATGATTTTTGTAGATATTTGTTTTGTCTATGATAGAGCCACCCCTAATCATTATTTATTATTTTTGTAAATATTTGTTTTTTTCAATGATACAGCCACCCCTAATCATTATTTATTATTTTTGTAGATATTTGTCTATGATGGAGCCACCCCTAATCATTATTTATTATTTTTGTCAATATTTCTTTTTTCAATTATACAGCCACCCCTAATCATTATTTATTATTTTTGTCAATATTTCTTTTTTCAATGATACAGCCACCCCTAATCATTATTTATTATTTTTGTAGATATTTGTTTTGTCTATGATAGAGCCACCCCTAATCATTATTTATTATTTTTGTAAATATTTGTTTTTTCAATGATACAGCCACCCCTAATCATTATTTATGATGTTTGTAGATATTTGTTTTGTCTATGATAGAGCCACCCCTAATCATTATTTATTATTTTTGTAGATATTTGTTTTGTCTATGATAGAGCCACCCCTAATCATTATTTATTATTTTTGTAAATATTTGTTTTTTTTCAATGATACAGCCACCCCTAATCATTATTTATTATTTTTGTCAATATTTCTTTTTTCAATGATACAGCCACCCCTAATCATTATTTATTATTTTTGTAGATATTTGTTTTGTCTATGATAGAGCCACCCCTAATCATTATTTATTATTTTTGTAAATATTTGTTTTTTCAATGATACAGCCACCCCTAATCATTATTTATTATTTTAGTAAATATTTGTTTTTTCAATGATACAGCCACCCCTAATCATTATTTATTATTTTAGTAAATATTTGTTTTTTCAATGATACAGCCACCCCTAATCATTATTTATTATTTTTGTAAATATTTGTTTTTTTCAATGATACAGCCACCCCTAATCATTATTTATTATTTTTGTAAATATTTGTTTTTTTCAATGATACAGCCACCCCTAATCATTATTTATTATTTTTGTAGATATTTGGAGTAGCATTGATGGCAGTAGGGATTGCTATCCATACAAAAGGTGGAGAATATCTAGAGTCTTACCTCCCTTTATTAGACAACATTGAGATAGGCAATACCAGGATGGGGTTTTTACTTCGGGCGGTGGCTGGAATAGTTATTGCTACAGGGATATTCTCCATTGTTGTCTCCCTTATGGGCATAGTTGGTGCGAGCAGACGGATTGCAGTATTACTCATCATTGTAAGTGCGCAATAAGATACACCAGAGAAATAAAAACGAGAATGCACATTGTCTACGCAG
Source organism: Limnoperna fortunei (assembly GCA_944474755.1). Lineage (NCBI taxonomy): Eukaryota > Metazoa > Mollusca > Bivalvia > Mytilida > Modiolidae > Limnoperna > Limnoperna fortunei. The sequence goes on along the minus strand of OX104112.1, from coordinate 109,097,022 downwards.
CTTTTTTTTATTCAAAATGAAATTTTGCAGTATTATTTGTCTTATTTTTGTTTGACCTATGTCTATATCATTCATATATAGTTCAACACAGCAAATGTAAAGAACATAATTTTGTCTAAAACTTATTTGTCTTTTTCAGTATGGTGTAATTATAATTGTTCTGCTGGTCTTGGAGATTGCTATTCTGGGAGTTTCATTCCAAATTAAACAAGAGGTAAGAACACTTTGACATGGTATATCACAATCAAAATAATAAACTTCCGTGTTTTCAATGACCGAGTGATAAGGGCAGGTAGTTATTGATTACGTGCTTGTCAACAATGAGGTTGCAGGATCAAGTCTCATTGTGGGTAGGGTGCGCTCGACTACAACAGTAATTCACACAGATTGCCAGTTTTCACCAATGTGCTTCCTTCCCATCGTCCAATTGAAACCAATAGATATGAAAAACAAATGCTGAAAGAACCGTCAAATCTCATTCAAACCAACAATAAACAAGTGTATCCTTTAAACTTGTAGTTTTAATGTTTAGATGGGCGTCACCGTTTAGTTATTCCAGTGTTAATACTAGTTTAATGTTTATATTTCAGTTTCAAGGTAACTTTAGGGAGAAGATGTTACAGTTAATACAGAACTATGAAGGTGACTTCGGGAGTATTCTGACAACTGCTTGGAACTTCCTCTTCTTGACGGTAAGTTATATTAATTTAAATTTTGCACACACATACTAATGCGGTACATTTTTCAAGATTTTTTTTTGTGTGCTAAGACCAGTAAAATTAATTTCCATAAATGTTAATGTCAACTTTCCTTTTCAAGTGAAACATATTTTCAGACTATTGTTAATTAATACTGTGATCTGATTACAGTTCAGACTATTGTTAATCAATACTGTATATGATCTGATTACAGTTCAGACTATTGTTAATCAATACTGTATATGATCTGATTACAGTTCAGACTATTGTTAATCAATACTGTATATGATCTGATTATCTGATTATCTGATTACAGTTCCAATGTTGTGGAGTGAACCCAATAGTTGAACAAAATGATTTCTTGACAACGTTGTGGTGGATTACACCCACCCGTGGCCCGAGGGTCGTGCCTACATTCTGCTGTAAAGGAGCTACTCCTGACGCTGCATCGTCACCTGTTATTCAGCCTTGTACTCTGTTTGTCAACCCAGCAACATCATACGTGGACAGGGTACGTAGTATTACAATAAATCAAACGCGTGCTAATTAGTAAAATTAATTAAAGTGCTAACGTCGACATGATGTGGGAATATTCCTCTTACACATGCGTATAGTATCCCGACAAATAGGAGGGCACTTCCTATCCGACAACCGGGGACGTCCTAGGCAGCTGTGTTAAGCGTGGTAACTATCATAATACCAAGTCTTATAGACCAACCAATAAGCCTTGATCATAAGTAATCAAAAACATCTTTGTTTTGTATTTTTGCTAATGTTCTGTCTGTTTTCTAAATGTATCTCGTTTTTGTAGGGCTGTTACAATGTTTTGAACCATCTTTTGAACGAATACACCAGTGCTTTCATCGCCATTAGTATCCTGATTCTTATTGTACAGGTCAGTACCCATCTTATTCTTATTGTACAGGTCAGTACCCATCTTATTCTTATTGTACAGGTCAGTACCCATCTTATTTCTTATTGTACAGGTCAGTACCCATCTTATTCTTATTGTACAGTTCAGTACCCATCTTATTTAAATTGCACTACGAGTTTATCTGAAAACATCAACAGAAATTCCATTGAAGTTAAAGGCAATTGAAGTTTGTTTATGTGACAAAGAAAATCATGGTATGTGACAAGATATAACTACCATGATTATGTATTCCTTAAAATCTATCCAGTGATTAAAATGAGAAAGGAAAAGAATTTAAAAAGTTATGTATCACTGAATATTTTATTTGCATTTACTCCTCACGTGCATTCTTTGTATATTACAGCTGATCGCAGTTGCAGCCTCGTTTATTCTGGTCTCACAAATCAGACGTGAGGATAAGGAAATGGCGGATAAAAGTTGAAATCACGAATTTATCTTCTTCATTAATCCTGGGTTTTACTGATCGTCATGAAGTGTATATAATCGTTTTTCCATATTGTGTGAAACGAACATAATGTAATACCCAAAATGAACTGTGGGGATATGTTATAAACAGAATCGCCATAAACCATACACAATACACATTTTTATTGTGCTTTTTTACTTGGTTTTGTAATAATATGTTTGGTAATTGTATATAGATGTGTACAACTGTGAATATGTCATAATATCATCATAAACGAGGTGAAACCTTGTTGTAAGTAGTTCATAGTCCCATCAATTAAAATGTTGTAAGACATGAACGTGTGTTGATTTATCTGCCCTTGATCTAGTGTATTGCTTATCCAATTCCTATATCAAGGACCCTGCCTACTTCTAATCCTTCTCCATGTCAGTACGTATCTTATAATTGAACTTACCTGTTGTTCATTCTTTTCCAATATCAATGGTCTTGTATAGTTTGTCCTTGCTCTTTAATATCCACGATATTTTCTATAATTCGCCCTTATTTTATTTCTAGGATCATTGCTATAATTTTGCGCTTATTTATTATCCATGATCTTTGCTTTACTTACTGTACTTCCACATGTTAGAAATTGATATTATTTGTGTTTTTAGTATTTTATATTTTTTAACGTACTTAAATTTATTTGATTTTTAAAGTACATATGTCAAAACCATGAAACATTATAATAATTGTCCGTCTAGAATTATCGGTAACTCTGATAGAGATGTAGCTTTTAGAGACACAGATTTGAAGTCGTGTAAAAATGAGCATTTCATGTAATATAGTGTAAGCCGTGAGATTAAAGGTGCAGTCACACTACACCGCATAGCGTTAACGGACGCCAAACGCAAAGAAAAATGCGGCTGAAAGTTATCCGGTGATGAAAAGCATTTCCCGCTGCTGCTCTCATGATCGCTGTACGGGGCGCATAAAACGTGCAAAACGCACAATGACCGAACGATCAACGCACATATACCGGATGAACGGCGTACAGTAAACGGACTTCAACGTACTAGTAACGGATTTGTACCGCACAAAACGTACACGCAGCGTACACTTACGTTACATCCGCTGCATGTCCGTTAGTAGTCCGGCGGTAAATCAGGTCCACCGTGAAAGAACGGACTCGAACCGGACAAGTACAGAATAAGGAACGTACGAGTAACGAACAAAACGCATACCAGCGCATGGTTACCGTACATCTGACGGACAACTTTATCCGGTGCTGTACGTTCCAAATTTTGAACATGTTCAAAACTTTCCACCGAACGGAACGAACACCGCCGGACATCGCCGGACAAGAAGCGCAAACGCCGCATGATAAACTGAAAAGAAACGCATGCGAACGGACATGGACGGATTGAAAATTTTGTTATGCGTTGGACGTCCGTTAACGCTATACGGTGTAGGGTGACTGAAGCTTAAGGAATCATATATAAAACTTACGTTTCCACATATGCCTACAAATATGTAGTTTTAGGCTACAACAATGTATATTTTTCTTCAAGAACAGGTCTATAGTATGCTTGATTTTCTGATCGACAACATATTTGTAATTTTTGTAGAATTAGTTTTTCAGCAAACAATCGGAATTCTAACAGTTACAAACTGTGCCCCACTCCTTGCAGATTTGTTACTGTATTCTTATGAAACTGAATTTCTGCAATGTCTTATTCAAAACAAGAAGATAGCAGAAGCTATGTCCTTTAATTTCACATATAGATATATTGACGATGTCCTCTCAACAACCCTCAATTTGACGGATGTCTTCCGGTAATATATTTTTCAGAACTGGACATTAAGAAAGCCACAGAAACAATTTGATCTACATCATTTTTCGACTTACACCTACAATATGACATCAAAGTCATCGCCAGCACAAGAACGTACGACAAACGAGGCGATTTTAATGTCCAAATTTTCCTAACGTCATCATAAAGAACTTAAATAAGTAATACTGGAATGCATGATGGTCCACACACGATTACTGATAGTCATACTGGTTCACGCACGATTACTGATAGTCAAACTGGTTCACGCACGATTACTGATAGTCATACTGGTTCACGCACGATTACTGAGAGTCGTACTCGTTCACGCACGATTACTGATAGTCATACTGGTTCACGTACGATTACCAATAGTCATACTGGTTTACGCACGATTACCAATAGTCATACTGGTTCACGCACGATTACTGATAGTCATACTGGTTCACGCACAATTACTGATAGTCATACTGGTTCACGCAGGATTACTGAGAGTCGTACTCGTTCACGCACGATTACTGATAGTCATACTGGTTCACGTACGATTACCAATAGTCATACTGGTTCACGCACGATTACTGATAGTCAAACTGGTTCACGCACGATTACTGATAGTCATACTGGTTCACGCACGATTACTGAGAGTCGTACTCGTTCACGCACGATAACTGATAATCATACTGGTTCACGCACGATTACTGATAGTCATACTGGTTTACGCACGATTACTGATAGTCATACTGGTTCACGCACGATTACTGAGAGTCGTACTCTTTCACGCACGATTACTGATAGTCATACTGGTTCACGCACGATTACTAATAGTCATACTGGTTCACGCACGATAACTGATAGTCATACTGGTTCACGCACGATTACTGATAGTCATACTGGTTCACGCACGATAACTGATAGTCATACTGGTTCACGCACGATTACTGATAGTCATACTAGCTCACGCATCATTACCGATAGACATACTGGTTCACGCAGCATTACTGGTAGGCGTATATATATTGGTTCGAGCAGTAATACAGGCAGGCATAATGGTTCACGCACCGTTACTAATAGGCACTGGTTTACGGACCGTTAGTGATAAATATACGCATCATTACTGGTAGGCATATCATACTGGTTCACGCAGTAATAATTGGTAGGCATGTATATTGGTTCAAGAAGTAATACTGGAAGTCATGCTGGCTCACTCACCATTACTTATAGTCATACTGGTTTACGCACCATTACTGGAATATATATTGGTTTAAGTAGCAATACTGATAGACATGCTGGTTTCCGCACCACTACTGCAAGGCATAATGGTTCATGCAGTATTACTGGTTCACGCACCGTTACTGGTAGTCATATCAACTGGTTCAAGCAGTAATTATGGTAGGCATACTTATTGGTTCAAGCAGTAATACTAGTAGGCATACTGGTTCACACACCGTTACTGATAGGCACTGGTTCACACATCGTTACTGATAGGCACTGGTTCACACACCGTTACTGATAGGCACTGGTTCATGCATCGTTACTGATAGTCACTGGTTCACACACCGTTACTGATAGGCACTGATTCACACATCGTTACTGATAGGCACTGGTTCACACACCGTTACTGATAGGCACTGGTTCACACACTATTACTGATTGGCACTGGTTCACGCATCGTTAATGATAGGCACTGGTTCACGCATCGTTACTGATAGGCACTAGTTCACGCATCGTTACTGATAGGCACTGGTTCACGCATCGTTAATGATAGGCACTGGTTCACGCATCGTTACTGATAGGCACTGGTTCACGCATCGTTACTGATAGGCACTAGTTCACGCATCGTTACTGATAGGCACTGGTTCACGCATCGTTAATGATAGGCACTGGTTCACGCATCGTTACTGATAGGCACTGGTTCACGCATCGTTACTGATAGGCACTGGTTCACACATTGTTAATGATAGGCACTGGTTCACGCATCGTTACTGATAGGAACTAGTTCACGCATCGTTACTGATAGGCACTAGTTCACGCATCGTTACTGATAGGCACTGGTTCACGCATCGTTACTGATAGGCACTGGTTCACGCATCGTTACTGATTGGCACTGAATCACGCATCGTAACTGATAGTCACTGGTTCACGCTTCGTTACTGACAGGCACTGGGTACACATCGTTAGTGATAAATATACCTGTTTACGCACAATTACTGGTAGGCATACTGGCTCACGCACCGCTTGTGATAGGCATACAGGTTCACGCATCGTTAGTGATAGGCACTGGTTCACGCATCGTTACTGATTGGCACTGAATCACGCATCGTAACTGACAGGCACTGGGTACGCATCGTTAGTGATAAATATATTTGTTTACGCACAATAACTGGTAGGCATACTGGCTCACGCACCGCTTGTGATAGTCACTGGTTCACGCATCGTTACTGATAGGCACTGGTTCACGCATCGTTACTGATTGGCACTGAATCACGCATCGTAACTGATAGTCACTGGTTCACGCATCGTTACTGACAGGCACTGGGTACGCATTGTTAGTGATAAATATACTTGTTTACGCACAATTACTGGTAGGCATACTGGCTCACGCACCGCTTGTGATAGGCATACTGGTTCACACACTGTTAGTGATAGGCATACTGGTTCACACACTGTTAGTGATAGGCATACTGGTTCACACACCGTTACTGATGGGCATACTGGTTCACGCATCGTTAGTGATAGGCATACTGGCTTACGCACCACTTGTGATAGGCATACTGGTTTACACGCCGTTAGTGATAGGCATACTGGTTCACGCATCGTTAGTGATAGGCATACTGGTTCACACACCGTTAGTGATAGGCATACTGGTTCACGCATCGTTAGTGATAGGCATACTGGTTCACACACCGTTACTGATGGGCATACTGGTTCACGCATCGTTAGTGATAGGCATACTGGCTCACGCACAGCTTGTGATAGGCATACTGGTTTACACGCCGTTAATGATAGGCATACTGGTTCACACACCGTTTCTGATAAGCATACTGGTTTACGAATCATTACTGATAGGCATATTGGTTCAAGCAACGTGACTGATAGGCATAACATACTGGTTCACGCAGTAATACTGACCCTTACAACAACACATCAGTCCGATTTGTGGCGACATCGAATTATCTCCCTTCAAAATATTCATGTGATGCAGTCACTTGGAAAGACCGCCATTTTCGTATTGACGCGAAGTTTTTGACTGGACTTGAAACATGTACACAGATAATACAGTTCAACTCAAGAATACACAATACTATGATATTCTAAGACGCGAATGCTTCCTCCGTCGAGCAATGACAGCAGAAAATTCCATCTAAAAAATGTAGCTATAGACATTTTTCCATCGTCAAGGAACAACTTTAGAAAATGTTGGCAGACCTTTGAAAATTTTTAAAACACTGTTCCCGATGTAGTCACAAATCAGATCTTCTATGGGACAAAGGTAATTAATATATAGATTTGATTTAAGTTTGTTTGAAGTAATTTTAACGTGGTGCAAAAAATCGCAGCACTTAAATGTGTCCGTTGTCAAGTAATTAAGGGAGACAAGTCTAAAAGTAATGTAACGGTCAAGTGATTCACCTCCGGTAATTGATTGTGGTATGGCAGGCCGTGTAGGCTAAAAATGTTGTGTAAAAAATCCTATTTAGGCTATTACTGATATCTTTAAAACACTTTGCATTCCCAAATTATTTTCAGATTCTTAAATTGTCCTTTACTGTTTTTTTCCTTATTGAAAATCTATTTTTTTGTAGTGATGCTCTGAATGTAGGTAACCTGCAATTGTATCAAGGTCTGGAGATGGATTATACTAGAAGGCGTCATCGTGCACAAGCCTAACAAGCCATGGTTGTATAGTAACCACTTGTACCACCTCTTCCAATCATCTTTAATACTTTACTAAAGTATTGAATGTGCTTGAGAATGGATATTCATGAGACGATCATATGCAGCAAAAAGATTGTGCTTTCTAAAATTAAAAATTTGAACAGTTTTGCAAAGTTCTTAATAAACTTTCTTCTTAAATGTGTGTTGTTATTTCTCCAACCTGACATTAATGTGCCATTGTCTTAGAGTATTGTTCATTGGCCTGGTCGTTTTATGGTTTGATGAAAAACCCATAGGTTTTAGAACCCCCAGTTTATAACAGTGTATTTAATTTTTGAATCAATTGACTATGTTTAAAATTCACTTCCTGTGCTTTTGTTTAAAAAATCTAATTGGAAACCCTTTTTGCCAACTTTAAGCAAAGGTGGTCTGAATTATCCTTATCTTATGGTGTCGAGTATAAAGTCAGATAATTTTTTGTAGCCACCAAACAACTAAATGTCAATGACTGAAAATAAAAATTAAAATATAAAATGCAAGTAATTGTTTCATTTTTTTACAATCTTGATAGACAAAATCTGAAAAAAGTGCATGCACAAAATAATCTAATCAAATTTATTCAAGTAGAGCATAATTGTTAGATGTCTTCTAAAAGGTGTTGCTGGCATTTATGACTATATGTGTGGGGTTTTTTTTTGGTTGTATTTGGCTATAATGAATAGGGAGAAACCAATCTACAGACAACAGTTTTAGAATACTTACGTAGTGGGAAAGTTTTGATAATACTCCATGGACATATACTTGCGGAAGATTCATGATGCAGATTTTGGACTCCCCCCCCCCCCCCCCACCACGGCCATAACCATGCAGATTCGGAATTTCAGCATTGTTAAATTTCACGATTTCAAAAAACCCTCCTTGAACAAATATTGTATGCACAAATTACATTAATATGTTTTTGTTGGACGTTTATTTTCTGGTTTGTTTTACGAAATGGGGGGGGGGGGGGGTGGTGGCCGATTTTTACTGTCGTTATAATCCGGTTAGTTTTGTGATTTGTCGGATTAACGCCAAAAAAGCGAGGGTACGATTATTCGTTCTAGGGGGGGGGGTCATATTTATTAAAAAAATATACAGCAAGGAGAGCAAATAACTTACGTCAGTGTGAATTGAATTTCTTTCTTAAAAAATTTAGATCATTTTGCAAGATTTTGTCTTGCGAACTTGCGACTTATTAAGTCCGTGCCACGTTTTGCACATAAGATGTTGGTCTTCTAGTGTGAATTTTTCTGCCTTGGTGACCCCACGTGAACGTAAAAATGTAGCATTTGCATGAAAATAAGTAGTCCGAGAACCCTCTGCCATCCAACGCTCTTATAAACGCTTTTTTTTGCCCATTCTAATACAGTTCAACTAAACTAAAAAATAAGTATTAGTCATACAAGGATCGCTGTTCTGTGCCATTTATGCGAACAATTATTTTATCGAACTATTTGAAGAATTTAAAAAAAAATTAAATAATACACTTTCTACCAACATAATATTAGCTATATACACAAGACATTGTTTATAATAAGTCTTAATTTGACGCATTTAAGATACGTACAAGACACGGCAGATTAAAAATGTTATAAAAACGTTCAATGAAATGTTCGGTTGTTATAGAAATTAAACTGATAAAATATTTTCAAAACAATCATCGTGTAATAGAAACCAGTTTAGATCGAAAAAGAGGGAACGATCCGTGGCTTGAAGTAAATTGCTGATATTTCAATACATTTTAGTGATAGAGAACTGGAGCGAATAAGCGTACCCTCGCACAGAATGTGACGAATGCTACTGTGTTTTGCGAAAAAAAACCGCTTATTTTTATGTGTTACTTCATTAAAAAAATTGATATTATTGTCATTATTTTTTACTCTATTTATTTTCAAATTTTCACTTTTAAAATAAAATGTACCGCACTAAAACGAGACTTTGTACATAACCCGATGGCAAATCACACGCACCTTGTTGTTCTGTTTCATATACGAACACACCGAAAATTATCACACATGAATGAACAGCAACAGAAATAATGCTCGACTTTGAAATTTTTTTTCTCGAAAACGAAAGGTCGTCACAAGTCAAAAATTACACACGTGAAAGATGAATATTTCAGAAATGTATGGAATTTTTTTCCTCTAAATAAAAATTGGTTGCATTTTCTTGCAGCACTTAAGAATACACCCCCTGTTTTTCATGTTTTCTGATCAAAACAGAGGTATTAAATATCCGTTGTTCTTGTAACTTTTGCAAAGTTGTCTTTAATTTTTAAACGAATAGATAGTAAACGAAAACTTTTGTCAGTCAATGTGCTAAATAACTTTTAATTTGCATGGCAACCGAAAAAACATGGGTACATAACTTTTGTACCTTGTATAATAGAGAGCTCCGATTCTTTTGTTATAGTTTCACCAGAAATCTGACTGACATTATCTACAGGTAAGTTATAATTAATTGTATTGTATATAATGGTTTTGCTCTTATCTGATTATACTTATTACAATGCAAAAAAGTGTTGAGTTGATGCGACTTGACCAGTTTGTAGATTGAATTAGGTTTCGCATGAACAGATGTTCATTATGAGAGCTACTTTTCGTGCGAAGCCTTGTGTGTAATATTTGCCCCTGTCTAGATCCGGTATAATAATATTTTAGTCTGACAATACTACACAGTTATAAGCACAAAACAAGTTGCGGACATCTAACAGAAACTTGTTCGCGTGTGAATAATAACACTATTGGGACCCTGACGAGTAAAATAGTTGTATTGATCGCCAACTAAATTTGAAATAAGGTGGGAAAGATAATCCGGAGCTTCTTTCGTAATTATCTTATATAACAGTATACGTCTGTGTTTGTCCCCCCTTGCCGAAAGTGTTTAGCAAATTGTTTCGTTATAAAGTTTATCGAAAGACGTTAATTTTGTCCCACCAGTGAAGATACGCATAGCTTCAATTTGAACACTATTCTATTTATTAGGTATTGGTTATGATTATGCCATATGACATCACCATATTCCAAAATAGGGCGTATCTACGAGAAGAGCATTTTCTCAGGGACGTACCTGTCCAAGATAGAACGCAGTCTCCGTAAAAAATTAAACGTTTATAAGCTTTATTTTCATAATCGTCAATGTGGTCATGCAACGAACCGTTGTTAGAAAAATATAGGCCTAAATGTTTATGACTTGAAACTTCTTGAATAACATGGTTGTTAATATGTATTGGCGGATGTGTAGGTTTTACTGATTTACACGATACGGTTAATGTTTCGGTTTTCTGCAGATTGACTAACCGTTTCTTTGACCAGCTGTGAATCTTTTCCAGATCCCTGTTTAGCATATCAGCAGCAACATTGGGTGCGTCAACTATGATATATAAACTTTTGTGCAAAAAGCTTAATACATCAGGGGTCACCACACTCTAAAAAAGTAGGGAGAAGTGACTTCTCCCTGGCAGCCAAACAGGGAGAAGTCAAGCCCTGATAGGGAGACTTCAAGAGACACTAGGGAGAAGTCAGGGGGACCGTACACATAATTAATTTCGCAATAGTTACATATATTTTTCATTATTTACATCAATTTCCAGGATTATTTCTCTTGTGTTTTAAAACCATAGCACACTTAGAATCAGTTTTTTTCTTTCTTTTTTTTTCATTATTATTTATCGTATGCAATATCAAACAGCACATACTGTAACCTTTATCATTAATAAATGAAAAAAAAACCACATGATATAGGGACTATTTTTCTATCTACTTCAGTACTTGTAGCCGTACAAGGAATTCACAAATAAAAATAGATGTGTAGACGTGAACGTCATTCAGGAGTTCTTGTATCATAATATTCCAGTTTGTTATGAATATGCCATGTTTATCTGAGCAAATTTCCAAAGAAGATAGATAGAATAACATAACATTAAACCCAGAAATAATTCTTCTGTTCAGCACACTTCCACTTAGTCAAAGTTGTGCTGATACAAATTGCTTCTTGGGACACCCATCTACAGAACGTATCATGATGCTAATAATTACTATACATTCTTTCAAGTGGAGCTCATATATTCATCAAAGAAAATTGTTAAAGTACAATACTCTTTGAAAGAACTATTGTTTGAAACCAATTTAAAATGGTTTGTTTTCAGTATGGGCCGTTGTACATTACTTTTCTTCGTTGTTCACTTCCGGTAATTAGTCACATCCGGTAAATAAACAAATGGCGCGTAATACATTTGAAAGACGTTAATCGTTTAAAATCATGTTAAATACGCATATTGTTTGCCGTTTTTTATTGGAATTACAACATTTACTGATAAATTGGTAGTCTGGGTGAAGTATTTGGACCAGATTTACAAGTATCTTATGTGAACTATCGGGCGACTTAATGGAAATGACAGGGCGACTTCGACTTCGCTTTTGAGGCGCCTTAGGGCGACATCAGGTCCTAGTAGGGCGACAAATAGGGCGACTTTGTCGCTCACTTCGCCCAGTGTGGTGAGCCCTGTACATACATATATATCGCTTTTTGCCTTGTTATCATAATTGAGAATATATTCACTATATACTATCAAACAAAAATATCCAAAAGCGATTTCCCTTTTAATATGTTGAATAATCAAAGAACCTGAAACAAAATGAATTAACTGTTTCTATCATTTAAATAAAAAAATTGAAATTAAGCATACATAATTGTACTTAGTAAACCTTGGACTAGAATGGGAAGCGTTAAAATAAGTTCGATAACCCGGGATAAAACAGTTTATGAAAATATCTATTTACAGGGTTCAGTCATACAAATATTGCAAAACAAAAACGTATAAAGCTGGCAGCAATTCATGGTGTTTATGTAAACACTGCACACATTTTTCACAATCTATTTCACATTGAGTGTAGGTGTTGTAGAACAATAACACGAAAAACGAATAACACGTCATTTCTGAACAAACATCTTAGTCTACGTTGGTTTTATCCATCCGTTTTACAACACGGCACTTGTACGGAGGTGGCAATAGTACTGGTGACGCTAATATCATCTCACGTGGGTCGTGTGACTTTAGGAGTGATCCATTCGGAACAACAAATGAAAACTTTTGAAGTAGATAACTTGTGATGAGGAACATTCTATCTAGTGCCATCTCATAACCAACGCACAATCTTACCCCAACACCAAATGCGATCAAACTGTAATGATATAATTAATTAAAAAAACTTTATTAACGTATTAAAATGTCAGCTGGTTTTCATTAAGGCAAGTAATAAGTAGTGAATATCAGTAAACTACAAGTTATCAGTGGTGAATGTTCAAACATTCATAAACTACAGGTTATCACTGGGGTATGTCAATAAACTACATGTATTCAGTTTCTGAATGTAAAAAATCTACATGTTATCAGTGGTGAATGTCAATAACAACAAGTTATCAGTGGTGAATGTCAATAAACTACAGGTTATCACTGGTGAATTCAATAATACAGGCTATCATTGGTGAATGTCAATAAACTAGTGTTGAATGTCAATAAACTACAGCTTATCAGTGGTAAATGTCAATAAACTACAGGTTATCAGTGGTGAATGTCAATAAACTACAGGTTATCAGTAGTGAATGTCAATAAACTACAGGTTAGCAGTGGTGAATGTCAATAACAAGTTATCAGTGGTGAATGTCAATAAACTACAGGTTATCAGTGATTATTATTAAATGACTAGAAAATTTGAGCATTTTCATTGGTTTAGATCCTTTGCCGATTTCCCGATCAAAAATCATGTCTACCGCGCAAATTTGCGCGAGAGGTGGACAAATGTCATATCACTGGCACCGTGTACCCAAAAATAGATCAAGGGAAAACACAGAGACACTAAAATAAAACATAGCTTTTGATTGGACGTTATTTTTATTTCGTCCAATCAAATGCGTTCTTACAAATTAAGTTCGGGTCATTAGAAACGTTTGCAAATGGCAGAAGTGGCTGCGATATCGATGGAGCCGGCAGGACAGAAATCTCGATTTGCAACTATCAATGAGGAACAATTAAATAAGATTTTGACAGAGAAAGATGCCAAAAATACTAAGAGAGCCACGGATTCTAGCATTAGGAAGTTATTTACGTGAAAAAAATTACGACGAAGATTTCGAGGACCTGCCAAATGAACAACTCGATGCCTTGGAATTTAATTTTTTTAATTTGCCTTGGAAAATTATCAAAACATCTGAAAGGATATGGAGAAATATCATGAAATTATTCACAGGTCTTGAGTCATTTAATAAAACAATTGTTGACTTTTCATATCAGGTTGACATGAGTTTTATCAACCTCAGAAGTGATATTCACCTCAGCCGTTGGCTTCGGTGAATATTTCACTTCTTCAGGTTGATAAATCTTCATGTCAACCTCATAAAAAGTCATTAATTGTATAATGTCAATAAACTACAAGTTATCAGTGGTGAATGTCAATCAACTACAAGTTATCAGTGGTGAATGTCAATAAACTACAAGTTATCAGTGGTGAATGTCAATAAACTACAGGTTATCAGTGGTGAATGGCAATAAAATACAGGTTATCAGTGCTGAATGGCAATAAACTACAGGTAATAAGAGGTGAATGTCAATAAACTACAGGTTAGCAGTGGTGAATGTCTATAACAACAAGTTATCAGTGGTGAATGTCAATAAACTACAGGTTATCAGTGGTGAATGTCAATAACAACAAGTTATCAGTGGTGAATATCAATACACTACAGGTTAGCAGTGGTGAATGTCAATAACAACAAGTTATGAATGGTGAATGTCAATAAACTACAGGTTATCAATGGTGAATGTTCATAAACTACAAGTTATCAGTGGTGAATGTCAATAAACTACAGGTTATTAGTAGTGAATGTCAATAAACTACAAGTTACCAGTGGTGAATGTCTATAACAACAAGTTATCAGTGGTGAATGTCAATAAACTACAGGTTATCAGTGGTGAATGTCAATAACAACAAGTTATCAGTGGTGAATATCAATACACTACAGGTTAGCAGTGGTGAATGTCAATAACAACAAGTTATGAATGGTGAATGTCAATAAACTACAGGTTATCAGTGGTGAATGTTCATAAACTACAAGTTATCAGTGGTGAATGTCAATAAACTACAGGTTATTAGTAGTGAATGTCAATAAACTACAAGTTACCAGTGGTGAATATCAATAAACTACAAGTTATCAGTGGTGAATGTCAATAAACTACAGGTTATCAATGGTGAATGTCAATAAACTACAGGTTATCAATGGTGAATATCAATAAACTACAGGTTATCAGTGGTAAATGTCAAAAAACTACAGGTTATCAGTGGTGAATATCAATAAACTACAGGTTATCAGTGGTGAATGTCAATAAATTGCACGTTATCAGTGGTGAATGTTCATAAACTACAGGTTATCAGTGCTGAATGGCAATAAACTACAAGTTATCAGTGGTGAATGTCAATAAACTACAAGTTTTCAGTGTTGAATTTCAATAAATAACAGGTTATCAGTGGTGTATGTCAATAAACTGCAAGTAATCAGTGGTGAATGTAATAAACTACAGTTTATCAGTGGTTAATGTCAATAAACTATAGTCTATCAGTGGTTAATGTCAATAAACTACAGTCTATCAGTGGTGATTGTCAAGAAACTACTGGTTATCAGTGGTGAATGTCAATAAACTACAGTCTATCAGTGGTTAATTTCAATAAACTAAAGTCTATCAGTGGTTAATGTCAATAAACTACTGGTTATCAGTGGTGAATGTCAATAAACTACAGTCTATCAGTGGTGAATGTCAATAAACTAGTCTATCAGTGGTTAATGTCAATAAACTATAGTCTATCAGTGGTGAATGTCAATAAACTATAGTCTATCAGTGGTGAATGTCAATAAACTACAAGTTATCAGTGGTGAATGTCAATAACAACAAGTTATCAGTGGTGAATATCAATACACTACAGGTTAGCAGTGGTGAATGTCAATAAAAACAAGTTATGAATGGTGAATGTCAATAAACTACAGGTTATCAGTGGTGAATGTTTATAAACTACAAGTTATCAGTGGTGAATGTCAATAAACTACAGGTTATTAGTAGTGAATATCAATAAACTACAAGTTATCAGTGGTGAATGTCAATAAACTACAGGTTATCAATGGTGAATGTCAATAAACTACAGGTTATCAATGGTGAATATCAATAAACTACAGGTTATCAGTGGTAAATGTCAGTAAACTACAGGTTATCAGTGGTGAATATCAATAAACTACAGGTTATCAGTGGTGAATGTCAATAAATTGCACGTTATCAGTGGTGAATGTTCATAAACTACAGGTTATCAGTGCTGAATGGCAATAAACTACAAGGTATCAGTGGTGAATGTCAATAAACTACAGGTTATCAGTGCTGAATGGTAATAAACTACAAGTTTTCAGTGTTGAATTGCAATAAACTACAAGTTTTCAGTGTTGAATTTCAATAAATAACAGGTTATCAGTGGTGTATGTCAATAAACTGCAAGTAATCAGTGGTGAATGTAATAAACTACAGTTTATCAGTGGTTAATGTCAATAAACTATAGTCTATCAGTGGTTAATGTCAATAAACTACAGTCTATCAGTGGTGATTGTCAAGAAACTACTGGTTATCAGTGGTGAATGTCAATAAACTACAGTCTATCAGTGGTTAATTTCAATAAACTAAAGTCTATCAGTGGTTAATGTCAATAAACTACTGGTTATCAGTGGTGAATGTCAATAAACTACAGTCCATCAGTGGTGAATGTCAATAAACTAGTCTATCAGTGGTTAATGTCAATAAACTATAGTCTATCAGTGGTGAATGTCAATAAACTATAGTCTATCAGTGGTGAATGTCAATAAACTACAAGTTATCAGTGGTGAATGTCAATAAACTACGAGTATCAGTGGTGAACTTCAATACACAACAGGTTATAAGTGGTGAATGCCAATTTAAAGGATATTAGTAGTGAAACAAACATGCACTAAATCTGAACTGGTTCCTTACTTTTTCATGTTTGGATGATTTTTATCAATGAGATGTCCGTCGTCTGTCAGATATCTTTCCGGTCTGTACTCCCACGGATCACCCCATAGCTCTTCGTCATGATGACACGCAAACAAGTTACCATATATCTAAAAACAAATACAATTACAACTTTTAAAAAATCGTTAATCTGTGTGGAGGCATTTATATATTTGTGTTTGACTGTTGTACCCGGAGAAAACCCACGACCCAAGATCAACCGGTCTTTCCCATAAACGTATGAAAGAAACTATAATTCTTACACACTGTAAACTAATTGCAAGGTTATATTTCTTGTTTGCTATACCGACTGGTGCTTTCAGCATATTTTGCCCTGTGTTGTGACCAACTAAATAATGTTACTTACTATTGTCCTTGGTGGAATAGTATATCCATAGATATCGATTTTCTCAGAGTTGTAGTGGGCTGCAGTTAATGGAAGATGCGACTGATAACGCAGGCTTTCATATATACATGCCTGTAAATAAGGCATCTCCTTTCTGTCTTCAACTTCCGGCACTCGATCACGACCGATAACTTTGTCAATTTCCTGCTGAATCTTTTGTTGCACTTCAGGAAAATGGAGCCACAGAAAAATGAATCCTGACATTACAGATTTAGATGTCAAAACAGCTGAAAAGAAAAATCGTTAGAAATATGGCTGATGCATAGAAATATGGCTGATGCATAGAAATATGACTGATGCATAAAAATTTGGCTGATGCATAGTTATAGTTGTTTGTTTGTTTGAATAGTATTTAACGCCATCCTACCGCAGGTCGGGAGTTCTCTCCGGGTACTCCGGCTTCCTCCCCCAATAAAACTGGACGCCATGAAATAGCTGAAAAATTGCTGAAAGTGGCGTTAAAACACCATTCAAACAAACAAAAAAAAATTTAACGCCACTTTCAGCAATTTTTAAGCTATCATGTATCATGGCGTCCAGTTTTAACAGAGTGCGGAAGCCAAAGTACCCGGAGAAAACCCGCGACCGTAGGAAAACTGGCAATCCTTGTCAATTTAGATTGGATTCGAGCGCACCCTGTTCACAGTGAGGCTCGAACCCGCAATCATAGTGTTGACTGTCCACGCGATAAATAGTAGACGATCTACAATGCATAATCGTGATATTTTTTTAAACAACAAACTGACCCTTGCTGCAAAAAAAAGCCAACTGACCTTTACTGTAAATAAACAGTCAACTGAACCTTGCTGTAAAAAACAGCCAACTGACCCTTGCTGTAAATAAACAGCCAACTGACCCTTGCTGTAAATAAACAGCCAGCAGACCCATGCTTCGCCTCTGACCAAACGATGTTTGACAAGTAAAGTAGTAGTTACATGTATTGATGAGGTCCATAGTTATCCCATGAATGTGGTCGTCGGTCAGCCAAAGCTTCCCATGATCAAGTTTCTGCCTGTCTTGAAGTCCGAACAAATGATGAACCATACATTTGATTTGATTTTCGTCATAAGAAGCCTTAAAAGACCAAAGTAAATGAAATTATATTCAGCTACATTTAGACGAATTATTGACAACAGTTCACGAACAGGCAAAACCCCCACTCGCCAAAAAAATATAAAACAATAATACAAACACATAAACATTAAACAGGATTAAAAAACAAAATGTAATGGAAATGATTGGTTAGATTTAAATTAAGTTCCAACATACATAAAAGGTTTGCCTTTTATGCCAAATATTTTACCCCTAGCGTTAGCGAGGGTTAAAATGTGGGCATAAAGGGCCAACCCGTGGTATAATTACTATATATTCATGTCCCAACAGAATTGTTTCGATTCCAATAGGACATATATATTAACTTTTTATCAGCAAAGTAACCTATGAGTTGCAGGACTCGTCGGCCATTTAGGACACAAAGTTGATTGTGACGCCGTTAAAATATTTAAAAAATCTTACTATGACGTCGCCATAAAGAGAGTTGATCCGTTATGACGTTGATTACGAGTATATACTCGTTTAACCACTGATGTAGACTCAAAGCGTTTCAGGCACGTCATATTAGAGTAAATGTTATACTACTTATGTTAAGATCAAAATTAAGTGTTAACATCGGTAAAATTATCCTACGTATGGTGAGACCTAAATACACTACCTACATTGGTTTTGTTATCCTCTTACGGTTAGATCTAAATAAAGGCCGACATTGGTTCTTTATCCTACTTCCGGTTAGATTTAAATAAATTATCTTCATTGGTTTTCCTAACCTATTGACGGTACGATCTATATAAAATACCTACAATGGTTTTGTTATCATACATACGTTTACATCTAAGTGCCTACATTTGTTACTCGATTCTAAATAAAGTCATGGAAACCGGCCGAGTGGTTAGGAATGTTTAGTCTACTATTGATCAAGTGGTTTGTCAACACAGAAGTTGCGGGTTCGAGTCTCTATGCGCAGGTATGGTGCATTCGACTCCAATCCTAATTGACAAGAATTGCCAGTGGGGTGGGGGCGGTTAACGGTAGTACATGTGTACCAGTAACAGGTACCCTTCACTAACTACATCACTGAAAACTTCGTTGTGTTGTGATTAGGTCAATATTAGTTACATGTGCACATTTTTGTCTGTTTACTAAGCTCCTGCATAAGTTTAGTTTTACGAAGTGGTAACAGTTTTCTCAGATCTTACAAGATCTAAACAAAGTGCCTACATTGATTTGCTATCCTACTTACGGTCAGATCTAAACAAAATGCCTACATTGGTTTTGCTATACTTACGGTCAGATCTAAATAAAATGCCTACATTGTTTTTGCTATACTTACGGTCAGATCTAAACACAATGCCTACATTGGTTTTGCTATACTTACGGTCAGATCTCAATAAAGTGCCTACATTGGTTTTGCTATACTTACGGTCAGATCTCAACAAAATGCCTACATTGGTTTTGCTATCCTACTTACGGTCAGATCTCAATAAAATGTCTACATTGGTTTTGCTATCCTACTTACGGTCAGATCTCAACAAAATGCCTACATTGTTTTTGCTATCCTACTTACGGTCAGATCTCAACAAAATGCCTACATTGGTTTTGTTATCCTACTTACGGTCAGATCTCAATAAAATGTCTACATTGGTTTTGCTATCCTACTTACGGTCAGATCTCAACAAAATGCCTACATTGGTTTTGCTATCCTACTTACGGTCAGATCTCAACAAAATGCCTACATTGTTTTTGCTATCCTACTTACGGTCAGATCTCAACAAAATGCCTACATTGGTTTTGCTATACTTACGGTCAGATCTCAACAAAATGCCTACATTGTTTTTGCTATCCTACTTACGGTCAGATCTCAATAAAGTGCCTACATTGGTTTTGCTATACTTACGGTCAGATCTCAATAAAGTGCCTACATTGGTTTTGCTATACTTACGGTCAGATCTCAATAAAGTGCCTACATTGGTTTTGCTATACTTACGGTCAGATCTAAATAAAATGCCTACATTGTTTTTGCTATCCTACTTACGGTCAGATCTCAACAAAATGCCTACATTGGTTTTGCTATACTTACGGTCAGATCTAAATAAAATGCCTACATTGTTTTTGCTATCCTACTTACGGTCAGATCTCAACAAAATGCCTACATTGGTTTTGCTATACTTACGGTCAGATCTCAATAAAGTGCCTACATTGGTTTTGCTATACTTACGGTCAGATCTCAACAAAATGCCTACATTGGTTTTGCTATACTTACGGTCAGATCTCAATAAAGTGCCTACATTGGTTTTGCTATAATCCTACTTACGGGCAGATCTAAGTAAAGTTTCTGAATTGTTTTTGTTATCTAACAGACGAATAGATCTTAATAAAGTGCTAATATTTTAATATGTACTTACCCTCAAATCAAGTATTAAGGATCTTTTTAGGCTTTGTTTGTAATGTTCTACAGCGTTGTATAAACTTCGGTAAAAACAAAACGGAATCCATCGTATCCACGGAAATCGTGTGTAAATAGCATGAATTTGTGACTGGATCATTGTGTCACCATAGCAATCAAATTCATCTATATTTTTTTCCAAAAAGCAAGAACAATTGCCTGTAAACTAAATTCAAGAGTGATTTTTTTAATTATTGAATAAAAGGAAACATAAAATAGAACAAAAAACGAAAATTAGAAAACATTATCTTATTGATAAAGATTGTTGTCCAGTGCTTGGTTACCTAACCACACATATTTAGAAGACAGTTCCTTTAGGTATACAGTTTAATAAATATGGTTACACATAGTTTTTATCGCTTACTGAAAATGTTAATTACAATTGAAACTGTTTTCTACAACAAGAAAGAAGGTTAATACTAGCATCTGAGATAAATCATGCATAAAATCTATTGTACTGACTAAATCTTTTGCATTTTTACCAGAAAAAAATGAAATATAGTTGCTCAATATCTCTGAAATGTAAATAAATCCTTCAACTAAGACTCACCAAAGTTCCAATCATTTTGCAAAACGACGGACGCAATATGTCCATGGGGTCACATGGTGTACCATCTAGTTTGACAAACTGTTCTGTTACATCTTTTAGAATCCCAGCTACCACACATCGGTAGTTCTTTGATCTGAATCCGTGTTCATTCATTGCTTCAATCATAGCTTTTTTCATTTCCTTGAATTCTGGGTCATATTTTCGTAACAAAACACACTTGTAGTTATCGTAGATCTTGCTACCGATGAAGTTTGGAGGTCTGTGATTCAGTACTTCTGTGTATTTCTTTGAATCAAAAGCTTCTCGTATCTTATCTGGTGTATTGAGTACCAGGATCTTTCTACCAAAAACTTTCACCTCAAATATGTCCCCAAACTCTTTCCACCATGTAGTAAAGTTAAGGTGGAGGTTGTGGATGTCTACTTCTACTCCCCACCATAGTCGTCCTTTAGGCCCCGGCGGGAGATTCTTCAGATTTTCTTTTGTGTTGAAAATATAATACAGGATAACAAAGCCAAGAACACCAAGTGCCAATTCTAGAATCATTGTCTAAAAAATAACAAGATTTATGTCTGGTTACTTATCATATCAGCAATATTTCTATTTAGTACCGTTTAATAGTAGGATTAAATAATTATATTGTATTGTTAGACGTATACAAATGGGGGGAGCCGGGAAACAGGCAGGACCAATGATCAGAAAATTAAAAAGCAGGCATATAGGGTTCGAAACAAACTGACGACCACCTACAAACCACAGTAGGCGAGTTTGCTGTTTTGGACTCTGTCAGTGAGTTGTACGCCCAACAACAAGTGAAGTCTTGTGCAAGAGTCGGGTAAAACAATGCACTTTCCCATCTCCCTTGGAGTGTTTAGACGGGCGAGGAAAAATAACCCCCTTTTATGCATTTGAAACAGTGTCAGAAGGTTTGCGGCTTCGAAAATAACAATTTTGAAAAAAGAAATAATTGTTTTTAAAACGTTTTTTCAAAACACATTTCAGCGATTTTTCTGCTATAATATCATGGGGTCCAGTTTTATTGGGGGTTGGGGAGAATGAGTACCTGGTTTTAAACTCCGGTCCATCGGCAGTAAAACTGGTAGTCCTTTTCAAGTCGAGTACTAAAGAGGAAATAAATACTCGGTATAAAATAGTTTTCGTCATTTACATTGATAATTCCGGAAATGAGAATTAAGACTTATGTAGCAGACGATCAAGTGGTTTTAGTGATGCACATACTGTCAAAATATCTACACGTGCTTGTCAGGACAGGGAGCAGCCATGCTTATCGCCATGTTTAAGACACAGTGGAACTTTGTTGTAATTTTTGTATAAAATACATGATCTGAAACCAATACACATTTTTCATATACCATATTTGTCTCAAATTCATTACTTTTATCATTATTTTTGGATTAAGTGACTTATTAAGGTCTTTAATTTAATTTTAAAACTCCTTGGCTGTTCCAGGATTTTGTAACCAGTATGAACCTTGCGGAAGGTCAAGGGATACAGCTAAAAAATTTCTTCGTCGATTTAAACACAGCAAGGTAAAATGATGCGGAAATTAATGTGATAAAGTGTAGCATGTTTTGAAACTATGAACATCATAAACATGCATGAACAGCAATACTGCTATTCTAGTACATGTCATTTATAAATCCGTCAAAATGAGAAATTTTCCGTGATGTAATAAAATGTTTGACAGGTACTATCAATTACTACATTTCACCAGGGACAGTCCATACTGTCCTGGATTTCAATCATACATGTACAGTACATTATTGTCATTATACATGTACAGTACATTATTGACATTATACATGTCCATGCATGTGATTGCGTTCCGTCTGTAATATAACCAAAACGTAAAAATGTTAGTTGTAAGTTTCACATTCACTAAATAATTGGTGTGCTGAAGATTACATACATGTATAATACATGTAATTGTCAACCTTTGTTGTACCATTTAAATGACATTTAATCCAATTAAATCTCTACATCAGAATTCATTAAAATATCTACACACAAACATTCTTTTGTCCTATATTAAAACAATCTCCATACGTTTTGATTTAGCAAATGTATAATAAGAGTTATGTAACTTCACCTCTTTCTCTCCCTTTTCAGTTCTGAGAAGTACGTCAGGACTATCGAAAATTAAAGTTTTCTATTTATTCATAATTATGATTTTATCACCATTCACTGCTTTTACATGCTGTGCAAACTCCATTTCTTTCGAGTCGTCTGCTCCATCTCGTATTGTGAATAACGTTTGTTTAGTATACACGTGGAAGTATTCGTATGTAAATTGATATGCTATTGCAGTCTTCAGGCTGAGAAACAACTGATCCCTACTTTCATCGCTCCTGTATCTTCAATCCACAACACTGGCAGACATTATCTGTTTTGCGACCATTGGCAGATTTTGTTGAGCCCAGACTCCGTTACCACCAGAAAGGGATATTCCAACAAGCAAAACATGAGCGTGATGTTAAGGGTGAAGATGGAGCGAACGTGGACTTCCCTGACTTGGGAGGATGTCAGAGGTGATAACGAGGCGAGCGTGGACTCTCCTGACCTGGAAAGATGCACTAGTACAGTCTTTTCTGAAAAGCTTCCCCCGGGATTGCGATTTTTATTTGTAATTTGAAATTGTTTTTTTTTCCTAATTTGTGTACGTTGACTATGAAATATATAATTTCAATGGCAATTTTAGATGGCATGAACTTTTAATCTCCGATTTAGAATTATAAATTTTAACTGAATAAAGTAAGAGTTTAGAAAGTGGAAAACATTCCGGTTGAAAATTTAGAATTTAGAAATATATATGTTTTAGATTGTGGAATAAAAAATTTGTGTATTGGCTTTAATAATACAGAAATCACAATTTAAAATGTATACAAATTTAGAATGTAGAAATGCAAATTTAGACTCGGAGTAACCCTCTTCAGTATAATCTATATATATTTTTTGCCATTAGAGAGATACATCTTTACTATCAACATTTCCACTTGTGTTCTAAGGTGAATAGTATATGTAATGTTGATAATAAAGATTTATAATTCTAATACTAAATTCAAAGGGACTCGTGGCATGTCTATGAATATACCAATTAAAATGTAACTCAAACACTATCTATAAAGAATAACAAATACAGTGGTCTTACCTGCTACATCGGTTAATGCTGTATGGCTATGTTATAATTGGTTGTAATTGACCGTTTGTATCGGAAATGATGCTCGACCTATCCATAAACAGGGAAACAGGTCAACATGTTCGTTGTAATACATATACCTAGTGCATTAACAGGGGAACAGATCATCGTGTTCGTTACAATACAAATATGAAATAAAAATACACAGAACGGATTAAATAAATTAAAAAAGGACCCCAGGGACATAAGTCTACAAATCACGTAGTAAGCCAACCAAGAACGATGAGGTGAGGGGAGGGTGTAATTTTAATTGGATTGAAAAACGCTAACTGTATTGCCTTGTTTGTTTTGTAAATCAGTAGCCGTCATCAAATTTCATATGGTAAAAATAATTGGTTCTGCAAATTTTCGTTAACGAGGATACTAATTGATAATAGAAACGTTTTTATCAACATGTAAAAGTAACCATGCATGCATAAAAATAATGTAATATATTCGCTTTCGTAGATTGTAAATGATTTAAGAATACCTACGTCCTAGTCTACTGAGTTCGAAGCGTTTCTCTCTGTTTTATTGTAAGATAGTTGACCGAGTTTTTCTAGAAATGAAACACAATAATTTGCTAAATTTACCTTAGCTTCGATCTATAATGATAGGAAACAAAATTCACAAAAGCAGCGTGCTTTCAGCACTGGACTTGTTTGTTTATGTCCATTCTGTGTCTGAGATATTCGGAGAATAAACAATAAAAATTACAGTAACATTAACAATGTGTTACTTAGCAAAGATGTCGGGAAAACATATGTATATATTTACAATTCAAAATCCGAGTAAATAAAATACGTTATATATCTGCGGAAGGAGGGTAATGAAGTAAGAGAGGCAAGCAAAACGTAAACCATAAATAAAACACAATGTTAATATGTTATAATACATGAACTATTATAGAGACTTATTTGTTTCTAATAGTGTAACCGGAAGGAGGGTATCGGTGTTTATTATAGTGTTGAAACCTTGTTTGATCCTTGGTATTTTGTTTAAGAATGTGTTTGTTACAAGCTTAACTATTAAAACAACTGATCCTCCTTTAACTCCTGGTTCGTTCCACTGGGATCTGCGTCTCTGCATTTAGAATTAACACTAAGACTGTTTTACTCATACATTTAACTTTATTAAAATTACAAAAATATCAACATCTACAAAAAATACCTTACTATACAGAGTTTACCCTAGCTAATAGCACTTAAAATAACAAAAATTATTATGTGAGGTAATTACTGGACTACATGGCTTAAATTTTATTATCCCCCGAAAATAATATGAAAAAAAGGAACTCAGGTGTGGCAGGGCAGGTGTAAACCAAATACTGGATTTTCCCTTACAGCCTAGCTATACTGTATAGCTTGCACCTAGTGCATTCACCTACCTTAAGAAAGTCTCTGAAGACTGTGGCTTTCTAATGTAAAGCTATGAAAATTGACAGAACACAGGTATATATACTAAAAGAGTTTTTTAATTTAAAACAAATAAACAACTTTAACCAATGAAAAAGTTTAATAATACCGAGCCAATCGAAGTAATTCTTATGTATGTTGAATGCCGAGAATACTATAGTAGGAATTCTGAACGCGCCCACAGGTAAGCTTAAGTTTACTTCGGAACTCCTCGGACCCAAATACCGCCATTAAACCACATGTTTTAACCGGGCATCCTCACAAGTCAGGGTTTCTGTATCCACATGTGTCTACGAAACCCTGACAAACTTAGTTAGGAAATTCCCGGGCTAGAAGTTTTCGTATGACGACAATCCTTCAAAATATCAACTAATGAAATTGCTTGAAAGAAGCAAATGTTTGGGAGTAGTCATTCTTACTCATTCTTGAGTGTGAAGAAAACGTTACGCAACTAATAAATAACGCAGCAATAACAAACTATTAACACTACTCTACAAAATACACTGATCATGTTCACATGGATTACGCAACACATCCGTTTGGTTTATTTACAATCGACATCGGGATATCCCCTAACCAAGTCGTGAATAAAAGCGAGCTTTTGATTGGCTACATTAAGGTATGATATAGCCAATCAAAATAGTGACTTCTAGTCCGGTAATTTCCTACCTAAGTTTGTCAGGGTTTCGTGGACAAATGTGGACACAAAAACCCTGACTTGTGAGGATGTAACCTGGACGACTGAAGAGACTTTGGACATAAAAATTCAAGGATATTCTTCTATAACATGATAAAACTTATAAAATTAACGAACAAAATCAAAATATCTTTACTTTAGGAACAATTTATACCGATAAATTACATTATTCTATATAAGTATAAATTCAGTAGATTTGTCTAAATAAATGCAAACACTGAATAAAAATACGTATTGACTTGAGAAAATTGGTATTCACTTGTGCCAAACGTCACGTGCAACTATTTTAAGAACAACGGAATTCCCCTCAAAATACTGACCAATCAAAAACGTCGTCTGCTGAATCGGAAGTCCCACAATCAAAATAATAATGGCCTACGGTGCAGACGTAAGTGAGTCTGTCGCCAAAAAACCTAGGTTTGCCAGTCTAACAGATGATAACTTGAGTAATATTCTTAAAGAAAAGGACTCCTTAAACACCCGCAAAGCAACGGATAGGTCAGTGCGCTTGTTTAAAAAGTATCTACAAGAGAAGGAACTTGATCAGGAGTTCGAAAATTACACTTTGCAAGAGCTGGATGAAGTTTTGTGTAAATTTTACTCAGAAGCCCGTAATGAAAAGGGTGATTTATACAAAAAGAGCACTCTGGCAAATACGAGATATGGACTCAATCGTTACTTGAATGAGAAAAAGGGCATTGACATTATTAAAGACAAAATGTTTATGAACTCTGATAAAATGTTCAAAGCTGTAAATGTTCTTCTGAAACGTGAGGGTATGGGAGGTATTGATCACTACCCTCCCATTGAAAACGATGATCTCAAAACAATTTATGCAAGTCTTAAAGACAGTGACCCTACTACACTACAGCACAAGGTTTTTGTGGACATTATGCTGTACTTTGGGCGTAGGGGTCGAGAAAATCTTCGTACGTTGAAAACCACTGACTTTGCTATTTGTTCAAAAAAAGTCAAGTCTGGAAAACAGGGTGGTGGAGATGTAGAGCATAGATTCATTTACATAAAAAGGGATGAACTCACTAAAAACCATCAGACGGACACAAATACGGCAGTTGGAAAAATGTTTGAAGTCAAAGGTAAGAATATTTTCATAAACTTTTATTTTTTAATTAGCCTAATACCACCATTTAAAGTTCACACATGTACATGTATGCATAACACGTTTAAAATATTGCTAAAAATTAATAAATCAATAAATTTCCTTGTATTATTCCTGCCACTAACAAACTGCATTTTTCAAAGAAATAATACTTAATAAAAAAAAAGAAAAGAAAACTGAATGGATGATATAAAATTTGCTTACAAAAACATGATACAATGAAATACATGTAAACAAAAATTAAAATACAACTTTTATCTTTTGACTAATATCTCAAATAAGAAATTGTTTACATTGTAATTATTTTCTTATTTCAGGTGATGCAAGGTGCCCTGTGAAAAGTTTTCTACTCTACAAGGACAGACTGAACCCTAAATGTGATATATTTTTCCAAAGACCAAAAATGAATCCAAGTAACAATATATGGTATGATGCTGTTGCAATAGGACACAATACTCTTGGAAGTATGATGCCAGAAATTTGTAACCGTGCAAATTTAGAAACTAAGTACACTAACCACTCTTTACGTGCTACCACAGTTCACATCCTTGACGAAGCTGATTTCGCAGGAAGACATATTATGTCAGTTACGGGACATAAAAGTGAAACTTCATTAAAAACATACACCGGATATACGTCTGAAAAAGCTTTGAAAAACATGTCAAGTGTGATAAGCGAAAGTTTACGTCCGGAATATGAAGAAAACAAGGAAAATATGTCCAAAAATGCAATTAAAACAGATATTCAGGATTTTCATGATGACAATTTAACTGATTTTTTGCTTCTAAGTAATTCACAAATGGAAAATTTAGTGGCTAGTTTTGATAACCCTGATAACGTGTTAACAAATGATAATATTTTTGCAATTCCTACTGAAAATGTCCATACTTCAGTTATTCCTATGGAAAACACACAAGTGCCTCAACAATGTCAACAAATTACAGGATATCCCATGCAAAGTTATGTGCCTCAACAATGTCAACAAATTGCAGGAAATTCCATGCAAAATTATGTGCCTCAACATCAAATAACTGAATATTCAGTACAAAATAATCAATCTCTTATGTGTCCTACTCTGCCAATGATTAACAATAATTATGGTAGTATTACTGTTCACTACAATTTTCGATGAATAACAAATACCTTGAAATCTAAAGGATGAAAAAGTGTGATATTTTTTATAGTTTTTGTTAACGATGTTATTGTTAATTACAATTGTTGAAACTTTCAGGTTGTCTTTTTTTGCAAAAACCAAAACAAACAAGAATAATTCACAGATTAAACCTGCAACATAATAAAAAAAACAAAAATATGGAATAAATGTACAAAAAAAAACAGAAGCAAATGTCTAAATGAACATATGGTAAAATATAACACTAAGAAGAGATATGGGGTAAATGTATTATTATTCATTTTGAATACCTCTTTTTAGAAATATAGAATAAAACAATTACTGTCTTTTGCTTTGGTAAATGTGTGGTTTAATTGACTTTTGAAAAACTGATATTCACTTCGGCCGTTGGCCTCAGTGAATATCAGTTTTTCAAAAGTCAATAAAACCACACATTTACCTCAGCAAAAGACAGTAATTGTATAATATCCACAGTTTTAAAAAAAACCTGTTCCGTGACATTCACCCCAACTAAACTAATGCACATTATAAATTGGTTTATACCCACACAAACATAAAAGAAATATATCAAAGCATATCAAACAATTATAAATAAAAGTATACAATACAACTATTCGAAAAATACTGTCAAGTCACTAAATTTACCATCTCGTTCAATTATTTGTAAATCCATGTCACGAGAAATCATATCACCATCTTCTACCAGAATAATTTCCTCCGTAACTTCAGTTCGAATGTTTACTGGCGGTCGTACATCTTTTGCAGTTAAGTAATTTATGTTCGGAACTTTTACTTTTTGAAGATTAACAGTACTGTTCCTGGCGAAATGGCGTTCATATCTAAGTCTTGAAATCAAGTGTTCACGCAAATCAAGTTTATTTCGAAATGTAGAAGTACAGGCTATACAAGGAAACATGCTGATATTCGAAATGTGGAAATTACGCCAATGCCACATATATTGTTGATATCTCTGATATCGTCTATCATCACATAAAGTTACGAGACATTTATATCCATCATAAAACTCAGGCCTTTCACGAAGATCCTTAATCAGAGTAGATATTTCCAGTGGTGTCACTAAAACGTCTAGCTGCTCCATCTGAAATGAAAGATCCCACATATACAGTTTTGGTTGCCAGAAATTAACAAATATCAAGTATGTATTTTTGTACACATTTTGTTTTGTCGATATATCAACACTTTATTATATGTTGTTATTGTTTTATTTTTATTATTATTATTTCAACTACTGGCAAGAACTGTTTTGTTCAGTTTTTAATTTTGCTCCATCTTTTATTGTATACCAATTATCTTCGGCATTTATAAATAATTATTGATACCACAAATAACTACTCATTTGTATAATATGAGTCTAAGGATATACATTCATATAATGCTTCTATCATTAACTGATTGACTGTTTTTAAGACAAAAGAAGATTATATGGCAGGAGTCAAAACACGAGCCAATAATTGATGAACATTGGCAACTGTAGAATAACTTTATTGACGACCAAACTTCATCAAATTATGTCCATTGTCCTGTTAGAGCTTCATGATTCGTCGGAATGAATTAAACATAAGATAAGAAAACTTTATTTGAATTCGGCATGGCATTAATAACAAATAACATAAGCTCTACAGAGCTTTTGACCGAATAAATAAATTATAAGACATTACAACAATACAAACAGCAATTAAGATACAATCAGCAGAATACAACAAACAAGTTAGTGGTTATAAGCACTATGAAATAAAATAAGCAGGTTAAGATATGTGGACTAAGCACAAGTTACAAGATACATTCACAGTATAAAATTACATAAAATCAGCTGGTTTACGTATAAGCACAACTAAAAAGGATATAGAATTAAAAGTAGTAAAACTGCTTTGCACATAATATGCAATATGTAAAATCAGCTGATTACCATATAAGCACTGGCATGCATAAAAAAGTCAAAGTACATAATTAAAATGATTTTTTTACATGTTAACATGTGATATGTAAAGCAACACAAAGTACAAAGCATTTACTCAAATATAAAATCAATGGCAACAATCAGATGAATTTGATTAAAAGGAGGATATTGTCAAAATTCAGAAAGCATATATGGTTGTTTGCAAATGGAGCAGCGACATTCTTTACCACTCCAGGACTGAATTCAACTTTTAAATTGAGAGAAACTGTTTTCAGTCCTGAAGAGATCAGGAAGATTACTCCAAAGCATAGCAGCAGCAAATTTGAATGATTTTTTAGCATACCTTGTGGTTTTTACCATGGGGATATCCAAAATGTTGCTTTATCTGAAAGAATATTTCGAGTTTTTTAAATTAATAAGGTTATGAAGACAAGAGGGAGATAACTTATTAACAATTTTAAACGCTTCTAAAGCCATAGTTCGCATTCTTCTAATCTGTAATGAAGGCACGTTTGCTTTTAATAACAGTTCATTATAGGAACTACTGAAGTCATTATAAATAAAACGGAGTGCTTCTTGCACTTTTTCAAATGATGTTAGACACCCCACAGTGAACTGTATTACATTAAAATATAAAACAAATTATATACATATGTACATTAAGGAGAATATTTGGTTGATCTACGTACAGTCCTGCCACACCTTGTTACTAATATACTTTGGGTTCTTGGGATGGGAGGCGAGTGATAAGCTTCTTGTATTAAGCTTTCATCATCTGATGTCTCTTGAATAGACAAATCAGGATCACACGCCTCATTACTAGTTTCAGATTCAACGTCTGAGTTCAAATGTTGATGCAATGCTAGGGGCGATTCTCCTAAATATGGTTTAAGATGAACAACATTGACGATGACCATGCTATCTGGGGTTTCTTGTATTTTGTATGTAACCTCAGTTAATTTTTCAAGAATTTTGTACGGTCCCATCCACCCTAAACCTAGTTTTAAATTAGCCGTCGGGGAATACCACCTCCAAACAAAATCTCCGACCTTAAAATTTCTGGGTTTCAAACCACGATCGTAATTATTTTTCTGCCTAGTAGCTGCTTTTAATAAATTATCCCTAGCAAAATTGAAAGTGACAGTAAACTTATGATTATGCCATTGTATGTATTCAACAGGGCAAAAATGTTGGGATTCCTGCAATAAGATCAATAGGATATGACATTTCCCTTCCATACATCATTTTGAATGGTGAAACACCTGTACTGTCATTGACACTGTCTCTATAAGCCATTAAATGGCAGGGTAAATGATTATCCCAATCGTTTCTACATTTATTGACAAATGCTGATAGCATGACTTGTAAAAGTTTGATAAAATTTCTCAACCAACCCGTCACTTTGGAGACGATATGGTGTGGTACAGGTCTTTTCAATTCCTAAACGGGTACATACTGCTTGAAATAATTCGGACTCAAATTCCTTTCCTTGATCTGAATGTAACTGTTTTGGTACCCCAAATCTAGAGAACAATTCAGAAACTATCTTATCAGCCACTGTTAATGCGTTATGATTAGAAACAGCAAAGGCTTCACTACATTTTGTTAAGTAATCACAGAGTATAATAATATATTAATTTCCATTTTCTGTTAGGGGACAAGAGCCAACTATATCAATCGCCACCCTATCATGAGGATAACCAACCGGAGACAGCTGGAGAGGTGATCGACCAAAGCCAGGACCTCGCTTAGTTCTTGCACAGACGGCACAGTGTTTAACCCAACCACTGATATCTGAAGACATACCAGGCCAAAAGAACCTCCATTTTACAGATTGTATTGTTCGATCACGACCCAAATGGCCAGAAATTCTACTATTATAAAGTTCCTCCATAAGCTTTGTTCTTAACTCTTTAAGGACAACAAGGACAAGCTCGTCTTGTCCAAAGTTTTAAACTTTCTTGTAAAGAGTTCCATTTCTGATTTCCAAAGATTCCCACAAATTCCACAAATTTCGAACATCATTTGAAAAATCTATTTCATTGTCTAAATCTAAAGTTCCATTGCAGCTAAAATTTTTATTTAAAGGCATTGACTCTATTTGATCATTTTCAATATAAGGAGTTGTTTCATCAGGGTCATGAGATACCAAGGGATTTATAGACATTTGTATTGATTCATCAGATTTACATCCGGGGCAGTTTTGTCTTTTACATAGTCTGTAAGGCTTTCTTGACAATGCATCAGCATTTGAATGATGGTTCCCCTTTCTGTGTTCAAGAACTGAGATCCATCTGACTACCCTGCCCTCGGGGTTTTTAAAGTTGTTAACCAAATTAGTGAAGCATGATCAGTTCTTATTTTGAACTTTTGGCCTATTAAATAATGCCTAAAATATTTCACAAATGTGACATCAGCCAACAACTCCCTATAGGTTGTACATTACTTTTTCTGAGAGTTATTAAGCATCTTACTATCATATGCAATAACCTTTTCTTCCCCATCTTGGATTTGAGAAAGAACTGCACCAATTACATGTCCACTAGCATCAGTGTCATTTTCATTTGAATAAACAAGCACAGGAGCTGTAACTAATTTCTCTTTCAAAGTATTAAAGGATGTTTGACATTCTTCGGTCCAATTTAATTGTATCCCCTTTTTAGTAAGATTGGTTAATACTGATGTTATTTTAGACAAATCTGGTATAAAACGCCTATAATATCCAGCTAAACCCAGAAAACTTCATTGAAATTTTTAGGTACTGGCCAATTTCGTACTGTTTCAATTTTAGATGGATCACAAGCTATTCCTTGGTCAGATATTAAATGACCTAAAAATAAAACTTGATGCTGAAAAAGTGAACACTTCTTTGGTTTTAACTTCAAATTAGCTTGTCTTAGTCTTCCAAAAACTAGTTCTAAATTTTCTAATGCCTGCTCGAAAGTTCGGCCAACTATAATTACATCATCAATGTAACGCAAGCATCTTTCCCACTGATAATCTTTCAGAACAATTTCCATAAGACGTTCAAAACAGCTAGGGGCATTGCATAGACCAAAGGGTATAACCTTAAATTGAAACAAGCCTTTGTGACAAGTGAATGCAGTTTTAGGTGTATCTTTTTCATCTACCAGACACTGCCAATAACCTGATGCTAAATCGATAATACTGAACCATTGATTTCCACCTAATGAATCCAAAGAAGAATATATATTTGGAAGAGGATATGCATCCCTTTTCTTAACTTGGTTAATTTTTCTATAATCCACACAGAAACGCCAACTTAAGTCTTTCTTTAAACAGAGCAGTATCGGACTACTCTAGGGACTATCGGAAGGTTCTATCATGTCATCTTTCTGCATTTTATCGATTTCTTGATCTATTATCTCCTTATGCTTTAAAGGCACCCTACGGGGTGATATTTTAATACGTAAAGCATCCCCAGTATAAATAGTATGTTTCACAACATCGGTTCGACCTAAGCGACCATCAGGACCCAGGAACACATCTTGGAACTTTATAAGAAGTGTTTTTATTTTATTCTTTTGTTCTGGTAGTTATTTTTGTTGAATCGCCTTCTAGTAAACATTCTAAAAGTTGAGGCAACTGTATTTCACTAGATAATTCGTTTTATATAGGTTCTAAGATTTCTTTTACTTCCTGAATGTTTCCCACTATTTTATTTCGTTTTAATGTTATATCAATGTTTCTGCAATTTATTGCTGAAATAACAACCAGATTTTTCTCTGCATTTACAATAGCATTTGGAATCACTACACCGTGGTTTTTCAATTGATAGTTTGGTCTACTAATAAATTTTCTTTTCTAAAATGTTTTGGAATAGTGACAGGAAGCATAATCTCAGTATTAGCTGGAATATGTACTTTTTCTTTTAATCAAGTTAAAGCACTATGGTTATTTTGTTCCCTATGTAATTTTATTTTTGTATTGCTTGGTATTATTAATAAAGCTTGAGAAAAATTATTCCATCTAAATCAGTTACTATGAAATCAAGTTCTATGAAATAACCTTGAATTTTTACAGATAATTGTGCCTGTCCATAAACTTTAAAGTTGTCTAAACTTGCTGTTGTTAAAACAGTAGATACAGGAATTATATTTACTTTTTGTTTAATCCTATCAAAACTACCTTTTGAAATACAATTAACAGCAGACCCTGTGTCTATAAGAAAACTGAATTTAGTGGTGTTTACTTGGATTCTAGCAAATAGTCTACATTGTTTGATTGTATTTAGAACAACTGGCCTACTTTTACCCTGTAAGTTCTCGGCCCCGTACCCAGCCCTGGATGGTTCAAAGTTTGACTTTCATTTCACTGGTCCGTTTTATTCCTATTTTGATTGCTTCTACAATTTTTAGCTATTTGACCTATTTTCTTACATTTGGAACATTTTGGGACTTTACATTCTGTATAGTTATGGCCATATCTAGTACACCTAGTGCATTTAATGGGCATTGCTTTTGCTACTTCATCTATTTTTTTTTTTAAGTTCTTGAAGACCTTCCATCAGTGTTTAACTAAATTCTACTAAATCTGAATTATCTTTTTCAGTTTTATGACTTGCTTTGAATTCACTATTTTAATTGACTGAACAGGGTATTCATTTTCGGTTAATTTAGGTTTTTTAACTTCACAAGTAGACCCAACAAAAGCTTCATATTCAATTGCTACTGCTATAGCACTTTGTAAGGTTGGTGGGTGTGAAAACTGAACCCTCTTTTAAAGCTCAAAATTTTCTAATCCTCTGATAAATTGATCAATAGCTAGGTCTTCAGTCATGTGATGATTCGGGTAGGCTAGACGACTTAAACGCCTAAGAGCATACCCATAATCTGAAAGACTCTCATTTTTCTTGCGCATTCTAGAATTAAATTCAACCCTATAGGCAGTAACACGTTCTTTAGGAGCAAAACGTTGATTTAACATTTCTTTCAATTGATTATAGTTATTCAGTATCTCTGGTTTAGCATTTCCCCACAACTTTTGTGCAGTACCCTTTAGACTAATACTCAACTGCTGAGCCATTTCTATTTCAGACCAATGCTTCCACTTTTCAGTTTGTTCAAAATAAACAATGTAATCCTGCCAGTCTACACTCTTTCCATCAAACTTATCTGGTTCTTTTTCACGACGCATAAGAGCGGCATGGGGTTCATTCATGAAACTAATTTGATTACGGGACATAGGAATACTATTTCGAGGAGTGATTTTTCGCTGCTTAATTCAGCAATTTCATAAATTGACCCTCTAAGGATATGCCCGTTTGCTTCATTCAAACGTGCCCTACCCTCCTGGGATTGCTGTCTTATATCACTAAAAGATTTGCTGCTATCCCTATAAGATAAGACAAGACAAGACAAGACAAGACAAGATAAGATAAGATATGATATTTTATTTGCCAATTATGGTCCCACAGGGGGCTATTACAAATATAAACAATCATGATTTATGACATACATGGACATTCGAAGAGCTATAATGAGACACAGAAATAATATAACTAGGTTTTTCTGTGTGATACCCTTATTGGTGTTTCGAGTTTCCGGCTGCTTATATCAGCTAGACACTCATAGGAAGACTTGCTTACTTCATTTAAGCGTCCTTCCTTTGGTCGACAACCTGTCATTTTACTAGAGTTTGCTTCATCATTTCTATTTCCAGCTATTTCATGAATTCCTAACGGGGTAGTTTTCATACTTGTGTCATTTAAACTTCCTACAGTTTCTTTAGATTTAATATTGGGTAGTCGTGTTGATTCACAAGGTAGCTCATAGTTAGGCTTAACTTGATATGAAGCTCCTACTGGGCTATATAATAATGAGGTAGCTCATAGTTAGGCTTAACTTGATATGAAGCTCCTACTGGGCTATATAATAATGAGTCAAAGAAAACCGACTCATTTTGAGTTGTTTGTCCTAC
Source organism: Limnoperna fortunei (assembly GCA_944474755.1). Taxonomy (NCBI): domain Eukaryota; kingdom Metazoa; phylum Mollusca; class Bivalvia; order Mytilida; family Modiolidae; genus Limnoperna; species Limnoperna fortunei. The sequence continues at coordinate 109,060,330 of OX104112.1, read as the reverse complement.
AGTGTTAATTTTTAAACGAAGATCTTCAATTAATTCATCAAACTGTTTAGCATAATAAGGGATATCCTCATAAGACAGTTTTTTAGCCATCCTATCAAAATTTCAACAAAACTAGCTTAATAAGTTTATTAGGGACAACCTAAATTTTCAATCATTAATTCTATTTAGGCAGATATTTCACAACAGATCCCCACACTGGCCACCAAATTGTAACAGATGGAGGGTATCGGTGTTTATTATAGTGTTGAAACCTTGTTTGATCCTTGGTATTTTGTTTAAGAATATGTTTGTTACAAGCTTAACTATTAAAACAACTGATCCTCCTTTAACTTCAAGTTCGTTCCACTGGGATCTGCGTCTCTGCATTTAGAATTAACACTAAGACTGTTTTACTCATACATTTAACCTTATTAAAATTACAAAAATATCAACATCTACAAAAAATACCTTATTATACAGAGTTTACCCTGGCTTATAGCACTTAAAATAACAAAAATTATTATGTTTGGTAATTACTGGACTACATGGCTTAAATTTTATTATCCCCCAAAAATAATATGAAAAAAAATTAACTCAGGTGTGGCAAGGCGGGGCGTAAACCAAATACTAGAGTTTCCCCTGGAAAAGCCTACAGCCTAGCTATACTGTATAGCTTGCACCTAGTGCATTCACCTACCTTAAGAAAGTCTCTGAAGACTGTGGCTTTCTAATGTAAAGCTATGAAAATGGACAGAACACAGGTATATATACTAAAAGAGTTTCTAAATTTAGAAACAAATAAACAACTTTAAACAATGAAAAAGTTTAATAATACAGAGCCAATCGAAATAATTCTTATGTATGGTAAATGCCGAGAATACTATAGTAGGAATTCTGAACGCGCCCACAGGTAAGCTTAAGTTTACCTCGGACCCAAATACCGCCATTAAACCACATGTTTTGATCGGGACGACTGAAGAGACTTTGGACATAAAAATTCAATGATATTCTGCTACAACATGATAAAACTTATAAAATTAACGAACAAAATCAAAATGTCTTTACTTTAGGAACAATTTATACCGATAAATTACAATATCCACAGTTTTAAAAAAAAACCTGTTCAGTGACAATAGCAACAGTGGCGCCACCCCAATCACCAATCTTTATATGCGCCAGAAATATAGGACATGACTGACTGGCAGGCTGGCTGACCGATTGATTGTATGATTGATTTAATGGTTGCTTACCGATACGTTATAATATGCTTAACGTACGAGTCCGAACAAGTTAATATACAATCAGTCGATTAAGTAGGGCTGAAAATTGTGACTGTAAAAAGTATGGCGTATTCGGTAGAGACGAAAACATTTGCCTTTTGTATCGGCTAGAATGTTCATGTTATTTTTCAAAAACAGAAAAGGGGGCACGGAACTATTGTTTACCTTCAGGCGTTGCATATGATAACTTGAAAAACCCCCAACAAAAACGACTTATGCAATACATCGGGCCGCTCTGTGTAGCTATTCTAATGGAAAACATACAAAACACAAACACAAACACACACCACTTTGTACGATTCTGTTAAGATCGCCCATAAATATTGCTACCGTCTAAGTTCAGATCGTCATCATATAAAATGTGAGACAGATTTTTTATTTAGTATATTCCATTTCTTAAACGCAAGACTTTGACTGATAGATGATGAATTACTGACCGCTGGACTATCGCTGAAAAAAAAAGTTTGTACACAGAAAAATATATTTGATTAAATAATCCAATAAGACCGAATATGTTGACGTTTATACACTGTTCAATAATGAGGAAAAAAGATGTATATGCAAATGAATATGTATGATAAAATCAATCCAACTTGATCAAATATAAATATACACATACAATGAACGCGTTTGAATATTAAACTGGTCAATACAATAAATCCAATTCATATTATGCTTGCATTAACAAACGTTATATACTAGTATACATTTACAACGAAAATTTATTTCACGAAAATGAATTCTCTAGTAAATATTTTTAAGCAAATGCCAGTAGCGCATAAATGTGAATTATATTCTTATCAGGAATTTATTTACTTCTAAATCTAAATTTTTTCAACAAAAAAAGGAGAAAATATGGATTCTCAAATCGTTTGTTGAAAAGTTTCAAGAACGCATGGGAATAAATATTTGATATTGTTATTATATAGATACTTGTTTTGGTCCTTGTCCTACCCGGGATGAATCACTTCTTATGTCGTGCCCGGGATCAATGACTTCTTATGCCATACGCGGGATCAATCACTTCCGATGTCGTGCTCGGGATCAATGACTTCTTATGTCGTGGCCGAGATCAATGTCTTCTTATGTCGTGCCCTGGATCAATGTGGGACTAGTATAACTACTATTTCAGTATTATTTCATTTTTCAACAAACTGGTATACTCCAGGGCCTCACATTGTAGAAGATAAAACTTGTTTCAAATATGGTTAAATTGTATGTAAATATATATTAAAAGGAAAGGGTGAAGATTATATTACAGATTATAGAAAAAAATTCCTTATCAAGATGTATTTACATTCAAAATATACTTGAATCTAGATTCTGATTTGATTAAAAAGATACTATATTCATATCCTTCCAATCTTCAACCCATCCCCTTAACAAGATATTTACTTCCTCGACTAAAAGTACGCAAATCCGGTAAGAAAATATAATATTCATTGTTTATACTAAGTATCGGTAATTATCTATAGGATAATTTATGTTTGTTTTGTTTAAATGATGGTTAACAAGACTTTACGCAATTTTTCAGCTATATCATGTCATCTAGCTTTTATTTAACTGCATTAATGTAGCTCCTGTCTTTTATCTAGACAAGTTAACAAAGGAGCTACATTATTGTAGCTAGCTAATATTCATAATTTATTGAGTCATGAAATGGAATATACAAGTTTTTTTTATTCCCGAAAGTGACTGTCTTTCATAATATTTATTTCTCATAAATCGGTAAAATATCGACATAATCCATGACGAAATGTTTGCAGTGATTATTTCTTGTATAATGTCCCATCCTCAGTCCTTGTTTCTGCATAAAATTTACAAAGATTTGAGTCTTATTCCTGAGGGTCCGCCATTTCCAAACTAACTGACATATCCGTTTCACGTAAATATTTGGAAAAAAAATCGCTTGCTCTTTCGATTTCTGAGTGTTGACAGCATCTCTTTTCTTAACGATTTCAATAATTTCCAAGTTAGTAATATCTGCAAATCTTCGCTTATTAGCACCAGAACTATCCGCATTGCGTTTACTCGATGACGTTACAACGTTACCATGTTTACAAACAACAATATAATCCGAACATCAGTCAGAACGATAATTTTGATTGGTTTAGGGGATTAAAGAAAGAAGATTTGATTGGCTATCGTATTTCCATTGGGGGAAACAGCACGTGCTATGTATTATCATTCATAAATTTCTCACGAGAGTGCAATATGGTTTTTTATTGAGTAGAATGAGATTTTTGCAAACCAATATGATATGAAATGGAAAGTCACGTGTATTGGTTTAGGCCAATAGGAAAATGGCAAAACTATATATTATGTAATAATCGGCCTTATTGATTATTGTCCACTTTATGGCCTTAATAACTCACCCTTGTAACAACATGTATTTCTATTCAAGAATTAAAAAATCTTAGTTGTATACGTTCATATCCGTAGATAAGGAGAGTTTAACAACCGAAGTACCGCAAGTATACCCTCTGATGCGAAGCCAAAGGTTGTACAAGGGTGTTGAAGGTGTTAAAATCTGAATATCTACGGATATGAACGTATATAACGTTATATAGCGTTAATTGCACAAAAGTACCTAAGATGCGTTTATATTATAAATGGTAATATATAACGAATTTATCCCCGGTTTAAGTTTGAAATCATGCATTTTTAGGTACTTTGTCAACGCAATGGCGGACGTTAAAGTAACGATTTCATAATTATCAAGTTGGATTGAAATTTGATAAACATGACGCCTTTTTACTACCTTTTTTCATTGGGGATAATGGTTTTTAGTGAAGTATATTTAAACAAGTAAATTTAATTGATTTGTAAAATATTAAAAAGAAACCAAACACAAAACGATCTTCTCATTACCTAAACTTCATTGCTAAATAACTAATTTTTAATTTAGAATCAGGATTCTTTGTTTCTATAAATATAGAATAGGTTGATCACATTCAATTGAACAAAAATGAGCAAATCGATTTCTGAAAATCAAAGAATCTTAAACACATCAATAAATCGAAAGTTTCTTTCATTGTAAATAAAAATCTGAAATTTATTTAAGTTCGGGTTTTAACAGTTATTAACAATATATTACATCAGCCAGTCACACATATATGTAAAGCAAAAATTTTCAAAAATAGTGTACATCCTGTGTTTATGTATATGCTGCACAAACTGTATTTGACACTGTAGGATAATGAAGGTATTTCCACACCACGATGTACTGGAATCCGGATCTGTCAAAAAACACGTCAATTCCAAACCCAAATCTTATTATATTGTTTTATCCACCCTTTTCACAACACGGCACATGTACGGATGTGGCAATAGTACTGGTGATGCTGATATCATCTCACGTGGGTCATGTGATTTTAGTTGTGATCCATTCGGAACAACAAATGAAAACTTTTGAAGTAGATAACTTGTGATGAGGAACATTCTATCTAGTGCCATCTCATAACCAACGCACAATCTTACCCCAACACCAAATGCAATCAAACTGTAATGATACAATAGTTAAAAAAGGAATTTATTCACGTACTAAAAGTTCTGCCACTTAACTTCAATTGAGCTTTTTTACGACTCGAATGTTCATATTTTAATGAGTTGTATGTTTATTTTGCTAGCACACTAAAATTGCATTCATGGTTAGTGTCAATAAACTACAGGTTATCATTGGTGAATGTCAATAAACTACAGGTTATCATTGGTGAATGTCAATAAACTACAGGTTATCAGTGTTGATTATTATATGACTGACATTTATCTTGATTTTGATTGGCCCAGGGTATCATGAAAAGTATTGTGCAGACCTCAAAGTAGATAAAAATAGACTGATATAAAAGTTTTGACTTTTGAGTAGCTAAAAATAGAATATTTATCACTTTTCAGTAGTTAAAAATAGAATTCAACAATAGGAAATAAGCATTAATTTGATTGGTTGAATTAAAAAACATCAGCCAATCAAAATCATTCTTTTAAAACATTCTGTTTGTTGACTTGTTTCGAAATGGCTGATGAGCAGCAGCAGACAAGGTTTGCTGTCAATGAACAGGAACCTTTTTAACAATTTTTCATAATTGCTCTTATATTACCCTAAATTTTAGTTGGAAAATGTTAATTTCTTTTAATTTAAAATGTGATGGTTAACTTTTGTTATTGTTAAAATAAATTATTATTGTTATCCTTTTTTATAAGAGACTTCCAGTGTAAAAGTCATATAATAAAACATTCATAGACTTTTATAAAGGTTAATACCTGGTTTTAACAACCCTTAAAAAATAATATCCACACTCGCCGTTGGCTCGGTGGATATAATTTTTTTCAGGTTGATAAAACCAGGTATTAACCTATATCAAAGTCAATAAATGTATAATGTCAATAAACTACAGGTTATCAGTGTTGAATGTCAATAAACTACAGGTTATCAGTGGTGAATGTCAATAAACTACAAGTTATCAGTGGTGAATGTCAATAAACTACAGGTTATCATTGGTGAATGTCAATAAACTACAGGTTATCAGTGTTGAATGTCAATAAACTACAGGTTATCAGTTGAATGTCAATAAACTACAGGTTATCAGTGGTGAATGTCAATAAACTACAGGTTATCAGTGTTGAATGTCAATAAACTACATGTTATCAGTGGTTAGTGTCAATAAACTGAAGGTTATCAGTAGCGAATGTCAATAAACTACAGGTCATCAGTGTTGAATGTCAATAAACTACAGGTCATCAGTGTTGAATGTCAATAAACTACAGGTTATCAGTGGTGAGTGTCAATAAACTACTGGTTATCAGTGGTGAGTGGCAATAAACTACAAGTTATCAGTGTTGAATGTCAATAAACTACAGGTTATCCGTGGTGAATGTCAATAAACAACAGGTTATCAGTGGTGAGTGTCAATAAACAACAGGTTATCAGTAGCGAATGTCAATAAACTACAGGTTATCAGTGGTGAATGTCAATAAACTACAGGTTATCAGTGTTGAATGTCAATAAACTACAGGTTATCAGTGTTGAATGTCAATAAACTACAGGTTATCATTGGTGAATGTCAATAAACTACAGGTTATCAGTGTTAAATGTCAATAAACTACAGGTTATCAGTGGTGAATGTCAATAAACTACAGGTTATCAGTGTTGAATGTCAATAAACTACAGGTTATCAGTGGTTAGTGTCAATAAACTGCAGGTTATCAGTAGCGAATGTCAATAAACTACATGTTATCAGTGTTGAATGTCAATAAACTACAGGTTATCAGTGTTGAATGTCAATAAACTACAGGTTATCAGTGGTGAGTGTCAATAAACTACAGGTTATCAGTGGTGAGTGGCAATAAACTACAGGTTATCAGTGTTGAATGTCAATAAACTACATGTTATCAGTGGTGAATGTCAATAAACTACAGGTTATCAGTGTTGAATGTCAATAAACTACAGGTTATCAGTGGTGAGTGTCAATAAACTACAGGTTATCAGTGGTGAGTGGCAATAAACTACAAGTTATCAGTGTTGAATGTCAATAAACTACAGGTTATCAGTGATGAATGTCAATAAACTACAGGTTATCAGTGGTGAATGTCAATAAACTACAGGTTATCAGTGTTGAATGTCAATAAACTATAGGTTATCAGGGGTGAATGTCAATAAACTACAGGTAATCAGTGGTGAATGTCAATAAACTACAGGTTATCAGTGGTGAGTGGCAATAAACTACAGGTAATCAGTGATGAATGTCAATAAACTACAGGTTATCAGTGGTGAATGTCAATAAACTACAGGTTATCAGTGGTGAGTGGCAATAAACTACAAGTCATCAGTGGTGAATGTCAATTAGGCCGAATATTACTGCCGTTTTAATCCGAAGTTAGTTTTGTGATTTGTCGGATTAACGGCAGAATTCAGTCCCATTGCTCGTAATGTAGCAAATAAAAAATTCTAACTTCGGTCTATTTATACAATATTAAAACATAATATTCATTTTCTTTACGTTACTAAAGTTTTAGACATTGCGAAACCTACTGGAAACGATCTTTATTGAAGAAATGTCTTTTTTCGTTTTTGAAGATGCACGTGGAAAATGCCATGTTGATCATTTTTCCATATATGGATAATGTGACCTAATTTTACTATAAACGTGCTAATTTGCATACCGTAGTAAGAATCCAGTAATTTATACATGTATTACCCAAGATGCAACACGCCATTCAGTTTCAGGTTTCTCAATGTTTTTCGTGTAGTAAACGTAATTAAAAGAGACACGAATGTCAATAAATACACAACGCACAGCGGTTATTAAAAACGGCAACAACTATCATCACTATCATCACGTTTCAATAATGATCGATTTTAAACACGAAACGATACAAAAATGGTGACACTGTCGAAAGATATCAAGATCTACCACGTCTGATTATAAATGCAACTTCTTTTGGACATCAAAGTGCCGGGAGTGATTCACTCCCGCTCTGCTACATTACGAGTAATTGGACTAAATTCTTACCCTCGCCAAAAAAGCGAGGGTACGATTATTCGTTCTAAATGTCAATAAACTACAAGTCATCATAGGTGAATGGAAATAAACACCAAGTCATCAGTGGCGAATAGCAATAAACAATAGGTCATCGCAATCGGATCACCTCGGTTATTTCCGCCTATGGTCGGAAAGTAATCTCGGAGGTAAGTGTATGGATATGGACCAAAAATCAGTCCAAATGTAATGCGGTTAGCCTGCATGTTTACACAACAACATTATTTTAGTGCGATGAAATAGATTATCCTTTTATTATTCAACTATACAGATCTTTATCGAAGCAGAACTAAAAATCTACTACAAGATTGTATATTTTAAACTTAAATTCGCTAACACTAACAAAAAATTCGTTCTTTGACAACGTTTAAATGGACAAGTTATTGTTTACAATCTGACGTCATCAGTAACAATCAACTAAACGTCAATGACAAGCCAATCAAATGAATGAACTGAAACGTCACAAACGAACTTGTGACGTCACAAATTCTTTGAAATCACTGAAAATAGTTCAAAATGGAGATCACTTACCTCCGAGGTCACTTTCTCGACCCTTGACGGAAATGACCGAGAGATGTTCCGATTGTAGGTCATCGGTGGTAAATGGCAATAAACTACAGGTTATTAGTGGTTAATAGTGTTGAATGGCAATAAATTACAGGTTATCAGTGGTGAATGGCAATAAACTACAGGTAATCAGTGGTAAATGGCAATAAACTACAGGTTTTCAGTGGTAAATGGCAATAAACTTCAAGTCATGAGTGGTGAATGGCAATAAACTACAGGTGGTGAATGCCAATAAACTAACGCTTAATTAATTGTAAAAGGCAATAAACTACTGATATCAGTGGTGAATGGCAATAAACAACAGGTCATGAGTGGTGAATGGCAATAAACAACAGGTCATGGGTGGTGATTGCCAATAAATAATGCTTAATTAATTGTAAAAGACAATAAACTACTGATATCAGTGGTAAATGGCAATAAACTGATGATACAAGCACTAAATCTGAACTAGTCCCTTACTTTTTCATGTTTGGATGAGTTTTATCAATGAGATGTCCGTCGTCTGTCAGATATCTTTCTGGTCTGTACTCCCATGGATCTTCCCATAGTGCTTCGTCATGATGACAAGCAAACAAATTACCAAATATCTAAAAATTATTTTCATTTAATACTTTTAAAATATAATAAAAATCGAGTTAAATGCACAAGCTTCTTGGATCTGTTTGAATGAATCTATATGTAGACCATGCACAATATGTGCTTTGTTTGAATGAATCTATATCTAGACCATTTACGGTGTGTGCGTTTATTTGAATGAATATTTAGACCATGCACGTTGTATACGTTTGTTTGAATGAATCTATATGTAGACAATGCACATTGTGTGCGTTTGTTTGAATGAATCTAATTTTAGACCATGCACGTTGTGTGCGTTTATTTGAATGAATTTATATGTAGACAATGCATGTTGTGTGCGTTTGTTTGAATGAATCTATATGTAGACAATGCACGTTGTGTGCGTTTATTTGAATGAATTTATATGTAGACAATGCATGTTGTGTGCGTTTGTTTGAATGAATCTATATGTAGACAATGCATGTTGTGTGCGTTTATTTGAATGAATCTATATGTAGACCATGTATGAATTGTGTGCGTTTGTTTGAATGAATCTATTTGTAGACCATGCACGTTGTGTGCGTTTGTTTGAATAAATCTATATTAAGACCATGTACGATGTGTGCGTTTGTTTGAATGAATCTATATGAAGACCATGCACGATATGTGCTTTTGTTCGATTGAACCGGATATTGAAACGTATGTATATCACGATGTATATATACTGCAAGGTGATACTTATCAAGTTGCGTGAAATGCCAGTCAAACAAACAAACAGACGTTAATACTTGAAGGAAGTAAATGTAGATATGATATCGCATGGATATTATTAAAGCAGAGCACATACCTATGATACTTCCGGTTGTACCTTTAGGTATAGGACCACCATTGTTTTTCGACTCTTTGTTTATATTAAATTTGATGATTTTTACTTTGCCTGGGCACTTTACTTCATTTCAAATAAAGTGACACTTCTGTCCAATAGCAATATGCACCAGGTCAGCATTCAGTCCAAAGTTCATCTATTTTTTTGCATACAAGAACGAACTCAACGGAAGTTCATATTGTATAAGAATCTACTTTCACTTCAATTTCAGTTCAAAAATAGTGAATGTCCTTAACTAATTCTCAACATTTTTATGTTCAATTAAAACCAATAAAACTGTATTCTAAAGTTTCCTAGAATACCAAATTCATTCTGGGATCATGTACGGTTTAATTTCTATGTAGGGCATCAGTGAACTGATCTGTTGAACATTACTACTTTTGAAACCTCTGGACTGGTTTCTTGTATTTGGTGGTCCTATCCCTTAAGGAAACAATTATAGACATAGATGCTGCCTTGTAATACCTGGCATAGACGGATTTAGAAATTAGTACCTCCCGGTGACAAATTGTTCCTGATATAAAATTAAATTTGCTGTCAGTATATAGTGCACTTTGTGTTAATGGACTAGACAATGTTACTTACTATTGTCCTTGGTGGAATAGTATATCCAAAGATATCGACTTTCTTATTGGAGTTGTAGTGGGCTGCAGTTAATGGAAGATGCGACTGATAACGCAGGCATTCATAAATACAGGCCTGTAAATAAGGCATCTCCTTTCTGTCTTCAACTTCCGGCACTCGATCACGACCGATAACTTTGTCAATTTCCTGCTGAATCTTTTGTTGTACTTCAGGAAAATGGAGCCACAGAAAAATGAATCCTGACATTACAGATTTAGATGTCAAAACAGCTGCAAGAAAAATCATTATTAAAGTCTTTTAAATAACCAGATACATAATAAGACTTTGCATGGCTTAATGAGAGGTTATGCTTTTATAATCTTTAGAGAGGCCAAATGGGATCCGGACCCTAATTCATAACTTAAAAGAAACTAGTACTTTAAACAAAATAGGCCTGTTCGACTAGTTGTGTGCTAAGCATGACAACATGGATTTCAATGAAACTTTTTTCTGAAGGGAAAATATATTGGGCCAATTTTAAGTATTAATTCATTTTATCTTTTTAATCGAGTTTTTGTAATTTTAACTAATGCACATTACTTTTTGGAAGAAAAGTTCAACCTTGAATAAAACATGGACTCGCAATCCACAGGCGAAAAAACCAAGTTCAACCATTTATTAAACACAGACATGCAAAGCACAGGACTGGCAAATAAACAACCATGGATTATGCAAGGAATCACAATCAACAGGACAGACAAATAATAAGTAACACCATGGATTACACAAGGACCCACAATCCACAGGACAGACAAATAATAAGTAACACCATGGACTAGACAAGGACCCACAATCCACAGGACTGACAAATAACAAGTAACACCATGGACTGGACAAGGACCCACAGTCCACAGGACAAACAAATAACAAGTTCAAACATGTATTTGACAATGACTCACAGTCCACAGGACAGACAAATAATAAGTAACACCATGGATTAGACAAGGACCCACAATCCACAGGACCGACAAATAACAAGTAACACCATGGACTGGACAAGGACCCACAGTCCACAGGAAAAACAAATAACAAGTTCAAACATGTATTTGACAAAGACTCACAGTCCACAGGACAGACAAATAACAAGTAACACCATGGACTAGACAGGGACTCGCAGTCCACAGGACAGACAAATAACAAGTTCAAACATGTATTTGACAAAGACTCACAGTCCACAGGACAGACAAATAACAAGTAACACCATGGACTAGACAAGGACTCACAGTCCACAGGACAGACAAATTACAAGCAACACCATGGACTAGACAGGGACTCACAGTCCACAGGACAGACAAATAACAAGTTCAAACATGTATTTGACAAAGACTCACAGTCCACAGGACAGACAAATAACAAGTAACACCATGGACTAGACAAGGACTCACAGTCCACAGGACAGACAAATAACAAGTAACACCATGGACTAGACAGGGACTCATAGTCCACAGGACAGACAAATAATAAGTAACACCATGGACTAGACAGGGACTCACAGTCCACAGGACAGACAAATAACAAGTTCATACATGTATTTGACAAAGACTCACAGTCCACAGGACAGACAAATTACAAGTAACACCATGGACTAGACAGGGACTCACAGTCCACAGGACAGACAAATAACAAGTTCAAACATGTATTTGACAAGGACTCACAATCCACAGGACAGACAAATTACAAGTAACACCATGGACTAGACAGGGACTCACAGTCCACAGGACAGACAAATAACAAGTTCAAACATGTATTTGACAGGGACTTACAGTCCACAGGACGGACAAATAACAAGTTCAAACGTGTATTTGACAAAGACTCACAGTCCACAGGACAGACTAATTACAAGTTCAAACATGTATTTGACAAAGACTCACAGTCCACAGGACAGACAAATTACAAGTAACACCATGGACTAGATAGGGACTCACATTCCACAGGACAGACAAATAACAAGTTCAAACATGTATTTGACAAGGACTCACAGTCCACAGGACAGACAAATAACAAGTAACACCATGGACTAGACAAGGACTCACAGTCCACAGGACAGACAAATTACAAGTAACACCATGGACTAGACAGGGACTCACAGTCCACATGACAGACAAATAACAAGTTCAAACATGTATTTGACAAGGACTCACAATCCACAGGACAGACAAATTACAAGTAACACCATGGACTAGACAGGGACTTACAGTCCACAGGACAGACAAATAACAAGTTCAAACATGTATTTGACAAAGACTCACAGTCCACAGGACAGACTAATTACAAGTTCAAACATGTATTTGACAAAGACTCACAGTCCACAGGACAGACAAATTACAAGTAACACCATGGACTAGATAGGGACTCACATTCCACAGGACAGACAAATAACAAGTTCAAACATGTATTTGACAAGGACTCACAGTCCACAGGACAGACAAATAACAAGTAACACCATGGACTAGACAAGGACTCACAGTCCACAGGACAGACAAATTACAAGTAACACCATGGACTAAACAGGGACTCACAGTCCACAGGACAGACAAATAACAAGTTCAAACATGTATTTGACAAAGACTCACAGTCCACAGGACAGACAAATAACAAGTAACACCATGGACTAGACAAGGACTCACAGTCCACAGGACAGACAAATAACAAGTAACACCATGGACTAGACAGGGACTCATAGTCCACAGGACAGACAAATAATAAGTAACACCATGGACTAGACAGGGACTCACAGTCCACAGGACTGACAAATAACAAGTTCAAACATGTATTTGACAAAGACTCACAGTCCACAGGACAGACAAATTACAAGTAACACCATGGACTAGACAGGGACTCACAGTCCACAGGACAGACAAATAACAAGTTCAAACATGTATTTGACAAGGACTCACAATCCACAGGACAGACAAATTACAAGTAACACCATGGACTAGACAGGGACTTACAGTCCACAGGACAGACAAATAACAAGTTCAAACGTGTATTTGACAAAGACTCACAGTCCACAGGACAGACTAATTACAAGTTCAAACATGTATTTGACAAAGACTCACAGTCCACAGGGCAGACAAATTACAAGTAACACCATGGACTAGATAGGGATTAACAGTCCACAGGACAGACAAATAACAAGTTCAAACATGTATTTGACAGGGACTCACAGTCCACAGGACAGACAAATAACAAGTTCAAACGTGTATTTGACAAAGACTCACAGTCCACAGGACAGACAAATAACAAGTTCAAACATGTATTTGACAAAGACTCACAGTCCACAGGACAGACAAATAACAAGTTCAAACATGTATTTGACAAAGACTCACAGTCCACAGGACAGACAAATAACAAGTTCAAACATGTATTTGACAAGGACTCACAGTCCACAGGACAGACAAATAACAAGTTCAAACATGTATTTGACAAAGACTCACAGTCCACAGGACAGACAAATAACAAGTTCAAACATGTATTTGACAAAGACTCACAGTCCACAGGACAGACAAATAACAAGTTCAAACATGTATTTGACAAAGACTCACAGTCCACAGGACAGACAAATAACAAGTTACACCATGGACTAGACAAAGACTCACAGTCCACAGGACAGACAAATAACAAGTAACACCATGGACTAGACAAGGACTCGCAGTCCACAGGACAGACAAATTACAAGTTCAAACATGTATTTGACAAAGACTCACATTCCACAGAACAGACAAATAACAAGTAACACCATGGACTAGACAAAGACTCACAGTCACAGGACAGACAAATAACAAGTAACACCATGGACTAGACAAAGACTCACAGTCCACAGGACAGACAAATAACAAGTTACACCATGGACTAGACAAGGACTCAGAGTCCACAGGACAGACAAATAACAAGTTACCAAATGGACTAGACATCGACTCACAATCCACAAGACCGACAAATAACAAGTTCAACCATGGATAAGACAATCCGCTACCCGCAAAACTGATAAATAATAAGCACGGATTAGGCCAAAGGGCAGACAACTAATAGATTAATATCAAGTTAAACCATGGAATAGACCGCAATCCGAAAGGCAGACAAATAACAAATTTAAGCAGGGACAGGACCAGGACTTGCTTTCCGAGGGACAGACAAACAGTTAAACCATTGGAAACAGAAGTATTGTCAATCCAAAACATAGAAAACTGAACATATGAGAATAAGAATAAAGGAAGCATTAACTCATATACAAAAACGGGTGAAAACTAGGTACTCCGGAAAAGTAAGCGTTTTCTTTGCCGTTGAAATACCTTTTAAAACCGGAAGTAAAGAAATCTACAGTAGTCAAATAAAAAGAAGTTAATGAAAACAACTCACAACTAATATATATCAAACCACAAGCATTTATGAAATTTGCTATTTTGCAAAGCAAACCTCTCCATAAAAAAATGTTATATAAATAAGTTGTGACATACATGTATTAATGAGGTCCATGGCTATCCCATGAATGTGGTCATCTGTCAGCCAAGGTTTACCCTTCTCCATTTTTTGCAGGTCTTGTCGTCGGAACAAATCATGGACCATACATTTGATTTCACTTCTGTCATAAGAAGACTGGAAAATCAAATTAGATGAAATTACAGCTTTATTTAGATTAATTTCAGCAAATTAACATGTAACTGGTTCGAGCAACGGCATGGTATAAATAACCCTTCCCCCCACACACACATAGCAACAGCATGGTATAAATAACCCTTCCCCCCACACACACATAGCAACAGCATGGTATAAATATAACCCTTCCCCCTACACACACACATAGCAACAGCATGGTATAAATAACCCTTCCCCCCACACACACATAGCAACAGCATGGTATAAATAACCCTTCCCCCTACACACACATAGCAACAACATGGTATAAATATAACCCTTCCCCCCACACACACATAGCAACAGCATGGTATAAATAACCCTTCCCCCTACACACACACATAGCAACAGCATGGTATAAATAACCCTTCCCCCTACACACACACACACATAGCAACAGCATGGTATAAATAACCCTTCCCCCCACACACACATAGCAACAGCATGGTATAAATAACCCTTCCCCCCACACACACATAGCAACAGCATGGTATAAATATAACCCGTCCCCCTACGCACACACATAGCAACAGCATGGTATAAATAACCCTTCCCCCCACACACACATAGCAACAGCATGGTATAAATAACCATTCCCCCCACACACACATAGCAACAGCATGGTATAAATAACCCTTCCCCCCACACACACATAGCAACAGCATGGTATAAATAACCCTTCCCCCCACACACATAGCAACAGCATGGTATAAATAACCCTTCCCCCTACACACACATAGCAACAGCATGGTATAAATAACCCTTCCCCCACACACACATAGCAACAACATGGTATAAATATAACCCTTCCCCCCAAACACACATAGCAACAACATGGTATAAATAACCCTTCCCCCACACACACATAGCAACAGCATGGTATAAATAACCCTTCCCCCTACACACACATAGCAACAGCATGGTATAAATAACCCTTCCCCCCACACACACATAGCAACAACATGGTATAAATAACCCTTCCCCCCACACACATAGCAACAGCATGGTATAAATAACCCTTCCCCCTACACACACATAGCAACAGCATGGTATAAATAACCCTTCCCCCCACACACACATAGCAACAACATGGTATAAATATAACCCTTCCCCCACACACACATAGCAACAGCATGGTATAAATAACCCTTCCCCCACACACACATAGCAACAACATGGTATAAATAACCCTTCCCCCACACACACATAGCAACAGCATGGTATAAATAACCCTTCCCCCTACACACACATAGCAACAACATGGTATAAATAACCCTTCCCCCACACACACATAGCAACAGCATGGTATAAATAACCCTTCCCCCTACACACACATAGCAACAGCATGGTATAAATAACCCTTCCCCCTACACACACACATAGCAACAGCATGGTATAAATAACCCTTCCCCCCACACACACATAGCAACAACATGGTATAAATATAACCCTTCCCCCCAAACACACATAGCAACAGCATGGTATAAATAACCCTTCCCCCCACACACACATAGCAACAACATGGTATAAATATAACCCTTCCCCCCAAACACACATAGCAACAACATGGTATAAATAACCCCTCCCCCTACACACACACATAGCAACAGCATGGTATAAATAACCCTTCCCCCCACACACACATAGCAACAGCATGGTATAAATATAACCCTTCCCCCTACACACACACATAGCAACAGCATGGTATAAATAACCCTTACCCCCACACACACATAGCAACAGCATGGTATAAATATAACCCTTCCCCCCACACACACATAGCAACAGCATGGTATAAATAACCCTTCCCCCCACACACACATAGCAACAACATGGTATAAATATAACCCTTCCCCCTACACACACACATAGCAACAGCATGGTATAAATAACCCTTCCCCCCACACAATAAAAAAACAAGTGATTTTATATTGTGTTAAGGCAATCTAAAATGTATTTTGATATTGAGCTGATTTCCTGTATACGTATTTAATTTATAGAGATCATTAACACATCCTTGATTTTTTTCAGCCAAATGTAGTCATTCTGTTTTCTATACCTTGTTTTTTTTTCAGCCAAATTTCGTCATTATGTTTTCTATGCCTTGTCTTTATTTCTACTTTATTTCAACTAACCTTCCACATATTTGGTCTACATACATAAGTCTATATTATTTTTGCTTTCTTACATTGTTTTAACAAAAAAGACTATATTGGTTTTTATCCAACCCATGGTTAGATATAAATAAAGTGCATCCTTATTTACAGTTAGATCTAAATAAAGTGCCTACACTGGTTTGTTATTCTACTTACAGCTAGATCTAAATAATGTGCCTCAATTGTCCAAATCAAGGTTAGATCTTAATAATGTACCTACATTGTTTTTTTTTACCCTACTTACAGTTAGATCTAAATAAAGTGCCTCCATCGGTTTTTATTCCACTCAAGGTCGGATTCTAATAAAGTGCCCACTTTGGTTTTTATTTTACTCACGGTTAGATCTTAATAAATTGCATACATTGGTTTGTTATCCTACTAACAGTTAGGTCTAAATAACTTGCCTCCATTTGTTTTTTATCTCACTAACGGTTAGATCTAAATAAAGTGCCTAAATTGGTTTTTTATCCTACTAACGGTTAGATCTTAATAAAGTGTCTTCATTTGTTTTTATCCTACTTACAGCTAGATCTAAATAAAATGCCAACATTGTTTTTTTATCCTACTTACAGTTAGATCTAAAAAGTGCCTACAATAGTTTGTTATCCTACTTACAGTACAAAATAAAATACCTACAATGGTTTTACTATCCTTCTCGCGGTAAGATCTAAATAAATGCCTCCTTTGAAATCTAAATAAGAGCTAAGATTGTACTTACCCTTAAATCAAATATTAATGATCTTTGAAGGTTTTGTTTGTTGTGCTTGACAGCCGTGTATAAACGTCGGTAAAACCCATATGGAATCCATCGTATCCATGGAAACTTTTTGTAAATAGCATGAATTTGTGGCTGGATCATTTGGTCACCATGGCAATCAAATTCATCTACATGTTTTTCTAAAATTGTAGAACATTTGCCTGCGAACTACAATTGAAGAGAACAAATGAGAACAGTTTTTCATTATTGAATGAACGAGATAATGCAGAACACAGAAGGGGAAAGTGTACAAACGACGAATAGAAAGGATAGCCTTATTACGAAGATCAATGCGTAAGTTTTCAAGATTTTTATTGGGCTCAGGTTAATCACTTTCTGTATGTATGTTTGTGTTTTTGTTTCGTGTTGTATGTTTGCCGGAATCCGAATTTGGAATCGTTCCGTTTAGTTACTATTTTTACGTAACATCCCATAAGCCGGAGTCGCATCCAATAGTAACTCATAGTTTTGTCGTTTTGCTGCAAAATTTTAATTCAATTTAAACTGATTTCTATAACAGGGAGGACAAATGCACACAGGTGTCATAAGGAAAATTACGCACGATTTATCAAATGTGAAAATCATTAAACGGAGCTGGACTCACCAAAGTTCCAATCATTCTGCAAAACGACGGACGCAAAACGTTCATGGGATCACACGGCCTACCATTCAAATCGGTAAAATCTTTTATGACGCCATTTAGAATCCCAGCTACCACACAGCGGTAGTTCTTTGATCTGAATCCGTGTTCATTCATTGATTCTACCATTGCCCTCTTCATTTTCTTGTATTCAGAGTCATATTTTCGTAACAAAACACACTTGTAGTTATCGCAGATCTTATAACCGATGAAGTTTGGAGGTCTGTGATTCAGTACTTCTGTGTATTCCTCTGAAGCAAAAGCTCCTCGTATCTTATCTGGTGTATTGAGTACCAGGATCCTTCTACCAAAAACTTTCACCTCAAATATGTCCCCAAACTCTTTCCACCATTTAGTAAAGTTAAGGTGGAGGTTGTGGATGTCTACTTCTACTCCCCACCACAGTCGTCCTTTAGGCCCCGGCGGGAGATTCTTCAGATTTTCTTTTGTGTTGAAAATATAATACAGGATAACAAAGCCAAGAACACCAAGTGTCAATTCTAGAATCATTGTCTAAAAAATAAGGGGTAAATTATCATATCAGCAATATTTCGTACATTGTAGTACAATTTAACAATGGTAGAATTAATTCTGTATTGTTAGACAAATGGATGTCGAGGGATGGTAAAAACCAATGATAATTAAATTAAACACTTTCACATAGGGTTCGAACACGCCGTTGATTGACCGTCACGATTAATTTGCTGTTTTAGATCAGTCAGTGCGTGACACTCTTCCAACATTGGAGGAGACTACTGCAAACGTAAGAAATCTATGTGCTGTTTGAATCTCCGTAGGTGTATTCAGGCGGGTGAAAGTATTTAATAAAACAAAACAGATCCCTGCCTTACAGTTACAATATTGTCACAAGGGATCATGGCTAAAATATCCCAGTTTGTAAAGGTTAAATTTTTGTGTTTTGTTTGAAATGGGTTTTAGGGCAACTGCAGTAATGTTTTCAGATATCATGGCGTCTGTTTTCATTGGGGGACTACGTAGGAGTATCCGGTTACAACCCCGCCCTTTGGCAGGAAAACTGGCAATCCTTGTCAATTATGGGTGTAGAAAACACTTGTTATATCAATATTCTTCCTTATTTGCTCACTCATGGTAGCTCAGGAAATAAAAATAAAAAACGTCTGTAACAGATGACCTATTTCAAGTGGGTCATCGCCGGTACACAGTTACATAACAATGTCGCCACAGATAAAGAGGAATTACGACTTCAGTCAGAAATATGAGACTGATATGTGGAAAATTTTAACAACGAGCATTAAGTGATCCCTGTTGGGCTTGACCTTGGGGAGTTTTTAACGTCCTCGAGTAGGATGACCAATAATAGGGATCACGTAATGTTTCTTGTTAAATTTTATCCATATTTGATGACAACAAAATCTAAGTAAAACCCGCAAACAGACAATTTGAGCAGGTGTTTTTTCTCTTGTTTTATAGACTGTCTGACTGATTACGTTTCCCCAGCAATATTTCAGCTCAGTCAGCTCAAGTAAGAATGAGAACATTTAAAAAAAACAACGAACTAAGCCACGAAAGAAATCAGTTAACAGAACAGTTTAATTGACAAAGGCAAAAGATCGAATCATATAGTCGGATAATCCCTGTTCCCCATCCCACCCCCGTTTTTCTATTAATTGTTTGTTAACTTGTTCTCGTCCTGAATATAGCTGAAATACTGCTCAAGAACGTAAGGCAAACATCCAATCAATCAATCAATCAATCAATCCAAAAAAGTCTATAAACCTGAGGTTCAGCACGAATGGTAAATTCTGAGTTTGACAGATACAAATTTTACAAGTTGTACTGAAATCCTGATTATGGATACCAGATGACATTTAATGTTCATTTCCTCGCTCATACTCACAGTAACGTCAATTATATTACAACATAAAATATCGTACAACGCAGTAAAGTCCATATGACGTTCACTGTTAATTGACGCCTTTTCCTCGCCGGATAGAGTTGCTTACCCACTCCATCATTCTACTCTATAACTTTAAAATATTTAAATGTGAAATAATTCTATTTTGTTTCTCACTTGCACAAGCCTATTTTGTAAAGCATCGTTATTCTCTATCAATATTCAAGACGGCTACCTATGCAAAAATATTAACCATGTTCGTCATAATAGAATCTATCTACAATTGACGTTTAATCTGTGTAACTTATGTTATAGAGATGTAGAAGAATACAATACTTACACAGAAAATGCGATGATTAAATCCAAATGCAAGCAAATTTTAAATCTTGTTTTTTATCATTGTAAACAACTTCCTGTCAATTATTTCGATGGTCATCTATCCAGTAAACACATTTTTTTTTCAAGCTTTGAATGGACCGATTACCAACATGCACTATCTTAACAAGCAAAATACATACACACGTCTTACCTTTAGCTAGATGCCGTATAGACTATCAATTAAAGAAACTAACTATTTTACAAGTCTAGTTCGTATCGGAAATGATGTACATAGTGTGTAACTAACCGGATAACGTCCTACTTAAACGAGGAAACAAAGGATACGTTAAATGTAATATACAATTAACCATGCATGAACATAATGTATTTATTAATGTAAATGTATCTGTTTGAGGCGTTTTTTTTTCTCACGATATTGCCATTTTTTAAAAATTTGACCTATATTTACTAACAATAATGTGCCATATTTAATTTTGACATATCTTAACTGACAATAATGTGTCATATTTAATTTTGACCCCTCTCTACTGACAAAAATGTGCCTTATTTAATTTCCTTACTTAGTGTAGATCTCGGCCTTTCTACTGTATGTACAAAATAGCAGTGACGCCATGCCAATCTTCAATACCAAAAAGAAGTGCAATATAGCAATATCAACGTTATTTTAATAATTGATTGCTTGAATTGCTTGATTGATAGAATGGTTGCTTAACATCCAGCAAGTGTCAGCTGTATACAAGACGAGAATAAGTTAACAAACATAAATCTACTTTGGAAACGGACGAGCAGCAGAGAATTGCGACTGCCACTGTATAAAGTATCGATTATTCTGTGGAGGCGAAATGTTTAGCCCATTGTAGGGGCTATAAAGCGCTCATTTTTTATAAAACAACAAAACTTGTCTCTATTACTCCACAAACCCCAACAAGAGGACCTCCTCTATATGCCACGCACTGAAAAGTTATTCAAAATGAAAACACTTGAAACAGCTTCACGATATTTTCTTAATTAGTGGCTGCATATGTTATTCGATGATATTGATGTTTGAAAATATGAAACACCCTCTCCACTACCCCGGTACCCCGCCCCCTCCACCCCCCCAAAAATTAAATAAATTAATAAAACGAACAAAACAAAAATCCAAACCATTGACAACAAATACATGGCGCTGTGTACGCTAATGTTAATATCATCCGAGGTATCAGTCTACCGTTCCAGTCCATAAAATGACAGACAAATAGATACAATTCCCGGTTTTATTGTTCCCGTCTTAACTGTTTTTATATTATTATTGACATCCTGATCGAACTAATTGGTCGCTATTGGTTTGCTGCCATCTAGTGCTAGCTGAAAATTTACGTATGGGGGTTTTTTACCTCCTTGACTACCGTAAAACGGTCTCGCACGGACTTTTGTTTTATTTCTGCAGTAAGATATGAATGTGAAATTTCTGATTACTAGAATTATTAGATTATTTAAATTTCGAGTGTAAAAACAATTACAGATGAAAAAAATGTATAATTTATACATCAGACAAATGGTCACGAGGCAAATTTGTACAAAAGTTGGTCTTGAAGCAAATTTGTACAACAGTTGGTCACGAGGCAAATTTGTACAAAAGTTGGTCTTGAAGCAAATTTGTACAACAGTTGGTCACGAGGCAAATTTGTACAAAAGTTGGTCTTGAAGCAAATTTGTACAACAGTTGGTCTCGAGGCAAATTTCTACTTCATTAATGGGAGATAACTCTATAAATATTTAGAAAATAGTTCAGGAATCGTAAAATACATTAAAATTAAAACATTTATACACTTAATACAAACTGGACTTGCACCTGTATCCATGTTGTGCTCCCCGCATATCATAGTTTAAAGTACATGAATTCACAATATACATCTACTTATATGTTGTCAAATAAGTAACATGCAAGAACAAAATGGAAAAACAAGCGTTGTTTACGGAAAGAAGTGTAATTTTGAGTTTTGAATATACCAGGTTTGTTGTCTTGTATCAAATGAATAATCACAGTTATCTAACATGCTTATATCTTCTTGTATAATAATCCAAAAACAAATTAAATAAAACTATGAATATTGATGTAAAGCGCAAATCATGTGAACTTTATTTAGTATTTTTCATAACTGTATCTAGTAGTTGTTGTATGAGACGATTGCAGATCCGTGTTCAGACATAACTGTATCTAGTAGTTGTTGTATGAGTTGATTGCAGATCCGTGTTCAGACATAACTGTATCTAGTAGTTGTTGTATGAGTTGATTGCAGATCCGTGTTCAGACATAACTGTATCTAGTAGTTGTTGTATGAGTTGATTGCAGATCCGTGTTCAGACATAACTGTATCTAGTAGTTGTTGTATGAGTTGATTGCAGATCCGTGTTCAGACATAACTGTATCTAGTAGTTGTTGCATGAGTTGATTGCAGATTCGTGTTCAGACATAACTGTATCTAGTAGTTGTTGCATGAGTTGATTGCAGATTCGTGTTCAGACATAACTGTATCTAGTAGTTGTTGTATGAGTTGATTGCAGATCCGTGTTCAGACATAACTGTATCTAGTAGTTGTTGTATGAGTTGATTGCAGATCCGTGTTCAGACATAACTGTATCTAGTAGTTGTTGCATGAGTTGATTGCAGATTCGTGTTCAGACATAACTGTATCTAGTAGTTGTTGCATGAGTTGATTGCAGATCCGTGTTCAGACATAACTGTATCTAGTAGTTGTTGTATGAGTTGATTGCAGATACGTGTTCAGACATAACTGTATCTAGTAGTTGTTGTATGAGACGATTGCAGATCCGTGTTCAGACATAACTGTATCTAGTAGTTGTTGTATTAGACGATTGCAGATCCGTGTTCAGACATAACTGTATCTAGTAGTTGTTGTATGAGACGATTGCAGATCCGTGTTCAGACATAACTGTATCTAGTAGTTGTTGTATGAGACGATTGCAGATCCGTGTTCAGACATAACTGTATCTAGTAGTTGTTGTATGAGACTATTGCAGATCCGTGTTCAGACATAAATGTATCTAGTAGTTGTTGTATGAGTTGATTGCAGATCCGTGTTCAGACATAACTGTATCTAGTAGTTGTTGTATGAGACGATTGCAGATACGTGTTCAGACATAACTGTATCTAGTAGTTGTTGTATTAGACGATTGCAGATACGTGTTCAGACATAACTGGATCTAGTAGTTGTTGTATGAGACGATTGCAGATACGTGTTTAGACATAACTGTATCTAGTAGTTGTTGTATGAGTTGATTGCAGATCCGTGTTCAGACATAACTGTATCTAGTAGTTGCTGTATGAGACGATTGCAGATCCGTGTTCAGACATAACTGTATCTAGTAGTTGTTGTATTAGACGATTGCAGATCCGTGTTCAGACATAACTGGATCTAGTAGTTGTTGTATGAGACGATTGCAGATACGTGTTCAGACATAACTGTATCTAGTAGTTGTTGTATGAGACGATTGCAGATCCGTGTTCAGACATAACTGTATCTAGTAGTTGTTGTATAAGTTGATTGCAGATCCGTGTTCAGATCCGTGTTCAGACAAATATGTACAACACAAAACAAAAACCAAAAACGAAAAAAGCAAGTAAGGGACAGACCATTTAACTTGAAGGGGGGGGGGGGGGGCCTTGGTTTTTTGTTTTGGTCAGAAAATTAAAATATTTATTTTTTAAAGGCGTCGCGACAGAATATTTTTTTTCATTATTAACATTATTTTATATAGCAGAAATCCTTCTTCAGAATATTTTTTTTCTTACCCTCTGCTTCCAAAATATTTTTTCATCAAAAATTATTTTCAAAATATTTTTTTAGGAAAAAACCAAGCCCCCCCCCCCCCCCCTGCAAGTTAAATGGTCGGTCCCTAAGTAACCCAAACCCCAATAAAAGTCCTGGGTGCATTCATGTGCCGCAGACGAGTAAGCAGTGCTTGTCTATAATTAGACACCAATCAATGTATACTAATTGTCATGCGCAGAGAAAAGAATAATTGTAATATTTAGCACTGGTAATCATCCTTCGTGGACACATGTGGACACAGAAACCCTGACTTGTGAGGATGACTGTTAATATGAGAACAGAAATACCTTATATTCCTCGACTATAGAATGCATGGTTTACATACATAAATATTAGTCGAACAATTTGGAAACTGTTACAGAGAGCAGATGATCTATATAGGATTTAGTTCTAACTTCACCTTTCAGTGAAGTGGCATAAATGTCAATTGTGTGTGGTGGATGGGGCATTAATTGTGTACCATGTTTTGAACAGTTGTTTTTAATTTGTTAATAACCATTAGGTACTTAGTTAGGTAGTTATTTAAGCAGTAAGTCACCAACCATTGATTATTGAGTTAGCCAGCTGGAGCCTCGCTTTGGGCAGGGTGCAGTGGCAGGGTGTTTTCGTGTTTAATCTTAATTGATGAGGATTGCCAGTTTTTCTGTCGAAGGTCGAAGATGTTTTACCCGGTACATCGGCTTCCTCCCCCAATAAAATCTCGCCACTATGATAAAACTGAAAAATTGCCGCAAGTGCTTAAACAAATACACAACCAAACAAAACAAGTAGTACAAGGCATGCGCATCCTGTCTTTCTGCACGTGTCGTGTTTAGTCTGTTCGGTGTAATAAATAGCGAATGTAACCTTAATTATTTATTAAGAAGCGTACCGTAAGAAAAAATCGAAGATACCGAAAGTATTCAACAGACAGTAAGTCAGGACAGACAAAACCATAGTTAAACAAAAGAGTGGACGACCACAAAACAAATAGACACACGAACCCACTGGAAATCCGGGGTGGGTCCAAGTGCTAACTTAGTTAAGCGTGAAAGCTTTATACAATTTAGTTTTTTGAATGCCATTTTGTATGTTAATGAATGTTTAGAATATAATAATACAAGATTTTAATCCAAGTCAACGATTTCACGAACAAAATCATGTAGTTCTTTTAAATGCGTGATTATAAATTACAAAACTTGACTACCTTGAACTCAATGTAACGGAGGTTAACAAGATAAAGTATCAACTGTAATTTTCTGCATATTACTACGGGAACAAAAACATATAGTGATAAGTTATATGTCAACATGAAGAAATAATAATGATAGGGAATTGGAGACATGCTTCTTTCATTAAGGATTAACTACAAAAATTATTTTCTCCATCGAGGGATAACAAAATTTCCGTTTTGCACATTGTATAATCCGCGTAAATGTGCACAACGGAAATTTTGTTATCCCTCGATGGAGAAAATATTTTTGGTAGTTAATACTTATAAATAAATTCAAACAATAGAATAAATTCAACAATTTTATTTTGTAATTGGATATTTTTGAAAAAAGAAATCAACACAAAAACTGTTAGTTTCCCGTGGAGTAATATAATACGACGTTAAATGGCGCGTGTCTCCATGACGATCAAATTTTTTTCCATCCTCTGATAGAAAATATTTTCCAGCCAATGATTCTCGCAAAAATTGATTTATTGTTCAATAATAAAGCTTATTGAAAATTTGATAACAATCTATTAATCTTCGGTTTAAACTTATTTGGTCATTACAGATGTTTCTTTGTTTTGTTTTGATATGCATCAAAATTGTTGTTAGTTTCAAAACTAAAAGTATGTAAACTTAACTATTTATAAAAAGATGTACAACCCGACCATCGTTAATTTGTTTATTCACCATGGAATAAAGGGGCAATATTTGTTACCTGAAGTTAGACAACGACACGACCATACGGAATATAGGTCAGAAATGATGGATCGTCTGTGTATTTAGTTTTACATATTATATTCTAAAATGAAATTCTAACAACTTATCAAAGACAAGTTTGAAGGTTACGGAGGTCATAGTGGAAAAAGGCAAGTTGCATATTATTGTAGCAAAAAATGGCAATAAGTTGAGTTTGTGTTTTTGATATGTCTCGTCGAGTTGTTACCCTAGATAGTGTTTTGGACAGGGGAAGAATTGTGATGAGTTGTGCGTTTTAAAAAAGGTCCATACAGCCGAAAATCACATGCGGATACATGATACCTGAATAAAAAATATGAAGATTAACGTGTATTTATTGGCTAAAACACACAGACTTGAAGCTTTTTTGTTCAGTTGCGTTTGTTTCTGTCTGTAGATCTGTTGCCTTGTACCGTTGTTTAGGGCTATGACCTGACATCAACAACAATGAGCGATCATAACCCACTGTGTCATAACCTCCGTAACAATTTGTATTTATAGATATATTTCAGGTAAATTGATACATTTCACGCTGGTTATGTCAAACGTTATTCCAAATGAAAATAATAAACGTTTTTCCGTTAGTAATTTAACTTATTATAAAAGGAAAAAAAATAGATTTATGAAAACATGTGCTCGAATGTTTCAGTTACAATCTCAGTAACGTATATATTCTTTTAAATGCTTACATACAAGATATGCAGTACTAAACCACACGTATAAATGTTATAGCAGTAAAATGAATATATTTTGGAATGTTCAAATGCTAAAATTTTAAACTAATACCCATTAAACAAATGTACACTTTTTATTATAAACAGTGTAACGATTCAGTCTATGCGACGGCTTATTCGTGCCAAACAACAAATAGAAAAAAAATGTGTATTTCGTTAGAACGATTTATTAAATCGTTACAACGATTTATTATATCGTTTGAGCGGGTTATTAAATCGTTTCAACAATTTGTTAAATCGTTTCAACAATTTATTAAATCGTTATAACGATTTATGAAATCGTTACAACGATTTATATATATTAAATCGTTTCAACAATGTATTAAATCGTTACAACGATTTATTAAATCATTTGAACTGTTTATTAAATCGTTTCACCGATTTATTAATTCGTTTGAACGGTAAACCGTTCAAACGATTTAATAAACCGTTCAAACGAAATACAATTTTTTTCTATTTGTTGTTTGGCACGAATAAGACGTCGTAGTCTATAGTTAATTTAATATATATATTTTTGCCATAGGTTGTATATTGTATGAAGGGGTATCATCTGTTCCTGTATGAAGGGGTATCATCTGTATATTGTATGAAGAGGTATCGTCTGCTCCCGTATGACTACCGGTGGTGAAAAGAAATTATGCCGTATAATTACAGTCAGGAACATTTATAAAAACATATTACAGAGGTTAGAGTGAAGGAGGTCAGAATACAACACAATTTTTCAACAAATGATTGTCTTCTATAGATAAATTTACATGTAGGAACAGTTGGCCATCTGGTAATTATTACAAACAAGTAGTTCTTGGGGAGATCAAACAGCAAAACCCGTTATGTAGGTGAGGTTCTTATATGCGACATTTCTCTTTTCAAGAGGTTTGACGATAAATCTGTCCAAACAATCATTATTATAGCTGTTACATATTTTTCTTACATAAAATAGCTATACATGTAATTGAATATCCTACCACAATAAACTAATTTTATTTCTGCAAATATTGGCAGATTTTGACGATCGACTCTAAAAATTGAGACCGAGGTTGTGTTCTGTTTGACGACAAATGTAATGGTTGAACATTTCATAAAAGAATATATTGCTATAATGTAGGGATGTATATTTTTAACAAAGATATGACAGACAGCTGAAAAATGGTCTATATCTTCTATATATCTCATCGATGTAGCCAGCTATGCACGTTCTACAGCCTGCGGCATTTTTTTAACACCTGAATCCAGTTTTATACATGCATATCATTCCAAAAAATATTACGTTCTCTTGATATATTGAATTGAAAATAATTTCTGCATATACACAAATGGCAATAAAACACCAGGACTGATATATTATACAGTAATTTCTTTTTATGAGCGATGAACATTGGAAGTCGCCAATAGTGCACATTTCGGTAGAATGACTGATAAATCACTGTTTTAGGAGTTTCAGATGATTTAAACTGAGGAGCAATAATTAACTTTCATATTGTTCTTTTCTTTGATCAGTATTATGTATTTGGTTTTTTTTGGTGGTTTTTGTGTTTTTGTCACAAACATATGTTTATATGACAATAAAGATATTATTATTAATAAACTTTATTCAGTATTACATGATTATACATATGCATACAAGTAAACAATTATAAATTAAAAAGGAATATTTCAAGTATACATAACATTCAAGGGTGTCACATGGTTCTTTGATATGATAGTTACTTGACTCTCGAATGGCTAATGGTTTCCGGTAGTAATATACATTAAAAAAAGTACTTGGACAAAGAAAGCTATTATAGAATTGTTTAACAAAACATCTTAACTCATATGCAAAGAAACTACAACATCTTGATATTTCAGGAATATTTCAAATGAAAACAAAACTGTATATTCGTCAGTGCCACACAATGATTAGTAGAGACTAGCTGATCAATTTCTTGGAAAGCTTTACATTTTTAAAATATGGTTAAATTTTATGCATTACTTCTATCTAAACATATATCTAAAAAGGGATGAATGAAGATATATGTACAGTAGATTTGGTCTAATTAGAGGAACCGAACGCAATTTGGGATTTGCTGTTGTTGTTTTTTTTTATTATTTATAATATCTATCTTTTATTGAACAGTCACATGTACTCCATTCTTATCGAAATAACTTAACCACTCGGCCACGGAGGCCTCTTGTTGTATAGATTTTAGATTACATAGAAAATGTTATCAAGAAGTAGACGAACTACCTTAACCACTCGGCCACGGAGGCCCCTTTTGTATAGATTTTAGATAAGAAAGTAGCAAAGAAAACCGACCGAACAACAAGAGCCAAAAACCAAGGGACAGTTACAAATCCGGATATAGACAAACACAACACAAAAATCAATAACATAAAACACAGAAAGAGAGTAACCCGAACCCAATAAAAACCATGGGTGCACTCAGGTGCTCCGGACGAGTAAGCAGTGCCTGCCTCTAATTAGACACCCGTCGAGTTACTCATTGTCTTGTCTAGGGAAAAGTCAAATCCAGGAATAGGAAACACTACCTATGACTCAGCGAAAATGTCAGATCGTATTTGAGACACTGATTTCCCGTAACGATCAATTAAGTCGTGGTGCCGACCATAGAACTTCTGGAGAGATAACATCAACCTAGGTACAACAAACCCTTGTTTGAGTAGTTTAGCAGTCAACAGCAGTGATCGGTCTAGAAAATCTGAATAACGATCGCAGGATCTAGAATAACGTATAAGTTGTGAAATGTACACACCATACGCTGGAGCTGCTGGAATGTTGCTGTCGATGAACGGGAAGTTGACAATTGGGAAGTTGAAGTCATCACGCTTGTCGTATAGCCTAGTTTGTAGTTTTCCTGAGTCTATTTCTAGAAGTAGGTCTAAGTAAGAGGCTGATCTTAGTGTATTGGTGGTGTCTTTAATTTCAAGCTCGCTAGGGTAAATTGAATGTAAATAGTCACCAAATTTAGCATTGTTGAGGGACAAAACATCATCAATATAGCGGAATGTGAAATTAAAGGTCTGTGCCAGAGTCTTTTCTTTCTTCTTCAGTAGGCCTTCTAGGAACTCAGCCTCATAGGAGTACAAAAACAGGTCGGCGAGGAGAGGAGCACAATTAGTACCCATTGGAATACCAACAGTCTGTTGAAAAACATGTCCTCCAAACATGACGAATATGTTGTCAATTAGAAAATCTAACATGTGACAGATTTGATCTTCAGTATATTTAGTATTAGCTTTGGAGTCATTGATGACGAAGTAAGATCTGTCATGACCAATTACCAGGTATTTATATCGTCTCTTTCCGTTTTTCTTGAAAAAGCAGCGTTTTATAAGATCTTTTAGCCTGGTTTTAAGCTGCGTATGAGGGATGGCCGTATAGAGTGTCGAAAAATCAAATGTTTTAATGCTGTTACAATGGGAAAGAGATCCAGACCTCAAGATGTCTATCGGGTCTTTTGAATTTTTTAATATCCACATTTCATTTATTCCACTTCTGGAGTAGCAAATGTCACTGTATTTTTGAAGTCCCGTTTTTACTGTTGTTAAAATAGTGGTCAGGAGTTGCGATAGTGTTTTGGTAGTACACTTAGACGATCCTGCTATGAAACGCTGTTTGTATGGATTTTTGTGAAGTTTAGGAATCCAATACAATAAAGGGAGATCATCACAATCTTCGACTCTGACTTTGAGATCAAAGGATGCCAATACCGATTTGTGATTTTCAATAATCTCCTCTTTTGAAAGCGCAGTGAATGTGTAAGTAGGATTACCTAGTGAACTATCAATGCCTAACTCATTAATTAAACACTCTATGTAATGTTTTTTGCAGATAAAAATGATATTGTTAGGGGCCTTATCTGCTGGCACAACAACATATTTGTCATGAATGTCGGACAAAGTTTTAAGAGCATCAAGATTTCTGAAAATTGATGATGCTTTAGTACTCATAGACCTTCTTAAACGACTTATTCTTATTTGAATCAATGACCTCAAGGCCTTTACCCACTCGGACAAAGTATCAACCTCCTGGTCCTCTTGCTTTGCCCATTTTCTGGCATAGTCCTCTATTGAATCCATCAATAATTTAAAGTTATAATTCCAGTTGATGGATTTAGGTTCACGGTACTTAGGTCCTTTGGACAAAATATTGCGAAGTCTTTCATTTTCAACAATATTAAGATCTCCAGTTATCACGTGACCTGAAGGACTATATATGAATGGGGAATTGTGGCAAGAGCAGTCGGGGGGTTTGGCTTTGAAGTCTTTGATCAAAAGATCCTGCAATACACGTTTGTAATTGAAAATTCTGGGTGCAATGTGGGTAGTATAGGTATAAGATATAATAGGAATTGATTTGTTTTTGAAGTATGGGGAATTTTGGAAGTAACAGACTTGTGATGCAAGATATTACCAAGATTGATAGCATCTATGCCTTTGTTAGCAAAAAGTAAAGAAAGAAAGGAACGAGGTTCTTCTTCATCTTTGTGTGTGTTAACCGGTTTGAACAATCTGTGTTTTCCAATGTCTAAAATAATAGCTACTAATCTATACAGAGTGGACGAAGGGTCTGTTACAGATGACCGGAGACATTCTTTGTAAAGATAATGTAGTGTTTTGAGTGGAACAGAGTACAATTTAGTGCGAATATGATGAAGTCCTAGTGGTTTTTGAAGAAACGGTAGTAAGCCATTAATAGATACATCATGTAACAAAGGTGATGTATAGTGACGATGACCATGACTACGTTGTCGCCTGTGATTGTGATTAAAAAGGCCCATCACATTCACATTGCTACAGCCAGGACTGGAAAGGTTACCTATACTATCGATTTTGTCATTGCACCCATACGGTATTGCAGTGCCTAATTTTCTGATCCAGTATTCTTCTTTTTGTCTACATAGAGGTGTACTTAATTCAGGATTGTTAGAATGATGGTAGATTTTTTCAAGGATGCGGACCTTCATAGACAGAATAGAGTGGTCTGGCTGATTGAAATGTTGATATACCGCAGGAAATTTGTTGGTATTAATTCCTGAACGGTGTCCACATATACGTTTGTTGAGTCGCCCTTTCGTTTCTCCAACATAAATAAGTCCGCATATGTTGCATTCTAACGCGTAGACAATATTTTCTGATTTACAATTCAGATCATCAAAACTTCTGGTGTGATATGTTTTGTTTGTTAAATTACTTGTAAAGTTAGTAACTTAGAAAATATTATCAAGATGTAGTAAAAATAAATAAAACAAAACATGAAGAATAAAGTGAATTACATAGATTTCTGATTATTTTTGATAAATATCTTTTCAGTGTTATCTCACATCTACAACGTAACCTTCATCCATCCCTTATCAAAATATATTTACTTCCGCGTGGAATGAGTTTGAACATCCGGTATGATTTGCGAAAACATAATATTCATATACACGTTAGTCTAGACCTTTCTACACTTGGGATCGGTGACCAACCATAATAATTTATACAACTGATAAATATGGACCAGTATCAACATGATATACTGCGCAAAATGTATAAAACGGAAACATAACAAAATATATAGCAATCCTCAGCGGAAACATAAAATATACAGCAATCCTCAACGGAAACAACAAAATATGTGCAATCCTCACACTGTAAATACTAAAGGGCAATCAAATATATTAGTCAAAACTATATAGTAATGCTGGGACTAGCTGATTTATAGGTTCCTTACTATGATGATGATAATGGGGGTTTTTAACGTCCTACACTGATAAATTAATACCCTCGGTCGGACGGTTGTTAGTCGTTAGTAGTCCATGGACTCCACCATGGTTGTTTTGTCGAAGCCCGGCCTTCGAGATACCTGGTCGAAGAACTCGACAGCTTATGTCCTACTAGCGGCCGGGCTGCTCCGATGTAACGTTGGCCTACTCCAGTACCCCACATGGGTAGGAGCGTTTCCGCTCTCTGACTTATCGTCGAGGTCTTACATCTGCAGAGTGGGGTTCCTGACTAATGTGGAAATTGTTTATTTATTCTTCTATAATATACAGATATCTTTGCCTGATCCGTCTGCATAGTTGTGTAGCCCTTTGTATATATACTTCTGTAAATAAATTACCTGGTAATTTATAATTGTTAACGATTATTAAGAGCCGTACGGACGTAAACAACGTCTTTGTGTCGAACGGGACCTAGCTGTTATAGTACTTTCATCATGACTTTCATTAGATATTATGAAATAGTTAAATATGTAACTACGAATTTATATCTCATACTTGTCACCCATATACTTACAACAATGCAGAAAGCGGACTTTATATTAAGTTTCAGATTTAGGTTTCATTTTCCTTATAACCAAGTTGTTACAGTTTTTATTACTCTACTACTCTGTTAAACACATATTATAATATAATTTTTAAGAGAGGATTTCGTACTTTTCTGGGAAATTAATGTCCTTTACCCATGTACATGTCTGGAAGAAACGAAGTTCTTGAAAAATAGATGTAGTTGTACCATCTCAGCATTCTAGCAATACGTGCTCTGGTTCGATACTTGTCGGAAACACTCTTTGTCGTAACTAGAGGACATCGTACCTAACTCGGATCTAAATGTCTCGTACACATGTAAATAAGTTTAGATAGTTTTTTTTCAATAACTAACAAGTGTCCCATTGTAGATTTCTAACAATACGTGCATTGTTTCGATACTTATCAAAACACCCATTTGTTTTGTCAGAAATACATATCTAGCACACATGTACATTATATGTACTTAGAAAACGAAGGTATACAAGTCTAGATATATTCTTTTTCGTTAACCAAATATCAATTATATTTGTGAGTATGAATAATGAATTATTTCATAGTTCATTATTCAATTACGAAAAGTGAATTACGAATAATAAACGTACTTCAGCTTGGTCGAACGGGAGGCAACAGCTACAAGCTGTACAGTTGTCATGGCGGCAACAGACACAAGCTGTACAGTTCTTGTGTAGGCAACAGTCACAAGCTGTACAGTTGTTGTGTAGGTAACAGCTACAAGCTGTACAGTTGTTGTGTAGGCAACAGACACAAGCTGTACAGTTGTTGTGTAGGCAACAGCTACAAGCTGTACAGTTGTTGTGTAGGCAACAGCTACAAGCTGTACAGTTGTTGTGTAGGCAACAGCTACAAGCTGTATAGTTGTTGTGTAGGCAACAGCTACAAGCTGTACAGTTGTTGTGTAGGTAACAGCTACAAGCTGTATAGTTGTTGTGTAGGCAACAGTCACAAGCTGTACAGTTGTTGTGTAGGCAACAGCTACAAGCTGTATAGTTGTTGTGTAGGCAACAGCTACAAGCTGTACAGTTGTTGTGTAGGCAACAGCCACAAGCTGTACAGTTGTTGTGTAGGCAACAGACACAAGCTGTAGAGTTGTTGTGGAGGCAACAGCTACAAGCTGTACAGTTGTTGTGTAGGTAACAGCTACAAGCTGTACAGTTGTTGTGTAGGTAACAGCTACAAACTGTATAGTTGTTGTGTAGGCAACAGCTACAAGCTGTAGAGTCGTTGTGTAGGCAACAGCTACAAGCTGTATAGTTATTGTGTAGGCAACAGCTACAAGCTGTACAGTTGTTGTGTAGGCAACAGCTACAAGCTGTATAGTTGTTGTGTAGGTAACAGCTACAAGCTGTATAGTTGTTGTGTAGGCAACAGTCACAAGCTGTACAGTTGTTGTGTAGGCAACAGCTACAAGCTGTATAGTTGTTGTGTAGGCAACAGCTACAAGCTGTACAGTTGTTGTGTAGGCAACAGCCACAAGCTGTACAGTTGTTGTGTAGGCAACAGACACAAGCTGTAGAGTTGTTGTGGAGGCAACAGCTACAAGCTGTACAGTTGTTGTGTAGGTAACAGCTACAAGCTGTACAGTTGTTGTGTAGGCAACAGCCACAAGCTGTACAGTTGTTGTGTAGGCAATAGCCACAAGCTGTACAGTTGTTGTGGAGGCAACAGACACAAGCTGTACAGTTGTTGTGTAGGTAACAGCTACAAGCTGTACAGTTGTTGTGTAGGCAACAGACACAAGCTGTACAGTTGTTGTGTAGGTAACAGCTACAAGCTGTATAGTTGTTGTGTAGGTAACAGCTACAAGCTGTACAGTTGTTGTGGAGGCAACAGCCACAAGCTGTACAGTTGTTGTGGAGGCAACAGACACAAGCTGTACAGTTGTTGTGTAGGCAACAGCTACAAGCTGTACAGTTGTTGTGTAGGCAACAGCCACAAGCTGTACAGTTGTTGTGTAGGCAACAGACACAAGCTGTAGAGTTGTTGTGGAGGCAACAGCTACAAGCTGTACAGTTGTTGTGGAGGCAACAGCTACAAGCTGTACAGTTGTTGTGTAGGCAACAGCCACAAGCTGTACAGTTGTTGTGTAGGCAACAGCTACAAGCTGTACAGTTGTTGTGTAGGCAACAGACACAAGCTGTAGAGTTGTTGTGGAGGCAACAGACACAAGCTGTACAGTTGTTGTTTAGGCAACAGACACAAGCTGTACAGTTGTTGTGGAGGCAACAGACACAAGCTGTACAGTTGTTGTGTAGGCAACAGACACAAGCTGTACAGTTGTTGTGTAGGCAACAGACACAAGCTGTACAGTTGTTGTGGAGGCAACAGACACAAGCTGTACAGTTGTTGTGGAGGCAACAGCCACAAGCTGTACAGTTGTTGTGTAGGCAACAGCCACAAGCTGTAGAGTTGTCATGGGCAACGACCTAACATTCCTTTTGGAGGGTTAATTTCTTATTTTGACGGATGTGTGTTGTTTGAAGATTTTTTAGTATGTTCTTATTTCTTATATACCATAATGTGTACATAAAACCCCATATTCATATAATCTACATTCGGTAATACAAATAGATACATTAATTATTGGTTCAGTTAGGGTTCCACATGGACATAGGCGGGGAAAGGTTAGAGATCCATAAAACCGGTTCATATATATAGAAGTATAAACAAGGGAGGGTAAGAACGCTTCAACCAATCAGGGACATAGGGGTGTAGGGATCATAAATATATATAGATGTATAAATAATGGAGGGTTAGAAAGCTTTACTTCAACCGATCAGGGACATAGGGGTGCAGGGATCATAAATATATATAGAAGTATAAACAAGGGAGGTAAGAAAGCTTTACTTCAACCGATCAGGGACATAGGGGTGTAGGGATCATAAATATATATAGAAGTATAAACAAGGGAGGTAAGAACGCTTCAACCGATCAGGGACATAGGGGTGCAGGGATCATAAATATATATAGATGTATAAACAAGGGAGGGTAAGAACGCTTTACTTCAACCGATCAGGGACATAGGGGTGTAGGGATCATAAATATATATAGAAGTATAAACAAGGGAGGTAAGAACGCTTTAACCGATCAGGGACATAGTGGTGCAGGGATCATAAATATATATAGATGTATAAATAATGGAGGGTTAGAAAGCTTTACTTCAACCGATCAGGGACATAGGGGTGCAGGGATCATAAATATATATAGAAGTATAAACAAGGGAGGTAAGAAAGCTTTACTTCAACAGATCAGGGACATAGGGGTGTAGGGATCATAAATATATATAGAAGTATAAACAAGGGAGGTAAGAACGCTTCAACCGATCAGGGACATAGGGGTGCAGGGATCATAAATATATATAGATGTATAAACAAGGGAGGGTAAGAACGCTTTACTTCAACCGATCAGGGACATAGGGGTGTAGGGATCATAAATATATATAGAAGTATAAACAAGGGAGGTAAGAACGCTTCAACCGATCAGGGACATAGTGGTGCAGGGATCATAAATATATATAGATGTATAAACAAGGGAGGGTAAGAACGCTTTACTTCAACCGATCAGGGACATAGGGGTGTAGGGATCATAAATATATATAGAAGTATAAACAAGGGAGGTAAGAACGCTTCAACCGATCAGGGACATAGGGGTGCAGGGATCATAAATATATATAGATGTATAAACAAGGGAGGGTAAGAACGCTTTACTTCAACCGATCAGGGACATAGGGGTGCAGGGATCATAAATATATAAAGAAGTATAAACAAGGGAGGGTAAGAAAGCTTTACTTCAACCAATCAGGGACATAGGGGTGTAGGGATCATAAATATATATAGAAGTATAAACAAGGGAGGGTAAGAACGCTTCAACCGATCAGGGACATAGGGTTGCAGGGATCATAAATATATATAGATGTATAAACAAGGGAGGGTAAGAACGCTTTACTTCAACCGATCAGGGACATAGGGGTGTAGGGATCATAAATATATATAGATGTATAAACAAGGGAGGGTAAGAAAGCTTTACTTCAACCAATCAGGGACATAGGGGTGTAGGGATCATAAATATATATAGAAGTATAAACAAGGGAGGGTAAGAACGCTTCAACCGATCAGGGACATAGGGGTGCAGGGATCATAAATATATATAGATGTATAAACAAGGGAGGGTAAGAACGCTTTACTTCAACCGATCAGGGACATAGGGGTGCAGGGATCATAAATATATATAGATGTATAAACAAGGGAGGGTAAGAACGCTTTACTTCAACCGATCAGGGACATAGGGGTGTAGGGATCATAAATATATATAGAAGTATAAACAAGGGAGGGTAAGAACGCTTTACTTCAACCGATCAGGGACATAGGGGTGCAGGGATCATAAATATATATAGATGTATAAACAAGGGAGGGTAAGAACGCTTTACTTCAACCGATCAGGGACATAGGGGTGTAGGGATCATAAATATATATAGAAGTATAAACAAGGGAGGGTAAGAACGCTTCAACCGATCAGGGACATAGGGGTGCAGGGATCATAAATATATATAGATGTATAAACAAGGGAGGGTAAGAACGCTTTACTTCAACCGATCAGGGACATAGGGGTGTAGGGATCATAAATATATATATAAGTATAAACAAGGGAGGGTAAGAACGCTTTACATCAACCGATCAGGGACATAGGGGTGTAGGGATCATAAATATATATAGAAGTATAAACAAGGGAGGGTAAGAACGCTTTACTTCAACCGATCAGGGACATAGGGGTGTAGGGATCATAAATATATATAGAAGTATAAACAAGGGAGGTAAGAACGCTTTACTTCAACCGATCAGGGACATAGGGGTGTAGGGATCATAAATATATATAGAAGTATAAACAAGGGAGGGTAAGAACGCTTTACTTCAACCGATCAGGGACATAGGGGTGTAGGGATCATAAATATATATAGATGTATAAACAAGGGAGGTAAGAACGCTTTACTTCAACCGATCAGGGACATAGGGGTGTAGGGATCATAAATATATATAGATGTATAAACAAGGGAGGGTAAGAACGCTTCAACCGATCAGGGACATAGGGGTGCAGGGATCATAAATATATATAGAAGTATAAACAAGGGAGGGTAAGAACGCTTTACTTCAACCGATCAGGGACATAGGGGTGTAGGGATCATAAATATATATAGATGTATAAACAAGGGAGGTAAGAACGCTTTACTTCAACCGATCAGGGACATAGGGGTGTAGGGATCATAAATATATATAGAAGTATAAACAAGGGAGGGTAAGAACGCTTTACTTCAACCGATCAGGGACATAGGGGTGTAGGGATCATAAATATATATAGATGTATAAACAAGGGAGGGTAAGAACGCTTCAACCGATCAGGGACATAGGGGTGCAGGGATCATAAATATATATAGAAGTATAAACAAGGGAGGGTAAGAACGCTTTACTTCAACCGATCAGGGACATAGGGGTGCAGGGATCATAAATATATATAGAAGTATAAACAAGGGAGGGTAAGAACGCTTTACTTCAACCGATCAGGGACATAGGGGTGCAGGGATCATAAATATATATAGAAGTATAAACAAGGGAGGGTAAGAACGCTTTACTTCAACCGATCAGGGACATAGGGGTGCAGGGATCATAAATATATATAGAAGTATAAACAAGGGAGGGTAAGAACGCTTTACTTCAACCGATCAGGGACATAGGGGTGTAGGGATCATAAATATATATAGAAGTATAAACAAGGGAGGGTAAGAACGCTTTACTTCAACCGATCAGGGACATAGGGGTGTAGGGATCATAAATATATATAGAAGTATAAACAAGGGAGGTAAGAACGCTTTACTTCAACCGATCAGGGACATAGGGGTGCAGGGATCATAAATATATATAGATGTATAAACAAGGGAGGGTAAGAACGCTTTACTTCAACCGATCAGGGACATAGGGGTGTAGGGATCATAAATATATATAGAAGTATAAACAACGGAGGGTAAGAACGCTTTACTTCAACCGATCAGGGACATAGGGGTGCAGGGATCATAAATATATATAGAAGTATAAACAAGGGAGGTAAGAACGCTT
Organism: Limnoperna fortunei; assembly: GCA_944474755.1. NCBI lineage: Eukaryota > Metazoa > Mollusca > Bivalvia > Mytilida > Modiolidae > Limnoperna > Limnoperna fortunei. The sequence goes on along the minus strand of OX104112.1, from coordinate 109,020,582 downwards.
TACTTCAACCGATCAGGGACATAGGGGTGTAGGGATCATAAATATATATAGAAGTATAAACAAGGGAGGGTAAGAACGCTTTACTTCAACCCATCAGGGACATAGGGGTGTAGGGATCATAAATATATATAGAAGTATAAACAAGGGAGGGTAAGAACGCTTTACTTCAACCGATCAGGGACATAGGGGTGTAGGGATCATAAATATATATAGAAGTATAAACAAGGGAGGGTAAGAACGCTTTACTTCAACCGATCAGGGACATAGGGGTGTAGGGATCATAAATATATATAGAAGTATAAACAAGGGAGGTAAGAACGCTTTACTTCAACCGATCAGGGACATAGGGGTGTAGGGATCATAAATATATATAGAAGTATAAACAAGGGAGGTAAGAAAGCTTTACTTCAACCGATCAGGGACATAGGGGTGTAGGGATCATAAATATATATAGAAGTATAAACAAGGGAGGGTAAGAACGCTTTACTTCAACCGATCAGGGACATAGGGGTGTAGGGATCATAAATATATATAGATGTATAAACAAGGGAGGGTAAGAACGCTTTACTTCAACCGATCAGGGACATAGGGGTGTAGGGATCATAAATATATATAGAAGTATAAACAAGGGAGGGTAAGAACGCTTCAACCGATCAGGGACATAGGGGTGTAGGGATCATAAATATATATAGAAGTATAAACAAGGGAGGTAAGAACGCTTCAACAAATCAGGGACATAGGGGTGCAGGGATCATAAATATATATAGATGTATAAACAAGGGAGGTAAGAACGCTTTACTTCAACCGATCAGGGACATAGGGGTGCAGGGATCATAAATATATATAGATGTATAAATAATGGAGGGTTAGAACCCCCTTCAACCGATTAAGGACAAAGGGGTGGGGTTATGGAGTAAATATATATGGAAATATAAATAGGGGAGGGATCGAATTCCTCCAACCGGTAGGGGTGGGTTAGGTGGGCATTCCATCGGTTTATAAATGAATATAGTAATATAAAAAGGGGGACAGTTATGGATCTCCTCAAACAGTTCAAAAATATAGACAGAATACATAAGGGTCAATAAGGGAGGGTTAAGATCCAATCTACCATGTCAACCCCGCCACATAATTGTTTTTCGTGATCTGATCTAGAATTGTGAGATTTATCTCCCCTTTATATCGTTGTTGCGGATTCCGGGAATGTTTTTTCTTCATCGAATTTAACACAAATACAACATAACAGTTAAAGTTAAGACATTGTTAAAGTTAAGACATATTACATATTTAACTTTTCATGTTCTAGATATGGCATATCTTCAAAACCAATAATGTTCTAGATATGGCATATCTTCAAAACCAATAACAGTCGGTGTCAATTACACCTGTATTATCACCTCAGTATATCTATGTAGGCTGTTAAAAATGCTTCATACAATTTAGGATGCACAAATTTTGTCTTTATTTTTAAAATTAAAAAGGAAGTCAAAGACGTCCCCAAACTGGTACTATTTGGATAATACGATTATCGGTACTTTATGTAAGACACGTAGTGGCTGTCCCCGTGTCGTTAATTGTTAAGGATTGGCATGGATCAAAACAACTTCCGTCTTACTAATGTATTGATCATTGTTTAATTACGTACCCATCTAGCTTTAAACACGTGTAATGTAAATTAAAATAAACTTTGCGAAAATATTGCGGATCATAAATTAAAAGTTCCACTAAACTTCGGGTTCGAGATTATCTTCGAGTTATAACGAATTATTGTACCCTCTACTTATCTTTTTTTTTTAAATCACAAATCACAAGACTAAAATCGGAGTATAACGGCAGTAAAATTCGGCCTTATTTTCGAGTTAGAGTTCGAGTTGGATTTCAGGTTAAATTTTGAGCTCTAGTTGGAATTCGAGTTACGCTTCGAGTTGATCATCCGAATTTAACCTTCGAGTCATATTTTTTTTTCTGGTTACTTAAATAATAACTGTAACTTCCAGAAAATTTGATTTGATTTGTATCTATATTTCTTTGATTAGTTCAAGTCATTTTACGATATCATTATTAAAAAGAACATTCCATTTATGATCACTACAAAGTTCCATACAAACCCATAGAAAATGAGATCACAAGTGTATAAACAGGCGAATAGAGAGCAGGGTCAGGTCACGTGGGTCAGGTGAACACAAGAGAGTACAAGTTAGCAAATTAGATTGTATTTGATTTTAAACTCGTGCATCAACATAAAAATAGTAGAATGTTTTCCCATGGGACGGGGGTTTATAAATTTGTTTCATTACGTAGACTCGTCCTAAGAGGAAAATATCCCAAAAATAGAGTTTTTTAATGTAACGAAAGAATATTTGGCAAGAATGCATCCCCGTACAATTATACCTAACTATGTTTGTATAAGTTATATAATATGCAAAAAGTATCTGAAAGAAACGCAATTTTTAAGTATCGTTTATATATGCCTTTACACTCGCATTTCGTCCACTTTCGAATTCGGCTATTTCCCGTCATTCAGCAATGTGAACAATGAATCCAAAACGAAATATTTTCTTGTATGTATTTCTCTATAAAATAAATGATTTCATAATAATACACAGCTGTTTCAATTTAATAGCTTTTCGTTTAAGCGATACATCGCTCAAGATATTTGTATCGCCAAAATTCCAGTGTACTGGCCTAATTTATCGTATGAAGCGTAAACGACACATGGTCGCCATATTTGTTTACGTTTAGCAAGAAAAAAGTAGTTCCCCAAAAGTCGTACATCAAAGTATGAACGGATCTGGGAAGTACTGGTTTAAGGCTTTTTGACCAATCAAAAATGACTGTAAACGTAAACGAATGTAAGACAAGAATTATTAGATGATGACTACATTAACTGCATTAATTAATTACATTCTATAGATGACTACATTAACTGCATTAATTAATTACATTCTATAGATGACTACATTAACTGCATTAATTAATTACATTCTATAGATGACTACATTAACTGCATTAATTATGCAGTACCTGAATGTTTCCACAATTTAAAAATAACATGATTACAGCTTTTTTAATACCAGATCTCTCCTTATCCCCGTTGAAAGACTGTTGTTTTTTTATTTCTGGATTTCTAGTCAAACATTCAGGATCTTGGTCAATGTGTTAAGCCGTTAGATTATATAATATTAGAATGATTTTAATATTTCTTTGTCGCAATCTGTATGTATCAAAACGTTTGCCTTGTACAAATCTGCTGAATATTTTACCATATGACAATGTACTAAGCGTGTACGTAGAAAATTACAAATGATGTATACCATGGTGAACAATATTGCTCCCCCATTTCTCTGTAGACTGACTCCCCCAAGTATTAGTAGGTTATCAGACTATCCATTAAGAAATAGAGATGATCTTGTTATTCCTTTTTTGCAGACTATCGTTAACTACAGAATCATTTGTTCCGTCCACTATTAGATTATGGAACAAATTAGATCCCGCTATCAGAAACATAATGATCTACTATTTCAAAATTCAAAAAGGCTTTAAAAAATCAGAATTTGAAGCACAGTTCCTTTCAATTTCACTATTATGGGCCGAGAAAGTTAAACATTATCTTAACACAAATGAGATGTGGCGCCACCTTCCTTAATTATGACCTCAGCAGAGTAGGCATTATACAAGATCCCTCATGCAGAAACTCCACTTCTGTCAATTTTTTTTCGAATGCCCTCAATATGCGATAATTAGGCGAACACTATTTGAAAATCTATTGTTCTTGTCCCCTCAAATACCACGCAACTTGTCATTATTTCTAACGGGTGACAAGTATCTTTCCGAAATAGATTAATCATGTATTCGAATTCATCCTGCAATCGAAACGATTCCCCATATAGTTAAAATCACACATACACAAACACACACACACACACACATTCTATGCATGATTAACGATTTTATCTTAACTATTTTTATTTTTGTTTGCTCTTTATCATCATACTTGTATACATGTGCATGTTCATTGGTACTGTATTGTATTGTTAACGGGAGAGGACTTCATAAATACTTTGTACTTGTGTCCAATTCCCTTTTGAAATTGTTTCAAATAAAATATGTTTAATCAATTTAAACTAAAATAGGTTTGAGTTATGTTAGCTTGAACAGCTTACAATAAAAATCTATGATTTAGTTTGGCTAGCCTGGAAATCTTTATAATGAATCAATGCTTTAGTAATTGATAGTCTGGACATCGTCTTTAACCAGTGCTTTAGTTTTGTTAGACTTCTACTTACAATTCTATTTATGCTGTCATTTATTTATATTAAATGCTTTGATTGGATAAAACACTTATTTTTCGTCATCTCTAATCGATATTTCCTCTGAGCGGACTACAGTTTCAGTATCCTCTTAGTCAGGAAGAGGGACAATGTTTTGTCTGCCACAATGATTTCTAAAAAAAATCGATTAAGATTTCAAATAAAATATAAATTTATAATATAATTAAAATTTAGGGTTAAAATTTGTTGTTTTTTCTATCAACATCTACAGAACCGCGATTCCTTTGGTACTATTTTTTTGCATATACCAACGCGTCAGTGCCTTGGTACATGTACATTTTGAAGTCTAGATGGGTTTCGCTAACTGTTTTTGCTGCTTTAAAAATCGCAACGATTATTTCACATAATTTTAAGGATTAAACACTGTTTTAGGAAATTATCAATGTGTAGCTTTAGTTTGGTTCGGAATTTATTTAGTTTGTGAGTGAGTAGCCGGAGTTTACACGTTGATAATTTCCTAAACCCGGTGTTTAATCCTATAATGTACCAATGCTCTAGTTTGGTCAGCCTGGACATCTTACAATGAACCAATGCTTAGTTTGGTTAGCCTGGACATCGTACAGAAGCCAATGCTTTGTTTTAGTGTCCTGTGCATCTTACAATCGGAACCAGAGCTTTAGTGTGGTTAGTCGTGACATCTTACAACAAACTAATACTTTTGGTTAGCCTGAACATCTTTTTAATTAAGCAATTCTTTATTTTGGTTAGCCTGAACATCGTGCAAAAAACCACAGCTTTAGTTTGGTTAGCGCGTAAATCTTTCTAATGAACCTATGCATGAGTTTGGTTAGCCTTGGCATCGTGCAATGAACCCCAGCTCTTGCTTACTTAGCCTGGACATCGTACAATGAACCAATGTTATAGTTTGGTTAGCCTTGGCATCGTACAATGAACCAGAGCTTTACTTTGGTTAGCCTTGGCATCTTTAATGAACAAAAGCTCTAGTGGACCGATGCTTTAGCTTGGTTAGCTTGCACATTGTACATTTATGTTGTATATATCCTGCAAACTCAACTTTCAAATATTGGGACCAAAAATAAAAAAAAATTTGGACGAGAGCTCCATTCATTTTGTATATAATTCAAATGAAGGTCATTGTATGAAATAAATTCATAGGATTATGCATATTTATTTCGGTGTACTTTTAAAACAGACATTTATCTACTGGTATTTTTCCTGCAGGTTTCTTTTTGGTTCTTTCCAGTAAACACACCTTTAATATACAATGCAAATACAAATGTTATATGTTATAATATGTTTATCAGTCTTACTCTACACATATATAATAGTAAACACGTGATGGAAAGTTCAATATATACTTCGCACGTAACAAATCCTTTGCCTCCATTATATGTTATTCCGGTCTTAGACAGGGTATATAATGTCACATTCACGGCTTAGGATTTATATTCCATTCGCCTTCGGCTCATGGAATATACGTCCTAAGCCGTGAATGTGACATTATATACCCTGTCTAAGACCGGAATATAACTATTATATTATAGCTCACATCTTAAATTAGGAATATTTTACGGGAAACACAAATATTTAAGAAAGAACTAGGTCTATGTAGCGAAAATGTTTTTGGATATGTGATAAAGTTATCCGTATTTGTTTGCAAAATATACATTTTAAGAGAACGCATAATATTAAAAAAAAATGCATTTATATTAATAGTTTTTATAACACAAAATTACACTCTGGAATAAGACAAATTACGTTATTATTGATAAAATCAAAATATATTCAATAAATATTGTCCCTTATGGCACCCCATCATTACTTGTATGACGCTTAGACGATCGAGGCCCATTCGGAATTTATAACTAAAGTTTATATAAAAACAAACTATATTTTTGTTGAACATTAAATTAATAAAAATAAGAAAACATTATTATATATTAAATAACAGCGAAAATTTATCTTCTTAAATATTAATGGTCTTCTATTCAATAAATAACCCAATTGTATCCTTAAACTGGGAAGTGTCAAGGTAAAAGTTTGCGAAGCACCAAATTCAATATCGGTGGAGCTTGTATTCGTTTTGATTGATGTGTGGATGTCGACGTTGATAAGTGAATTATAATAAGAAAACTATTTATTGACGGTAATGTCACTTTGATGGCATTAAAATGAATTATCATTGGATTTTGGACGATGGAAATCAAAATGAATATCAACGGATTTCGACGATGTCTTGACTGAAGAGTGCATGATGATGCAGTGTAGGTACATACATGTATTTATTAACTTTTAGTTCGCTTGAGATCAAGTTTCTCGTTTGTTGTTTTGTGCATTGGCACACTTTTATAGAGGACACAAAAAATCATACAGGATTTGTGACCTGAGACTGACATTATTGACCCAAAACCACCCCCCCCCCCCTTTTTCCGTGCCTTCTATCGCTGATATTTGAGTAGATTTGGTTCTTAATTTACTTCCCTCCTGTTATTTAAACAAATATATTACATATAATTTTATTTACGTCGTTTAAAACATGTTCGGGTTAGACATTGTTTCATTTTGTTACTTTTTCAATCGAAGCGGAACGTAGGCGGCCATGATGATTTGTTTTCCCCAGGGGTCCCATACGGGATAAAAATATGCTTTATGTATACGGCTGCAGACGTATACATAGCCTAATATATACGGCTTGCTAACCAATCAGAATTCAAGGTTTTTATGTGAGCTCTAATATAAACAAATATACAATCCGACACACGTATGTATACAGGATCTATCAAGATAGTCTATGTTAAAGATTTAATCAATATTTCAAATGCATTTCTGAATCACTTAAGTGCCGAGTGCTAATCTGGAATCAGTCTAATACTGTGCATTTCAATAAGCCGACATAGGGATTATATACGTTGTTACCTCATGCCCTGTGATAGTTATCGTGGAGTTTTTCAGGCAGTGTAAAGCGTTATATCTCCTGCTGATTAAAACTGTAAAATGTTCTTTAGATGATATTAATTATTTAATTACCTACAGTAATCTTAGGACGAGTAATTGTAAACAGGACATGGTAAGGATTTCCCAATAAACCACAAAAGATGTGATACAGGAAAGGATTACATTCGCCCAATTACCCCCCTTCCAGGAAAACGTAACACAGGTCTGACAGTGTGCACCATTTATTTCAATACATTCCATCTGTTGCGTATTAACAGTGACGTAACATCGAGTGATCTGTTTTCGGCAATTTATCAAAATTCCTATTTACTCAATCACTTTTAGTAAATAAACACATCCGGATAAAAAGTACATTGTATTCTTTAAGGCCTAAAAATGGACATGACTGAGTGAACAGGCACGCGTACTAAAGTAAACAAAATCAGTTTATTTACATTTAGAAACACACAAAAATTTCAATAAATATCTAACATTTCATTTTTATTTCACTTAAAGATACCAGGACATATTATTAACAAGACAAATAACAGAAATGTTAGTATAATAGCAGTCATAAGTATCTACTTAAATAACCTTCTTTATCCAACCAATCCTTTACAGCTTTAAACAATGAATAGAATGGTGGAAAAAGTCTGCACACTACATAACAAGAATTTTTTATCACTATATACAAAATATATCGAAGACATGTAATGAGAACAATTCCAAGGTTACTTTTCAACCGTAATTTTTTTCCTATTTCGTGTTCATTATATACCGTTAAAAATTAGTACTGAAAAACGATGCAAAGGAATTACATGTCTACAGTTGATTTAGTCAATTGCTAAAACAGGAAAAATGTCGTTTTGTATAAAGATGTATTGCGTCACGTGATTGGCATTATGATTTAAACAATATTTGTATGGAATTTCAGGGAATTTAATTGCCAATACTGAAAGTAATTCTTAAAAACTTTTTTATGAAAACTAATCTTCAACATTAAAAGCAGCATTTCTAGTCAAAACCTTTAAATTTTTACAAATAGTAAAAAAAAACTCTCCATAAATGTAACACACCTCGGAATACTCTGATCATCATATATAAAGTTTATTATATATCAAGGAAGATAAATATTAACCACATATATCATATGTATGGCGTAAAATTCCATCATGCAACGATTATCCCTGTATCTCAGCGTACACCTGCTGTTCTAGATAATTAAAGATAATCGCTATTGATGCCATGCTTTTACAAGTGTGCGCGTGTAATGCACAACTCTTAATAATTATTGTTTTCGCATGTTTTGGTTCTCCGAACCACAAGATGCATATATTCGATTGATGAGATGTAATAAGGTCTTTGATTGGTTATTAAGGAAGCTTGAAGTTGCTATGGAACCGGTACCAACATGTGATTTCTTCTCTGCACTTATATGGCAAAGGCATGCGCGTATTGAAATACGATAGCAACTAGTGTAGGTTTTTTTGATGTACATAGACCATACATGCCTGTTGTTTCGAGTTGTATTATTTCTCTCAGCCTTTCACCACTCGTATTTGAACGGCGTCGGAAGCAAGGTCGGGGGACTCTCAGCTCACTTGAAAGTTGTTTCATACATTAGCGAGTCGTCGTTGGTGACCGGGAACAAGTTTGATAACCTTCTCCATATTTCTGTGTAGATTTTAGTTTTATAAAAGAACAAATATCAAAATGGCTGATAGAATGAAGCCCATGGGAATGGACCGTGCCCTCATCAGTAAGGTAAGAACGGATGCATCTTTTTATATTGTTATATTAGTATGTTTGGTCAATGTGCGCGTTTTACTGCTTAGCTTGCTACAGTGAAGCAAAAATGTTATTTGTTTTTGTTTTATTCCGACTTAACAAGTCCTGTAAAATTTTCAACCAAAATATTGTTGCGATTTATTACAAGGAAATGTCAACCGTTCAGTATGGACTATTATGTATACCTCAGGAATTCTCAACAGCGAGATACTGTTTGTACGCCCGAAATTTGTTATATTTGCTGTATATTTTTGAGGAAAATTTGATTATATTGAAAATATCTTTTTAATTGTGTTATGAATCGCATTAACTGCTAATTTGTTATCAAGAACAGAGTGTGTAGTACAAGCCAAGATTATAAAAGGAGTAATAACTATCAGTTTTAGAATGGAAAGTTTATAAACCGAAGAATTCGGACGGTAATATCTGATGATTAAGACAATCTATATTCAGGAGAGGAAAGTAATCTGATACATACGTATGTCGTAGTCAAGGTTATTACCTTTACTGGGTACTAAAAATAGAATCACTTTCATACAGTCTAATCAGCAAGGATGCGGAGGATGTATACAGCAATACTTAGAATTCCTATCTACTCGCAAACAGCATTACAAAACCGATACTTAGCAAACAACATTTGGACTTTGTTAAATGATGCTATCGCTAGTAGCACCTGTTAAGTTTCCGGAAGTGCGATATTATATTTTGACAGCGGCACGCGCGCCTCACGAGAAATAACAATTTATTAACCATCTAAGGTTCCTTTTATCCCCCGTTAATTAGAAGCAAATGTGTGTCATGTGTAATTGTCATTTGTGTTTGTTTTCGAGTTTTAATCGGCCTAGACGTTAAAGTACATGACCCTGCACTGGAAGTACAAGTAGAAAAAATGGGGTGGGGTGACAATTAAATTTAAAAATTTTAATTGTATGCATAATATATCTAAACTCAATGAAGACAAGCAATGAAGACGTATTTGTTCACATGTACTATAGTGATTACAAATTAACATGTACTAGTGTCACGTGACTAGTGTGCATGATTTAAATAAATACTTGTACTTTGAAGCAAGGTTGTTCATCCTGTATTTTAGTTAAGGTGCACGGCTTATTGCTTTATTCGTGTTTGTGTTTACTACCGTAATATTTTGTCAGTCAGGCAAGACTAAAGCCGAGTTGAAAAATGAGCTGAAATGGAAAATAATATTAGCAAAAATGCAGGTAATATATGGAGTTACCTCCCGTATCCCATCAAATTCTGCAATCTCCTGGACAGTCCTCGACTTTACCAATGAATAGCTCACCTACAGAAAACACCCCAACTTCAACTTAAAATTCCTTCCACCAATTTTGGTTACAAAACAATAGAAACACCCGAGTGACGTGATCCTTCATTAGTTTTGATACCTTAATAAGTTTTTCATTTCTCCCACTGTTTAAAGGGTCAAATTTAAAAATATTTCATATTATGTAACAATACATTAAACTAAAGAGAACAGATTTCGGCAATAAAATCATTACGCCTTCCACAAGTGCATGGTTTAAACAGATACAAGTTTCATTTCTTCCGTTGTTGATACTGTTTACTTTATTTTTGCGTATTATTTCACTAATATGTGTGGAATTTTTTGCATGAAGACAATTTGACTAATCCACTTGTTGTGTGACAGGGTGAATCTGCAAAGGCCAACAGTTTCAGAAGTCCTCCACTAAGGCGGCAGCCATCTTGTGACAATCCTTACAAACGGGTATAACGCATGCGCACATAGACAAATAGCGAAAATCTAACAGCTACATGTACATTCCCTAGACACACGGCGATATGTAGCACTATAGCAAAGCAGAGTATAGTTCACTGATCACTAAAAGCAGAGACATTAATCAACATCTCATAGATAAATCTAAATCTGTTCTGTTTGCATGCACTGTTCTTGAAAAGTCCCTTTGGCGTCAAAACATACATTTTGTAACTACAGATATTAAAACTTTTTATTTTGTTGTTTATTTTGAAATCTTTGCAGAACATTTTAGTTAATTGAATGTGGAATTTCAAAGACTCCAATAAACTGGAAAAGTGTTTTTCATACACCCATATATTAAAATGTTTACCTGTAATCAGTGTTTGGCATTAATGAGATAACGTAGATGTGCAGATATAGCCAAATACCAGTTACATGAGTCATATAAACAACAGACAGATGTTTTCTTCGTCTGAGTTTCAAGTATATGATTTTCATGATATATTAAGATTCATTTGATTAGAATACTAACTTATGACTCTGTATTATGCATGAATTTCCGGCTTCATTCGTCATAGTGAAACGTAAATACAAACTAACAAATTAAAAATTATATATATGCATTTATTATCAGATATGTTTGTTTTCTAACAGTAAAGATGTATTTACAAAGTCCAATAAATAATTGTAATTCTTTTTAAACTATGCATTATGATAGAAATTGTTAAAGATCTAAAACTATGGTTAAGTTTCAAAATTTATTTATTTATATAAAAATTCTTTAGAATAAGAAATGTTGAAGTAACATTCTGCGTATAACAGTTGTATTCTGACCGACTTTAGTATCAACCCTTGAGATGAACTTCTGTTACAGTGCAGGTTTTATGCTCAACAATATTCTGCTGTTATCAACAGAAAGTAAGATTCCCAAAACTTGAACGTGTGCCAGAGATTACACAGAAACTGAATACCGCTATCCTAATAAAGCTTCGCCCCTACACACTGTACTTGTTTACTGAATATATGTTGGATACACATTTAATTACAGAAAAATATATAAACACGTATAATAATTGTCAATATCTAAATAGATTTACAAATAATAAATAGCAAAATAATGTACTCTCCAACATATGCATGTATAAGCACTTCATGTTTACATTATAGGGATAATATACATTTTATATAGAGGCAATGCATTTTTGATTTGATTATTTCTTAGGGTTGGTTTCAATCTACATCATCTGAGGGTTTTTTTTATAACGTACCTGCACTACTCGCATAAGGATTATGGCTGTCCGACATGTCCGAAGCTTGTTCATTCAAACATTTAAAAATAACAACATATTACAATTATGAACTAACATTAAACATGTGTATTGGTCGATAATGACATTAAATACAAATGGTGTGACAAAAATTATAGTTGCCCCTAAAAAAATTCTTCCCTCACCAAGTCCGACATCTTTTTTTGAATTGACATGTCAATTCGCATTATAGTTTTCTATAAAGTATCTTTCAAGCCATTATCCCGAAATAATCATAATCCCAAGTCAGGGGTTCTGAGTCCGCGTTCGCTCTCATTATGGAACGAATGCGGACTCAGAACCGTGGACTTGGAAGGATGGAAATAACTTGGGAATGACCTGTCTGAAAAATATTAACAACATATTTAACTTCAGAGGCGGATCCAGGATTTCTAAAAGGGGGACCCGCTTTTCGTGAGATCTGAGACTGCGGCAAGCACCCTAAAAACTGAACACGTTATTTTTGTGCGGTTGTTATGTATGCTGTGTTTTTTGTTTTGTTTTGTTTTTTAATACTTACAAAAAATGAATGTGGTAACTTAGTCGCTAAGAAAAGTTATTTTTAATGAACTATTTTTCAATTAAAAACGCATCCTTTTTCTACTTTATCTAAGTGCTAATTCTTATTATAAATGTGATTTCAGATGGGCGCCAAATATGACTCAGCAGTCGAGGCTGAGGTCCGAGGATGGATTAAACAAATTTTGGGCGAAGACATCGGAGAAGGTCCATCAAACTTGGAGAAAAACCTCAGAGATGGTCGTATTTTATGCGAGTAAGTTAGTTATAATAATACGAATTGTTCGGTCTTTATCAATGGTGGTATTGTGAATTGAAAACGACATATATTTGTTATGTACACCGATGTTTGCTTACCGTTGTTCCTTACGTACAATAGTAATAAATGTGTACCAGTTACGGGATACCAGATAGTATACACCAACGTTGAGTTATTTGTGACATCTCTGAATTACATTTTACAAAATGAAAATTTGAAAAATTGAAAGATACAATGTTAATATTTTTTAAATAAAAGCAACATTGGATGTAAATTGATAGTAAAAGTGGGTTATCCGAAAACATTAAACTGATGAAAAAATGAATTGGTCAAGGATATATGTGATATATACTTTTGTAATGCTGAATAAAAGTTTAACAATATTATAGACTACGAAAATAGTGAATAATGTTATAAACACATGCAAATCAGACATTTTATCATTGCGCCTTATCATGGTTTACTATTGTCCTACCTGTACATAGGCCTCAAAGACTTTTGTTTTGTGTGCTGCTTTCCCAACGTTGAACAGAGTACACATAGGTATTAGGTTACGTTATAAATTCATTTCGACAACGACCACGTTACATAATACATATTATGCTTTTTATATGGAAGATAATTAGGTTCTTCCATACGTTTTTGGGAAAGACCGGTTAATCTTTAACGAGTGATAAAAATTGTATGTCTTTTCGCGAGTGGAGCGAAGCGTAGCGAGCCAAAAGACATAAAAATTTCTATCACGAATGAAAGTTCACACGGACTTTCCCAAAAGTACCTATTTCTTCCGTAAACCAACAACTTTCACATCGCTTTATCCTATAGTCTCTCCATTGTCTCTTACATCCAATCTGAACGCCGGAAACAAGAACGTCAAACAAGAACGTTGTTATGCTTCCATAACAACGTTCTTGTTTCCGGCGTTTTGATTGGATGACGCAGCAAGTACAGATGTGTGCGCTTGAGCTCATCTGTACTAAGTCATCTGTACCAGAAATCGACCATTTACGGAAGAAAATGACATCCTAAGCACAATTCCAACCAGACTAAGAAAATTAGTTACTACTCAGATTTTTCAGACCACTTTTAATTCCCGAATTGCTTTACCATCATAAAGGCCACATATTTTTATTTGATTAATAAAAGTGCTGCTGTTTAATTTGTTAAAATAACAAAATCAGGAGGAAGTTTAAATGTTTTTGTAAACTGAAAGCAGATACATCATACCTTAGCATTTATTATGCACGTGTATAAACGGAAACGAATAATGGGAGATATGTTTTACAGGTTGATGCAAAAGATTATTGACGGAACCCCATCTGAGAGTCTCCCTGCAGCCTGCAACAAAGTCAATCTAACGCCATCAACCAGCGAACTGCCTTTCAAACAGGTGTGATGATTTAAGAAACAAGTGTAGTCTGTAGTATGATAACAAGCAGTCTAGTTATATATACTGCTTATAAACTCCATTTATAGGAAGCGCCTATAACGTCTGTTGCTATTCACTTAAACCCGGAAGCGGTCTTGTGTTAGCTAGAAACTCAGATCATTTTAATTGTATCACCTGACAAACATAAGTAGCTTCTATGAAGGTGGTCGTATGTGGTGTTTTAGCAAATGTTGATATTTTAAACTCTTTTAAAAATGTTTTTATGAAGGGACATTTATTTATTCCGATAGTTGTGCTGTCTTACAGTTGAAGTTACCGCGTGTCAGTCATTGACTATATATAAAACCTTTACTTTGGATCGTATTAATACAATAAGGGGTTCTTCCATACGTTTTTGGGAAAGACCAGTTGATCTTCCACGAGTGATATAAATTTTATTTCTTTTCGCGAGTGGAGCGCAGCGAAACGAGGCAAAAGACATACAAATTTCTATCACGAGTGAAAGATCACTCGGGCTTTCCCAACAGCGCATGAAAGTGCCTATTTCTTCAGTAAACCAACAACTTTCACATCGCTATATCTAATAGACTCTCCATTGTTTTTGACTCCATTGTCTCTGACATCCAATCACAACGCCGGAAACAAGAACGTCAACCAAGAACGTTGTGATGCTTCCATAACAACGTTCTTGTTTCTGGCGTTTTGATTGGATGACGCAGCAAGTACAGATGTGTGCGCGCGAGCTCGTCTGTACTGGGTCCAGAAATGTTCCAGAAATCGGCCATTTACGGAAGAATATCGAATCTCTTCAAGTAACCAAGTAATCAGAAATACGCACATGCGTAATGATAAGAGCTTGATATATTGAGTATCCACTGGCCGTGCCAAAACAATAAAACAAAACCAAATGTCATGGCCGTCTACAAAAATGGAGGCAAAAAAAAAATCTAATTTCAAGACATGAAATATGAAGTTTGATTTTAAATTAAAAGACTTTTAGGTAAAAGATTGCTTACATTTTTTAATTGCTAATTATGCAACAAACAAATATCGTCCTTGGTAGCACGTAGCTCATTATTATCGTTGGAAGGGAAGACACGAGTATCCGGAAACTTTCGGATTCTAGTTGTATCAGCCAAAAGGAGTATATATTTTTGTTGAACAGTAAACTATAGATTGTATGATACATATACACGATACGGGTTCAAGTGAACACTAAGCAAAGTTCAATAACAAGTACGATTTTAACAAAAACTCCCTAAATACATTTTCGTTTTATGCACAGATGGTTAATTCATTTTACATTACATGTGGTAGTAAATGTAATAATTAATCGGAAAATAAATTCGATTCAGTGTATGTAACGACCACCTTGCACCACATTTGTAGATATTCTGTCATAAAAAAAAGTAGTTTAAGGTAAGATAGCGCATTGACCAAAGTCTATTCCTATTATTTCAGATGGAAAATATTGAAAAATTCTTAAAAGCAGCTCACAAATACGGAGTCCCCAACACTAGTTTATTCCAGACTGTAGAATTATATGAAGCTAGAAATCTACCCATGGTCTTGGCTACCATCTCACACGTAGGCACAGAGGTAAGTGCAATGAACTCACACAATTCTTATTTAGTGCAATAAATTTGTTTACATGCTATAACAACACAATCTTTCTAATCCAGTCAATATACCATTTGTCTATCACGAACATGCGCATTACAATATTTATGTAGAGAAATCGGATTGTGTATCTATATCAATGCCCATTGGTCAGACTGGATTAGAGAGAGCCTTCTTTGTGTGAAAAATAAATACAAATCGACTAAAAAATGAATACTGATTTGTTTTACTAATGACAATGGTGTGAATGTCTGCATGTCAATTGTACTGTAGAACAATTACAACGCTTAATTAACATATCGACATGTCTGCATGTCAATTGTACTGTAGAACAATTACAACGCTTAATTAACATATCGACATGTCTGCATGTCAATTGTACTGTAGAACAATTACAACGCTTAATTAACATATCATTTCCTTCTGCTAGTCAAGGAATATTCATTGTTCCTGTCAGTAGTGAAAGAGTGTGGTAATATTTGTAACAGAAAATGAAAAAATAGATTTAGACATTTTGAACTTGAAAAGAAAACAAAAAAATTGTATCTTTTTTGGAAAATAATGAATATTTGACATAAAACGAAACTCGTTGACGAATAGTTCACGTTTATTTAAAATTAAAACATGAAGACGTGTTTAAGATTTCTATGTAATGTCATTGGACTCTTACATTATGTAATCTTGACTAAGCCTTAGATCTGGCTTTTTATAACGGAATGCATATTTAAGTTATTAAGCTAATGTATGGCTTTATATCTATGACATGCTTGTTTGTAACACTTGTCTTTGCTTATATCTACAAAGCTTAGCTCTGTCTTAGATGTTGTAATAATCTTATCGGAACTAGACGCTAATTCTACATATGCTGTCGTTGTGCCATTAACTATTTGTCGCTTTGAAAATGCCCGTTGATGTTATTGTTGCCTGCTGCTTAGTATTGCGGTACAGATATTGCCTGTTGCCTTAGTAACTCTACGCAGTTTTGCTAAAGCGATTTCATCGGGGCCATCAGTAAGTTTATAACATACTCAATATCGACTTTTTTAGCCTGATGGGCAGCTAACATTTCATATATCAGTACATATATATAAGTCGTAGAATAATTTTATAACATACTCAATATTGACTTTTTTAGCCTGATGGGCAGCTAACATTTCATATATCAGTACATATATATATATATCGTAGAATAATTTTATAGCGAAACAAGAATGCCTAATGACCATTCGATATATCTTTGCTACTATTGAACGCCTGTATGAATAACATCTAAAATTTGCATAATATGCTCATGTAACACAAAATATCATAACAAAACAACGTTAATTTAAATACCTTATTACACATCATGTTCTCAGTTCATATAGTTCATATTCTGTTGCCTGGAAGTTTTTGCTACAGTATTTTGAGATTTATTTTTGTATATTTGTTCAAAGACACACTCAACATAGAGAAATACATTGCGTTCAATAGTTGTTTGGTTAAACTTTTGGTCTTTCCATGGCAACTGGATATCGAACAGACTTGAAGGATGCCTATCGTCGGTTTCCTACGCTCGCCCCTTCAGACATTTAATATTACTTAGAAATTGTTTTGCTCGATGAAATCATTGGTATTATCTGCTAGCTCGCGATGCTTGGTGTTTAAATTGCTTACTCCTTAACACTGTTCAAAATTGTGAAATGACAAGAAACCGTTTTTGTTTCTTGTAGGCCCAAAGACATAACTACCAGGGACCGACGATAGGCTCAAAACCAACCGAAAAACACCACGTTGAATTTACGTACGAACAACTTAAAAAAAGTCACGGCACGATCGGTCTGCAGAGTGGTACAAACAAGTTTGCAACACAAAAGGGCATGAGGATAGGAGCCATTCGTCACATATCCGACATTAGAGCCGACAACATGGACAAGGAAGGTACAACTATGTTAACACTACAGGCAGGAACTAACAGATTTGCCAGCCAGAAAGGCATGACTGGGTTCGGAGCCGTCAGACATATAGCAGACATCAGAGCTGATGACGCTTCCAAAGATGGAGACGCCGTCATTACCTTACAGGCTGGTACTAACAAATTTGCAAGTCAGAAAGGCATGACAGGTTTTGGTGCTATCCGACACGTATCCGATATTAGAAGTGATGCCTTTGATCCGCAAACTCAGTCTCATATTGGTCTTCAAGCAGGGTCTAACCAGTTTGCCTCCCAAAAGGGTATGACCGGCTTTGGAGCTGTACGTCACATTTGTGATATCAGAGCAGACGACTTAGACAGAGCCGCACAGGCTGAAATTCCTCTGCAGTATGGTACCAACAGAGGCGCAAGTCAAAAGGGTATGACAAGTTTTGGAAGCCAGAGGCATATTGCAGACATCAAAGTTTCTGATTTGGCCGAAGATTTGAAACGTCAGGATTTAGATATGACCCCAAGAGAATACCAACAGTATCGTCAACAGATGGAACAGGCAAATAAAGAGGCACAACAAGACGAATAAATGAACTTAGCTGATCGCTCAAAAACTGTGACATTTAAAAGACCTTTAAACGACGTCGTTTAAAAATAGAGAAAATTTATATGGAACAAACATCAAGACCTCTAAATATCACCTTGCGTGTGATAACTTCATATCATTGGAAAAAATATATAAATTTTTATTTTTATATTTTGATCAAACAAACTATTCTGTCCTTCCTTTCGCTTCCCCTTCGCTTGCATTTCCCCATGGATTGTTGTGATTTCTCAGCAGGCCTGCAAAGCGGATATCCGGAGCCGCTCCGTCTTTCATCCGTCAAAGATGTGTAAAGTCTATGTTTTCTATGATGGATACCTTGTATTTAATATATAGAACAAACGTTTTAACAAATTATTTATTACTCTGTACGTACATGGTAACAAATGTAAAACTTGCTATGTTGTGATCGAATAAAAATTTTAAGTCTAGAGATGCATTATATAATCTATTACAAAATAAAAACCTCGCATTTCGTTAATTTTAGGCTCAATGACATGGCTGTTTAAGTTATTTCAGCATTTTTTCTGTCGTGAATAGTTATAAAGAAATTATTAGTTTTGGTAGAAATGAGACAGCATTGTTATAGTTACCGCAATCCTATTTCGGCTTTTTGGAGCAGTCTCAGCTTTTTTAGGAAACTAGGTGTGTTCCAACGGTTTACGTTTTTATATCTGTATATGCATGCCATTGTAAATTATGTTAGTTTCATCCATTTGAGGTGCAGTCTTGTCACTTGCCATCCATTTGAGGTAGTCTTGTCGATTGCCATCCATTTGAGGTGACGTCTTGTCGCGTGATTAAAAAAATTGGGTTTTCTGTCAAATATGATACAAAGCCATTGTAAACGAGTGCTATGGTTGGTTGCGTACGTGACTTGTAGCGCCTTTTAGTTATATGATGTATATTTTTATAATTGGACGCTTTAAAAAAACTTAATACGATAACGCTGGGACTTGTAATGTTTACTAAAACAGCTGATTTATTTTGTCAGCTAAATATTTTATTTTCTGTTTTAATCTTTCTTATATCCTAAAATGAATATAAGTATCTGGTCAAATGTTTTATATATGTTTTGTCGCATTTCAAATTATTTCTTTGTAACCAAAAGTTAAACTATTGATGGCAGAAATAAAATAAGATAAAAAATAAAATAAAATAAGAAAGAAAAGAAATAACAAAAACAGAAGGATAAAGGGGGAATTAACGCAAAAAGGAAACCAATGGAAGTCAGTTTTGATTTTTTGGAAATGTTTCAAAGGATTTGAAGAATTTATTAGTTTGTGTTCAGCGGAAAGGAGCTTCAAAATCGGCCTTCTGGTTAACATTTCAGCATTGTGCTTACATACGGTCTATTTAAAGCCACAAAAGCCAAAACATCAAAACGAGTAAAATAATTAACATTAAAGGAGTAAAATAATTAACATTAAAGGAGTACGATAATTAACATTAAAGGAGTAAAATAAATTAACATTAAAGGAGTAAAACAATTAACATTTCCGTTACAACATGGGTTAGTTTTCAATTTAAATATTATGAATGGTTCTTCTCTATGTCTAACTATATATGGAAACACAACTAGGGTATTCTGTACATAATATTTCTTGTGAGTTAATTTTGTAAAATAAAAGCGTAATTGCTGTCTATTTAGGCGGTTTTTCTGTACAATATGCGTTAAATGAAGAGTCCAACTAGCTGAAGAATTACATTTTCTTTGATTGTTTAATTCCGTATTTTCTTATTGAAATTAGGCTCAATCGAATTTTTTTGTGAGCACTCAAGCAAATCATAATATTGCATACAGAGCAATATTTCTTTAAACTGAAATAAACAACTATTAAAATAGCAGACCAATTAAGGACTATATTAGAAAAGCGTTAGTCTGCTTTCAATGATGACTGATATTATTCTGCACTCGCAATATTCTCTCATCACCTGTAAACTTTACTGTGCTCTTATTTTTTTATGTGGTCCAGTAAAGTTTATATGTCAAACGATTTATACGTGTGCAACTGCTTACACTGTCAATACACAGATTACAAAGAAGCTCGAAATGTTAAAACATAATGCGCTTCTCATATGACCGCATAAATTTTGCCTTTGTATTGAAGACGTTACATACTAGACTTCTACATCAGGCACAACATTCTTGGTGCCTTTATCAGTTAAAATATAAATATCCTACAAGGAATGCTGTGGTAAACTACACGGACGATACTGTATTACGACGATTTAATTACTGGTATCATAATCTGATGCATTACTGGTAACTTAAACGAAGATGTGTTACTGGTACCTTAAACGAAGATGTGTTACTGGTACCTTAAACGAAGATGTGTTACTGGTAACTTAAACGAAGATGTGTTACTGGTACCTTAAACGAAGATGTGTTACTGGTACCTTAAACGAAGATGTATTACTGGTACCTTAAACGAAGATTTATTACTGGTACCTTAAACGAAGATACATTACTGGTACATTATACGAAGATGAATTACTGGTACCATAATCTATGAAGCATTACTATACATTAGCAACTTAGTTTCTGATACTATACACTGCGATGTACCTATTTCCATGGAGTACGGAGTATTCACCAATACCATAAAGTCTAACGTAACCAACTTGTACCATAACTGACGATGTATTATTGATACTGTACACTACGGTCAGAGGAACATAACAAACGAACCTGACAGTCCCTTGGTAAGCTTTTGTGAAACCACCAATCTCTTCCAGTTACATATCTATTCCAATAGCCTATCTTGTTTACCAGAAAATTCTTTCTTTATGAACAACGAACTTGATTTGTTGTCAGGTTAATGGAGTGATATCTACTTCCGGGTATATACCTGCAAAATTTCTGTTTAATACTGGGTTTTTCCTCTTTGAAAGAAAACCATTAACTTGATATCAACCATCCCGTTAACTATGTTTTACAATATCAATTAGTATTTTGCATACGGTTCTAATACTCGACCGACTGTTCGTTATTAACAGTGTGGCATTACTTGTTGGAGTAGACCGACTGTTCGTTATTAACAGTGTGGCATTACCTTTGCATGGCTTTTAACTAAAGTGATTAAAAGTACAGTATTCAGTTTTCGTTTTGTAAGAAAAAGAGCAATATATTGATCTTATAAAGTTCAAAGGTCTTGTTGAAATGTTACCAGGTTGAATAATATGCAAGCATATCAACCAATCAGATCAGAAAAATTGTTCCATCATTGTAAATTGTTAATGTACCGTCCGACGAGTCCTTTTTATGTTTTCCTTTGGTTTGCTCCGCTTGTAACCCATTCTATTTATTGTTCTCATTGTCTTGTGTATATAAAATTCCAGTTATTAAATTACGTAATAAATTATATGGTAAAATTTTATCGAAAAAAATTTCATTCAATTTTAATAATAATTAATACAATTAAAGAAAATTTGTCAATGACAGTAGTAGTAAAAGGTTCATTTTTGTATTTGTAGGCCCAGAGACTGAATTTTAACGGTCCTACAATCGGGGCTAAACCAACAGAAAAACATAGCGTCAAATTTACATACGAGCAGCTCAAAAAAAGCTGTGGACTTATCGGGCTCCAGAGCGGTACAAATAAATTTGCATCGCAAAAAGGAATGCGTATTGGAGCTGTACGTCACATTGCCGACATCCGGGCAGATAAGTTCAATAAGGAATCGGAAGGGGAGATAACCCTGCAGGCAGGCACAAACAAATTTGCAAGCCAAAAGGGAATGACATGCATCGGTGCAGTCAGACATATTTGCGACATCCGTGCAGACCAGTTTGATCCTGAAAGTAGTAAAGATATCAATCTGCAGAGTGGAACAAACAAGTTTGACAGCCAGGCCGGCATGAGAGGGTTTGGAGCCATCCGTCACATCTCGGATGTTAAAGTCAGTGAATTAGATAGGGCTGGCAGTGCCGTTCTTCGTCCAGAAATGGGTTTCGTTGGAGGTGACAGTCAGAAAGGAATGACATCATTCGGAGCTCAGCGTCACATTACAAATGTCAAGGTCAACGATTTAGCCGAAGAATATGCCGAAAAACACGGTAAACCTGCACCTGCAAAACCAGCACCAGCACCCGCGCAACAGTAATGAATGATTATAGAATGGAACGTTGAACTTCAGTCTCTTATTTATTTTAATTTATTGTGATACAGGGAAGTGGTTGTTATAATCATAGAAACTGTAGGGAAAACCTTTCTGATACACTCTTGCATCAGTCCTCGTTGCTTGCTTGATTCCATAGATTTACAAATTAAATGTACATCTTTAGGCGTTAACTGTCCAAAATTTAAAAATTACATACAATAAGTACACATATTTTATTTATTTTAGGGAATAAAAACATTTCATTGTTGCATGATAAAAGGTTGTATGAATGAAAAATAAATAAAAATATGCAGACTTGTTATAAACTGTTGTTTTGCATCTCCAGGATATACAGAATGTATCATTTGAATTTTCATACTTATTTAAATCAATAATTAACCGCCCAAAAAGTGATTTATTTATTTATTTTATTTTATTTTGACTTCTTTCATTTTTAACTCTGGCTTTGAGTGGAGAAAATCAACGAACTATATTTATTCTGGCATAAAGAATTTCCGTTCCAAAAAACAACACTAAGGCAGAGTGATGATGAGTGATTGTATTCTGACATCAAAACAAAGAATAAAACTGCATCTATTTCGGGTTTAAATATTTTATCTGAAGCATTGTTGTATTTCAATAATCTTAGCAGTTCATGAACACAAATAATTGAAAATCATTGATTGCTTAAATTTTAAGTCGATGACCACAATTAATATAATATGACAACACGGGATGTAGTCCGAGAATTCTCTGCTGTCCAACACGTTTTAGACTTTGATAGGAGCGTGCCCAAAAAGCGTTGGACGGCACAGGATTATCGGACTACACGTGATAGTATGCTTGAAATATAACATTAGAGAGAAAATGGGAAATTAGAATATCTGAGGGATTCGTTTGATTAGTTGTGTTATCCGAAAGTAAAGTAACAGGCAAATTCAAAGATCTTCCAAGTCGAGGGCATTATGACCCACAAACTATTCCCAGGCTACAATCTTACTTTTTCAAGGGCATTATCACCCACAAACTATTCACTGGCTACAATCTTACATTGTCAAGCGCATGATCACCCACAAACTATTCTCTGGCTACAATCTTACATTGTCATGGGCATTATCAACCACAAACTATTCACTAGCTAAAATCTTACATTGTCAAGGGCATTATCACCCACAAACTATTCACTGGCAACAATCTTACTTTTTCAATGGCATTATCACCCAAAAAACTATTCACTGGCTACAATCTTACTTTGTCAAAGGCATTATCACCAAAAAAACTATTCACTGGCTACAATCTTACTTTGTCAAGGGCATTATCACCCACAAACTATTCACTGGCTACAATCTTACATTGTCAAGCGCATGATCACCCACAAACTATTCTCTGGCTACAATCTTACATTGTCATGGGCATTATCAACCACAAACTATTCACTTGCTAAAATCTTACTTTGTCAAGGGCATTATCACCCACAAATTATTCACTGGCCACAATCTTACTTTGTCAAGGGCATCATCACCCACAAACTATTCTCTGGCTACAATCTTACTTTTTCAAGGGCATTATCAACCACAAACTATTCACTGGCTACAATCTTACTTTGTCAAGGGCATTATCACCCAAAAACTATTCTCTGGCTACAATCTTACTTTGTCAAGGGCATTATAACCCACAAACTATTCACTTGCTACAATCTTACTTTGTCAAGGGCATTATCACCCACAAACTATTCTCTGGCTACAATCTTACTTTGGCAAGGGCATTACCACCCACAAACTATTCACAGGCTACAATCTTACTTTGTCAAGGGCATTATCACCCACAAACTATTCTCTGGCTACAATCTTACTTTGTCAATGGCATTATCACCCACAAACTATTCTCTGGCTACAATCTATTTTGTCAAGGGTATTATCACCCACAAACTATTCACTGGCTACAATCTTACTTTGTCAAGGGTATTATCACCCACAAACTATTCACTGGCTACAATCTTACTTTGTCAAGGGTATTATCACCCACAAACTATTCTCTGGCTACAATCTTACTTTGTCAAGGGCATTATCACCCACAAACTATTCACAGGCTACAATATTACTTTGTCAATGGCATTATCACCCACAAACTATTCTCTGGCTACAATATTACTTTGTCAAGGGTATTATCAACCACAAACTATCCACACATGGTACATCGCAAACGATCACACACCAACATACAATCTATAACGTTCCTTCACTCGGCAAATTTAAACCAATCTGAGTGATGCTTGTTAAATCATATTTATTTGAACGCAGCTCTAAACGACAGTTAAAACGAAGATTTTAGTACGAATGAACATACGGGTTATAGATCGAAGAACGTCATAGTGTATACCCATGAGCAAAATGGTAATATTTTGTGACATTGTGACATAAAGAAATTATAATATTATAAATGATTGTCATAAAGGAACTGATTGTCCGGGTTGGATCCCATAGATTCTCTCCGTGATATCAATGACAATGGCCCGAAAGTCATCACATAACCCAATCTGAAGTAAACAAAACATTCTTTTGCTGTTAAGAATTATATGGAGTTTAAATCCAAGGAATTCAATGGACGTCTGATTATCTCGGTAGGGTACATCTTATTGCACTGGAATTTGTTTCCAACAGTGTTGTTCTCTGCTAACGGCCACACCCAAAATCCCCTAGGTAAATAAATAACAAATAAAATTCAATGCATAATAAATAATAAACCAGTTGAGCTGGAAATACGTGGTAAAACTGCCTTGACACTAGCTACATTGACACCATGCCACAAAAATATCCTGATGTGCTGTCAACCGTGAATACGTGGTAAAACTGTCTTGACACCAAGCCACAAAATATCCTGATGTGCTGTCAACCGTGAATACGTGGTAAAACTGTCTTGACACCAAGCCACAAAAATATCCTGATGTGCTGTCAACCGTGAATACGTGGTAAAACTGTCTTGACACTATGCCACAAAAATATCCTGATGTGCTGTCAACTGCTGCTGGTATGCTGCCTTGACACCAAACGACAAAAATATCCTGATGTGCTGTCAACCGCTGCTGATATGTTTCCTTGACACCAAACGACCAAAACCTTTCTTCTGTGTTGACAACAAGCCACAGATATAACCCGACGTGCTTTCTACTGTGAATACGTGATCCTGAATACAGCTGAAATACAGCTAGCCTTCAATTTCCAGATATTGACCGCAAACTAAGTGCATATGGATTTAAATTATTACCTGACCTGTTTACAAAATACAATATATTACCAGCGCATAGCCTTAAAATAAACAATATGACAAACTCTATCCCTCTATCCCTTCTCAAAGCTTGTATGGGAAATAACTTGTTAAATAAATGTTTAATTTTATAGTCTAGTGACATATAATATCTTAAAATGCTAACTCGAATAATTCTGCGCCCTCTAGCGGCAATACCTCCCGAGGTTAATGTAATGACCAGAGGGAGTGAAATATAACGGCTGGATTATTCGGGTTATTAAAATGCATGAAAACATTCCATGGTTCTAGAGACTGCTATTATACTAATCGTTTATACATATGATGATAATGAATGTTTAGTGTTGTGTGTTTATACTTATATCTGTATTAGTATTAACAAAATACTGAACACCGAGGAAATTCACAAAGAGACAATCCACAAAATCAAAGTCCAAGAAACCGGCAAACTTAAGAACCAACAACCAAAGTTATAGCAACTAAGGCATGATCAAGGTTTTATGGCACGCCAAACCTCCCTCTTCCATTACTATAGTGTGCGAGTTGGTGTGTTGATGAAAATGGTTGGGTATCATACACCACTATTTAGAAATGGGTGTAAAGTATTGTTTGTATGAATGGCGGCACATTACGGAAGTGGCCAATGAAGTTTTTAGTCTATTATTTTATCTGCACCACATGAAGCATTTATTGTAATAATGTATTAGTTAACTGGACAAATAATGCCTGGAGATATACGAGGCATAAGCTTGTTTGATGAACGTATTTAACTAGAGGTGAACTTAACAGAATTAGAATCTTTTTGATTGCATTTATATACTAGTCCCAAATAATTTAAGCATTTATTAACTCTGAAAAATGTATAAAAATTGTTAATTAGTGTTTTTGTTATTTAGGCTCAACGTCATTGCTTCAATGGTCCCACAATAGGCAACAAACCAACAGAAAAACACATTGTGAATTTCACAGAAGAACAACTACGAGCTGGAGATGGTATTATTGGCCTTCAGGCCGGAACCAATAAATGTGCGTCACAAAAAGGAATGAAAATCGGAGCTTCCAGGCATATAGCAGATATAAAGGTTAACGATATGTCACAAGAAGGACACGGTATTATCGGGCTTCAATCCGGAAGCAACAAAGGAGCAAGTCAAGCAGGAATGCGCATTGGTGCAACTCGACACATTGCTGACATCAGGGCAGATGACATGATACAGGAAGGACAAGGTGTCATTGGTTTGCAGTCCGGAAGTAATAAGGGCGCAAGTCAAGCAGGAATGCGCATTGGTGCAACGAGACATATTGCTGACATTAGAGCAGACGACATGACACAAGAAGGGCAAGGTGTGATTGGTTTACAGTCTGGTAGCAACAAAGGTGCCAGTCAAGCTGGTATGCGCATTGGTACACCTAGACATATATCAGATATCAGGGCAGACGATATGACGCAAGAGGGACAGGGTGTCATCGGACTGCAGTCTGGTAGTAACAAGGGCGCAAGTCAGTCTGGAATGTGTTTTGGTGCTACCCGCCATATTGCTGATATTAGAGCAGACGATATGACACAAGAAGGGCAAGGTGTAATTGGTTTGCAGTCTGGTAGCAACAAAGGCGCCAGTCAAGCTGGTATGCGAATTGGTACACCTAGGCATATATCTGACATTAGAGCAGACGATATGCTACAGGAAGGACAGGGAACGATAGGACTTCAGTATGGAAGTAACAAAGGCGCTAGTCAAGCAGGCATGCGCATTGGTACTCCAAGACATATAGCAGATATTCGAGCAGATGACATGTCACAAGAAGGACAAGGTTATATTAATCTTCAATACGGAAGCAATACTGGAGCAAACCAGAGTGGTATGAGTTTTGGAGCTGGTCGACAAATTGTGAGTGGTGTCAATGATCTTGCAGAAGAATATTATGGAGACAGAGATGACGGGTCCTCTGAATATTAATATGAAAATATATCGTTATTATTTATGTACTCAATAGTAATTCCACGAACAATTTCAAAGTTTGTCTAATAATAACTTTTAAAAAATCTTTTCAAAATACAAAGGCATGGCGATATTATATTAATGTATGTAATAGCAAGCATAGAAACGATATCTTTTTTCTGTATAGAAACCTTTAAAGTATGTGAAACGTCACTCGATATTTAATAGCAAGTTATACAATGTAGTAGTTTTGTATGTTAGGGTGTACAGGCGTACTATTATTTATTTAAGTTAAACTATTTTAGATTTATTTGAATGTTTTAGTTGCTGAGGGATTTGTTTAATGTGTTCCTCCTTTGTCTATTCCTTTTTGCAATATCCGAAAAGTGAAGTAAAGCAGTTGTGAGAAAATTTAAGGCGGCGAATTTTACTTAATGATATCTGTATGTGGCTTAACATTTAATTAATTACTATTTTCAGTATAAAAAACTCATTGATTTTAATCTTTTACAAATTATACTTTTACTATTGATAAACTCTCTGCCCCATACCAGGGACATCACTGGTATTTAATGTCCCTGCCCCATACCAGGGACATCACTGGTATATAATATCCCTGCCCATACAGGTTATCTCCCATGTGTGGTAGGAGTAGGTGCGCTGGTCATCTCCCCTGGGTGAAGAAGCAGGTGCGCTGGTTATCTCCCATGGGTGATAGGATTATGTGCGCGGGTTATCTCCCATGGTTGAGAGTAGTAGAGCGCTGAATGGTTATCTCCCATGTGCAATAGGAGTAGATGCGCTGAATGGTGATTGGTTGTTTCATTGTAAATATCTCATATCGCTTTATAAAATAAACTGTTATTCAAATTGTTTAAATTTTCATATAAACCTGCGTTGAAATATTGGAATGAAAATTCAGTTAAATCCAACGAATGCCACCAAAGCAAACCATAAAAAGACATACATAAAAACAAATAAAAACCACTAAAGCAATCAGAGAAAGACAAAACAAAAACTGATTAAACAACCACAAAAGCAAGCTATAGAAAGACACACACAAACAATTAAAAACCGCCAAATCGCCAAATCAAACCATAAACATACAAACAAAACAAATCAAACACACCGCCAAAGCAAACCACACACATCAATAGGGCATCTAATGGGACATTTAAATGATACCCCGCCACGATGAATTGTTTTTAATATTCATGAACACATTTTTCTGAATTACAAATCAGCCTATAGGAACAGTTGAGCATGATAACATTCCATCTCAGAAGACAATTTTCACCTTGACTTTGGATACTTAAAAATAATTTCAAGTTGGTCCAAATCAAAAACTACAAATGAAACTGTGCTGAAAATTCAACTTGATCTATATATTTTATAGTACTTAACAGCTATGCAGTGTTTTAACAAAATCTGTTTACGTCTTTTATAGTTATCATTTTGAAATCGTCAACTGTTGACCAATCAAATATTGAATTGGCCTAAGTCGAAAACTACAAATTGGATTTTGCTGAAAATTGAACTTGATCTTCATTTTATGGTACTTAACAGATGTGCAAAATTTAAACTAAATCTGTTTTTTGCTTTTTCAAGTTATCATCTGGAAAAAACCAAGTGACGACAAAAACAATTTAGGATTGGCCTTACTCAAAGACTACAAATTGGACTGTGATGAAAATTGAACTTGATCTTTACATTATAGTACTTAACAGCTGTGTAAAGTTTAAACAAAATCTGTTGACGAGTTTTCAAGTTATTTTCTGGAAACCACCGCGCAAGCACAGACGGACGGACACTCATATCAATACCGCATACGGGGGGTATCATATAATACCCCGCCACTTGTGTAACAAAGCATAAAAAACAAAAACCTTGGTGGGGTAGTCTGTTGTTGGCGTCTAGTTTGGTGGGGTAGTCTGATTGTTGGTGTCTAGTTTGGTTGGGTAGTCTGATTGTTGGTGTCTAGTTTGGTGGGGTAGTCTGATTGTTGGCGTCTAGTTTGGTGGGGTAGTCTGATTGTTGGTGTCTAGTTTGGTGGGGTAGTCTGATTGTTGGTGTCTAGTTTGGTGGGGTAGTCTGATTGTTGGCGTCTAGTTTGGTGGGGTAGTCTGATTGTTGGTGTCTAATTTGGTGGGGTAGCCTGATTGTTGGCGTCTAGTTTGGTGGGGTAGACTGATTGTTGGCGTCTAGTTTGGTGGGGTAGTCTGATTGTTGGCGTCTAGTTTGGTGGGGTAGTCTGATTGTTGGTGTCTAGTTTGGTGGGGTAGTCTGATTGTTGGTGTCTAGTTTGGTGGGGTAGTCTGATTGTTGGCGTCTAGTTTGGTGGGGTAGTCTGATTGTTGGCGTCTAGTTTGGTGTGATAGTCTGATTGTTGGCGTCTAGTTTGGTGGGGTAGTCTGATTGTTGGCGTCTAGTTTGGTGGGGTAGACTGATTGTTGGCGTCTAGTTTGGTGGGGTAGTCTGATTGTTGGCGTCTAGTTTGGTGGGGTAGTCTGATTGTTGGCGTCTAGTTTGTTGGGGTAGTCTGATTGTTGGCGTCTAGTTTGGTGGGGCAGTCTGATTGTTGGCGTCTAGTTTGGTGGGGTAGTCTGATTGTTGGCGTCTAGTTTGGTGGGGTAGTCTGATTGTTGGCGTCTAGTTTGGTGGGGTAGTCTGATTGTTGGCGTCTAGTTTGGTGGGGTAGTCTGATTGTTGGCGTCTAGTTTGGTGGGGTAGTCTGATTGTTGGCGTCTAGTTTAGTGGGGTAGTCTGATTGTTGGCGTCTAGTTTGGTGGGGTAGTCTGATTGTTGGCGTCTAGTTTGGTGGGGTAGTCTGATTGTTGGCGTCTAGTTTGGTGGGGTAGCCTGATTGTTGGCGTCTAGTTTGGTGGGGTAGTCTGATTGTTGGCGTCTAGTTTGGTGGGTGATGAATCGTGTGAAAAACTGACATTCGGCAATAAAATTTGCAATCCTAGAGTCAGCATTGCATGCCGTATCAGACACACACACACGAAAAAGCAACTTTAAACCACCAAAGCAAACCACAAAAACACACATAAACACAACAAATAAAATGCACCACTAAAGCAAACCATAGAAAGATACACGCACGCATAAGAGGAAATAAAAAACAATTAGAAAAAGTCGATTTGGCGATCACTAATACCCCTGCTTAAATTTTTCTTTTTGTAAACTGGTGAACTTGGTCTCTAAAGGAATTCCTCCAGAATCAATAGACTTCTTAGCTACCTGATATGTAATAATATTCTAAAGTTTCATTAAAATCAAATGTAAACTCTTTGAGTTATTGTACGGAAATGTATTTTTGGTAAAATTAATAACATTTTTTGCAACTGTGACCTTGAAATTTGATGGATTTCCACAAAAATCGATAGGCTTCTTACCCACCTAATATGCAACTATATCCCAAATTTTCATTGATATCAAATGCACACTTTTTGAGTTAATGTCCGGAAACATCTTTTTTGTACACATTTCGAACGTTTTTTTTTTGCCGCCGGTGACCTTGACTTTTGACAGAATTCCTCCAGAATCAAAAAGCTTCTTACCCACCTGATATGTAACAATATCCGAAGTTTCATTGAAATCGGATACACCACCAAAGCAAACCATAGGACATACACACATAACAAAAAGGAAATAAAAAAAAACAAAAAAGACGAAGACAACTACCCTGTTGCTCCGCCTGTAGGTTTGTCTGACAGTTTTATTGGTGATATGAAGCCGGAATATCGTTAGCAGCATCAGTATTGACTCATCAGGGATTAATTCGCCTTTAGATACGATTAGATGATTTAAGCGCGACATGTCCCATAAAGTAGTGAGGAATTGGAATTTCCGTTTTAAACCTTTGAGATTAGTATTTAATAAACACTAGTTTTAAGTTATGTTTCGATTGGATAATATGGTTAAGAGAAAAAGCCTTTTAAAACCTTTTTTCATAAATTCCTATGTTAAACTAAATCATGCTTTGTGGTTATGTTTAATTTTAGATTGGCTTAAAGACATAAACTTTATAGAGGACCATCTAAACAGTATTGCTAACTTTTGTTTCGACTGGTCAACCAATTCCAGAGAAGAAGCATTTTAAAACCATACACTTTATAGAGGACCATCGAAACAATATTACTGGTAAGGTTTGTTCCCATTGGTTAACCGGTTTCAGAGAAGAAGCCTTTTAAAACTTTTTTCATAGGGTCCTATGTTACGCCAAGTCCTATGGTAGTGGCCATTTTGGTTTTCCAATCATAATAAAAAACACAAACTTGGTAAAAGTAAAGCAAATAAACATGGTGACCAAGTTTAACTTCGATTGTCACTGTGGTTTCAGAGAAGAAGATTAAAATGTAAAAAGTTTAAAGACGTTGCCGCCGTGCAGATAGACGCAAAATGATGACAACAAACCTTAAATCCGCTTCACCTAAGAATACTTTGTGCCAAGTTTAATTGAAATTAACACAATAGTTCTTGAATTTTTTTTTTTTACATTTTTTTTACACATTTCTTTACAAGAGTGTGTGACCAAACTCAAATTTCTTTCACACGTTTTGCCTGGCCTAGTGGTTCTGGAGCAAAAAATGAAAATGTAAAAAGTTACAACAATGACAGATAGTTGACACATTTGGGTAATAAAAACTCACTTTAAACTATAAAAAAACCAAAGAGATAAAAAGGCAAAAAAGAAAGAAAATAACCAAGTCTCTAGAATGTTTCCTCAGAATTGTCGAAAATTACTTTATGAACTATTAAAAAGTTTTAAATGCTATGTTATTGAAGCAACGTAGCTATAGTCAGATTGATGTGAAAGCCTGTACTTTGATGAGTCTGGGCAACTTTAGACCTCAAGGGGGTATAGGGCAAAGTCCCGGCAGTGAGGTAGGTTCCAGGCTCCCAGGAAGCTCCGTAGACCTAGCATTTGCTACATTTAATTACAAATCTGTTTAAATATTCCTTGATCACTATTATTTATTTTAATGCTAAACTATGTGTAAGCCCTGTATTCTGAGCTTCCACCTAGCTACTCCACTGAATTGATCCAGATTGGTATTGTAGGGTTGATTCTGCACTAGAAGGAGTGACTGCCTCGATATGAAATAACCACTAGGAGGAGTGACTGTCTCAAGATGAAATAACCACTAGGAGGAGTGACTGCCTCGATTTGAAATAACCACTAGGAGGAGTGACTGCCTCGATATGAAATAACCACTAGGAGGAGTGACTGCCTCAAGATGAAATAACCACTAGGATAAATGACTGCCTCGAGATGAACTAAACACTAGGATAACTGACTGCCTCAAGATGAAGTTCCCACTATAGGATGAGTGACTGTCTCAAGTTGAATCCCCACTAAGATAAATAACTGTCTCAAGATGAAATAAACACTAGGATAAGTGACTGTCTCAAGATGAAATCCCCACTAGGATAAGTAACTGCCTCAAGATGAAATAAACACTAGGATAACTGACTGCCTCAAGATGAAGTTCCCACTAAGATAAGTGACTGTTTAAAGATGAAATCCCCACTAGGATAAGTAACTGCCTCAAGATGAAATAAACACTAGGATAAATGACTGCCTCAAGATGAAGTTCCCACTATAGGATAAATGACTGCCTCAAGATGAAATCCCCACTAAGATAAGTGACTGCCTCAAGATGAAATCCCCACTAAGATAAGTAACTGCCTCAAGTTGAATAAACACTAGGATACCTGATTGTATCAAGATGAAATCTCCAATATAGGAGGAGTGACTGCCTCAAGTTGAAATAACCACGAGACAATTGTGGTTATTATGTTGAGATCTATTAAAAACCAGACCAACTAAAGTCAATGTTTTGCTCTTTGTATGATAGAGGTGATTTTGCATCATCTCTATGTATCGGACTAAACTAATAGACAGCAATCCAATATTGATTACATGACTATGCTGAATTAAACAAACTGACCAATGGCTAATTCAACAAACTGACCACTGGCTAATTCAATAAACTGACCACTGGCTAATTCAACAAACTGACCACTGGCTTTTTTTATGCAGTCTTTTCAACACTAAATATAATTTGATCATGAACATGTTTTTCTTCCACATATGTCACACACCATCCAGTAGTTCTGAATGATAATATCAAAAATCTAAGGGGCTGTAAAGTTACTGGGTGGAGACATACTAACAGACAAGCTGATAACTACAAAAGTTATTCCACCAACTTATTGAATCAATCAGCAAAATAATCACACAAGACAAGCAGAGTCAGGATTTGTTCCAGCAAGATATATCTTACAATGTTATACTGTGTACTAACAGTGATGACATGTCCACGTTAATTTTGTCAAGAAATAGTTAAAGGATCACTTAAAGATTCCTTCAGCAAATGTCTGAATAAATAACAATAAAGTTACAAATATTTAATAACTTGTAAAATATTTATCACAGATTATGAAAAACAAAGGATGGAATGTGAATATACAGGTCACTTTACCAATACATTGGTAATTAAATATTTGTTAGAATCAAATAAATGCTTGCAGTCCAATAGGCTGTGTCCTTGTAACTTAAAAAAATCACAACAAAATAAGAAAACAAGTAATTTGTGTTCGAAAATCAAACTGTCTTGTCTTTTCTGATTTTCTATAAAGATCAAAATATTGGGCATAATATAGTCCATAAAACTAAAGAATGTCCATAAGATGATGTCATTAATTGCTGATTGTCCTCAGATTGGGTGGTGTCTGTGGCAGAGGTGGCTGTGCAGGGGGTAGTATATGTCCACCTTTACGTGATAATAACATAATCTCCTCCTTCAGAGCATCGATCTCTTGAGCCTGTAACTGGACCAATTGTATCAATCTCTGTTTCTCGTGTATATCAGCCTTTCTAGCACCTGAATATTCCTCACCCTGAAAATAAAATAAGAGAACTATTTTTATAATTATTCTCTAAATAGTTCCCTCTGGTATTCAATCAGACATCCTGTATTGAAATTTAGAAACAAATTATGGTAGCAAATAAAAATACAAAAAATTGTTTCAAATCACTACAAGTCTTTTTTATTGCTGCTTTTATTACAAAAAAATTATGGATCTTACTTCCCTTTGCTAATTAATCACAAAATTAAATCACACCTCTTCCATCCAACAAAATTGTCAGTAGAAATTGACCATACATATTTTTCAAACACAGTGTTATATATGCATGGACAGGATGCTATTTTAAGATAAAGTTTTGGCCAATATTACAATGTTTTATCTACCTTCACAAAAGAACTGCAATCACTGCATGTACTAATAAAGGACCATACAAATATTTTACTATTTTAACCTTCTGTGACTACTTATGGCAAAATCCAGCACAATCAAATTTCACATACCAGATTTTTCTGTCTGGAATCTAAAGATTTTTCAAAGTCTTTCTGTTCATTCATCAGAAGATTAAGCTGGTCCAATCTGTTTGTGTTGTCTTTAATTAATGATGTTATTCTGGCCTTTTTATCTCTGATTTTCTCCTAAAAATGTTTTTACAGTGATCCATCATACATAATAAATGTAGTGTGATATAGACATACAACAAATTTCAATTACAAGTTCCTAAAGAAAGCAATTTTTTAGTTTCTTTGAATTTTTAAGCAGCAAAAATTTCTTTTACCATTTCTCTCTAATACTATGGCTGCAGACCGTAGTGGGTAACGTGTTTGGAGAGTGCCACGCTCCTTGCTCGATAAAGACCCCTTTTGTAGATTTTGAAAAAGAGTAGGCTTGTCATAGCCGTTACAAAAGGCTAAATTCTCTGCCCCTATCCAAAACTCTATACTTTTCCAGTGGCATACTAAATTGTGTTCCCTGCGTCCCATCCACCCCTTTTTTCGTTGATAAATTGTTTGTTAACTTGTTTTCGTCCTGAAAATAACTAAAATACTACTCGCTAGACGTAAAGCAAACATCCAATTAATCAATCTACAAAACTTAACATTTTCAATAAATCAACAAAAGAGTTGTATAAAACTTTACTGCCAAAGCAATGGCCGTTACTAATCTGAATCTTTGCCAGAAATACACAACATCTTACATCCCATTCCACTAGCTCTTCTGAACACTGTATCTCTGTCATTCTCAATTTCTCCTTTAGTTCCTCTATAGCCCTGTTCACAGTAATAGTTTCCAATTTTTCAAGGTCAACAATGCAACCAAATTTAGCAACCATCATCTCATTGGTTTGTTCTTCCATTTCAGTGATTTTTGCATCAAATATTTTTCTGTCTTTTATTAAAGTAACATGTGTCTTTCTTGACTCTCTGGAAAAAAAAAGACATTCAATCACTAATACTTCACTTAACAGCTTTCCAAGAAAATACACCTAGTGAGGCCAGAATTGTTTTCATTTTTGCTGATGGAAAAAATGTATCTGAATTTGAAACAGTCCTCATTCAAAAATAGTTAAAATTTCATAGCTGGACCCTGAATTATCAGTGGCATTTTACCTATGTTATTTTCTCCATGGTAAGCCCTTAGTCGCTTGCTTGTAAGGTTAACCATCATATTTTAGTACAGATGTTTAATTTGTGTGTTCTTTTTAAATCTGTATGTAGAATGATCATTAGTAAATGTTTCAGATTATTCTGGTCTTCAGTGGCCAGGGTAAGGGTACTAACTAATACTGATCACGTTCCTGTCAACAATGAGGTTGCTGGTTTTGAGACTGACTGCAGGAAGGGTATGCTTGACTCTGGCTTCCTACTACTCATTTAACAACTGGATGCCACAATATAGCAGAAAAATTGCAGAAAGTGGCATTACATACCATTCAAAGAATCAAAGGAACAAACAAGTCACATATATGTATATATTAAGTGGTATTAAGTCGTTATGGTTGTACCTAATTTCTGCTGCAAAAAATGTTTCCCTTGACTAATTACATTTATTATGGGGAATATCAAAACTCTGACTTATTTTTAACTTCCTTACCAAGCTACCTACATGCCATACCTATAACCATAAAATTTTGAAACTTTTTGAAATACAGTCGAACTTCAGTAGCTCGAACACCCGGGATTTCTCGAACACCTATCAAAGTACGGAACTTTCCCCCTATATGATCAATGTTAAAATTGCTTCAATTTCTTGAAAACTCGAACTAAATCAGCAGTCCCAATACTAAAAATCTATTGAAAAAACCACGAATAACTCGAACTAAAATTATTGACAGCTTGCACGACTAATTGGTCGTACAAGGTGTAAAGATCGAAGCCATACCTGTAAAATGCCAAGCTTGACCTTTAATGATATAATCCCTAATAATTAACCTAATGTCCTTCAAATTGGTTTTTGTGTACGCCATTGTAGGCAAATTTGTTGAAATAGGTTTTAATTAATTAAATTGCTATCAAATCCGAATCGAGGTCACTGACACAATTACGTAATGCAATAATACTTATCAATCCTTGTGCACAAAATTAAACAAGAAATATAACGGCAAGCAGTTGTATTTAAATAAAAACAAAAATACGTACTAAAAAGATTTATATATAAAACGCAATGAAGAAAAACAATTTTATTAATCCAATGTAACACAGGAAATAAACTAAAATATTTAAACCGATATCGATTCCCGTTCGCACATGAATCATTTCCGGACATCACAAGCCCCGGTTTCTCAAACTATTTTTGTCGGCCCCTTCGAGTTCGAGCCATCGAAGTTCGACTGTATATATATTTGTTCTCGGATGACCTCTTAACTTGTTATCAATGTCCAAAAGAAGGTACAGCTTAAATTTGGGACAAAAATTTTATCCAGACTCAGAATCATGCCATTTGAAATGTCTAAGTTTAACAAAGGACTCAATGGACAATTTTTCAACATGTTGTTTTTGGCAATTGAACTTTTTCATAGTTTAACAAAGGACCCCATGGAAAATTTTTCCACATGTTGTTTTTGTCAATTGAACTTATTCATAGTTTAACAAAGGACCCCATGGAAAATTTTTCAACATGTTGTTTTTGGCAATTGAACTTATTCATAGTTTAACAAAGGACTCAATGGACAATTTTTCAACATGTTGTTTTTGTCAATTGAACTTATTCATAGTTTAACAAAGGACTCAATGGACAATTTTTCAACATGTTGTTTTTGTCAACTGAACTTATTCATAGTTTAACAAAGGACCCCATGGAAAATTTTTCAACATGTTGTTTTTGGCAATTGAACTTATTCATAGTTTAACAAAGGACCCCATGGAAATTTTTCCACATGTTGTTTTTGTCAACTGAACTTATTCATAGTTTAACAAAGGACTCAATGGACAATTTTTCAACATGTTGTTTTTGTCAATTGAACTTGTTCATAGTTTAACAAAGGACCCCATGGAAAATTTTTCAACATGTTGTTTTTGTCAACTGAACTTATTCATAGTTTAACAAAGGACCCCATGGAAAATTTTTCAACATGTTGTTTTTGTCAATTGAACTTATTCATAGTTTAACAAAGGACCCCATGGAAAATTTTTCAACATGTTGTTTTTGGCAATTGAACTTATTCATAGTTTAACAAAGGACCCCATGGAAATTTTTCAACATGTTGTTTTTGTCAATTGAACTTATTCATAGTTTAACAAAGGACCCCATGGAAAATTTTTCCACATGTTGTTTTTGTCAACTGAACTTATTCATAGTTCAACAAAGGACCCCATGGAAAATTTTTCCACATGTTGTTTTTGTCAACTGAACTTATTCATAGTTTAACAAAGGACCCCATGGAAAATTTTTCCACATGTTGTTTTTGTCAATTGAACTTATTCATAGTTTAACAAAGGACCCCATGGAAAATTTTTCCACATGTTGTTTTTGGCAATTTAACTTATTCATAGTTTAACAAAGGACCCCATGGACAATTTTTCAACATGTTGTTTTTGTCAATTGAACTTATTCATAGTTTAACAAAGGACCCCATGGAAATTTTTTCACATGTTGTTTTTGTCAATTGAACTTATTCATAGTTTAATTAAGGACCCCATGGAAATTTTTCAACATGTTGTTTTTGTCAATTGAACTTATTCATAGTTTAACAAAGGACTCAATGGACAATTTTTCAACATGTTGTTTTTGTTAATTGAACTTATTCATAGTTTAACAAAGGACCCCATGGAAAATTTTTCAACATGTTGTTTTTGTCAACTGAACTTATTCATAGTTTAACAAAGGACCCCATGGAAAATTTTTCAACATGTTGTTTTTGTCAATTGAACTTATTCATAGTTTAACAAAGGACCCCATGGAAAATTTTTCAACATGTTGTTTTTGGCAATTGAACTTATTCATAGTTTAACAAAGGACCCCATGAAAATTTTTCAACATGTTGTTTTTGTCAATTGAACTTATTCATAGTTTAACAAAGGACCCCATGGAAATTTTTCCACATGTTGTTTTTGTCAACTGAACTTATTCATAGTTTAACAAAGGACCCCATGGAAAATTTTTCCACATGTTGTTTTTGTCAAGTGAACTTATTCATAGTTTAACAAAGGACCCCATGGAAAATTTTTCCACATGTTGTTTTTGTCAATTGAACTTATTCCTAGTTTAACAAAGGACTCCATGGAAAATTTTTCCACATGTTGTTTTTGGCAATTTAACTTATTCATAGTTTAACAAAGGACCCCATGGACAATTTTTCAACATGTTGTTTTTGTCAATTGAACTTATTCATAGTTTAACAAAGGACCCCATGGAAATTTTTTCACATGTTGTTTTTGTCAATTGAACTTATTCATAGTTTAACAAAGGACCCCATGGAAATTTTTCAACATGTTGTTTTTGTCAATTGAACTTATTCATAGTTTAACAAAGGACCCCATGGAAAATTTTTCAACATGTTGTTTTGTCAATTGAACTTATTCATAGTTTAACAAAGGACCCCATGGAAATTTTTCAACATGTTGTTTTTGTCAATTGAACTTATTCATAGTTTAACAAAGGACCCCATGGAAAATTTTTCAACATGTTGTTTTTGTCAATTGAACTTATTCATAGTTTAACAAAGGACCCCATGGACAATTTGTCAACATGTTGTTTTTGGCAATTGAACTTATTCATAGTTTAACATAGGACTTTCTAAAAAAAAAATTTAGCTGCAACAACCTATAATGTCCAATGTTGAAAGCATTTTATTACATTTTACCAAGCAGACCTGGTAAGATTTAACAATCTGTGAGATTAACATTGATGACTTACTTCATCTGTTTTTTCTGTAGCTGTTTTTCGTGTTCTAGTTCTTTAATTCTCTGCTGTAGTCTAGCTACACCATTAGATTCAAACACTAAGGTCTGTGACAGATCCTGTGGTAATACTCCATTGATCATGTACTGTATCTGATGAAGTTTGAGGGTCACTACCACATCTAACTCGTTTAACTTCTGCTGTTTCTCTAACTACAAACAACAATAGAAAGAATGTGTTAGGTAAAATGGAGAATTCATAAGATATACTGTAAGTTTACATGTATAATATTGCATTTTGATCTATAATAAAACTTTATTATGCAAGTTTTACCAATAAAACAAACCAGAACCATGGTGTTTTCCTTATCAGCCCCATTATCATACTGAAACTCCTAATATTGGCCTTGAAACAGGATGATACCGGGGCCAATATAGTACAGGGAGTGCTCAAATCTGTTTCTTTGGATTTTAAACTGACTTATTTTAAAACACCTGGTTCTTATGTTTAATTAAAGCCATTATATAAACACAAGCCTTACAATTAAGAATTGAATCCATTCTTTTGAAGTTTCATTTATGTATGAAATCGCTGACCGAAGCACATTTTCAATGAAGCACTACCGATGATGAAAATGTGCTTCAGTCAACGCTTTCATATGTCATAGAAACTTCAAAATTATACATTCAATTCTTATATTTACATTTTATTTCATTTAAACAAATGCTGGGGTCCTGATTTAAATCGTGCACAATGTATTTGTATTGATATAAATAATTCCGCATTGTTTGTTAACTGTGGACATTGTCAAGGAAGCACGTGATCCTCATGGCTACAGGTTTCATTGAGAAATGCAAAGAATGATTCTACATCATCTGTAGCGGTTTGCACCAATATAAATCTTGGATATTGATGAAAGACATACGTAATGTAAATATTTACTCAACAATGTTAAATTAATATAATATATGACATCAATTTTGTATTAATAATTGGGGAAGTAAAGTTGGAGAATAAAGGTAATTAAAAAAAAACCCTACCTACCAACATAATTATTTTGATGCCAGTCAGGAAATAGCAAACAATCAAGAACATTAGAGCAAGGCACAATAACTATTTATTTGCTCTGGTGATATTCATCAGGCACTAGATTCATTATTACATATGAAGTGTTATACATATAATTATAGACTGACCTGGAATGCTTCAAGGTCATTTTGTGCTGTCTTCAGTGCTGAAATGATGACCTTCAGTTTTTTATTCATACTTTCTAATTCCTTTTTCAACAACTCATTGTTCTTTTTCTCCTCAGTTAAAGCTTCCTCTATATCTAACCTCTTCTCTCTCATCGCACATGTATTATCATACAATGCCTGGAAAAAAGTTTTAATATCACTTTCAGTAAAGCACACAATGGATTTTTGTAAAAACTTTCCTAAAAATGCATACTAATTATCAAATACCTGCTTTGTTTTTGCAGATAATTTAAATGTCTTGACTTATCAAATTTTAATGTTAGCCACCATTTTATGACAAATGCAAATAACAAATTATAAAAGTATCAATGTTTATATTTATTTATACACAGCATTATACCTGGTCACAACCGGGAGGACAGATGTCAAGGTCATATCCTCCTAAATCATCATCGGATTC
Organism: Limnoperna fortunei; assembly: GCA_944474755.1. NCBI lineage: Eukaryota > Metazoa > Mollusca > Bivalvia > Mytilida > Modiolidae > Limnoperna > Limnoperna fortunei. Next base: position 108,979,045 of record OX104112.1, on the reverse strand, counting down.
ATCTTCATCTTCATCCCATTCTGAATCATCGTCAGAATCATCATCACTCTCCTCTTCTTCATCTACAATGTATTCAGTAATATACGATTGAAGCAATATGTAATCATATGCAATGTACAATATTTATATGGCATGCCAGGTCAATATGTAATCATATGCCATGTACAATATTTATATGGCATGCCAGGTCAATATGTAATCATATGCCATGTACAATATTTATATGGCATGCCAGGTCAATATGTAATCATATGCCATGTACAATATTTATATGGCATGCCAGGTCAACTATTTATTGCTGATTTATTCAGAAATGCATAGCAACATATCCAATAACACTGATGAATCATTAAAAGTCACTGATCATCTACATATATCAACTTTTAGGCCAAAATAATTCCAACACCTTTTTCAGTTTTCATAAATATTTAAACCTGATACATAAAATTGGTAGCCACATTATCTAAACCAGATAAATAAACAGGAAAGTTGTATTAAAGTAATATTGTAAAAATAGGGTTTCCTATTCATAATTTATAAATATGTAGTATAATTATTTTAAGTCGTACATAGGACTGCCAAGAAATGTTATTCCCTGTCCTGGGTTACATCGCGTGTGTGCCAGTGTAAATGTTTGATTATTCCCTGTCGTGGGTTACATGGAGTGTGTGCCAGTGTATATTCTTGGCAGTAAATACCTACCATCCTCTGATACTTTTTTCTTGGCTCTTTTGATCTTTTTCTTGTAAACTTTTGTAAGATATTCTGCCCACTGATTTTTCTCTCCCAATAAAGCTAAGAACTGTGCGTTTAATGCTCGATCTTTCTCTCCCAATTTCTCTATTTCTTTTTTCTTAAGTTCAATCTTTCCAGTTATATCTACAATCTATATGAAAAAGATGAAGTAAAAAGCTTAATAGTTGTTATCATATAAATACTAAAAATATTAGTCAAATCCACAAGATAATGGAAGACTGGTTTATTACACTGGTACTGTGTACACTGATTGTGCTTTAGTCTGACAAAACGGTACCAGGAGAAAACAGGATATTTAAAAGAAATAACAGATGAATTAACATATAAAACTGTCTTGTCTAAATATGGTTTGATAGTATTTTTTGTAGTGATATTTGACAGCTGATCTTTAAATATTGGCACAGGGAAATTTTTTTAATACTGGACCAATAATATCAAATGAGAAATAATTGTTCGGTTTCATGAACACTAACAGATTTGTTGTAACAAAGTTCTCTTATTTGGTTTTAACTTATGAATACACTAAATATCTGTATTATTTGAACCATAGTTTGTTCATGAATCTGTTCTATTTTACCTTATTTTGCATATCAATTCTCTCATTGGCTTTGCTAGTTACTTTCTCTGCCAACAAGTCTTCTCTCTTCTCATATTCCTTCAACAAAACTAACTCCTCAAATAATGTCACTTGTCTGAAAACATTGGAAATCTATAAGTATTAATATATTGTAACATCCATCTTGAGATATTCCTTCTTTAGATGTGGTTTGTTTGATGATATAGACAAATTGTAAAAAATACTTTTACAAATTTTCTACATATTTTAAAGATCCAATTTTTCTGGAGATTTTGAGAAAAAGTCAAATTACCTGATGAGAGTTTTTGATGTCTGGCAGAAAAATTGGCAATGACTGTCAATTATGGTTGGGGTTAAACTCAGACTCAAATTCACACCAGTGACATGGTTTTGATCAATAGTATACACAAACCACTCAGCAAAAAAGGCTCACTAACTATCAAACATTAACCTAAGTTAAGTGTTGTGACGGCTAATCGAAGTATATGGTTTTAACAGCTTATAAACATTTACCTCAGATCAGCATTTTTCATGACAATATCCAATTTGAATTTTTCGTGTCTTAGAATTCTTAATTCAGCATCAAAGTTTGTCACTAATTCTTGAATCCTTTTCAATAATCTGTCTTGTTCATACAACATTTTAATGTCTTCTGTTTGTTTTAGTTCTATTTCCAAGGGAGTTAACTCCACATCTTCCAAAACTTCACTAGAATCACTCTCTGTCTTTGGTTTGGCTTCACTCATCCGCCTTACCATAGGAGTGGGTGATGCAGCCTGAGAACAAATCATAGTTATATCAGACATTAACAACACATACATTTGGGAGAAATTACATAAATAGTAAGGCGATGTAACAGAATGTGGGTAATATCAACATTGTTTCCATTATACATTCAGAAAGCCTTTCTTTGAAGTCCAACATAGATGCAGTAAAATCATTATAAAGGTCTTTATAATGAGTCTTGTGATGACTAGCATATTACAAAAACCTTCATGATATCTAAATCAACACATTGACTGAATACTTGTTTAAATGTTATGTATATAAGTACATGAAATAAAAATTCCCTCGTATTCCGTTTTGCATGAAAATATAGTTTTTCTAACAGAACCTGTGATCTTTATATTTTATGGATATTTTATGTTTAAGGTAAGCACAACAAATAAAAAACCCAGCAGTTTCAATTTTTTTGGTAATACAATGTATTAAAACTAATAATGCATTTTAAATTTTAATTTTTATTTTAGAAGTTCCATAATAAAAGAATCAGTTTCCTGTTTTTGGTTTGGCTTTATCATACACCTTGCCCTTGGAGTTCTGTCTGTAAACAATTAATGATATAAACAATCACCTTCATGTCTCCAGAACCTAAAGCACCAAGGTACGAACTAACAACTTCAGTGTTGATAATTAACAGAAGATGATTAACTACGTGAATCACTATGCCACGGAGGCCACATTTTGGTATCAAGAATTAACAAACAAAACCAACTACCTTAGTGTCTCCAGAGCCGAAACCACCAAATCCTCCAAAGCCACCAGACGATGAACCTTTGGCCGCTTTCTGTTTCTGATCAAATTCTTTCTTGAATTTGATCAATGTTTCTCTTGTGTATTCCAATTTCCTGTAAGATTTACATATATATTATCATTGTATAAAACAAAGTGATTGAAAATACATAATTTTTTTTTATTTCCCCCATTAGAAGAAGCCACTAGTCTGAAATATTGGTAAACCATTGACAAAAGCTACACTGATAGCTGAAATATAAAATGATCCCTTTATGGAGATATACTGTGTTAGAATATTAGCCAGACATTTAAACCATTAAAACAGATGACAAAAGCCATGAACCTTACCTTTCTGGCATCTCATTGATGTGCATCTCCGGTATGGGTGGTATAAGTTTACGATTTGTTTCTTCTAACTTTGCATGAACTTCTTTTAAATTCTGAACAATGTCTCTGATTTCTTCTATAATTCTTATCTTCTTATCTCTCAATGACAGCAGCTTCAGATTGAAGTTGTATTTGTATTCATGAATCTGAAAGAGATAACACATATCAAATCAAGAAAATTTTAAAATACACACATAATTGACTGTTTACTGTTTAAATTCAAATTTTGGAAATTTTATAAACTGAATGCAACAAGAACATCAAATCAGACTAGCAAGGCCAAAGCACAGTTTAGCAGACTTCAAACATTTTGAATCCAGTAATCTTCTGCATAATATATATGTTTTATCGTATGGCAGGGAATCTTGGAAACAAATGATCCAGGATGACTTTGACAATAGATGCCTAAGAAAGATCATCATAGTCTGAATGTTCAACACACAGTTTCCAAGATATAAGAGCATGTATGAGACAAAAAAAGACCTAACTCAAACTTCACATTTCTAATATTCAGTCTAAGACAGGATAGCAAGATACAACAAAAACAAACAGGATAAAATAAAGAACATAAACCACACACTAGTTATATCAAAAATATTGTACTGGCTTTAAACAGGTTAAAGGGATCCTAACTTTAAGGAGTTATAATTGGAAGGTTCATTGATTTTAATAGTATTTAATGCCACTTTCAGCAATATTTCAGCTATATCCTAATGTCCAAAACTTAACACCCCAACAATCAGAAGAAAAACTGGCAATCCTTGTCAATTAAGATTTAGGTCACAGTAAGGGTCGAACCTGCAACCTGAGTGTAGACATGGGAGTAGATAACTAACTACCTTAACCAAAGATTAAAATTGGCAGGTCGTTTCCTAGGTCAGCATGGCATCCAAAACGGCAGAAATCAACAGAATATTCAGCACAGAACTACAGGATAAAACCCCACATACCCCTAGGTCAGCATGGCATCCAAAACGGCAGAAATCAACAGAATATTCAGCACAGAACTACAGGATAAAACCCCACATACCCCTAGGTCAGCATGGCATCCAAAACGGCAGAAATCAACAGAATATTCAGCACAGAACTACAGGATAAAACCCCACATACCCCTAGGTCAGCATGGCATCCAAAACGGCAGAAATCAACAGAATATTCAGCACAGAACTACAGGATAAAACCCCACATACCCAGTATCAGGAAATTTGCTATAAGTGACATATTTATAATTTTCTTTATCTGTTTTCTAGGTCACACATTTACATATAAAAAACAAACCAACAACTCATGGTAAATTGCTTGTAGAAGCATGAAGGTGACTTACAAGATCTTTAAGTATAAGGAGTCTCCCTCTGGCCTTTTCTACATTCATCCTGAGATGATCCGGTACAATATAATCCTTAGCTGTCTTTAGATTGAAGTATCCCATGTTATCCTTAGCTTCCTTAATAGATGCCACATCTTTAGGATCTTCAAAGTCATCATCCGGCTTGGTGTGGTATAACTCGTCCCACTAAACACATATTTTGGTTTATTTTTATATGTACACAATGATTCTAAATTTTATCTAACACATACCTATATTTTTATTTTAAAAGTATCCTTAAAAACATAAATAACATAATTTGTTTAAAACAAAAGTTGACACCCTATCCATCCCACTTTTTATTAACTGACATTTCCCAATCGTCCCAATAGATAAAAGTTTTGTTAAGTAATTATTATTTATCATATATATAAGACATAGGATTACCTGTGCTTTTCTTTGAGCTCTCTTTTTCTTTTTTTCCTCCACTTTACCAAGAGCTTTAGTAATTCTTTCACCCATGCTACCTTTTAGAGTTGTTGTCGTGGAAACCTTAGCTGAAGGATCCTGTTTTCCTGTTCCCAAATCTGTCAGTCTGGTCTGACCTACAGTACACACAAAATGTATGTCAAAAGTTCAGGTGACCTTACTTGCCAAATCAAAACTAGGAACCTGTGAGCTACTGCTCACTCAGTATACACCTGCTATTCACATCATGGAATTGACTAAGTCGGTAAACAGGAAGTAGACATGCGACAGACCTGAAATTGGTACTTGAAATATAGGACCACATGATAAGGTTACATATATGGTTGTGATAATAAGTAGTTGCTGAGGAAACTGTTATGAAAGTTATGTTGCAGACAGAAGGACAGAAAGACGGAAGGTGGGGATATAATAAAATGGGTCAAGGTGACCTTACTTCTACTAAATCAAAATAATAAGGGTCAAGGTGACATGACTTCTACCAATCAAAATAACAAGGGTCAACATAAAGTTCTACCAAGTCAAAATAACCAGGGTCAACATGACTTTCTACCAAATCAAAATAACAAGGGTCAACATAAAGTTCTACCAAGTCAAAATAACCAGGGTCAACATGACTTTCTACCAAATCAAAATAACAAGGGTCAAGGGGACCTTACTTCTACCAAACAAAACAACAAGGGTCAAGGGGACCTTACTTCTACCAAACAAAATAACAAGGGTCAAGGGGACCTTACTTCTACCAAATCAAAATAACAAGGGTCAAGGGGACCTTACTTCTACCAAACAAAATAACAAGGGTCAAGGGGACCTTACTTCTACCAAACAAAATAACAAGGGTCAAGGGGACCTTACTTCTACCAAACAAAATAACAAGGGTCAAGGGGACCTTACTTCTACCAAACAAAATAACAAGGGTCAAGGGGACCTTACTTCTACTAAATCAAAATAACAAGGGTCAACGTGACGTTCTACCAAATCAAAATAACAAGGGTCAACATGACGTTCTACCAAATCAAAATAATAAGGGTCAAGGGGACCTTACTTCTATCAAATTAAAATAACAAGGTTCAAGTCAACCTTACTTCTACCAAATTTAAATAACAAGGGTCAACGTGACCTGCTGCCAAATCAAAATAACAACTTCAACCAAATCAAAATAATAAGGGTCAAGGTGACCTTTCTTCTATCAAATTAAAATAACAAGGTTCAAGGCAACCTTACTTCTACCAAATTTAAATAACAAGGGTCAACGTGACCTGCTGCCAAATCAAAATAACAACTTCGACCAAATCAAAATAACAAGGGTTAGGGGGATCTTACTTCTACCAAACAAAATTACAATGGTCAAGGTGACCTTGCTTCTACCAAACAAAATAACAAAAAAAAGGGTCAAGGTAAACTTTAATTCTACTAAATAAAAAAATAACCATGGTTACAGTGACCTGGATATTGTACCTGTGAGGAGTTCTCTTGTTGGGTCTCGAGTCAAATCATCTAGTGTCAAGTTCGTCTTTCTTCTCTCAAATTCTGCCTTCATGTGGTAGAAATCATCTGATAATTTGGCAGCTCTAAAACTGGATATCTCGTGTGGTGTGTTGAAGGCTATCACAACTATCCGTTCACATTCTACCACATCTTTGTACCTGTATTTATACATTTATATTTTCATCAGAAATTTAAATCTCATTTATAAAGTCAACTAAGCAGTCAACCAATAAAATAATTGTTTATTTCATATTAGATATCAATATACAGAGATTTTTCCACATTATGGGTTACAGTGGTTAAAACGTTTTAAATAAGACTTTGTCCCTTGACTAACAGTTCATCACTTTATAAAAATTACTCTGAATAAATATTTATCCACTTTTCTATATTTAAGGATTGTTTTCAATGGCTGGTTAGATTATTGGACATAGACGACTTTGGGTCGGTCGCGAATAAAGCTATACCTTTTTCTTAATTTCTCTAGAGCTATTCTTTGTTTCTCAGATTCCCAAGCAAGTTCTTTTCTTACAATTGTTATTCTTTCATCTCTTTGTTTTTGTAATTCTTCTTTAATTTCTCTATCCATTTCAAATTCCTGAAAATAATCATAATGAAAAAAAAAGTTCTAAAAATAGTATTACTATACCCAATCAAATCACATTTAGTGAAGATTTGTCTATATATGTAAATGACTGAATTTGTTTTAATGGAACTTTCTGCAATTTGTCATCTATATCATTGTAATTTATTGGCCAATACATTGAATTACATAATTGAATTGGTTTTAACAGAGCATCAGCCATTTTGCTGTTCTTGCTATAACTAGTTTTATTCGGCAGAATAAGAAGTACTTGAACAACTGGATACCTGGTAAACTATATATCACCACATACATGAGATATAAACAAATGTGTCTGATCATGAGAGCTTTTGATTCCAGTTTAACATAAAACAAAGGTGTTCTACTTTAAAAGTTAAAAATTAAAATGCAATTTCTTACCTCTTTCTTCAGCTGCAGATGACTGGGTAAAGTTTCATTTTTTTCCAATAATCCTTTAAATTGTCGTCTGAATTTAGAAATTTGTCTTCGAACTTCTCTCTTCTTTTCCTCTGCTAGTTTCATCATCTTATCGTACTCTGCTTTCTGTTTTGCATCTTCAATACTGCAAATAAAGACTTGTTTACTTAAAATCTGGTCATGAAAACAAGATATTAACAATCTTGTAAATACTAGTGATACCCCACTTTCCCAAAAATTTTGCATGTATGTGTAAAAATCAAAGTATTCAGAAAACATGAAGTAGATGACCAAGGAGCATGAAATGGATATACACCATATGGTACTGTAGGATAAAGCTATATGCAAAACATCAGACTTCTGTATCCTATAAGGAGGGAAATTTTTGTTACTGATGGACCGATGGACAACTGTAAAACAGTATACCCCTCTTCTTTGAAGTGGGGGTATAATTAGTAAGTTTAAACAGGAATCGAAGCGGTCCCAATGATGGAAGTCAGTTCTCAATAAATAAAGGGGAACATTACCTGTAAGCTGAAGGATCATCAATATCATCTCCTATCTTGTCATCATCTTTCTTCTGTAAAAAAATATTTGGAAAATTCTACATACAATCATTTATTATGAACACAGCTATAAAATGTCACAAAGTATCCGCTGTAAAGTTAACATTATTTATTGTGGCCTCTACCTTGGATTTCTGTATATACAATGTAAGCAACCCAATAATTTTTATCTATGTTAACTCAAACAGAACCATGGATCAATGAATATTTTGGTTTTACTTGGCTATTTCATGACTTGAGGACTACTGTTCCTAATCTTTATCTGGTGGAAATATCTAAGATATCAGTGTAATCTTCTGCTTTGTAGTCCCCTACTGGGCTTCACTGAAGGGGACTATAGGTTTGCACTCTGTCCATCAGTCAGTGCACACTGAAGGGCACTATAGGTTTGCACTCTGTCCGTCAGTCAGTGCACCACATATATGTTTTCAACTTTTTTTAGAAATGCTTCCAGATATTCAGCTGATATTTGGTATTTGAGTCAACCATAATAAGTTATAGTTCAAGTTTAAATATTGTTTTGGTCCAATGAAATTATGTCCCTTATCTAAATGCTTGCAGATATTGAGCTGATGTTTGGTATGAGAGTAAACTATGATGAATTACAGATTAAGTATGAAAATCATTCCAGTCCAATAATTTTTGATGAAATTATTGCTCTTGGACTTCATTCTTATATAGCAATGTTTAAAACAGAAAATCAGGCTACAAGTTTATCAATATCAGACATCCCTCTAACCAAAAAATACGTAACTTTTTTCATTATCAATAAAAAAATTTTAAAAGTCAACCAATTTTAGTTTTATTATGGACTGACCTTGGCTGATGGTAGTTTGGCTTTGGCTTCAGCTACTTTCTTATCAATATTTTCCTGAGTCATGACATCAAACATAAAGAAGTTACCGTCAGCTCCTACTGACAACAAATGTAAAGAATCATATCCTAGTTTGACACCTGTAGAATGGCCGTAGGTATTGTCATGTACATTGAGTTTCCAGGACTGGCTAATGGTGGCGATGTCATACTCTATATCTAAACTGTGTATTCTGATGGCTCCATCGTTCATACCAAAGATCACCTGTTTACCATTGGCACTGAAACATAAAGGGTTTTGTTAAATGCTTAGACATTTGTTTTACATTACATTTATATATATACTATAAATAATTTGTTTTGTGGGAATGGTTTTCTCAGTGTTAGTATTGCATCATGTCCTCTGCTAATAATGTTTTTAATTCTGAATCATCTTTAGTAAACTTGAAGTATCCATGTTTCCAAGAAGGGAATGCTGACAGCGTATATGAATTTGAAACCATTGTAGTTCATGACTACTTTGAATGAAATGTAAGCCCTGTCCCTAAATTGTAGATTATTACACTGTTGCAAAGTGTCCTTAGAAAATGTTAATAATATGTATGAAAATGGACAGTGTAGTGATAATGTCAATATTGTTGTATAGTGGATTCCACTTAATTGCATTAGACTTTAAAACACAAAACCATTTCTTATACTCCCCATGTTAAAAATTTCTGCTAATAGCATGAACAATATGAAGTAATTAAAAAATGTCTGCTTATTGCATAAAATTATCCAGAAATGGACTATTTACTGCTCAAAAACTGACACTTTCGTAATGAGGTAATAACGTGTCTTGCACAAGAATTATCAAAACATGTTTTGAAAGCCTTCTTTTATATTATAATTGTTTTAAAAATAATTAAGGTTTTAGAAAAGATTCACCTGAATTGTTTTATGTATCAACACAGCTTTTAATTAGACAATAAAGTGAAAACTTTATATTTTCTGTTAAAAAAATGTTAATCTGTTAACTGCATATTCCTGTTAATTGCATATTTTCTGTGACAAATTGGTTATGCAATTAAGAGGAATCTACTGTAGTAAGATGAAATGAAAATGTCAAAAATTTGAGATAAATTTTAATATAATCACTAACAACTTTACAAGGACTACAAAACAGTATGGACACAGAGAATACAAAAAAATATTATTTTATCTCTTTAAACACACTGATAATTCTGAGCTCTACCTTATGTGACAACACCACAAAGTAACAGTCTAAGAACAGGTGAGCTCTACCTTATGTGACGACAACACAAAGTAACAGTCTAATAACAGGTGAGATCTACCTTATGTGACGACAACACAAAGTAACAGTCCAATAATAGGTGAGCTCTACCTTATGTGACGAAAACACAAAGTAACAGTTTAATAACAGGTGAGCTCTACCTTATGTGACGACAACACAAAGTAACAGTCTAATAATAGGTGAGCTCTACCTTATGTGACGACAACACAAAGTAACATTTTAATAACAGGTGAGCTCTACCTTATGTGACGACAACACAAAGTAACATTTTAATAACAGGTGAGCTCTACCTTATGTGACGACAACACAAAGTAAAAGTCCAATAACAGGTGAGCTCTACCTTATGTGACGACAACACAAAGTAAAAGTCCAATAACAGGTGAGCTCTACCTTATGTGATGACAACACACAGTAACAGTCTAATAACAGGTGAGCTCTACCTTATGTGATGACAACACAAAGTAACAGTCTAATAACAGGTGAGATCTACCTTATGTGATGACAACACAAAGTAACAGTCCAATAACAGGTGAGATCTACCTTATGTGATGACAACACAAAGTAACAGTCCAATAACAGGTGAGCTCTACCTAATGTGACAACAACACACAGTAACAGTCTAATAACAGGTGAGCTCTACCTTATGTGATGACAACACACAGTAACAGTCTAATAACAGGTGAGCTCTACCTTATGTGATGACAACACAAAGTAACAGTCTAATAATAGGTGAGCTCTACCTTATGTGACGACAACACAAAGTAACAGTCTAATAACAGGTGAGATCTACCTTATGTGACAACAACACAAAGTAACATTTTAATAACAGGTGAGCTCTACCTTATGTGACGACAACACAAAGTAAAAGTCCAATAACAGGTGAGCTCTACCTTATGTGATGACAACACACAGTAACAGTCTAATAACAGGTGAGCTCTACCTTATGTGACAACAACACACAGTAACAGTCTAATAACAGGTGAGCTCTACCTTATGTGACGACAACACAAAGTAACAGTCTAATAATAGGTGAGCTCTACCTTATGTGACGACAACACAAAGTAACAGTCCAATAACAGGTGAGATCTACCTTATGTGACGACAACACAAAGTAACAGTCTAATAATAGGTGAGCTCTACCTTATGTGACGACAACACAAAGTAACATTTTAATAACAGGTGAGCTCTACCTTATGTGACGACAACACAAAGTAAAAGTCCAATAACAGGTGAGCTCTACCTTATGTGATGACAACACAAAGTAACAGTCCAATAACAGGTGAGATCTACCTTATGTGATGACAACACAAAGTAACAGTCCAATAACAGGTGAGCTCTACCTTATGTGACAACAACACACAGTAACAGTCTAATAACAGGTGAGCTCTACCTTATGTGACGACAACACACAGTAACAGTCTAATAACAGGTGAGCTCTACCTTATGTGATGACAACACACAGTAACAGTCTAATAATAGGTGAGATCTACCTTATGTGATGACAACACAAAGTAACAGTCCAATAACAGGTGAGATCTACCTTATGTGATGACAACACAAAGTAACAGTCCAATAACAGGTGAGCTCTACCTTATGTGACGACAACACACAGTAACAGTCTAATAACAGGTGAGCTCTACCTTATGTGACGACAACACACAGTAACAGTCTAATAACAGGTGAGCTCTACCTTATGTGATGACAACACACAGTAACAGTCTAATAACAGGTGAGCTCTACCTTATGTGATGACAACACAAAGTAACAGTCTAATAATAGGTGAGCTCTACCTTATGTGACGACAACACAAAGTAACATTTTAATAACAGGTGAGCTCTACCTTATGTGACGACAACACAAAGTAAAAGTCCAATAACAGGTGAGCTCTACCTTATGTGATGACAACACACAGTAACAGTCTAATAACAGGTGAGCTCTACCTTATGTGACAACAACACACAGTAACAGTCTAATAACAGGTGAGCTCTACCTTATGTGACGACAACACAAAGTAACATTTTAATAACAGGTGAGCTCTACCTTATGTGACGACAACACAAAGTAAAAGTCCAATAACAGGTGAGCTCTACCTTATGTGATGACAACACACAGTAACAGTCTAATAACAGGTGAGCTCTACCTTATGTGACAACAACACACAGTAACAGTCTAATAACAGGTGAGCTCTACCTTATGTGACAACAACACACAGTAACAGTCTAATAACAGGTGAGCTCTACCTAATGTGACGACAACACAAAGTAACAGTCTAATAACAGGTGAGATCTACCTTATGTGACAACAACACAAAGTAACAGTCCAATAACAGGTGAGATCTACCTTATGTGACGACAACACAAAGTAACAGTCCAATAACAGGTGAGATCTACCTTATGTGATGACAACACAAAGTAACAGTCTAATAACAGGTGAGATCTACCTTATGTGACAACAACACACAGTAACAGTTTAATAACAGGTGAGATCTACCTTATGTGATGACAACACAAAGTAACAGTCTAATAACAGGTGAGCTCTACCTTATGTGATGACAACACACAGTAACAGTCTAATAACAGGTGAGATCTACCTTATGTGACGACAACACAAAGTAACAGTCTAATAACAGGTGAGCTCTACCTTATGTGATGACAACACACAGTAACAGTCTAATAACAGGTGAGATCTACCTTATGTGACGACAACACAAAGTAACAGTCTAATAACAGGTGAGCTCTACCTTATGTGACGACAACACAAAGTAACAGTTTAATAACAGGTGAGCTCTACCTTATGTGACGACAACACAAAGTAACAGTCCAATAACAGGTGAGCTCTACCTTATGTGATGACAACACAAAGTAACAGTCTAATAACAGGTGAGATCTACCTTATGTGACGACAACACAAAGTAACAGTCCAATAACAGGTGAGCTCTACCTTATGTGATGACAACACAAAGTAACAGTCTAATAACAGGTGAGATCTACCTTATGTGACGACAACACAAATAACAGTCCAATAACAGGTGAGATCTACCTTATGTGACGACAACACAAAGTAACAGTTTAATAACAGGTGAGCTCTACCTTATGTGACGACAACACAAAGTAACAGTCCAATAACAGGTGAGCTCTACCTTATGTGATGACAACACAAAGTAACAGTCTAAAAACAGGTGAGCTCTACCTTATGTGATGACAACACACAGTAACAGTCTAATAACAGGTGAGCTCTACCTTATGTGACAACAACACACAGTAACAGTCTAATAACAGGTGAGCTCTACCTTATGTGACGACAACACAAAGTAACAGTCCAATAACAGGTGAGCTCTACCTTATGTGATGACAACACAAAGTAACAGTCTAATAACAGGTGAGATCTACCTTATGTGACGACAACACAAAGTAACAGTCCAATAACAGGTGAGATCTACCTTATGTGACGACAACACAAAGTAACAGTCCAATAACAGGTGAGATCTACCTTATGTGACGACAACACAAAGTAACAGTCCAATAACAGGTGAGATCTACCTTAAGTGACGACAACACAAAGTAACAGTCCAATAACAGGTGAGATCTACCTTATGTGACGACAACACAAAGTAACAGTCTAATAATAGGTGAGATCTACCTTATGTGACAACAACACAAAGTAACAGTCCAATAACAGGTGAGCTCTACCTTATGTGATGACAACACAAAGTAACAGTCTAAAAACAGGTGAGATCTACCTTATGTGACGACAACACAAAGTAACAGTCCAATAACAGGTGAGCTCTACCTTATGTGATGACAACACAAAGTAACAGTCTAATAACAGGTGAGATCTACCTTATGTGACAACAACACAAAGTAACAGTCTAATAACAGGTGAGCTCTACCTTATGTGACAACAACACAAAGTAACAGTCTAATAACAGGTGAGCTCTACCTTATGTGACAACAACACAAAGTAACAGTCTAATAACAGGTGAGATCTACCTTATGTGATGACAACACAAAGTAACAGTCTAATAACAGGTGAGCTCTACCTTATGTGACGAGGTACATCACTATAGGGTTCATGTAAAATAAGTATAATACCTGAAGTTGATATTGTTAATAGGAATATCATCCGAGTCCAGCACAGGGACATGTCTGAGTGGCTCACCATGCAGTTCTACTGGTACTCCTGCCTTCTCTGCTTCATTCATAAACTTACACTCATACAGGTAACCAGCATCAAAATCACCCTGAAGAAAAAAATGAAACTGTCTTTAAATTATGATAAGTAAAAAGAAAAATCCTGCTGCCTAATGTCAAACTTTATAACAGATCTGTTCTTGTTAAATAGGATTCTAAGATACATATTAAATACAAAATAATTCATGGGAGATACGGTGTTGTACACATTTACAGATGGGGTGGGCCATATGTTGCATTATTTTATACCAAGCAACAGCCCACCCCAGTACAACACCATACTAACCATGAGTTACTTCTGTACAAAAGGAGCCATTTTATTGTTTTGTTTGGCCTATGTATGAGGTTTTATTTTGGCCATTCCATGTTAATTCTCCATCTGTTCTTTGGGAATGTTAAATATTCAGTGTTAAGGTGTTGTAGGGTAACATATTGTATTTGGATATAAAATTTATAAATGTTTTAAAGTTATTCAATAATTTTTCAACACAACTACACCAAGCACAGTCATATTTGAATTTTCAATGTTAAAATAATAGGAATACTTCTATATATCATGATCATACAAAACTTATTGTTGGATTGATACAAAGGCCATTTCTGGACTATTTAAGGGGTATCAGTGCATTTCCTTGGGTACAAATAGGCTGGTTTTTAGAGCTGATTGTTCAAAGCCCATTTCTAGACTATTTTTGAGGTGTTAGTGTGTTTTTCAGTTACCTTTGAAGGTTCCTTTAATTTCAAAATTGTTTATTTGACATGACACCCCAAAAATTACATGTAATATAGCTAAATTTTTCTAATTCTTTAATTAATTAACTAATGCACTCATGTACCATAGAAAGCCAGAATTTGCCCTCCTCACTGTAGAATCCTGTCAGTATAGGGCTAGGTACATCGGGTATATATGGATGCCAATCATCTTTCTCTTTTTTTTCCTCTTCTGAAAAACAAATTAGAATCTGAGTGAAATTTTTTTAAAATAATGTCAACACCACAATTTGATTATTTTTAACCCATAATGAGAAACACAGCATTCCATTTTGTCAATCTACCTGGCTACAATTACTGTTTGATACTGACCAACCTGGAGATATATATGTCTATGACAACCATACTTACCATAAATACATAATATCTAACAGAAGAACTTGGTAAAGTTCATGATTCATGATGTCAAATCTTACTGGATATAACAACATCTATTGGTTTAAAAATTTCCTAGCAATAACCATTTCCTGACAAAATATCTATAACATTTAAAATTTAACCAAAACAACAAATATTGGGGTCAATTTCATAGGTTAAACCAACGACCCAAGAGTAATTATTATTCCTTATTTACAACAATTTTTTTATCAGTAAAAATATTTGAACAGAACATACGTGGTGGTTCATCTCCATGTTCTGATTCTGTCTCCAATCCTCTCTCTATCCTCCTTCTTCTTTCTTCCTCTTCTCGTCTCTTCCTCTCTGCTTCTTCAATTCGCTTTCTCTCCAACTCCTCTTCATGCTAACAACAAAATAAACTACATAAAATGTGACTTACAACCAAATAACTTTATGTACTGTACTAGGTCTGTTAGTTATAGGAAAAACATTTAAAGATACAAAGAGTATTTAGAAATGGTTAGGTCAAGGACGGACAAAACCATGGTAAACACAAAAATGTGGACCAGGGGTCCAGAAAACGGTCCTATTTGCCAGACATGAACCAAATTTAAGCTAAAATATCTGACTTTAATTTAGTCCATCAGATAGCCAAAAGAGTCCTTTTTGTTAACACAATAATATATCAAAAAACATTCTTTGGATTTAATACCTTTAATTTTGGCAAGAGCTAACTATTTTAATATAAAATTCAACTCTAAGGTTATTACATTTCATTTTGACATGTGTTTGCTTTTACACCCATGGTTATTACATGATACAGGTTAAAATCCGTTAAAAAGTCACATGTAAGGGTAGTCATAATCCAGAAAGAAGGGGGTGGTTACGACAAATGGAACAAATCAATGGTCATTTGTAACACAGATAATCAATAACGATAAACTAAGTCATGATAGCAACAGTAAATTGTTTAAGTGATGAGTTTCATCGTGCCATTGTGAATCCCAGGTTAAGTAGCCTTTCTGTCACCCTCCATCAAGTGAATCTGCATAGGAAATACAGGCTGTTGTTTACTTGATACTTAAGAAGATGTATACTACATATGCAGGTGTTGCTGGAATGCTGCGCACAAAACAGAACATTCACAATATCTAATTGACTTACCCTAACTCTAGATTTAATGCTTTTAAATCTGAATTGTTTCATTGGTAACCCAGTAATATGGAATGTATGGGATGTATCAAACTTAGCGCCCTCTGGTGAGTCTATTTCCACAACATAGCCTTCATCACAGAACACCAATAACGAGGACTTTTTCTGAAAAAAAAAAGAAAACATATCAAATTATTTTTCTTCCTTTTTATGTACAAATACAGTAAAACCTCTTATTTGACCTTTGTAGGTAAGTTGTAAAAAAGGTCAACACATATGTTTTATTGTGCGACAAAAAAAAAACAAGTGTGGACTGTGAGCACATTCACAAAGCGATACCCCTAGCTTCACTTTCAAGTCCAATTATCTCCCCTTAATGATATCCAAGGTCAATAAAAATCCTTCATGCACATCTACATATAATGTACTTTCTTTAAGCTAAGTTTCATTAAATTTCATCAAGCAGTTTAGAAGGAGTTGTGCTTACAAGGGATGTGGACAGACAGACAGACAGACATACAGACAGGGTGATTCCTATATACCCCCAAATAAGTTTGTGGGGGTATAATTATAATGATTTACATGTTTATTCATCTGATTAATCTGTATAAGTAAATAATAACTTGTTCTAAATTGTAAAAGGTTAGTTAATTGTTATTAAAGGAGGTGTTAAAATATGTTTAGCAATGCACAATGGTGTAGTTTTGATTTTCCAATTATTCAACTGTAAGTCAACCCCAATCAGCGGTTGTATTTTCCTGTGCTTTGGATTTAACACATTGTTTTGTGCAAGATAAGGGTGCTACCCACTAATAACCTTACATTATGTTTAATGTCTAACTATAGGTCAAGGCCATGTCATATCCAGATTAATTATTGGGGTTAAAGGTCATTTACAAAATGTTTTACAAGATTTAATTAGCTGATATAACATTGTTCTGATGGAAGTTGGTTGGCATTTTCTTGCAACAAACCAAATATTAAGATTAACTGCTTTGCCATTAACCAGCTGATATAATATTGTTTGGATGTTAATTTGCTTGGTGTTTGAAAAATTTTGCCAAAAAAATGAAGTTTGCAATTAAGTTAATCTGACTGAAGCAATCTTATGAAACTTACAAATCTGCTAGGTGACCACTGAAGTTTTCTTACTGGTGCTGGTGTAGAAACAAATCCAATTGGTTCATAAGTCTGTCCTTTGATGGCCATAAAGAAAACTGTATTATCTTCACCCTGTTAGGAGAAATATTCATCTAATACAACATAAATATAAACAAAAATCTTATTGGGTGTTCACCATATCATCTTTCAACAATGAAATGTAAAAGGGAGATAACCCAAAGCCAAACATAGCTTTACAAAGATAACTCAAACATGAACAATCATGGCTTTAAATTGTTAGATATTTGTAAAAGTTATTGTAAATGGTAGATGTGGTAATGATCAATATGTAGGTGCTGTTACAACAAATACTCTCATTGATTATGCAATTGTCTCTCCATTATTGTTTAAATATGTATCATATTTTGATATTGATGTTTATGATCCTATTTTGAGTGATATTCATTGTCCTATTATTATGCATTTTGATAAATTTGAAGCTATAATTGAACCTGAAAATTGTATGTCAAATGATGTTGAAAATGAAAATGTTGTATTTAGATCACGGTGGAAAAATAACAATGCAAATGTATTTGTTGAAAGTTTAAATGATGAAAATATTCAATGATTGTAGAAATGAAGCTAAAGAAAAAACCAAGTGGTCAGTTTATGAAATGTAAACCTTATTTTAACCATGAATGTTTTTTAAAGCGCAAAGAATATCGTAAGTGTAAAAACCTTCATTGGAGGTTACGAAGGGCAGATACAAATGGTAAACTTGTTGCAAGTAGTAGAGAGTATAAGAAAACATTAAATAAAAAATTTAGGGAGTATCAACAGTCTATTATAGATAAGTTAAAGAATTTACGTAAAACTGACCCGAAAGCATATTGGTCTTTATTGAACAAATGTGATAGAAAGTGTAACAACACTGTTAATAAGATTGCTATTGATGTATTACATGATCATTTTAAAAATCTTAATACTGTACATGTCGATGATGTTGACAATGATTTTGTAATTCCTGAAAATATTACTGAGTATAATGTTGAGTTAAACCAAAATATTACAGAAGCTGAAATATTATATGCTGTAAAGTCATTGAAAAATAATAAGGCTTGTGGTAGTGATCTTATATTAAAAGAATTTTTGAAACATGCAACAGTTAAACATATGCCTGTTTTTTTGAGAATATTTAATGTTGTATTTCATAGTGGAATTGTACCAAGTATCTGGTCAGAAGGTTATATTTGCCCAATTTACAAAAACAAGGGTAATCCAAATGATGTTGATAATTATCGTGGCATTACTATTTTAAGTTGTTATGGTAAACTTTTTACATGTATATTAAATAATCGTCTACATTCATATTTAGAAAATTCTGGTTTATTATGTGAGGAGCAAGCAGGGTTTAGGAAAGGTTATAGTACCAAAGATCATATTTTTAATTTGGAATGTCTATATGATTTATATTTACACAGAGGTAGAAAATTATATTGTGTATTTATTGACTACAAGAAAGCCTTTGATTCTGTTAACAGAGCATATTTATGGCAAAAACTTTTACAATGTACAATTGATGGGAAGATGTTTAAAGTTATAAATAATATGTAAAATAATGCAAAATCATGTGTTAGACAAGGAAATACTTATTGAAACTTTTTTCAATCTAATGTTGGTGTTCGCCAGGGCGAAAATTTGTCACCTGTCTTATTTGCAATTTTTCTAAATGACAGTAGAATTTATGTCTCATGCATATAATGGCTTAGTTGATATGAGTATTGCAGCACGCCTTCTTGATACTGATGAGATCTCAGTTTAATTTCATTTATACTTGTTATTGTATGCAGACGACACAGTTATTTTAGCCGAGTCAGCTGCTGAGCTACTAGCCTGGCTAAATGCTATGTATTTATACTGTCAAACATGGAAATTATAAGTAAATAGCTCGAAGACAAATGTTGTAGTTTTTACAAGATCTAGACTTGATGTAAATGGTTTAAATTTTAAATATAATGGTGAAAACTTGAATATTGTCACAAATTTTCAATATCTTGGTATTATATTTTCATGTAAAGGTTCTTTTAATGATGCAAAAGTTCATCTTATGCAACAAGCAAGGAAAGCTATGTATGTAGTTATTAGAAAAGCCAGAAAGTTGAATTTACCTATAGATATACAGCTTGAATTATTTGATACAATGGTTGTACCAATATTATTATATGGTTGTGAAATATGGGGCTATGAAAACTGTAGTATTATTGAAAATTTTCATATGCAATTTTGTAAGACCATTTTAAAGGTAAAGAAAAATACACCGCATTGTATAGTCTATGGCGAATTAGGTAGAGTACCTTTGAGCATTATTATTAAAGCTAGAATGGTTGGTTTTTGGCAACGCATATTATGTGGTAAAAGAGAAAAAATATCATATATTTTATACAATATTTTGTATCGGCTTAGCAAGAGAAATGTTTATCATTCTAAATGGCTATTAGAAATTAAGAATACTTTGTATGAATGCAATTATTATATGTTATGGGATGAACAGAAAGTTTCAAAATCTGATTGTATTAGTAAAAATGCCAAAAAATGTCTTAATGATACTTTTATACAATCTTGGCAAAAAAATGTTATGAACTCTGCAAAATGTCTTAATTATAGAATTTATAAAACAAATTTCTGTTTTAAACAGTATTTATCATTGTTACCATGTGATTTAAGACAGTATTTATGTAGATTTCGTTGTCTTAGTAACAAATTATCTATAGAAGCTGGAAGGTTTTATAGTATTGATAGATCTGAAAGATATTGTAATCTTTGTAATGTTAATGAGATTGGTGATGAATTTCATTATTTGTTCAAATGGGATTTTTTTAATGCATCCAGATCTAAATATCTGCCAAGAAATATATGTAATAATCCAAATGCTATAAAATTTAGTGAGCTCATGAATACATCAGATTTATACACACTTATTGGTATTGCAAAATTTTGTAAGATTGTTATTCCATAATCTATCATAAATTTTCACTTTTTGTACTTCCTGCAACTTAACTTAATAGAATTATGCTTTATATAAATTCCTAAAATATGTCTGATTACATACATTGTATATGCTCATTACATACTTACTATGTTTTTTTAATGTAAATATGTTCATCCTTTTTGTTTATTGTTATGTTATTGTACTAACATACCCAATGAGGGGTCTTTAGTGAAATAAAATGTCTTAATGTCTTAATGTCAAAAACAGGGAGATAACCCTGTAACCAAACACACAGACTTTACAGTGCGTTACTGACTAACACACAGACAGGGAGATAACCCTGTAGCCAAAAACAAAGATTTAAGTGCTTTACTGACAGAAAATAAAGTTTTTTTTATAATTGAACCTGAAGTGTAATAACGAATTTCAAAGCATAACTCTTAACCCTGTAGCCAGAATAACTCTTACCCCTGTAGCCAGAATATCTCCTGAGTGATCAGTAGCAATAGTTGTCACAGCCTTAGTATGAGGTTTGAATGCCTTACCCCTGTAGCCAGAATATCTCCTGAGTGATCAGTAGCAATAGTTGTCACAGCCTTAGTATGAGGTTTGAATGCCTTACCCCTGTAGCCAGAATATCTCCTGAGTGATCAGTAGCAATAGTTGTCACAGCCTTAGTATGAGGTTTGAATGCCTTACCCCTGTAGCCAGAATATCTCCTGAGTGATCAGTAGCAATAGTTGTCACAGCCTTAGTATGAGGTTTGAATGCCTTACCCCTGTAGCCAGAATATCTCCTGAGTGATCAGTAGCAATAGTTGTCACAGCCTTAGTATGAGGTTTGAATGCCTTACCCCTGTAGCCAGAATATCTCCTGAGTGATCAGTAGCAATAGTTGTCACAGCCTTAGTATGAGGTTTGAATGCCTTACCCCTGTAGCCAGAATATCTCCTGAGTGATCAGTAGCAATAGTTGTCACAGCCTTAGTATGAGGTTTGAATGCCTTACCCCTGTAGCCAGAATATCTCCTGAGTGATCAGTAGCAATAGTTGTCACAGCCTTAGTATGAGGTTTGAATGCCTGTAGAATGTCCAGTTCCACTGAGTTTTTATGTCGTTTACTTTGTAGAGAATCATTCATCTGTTTAAGTACCAGAACTCTGACTACACCATCTTGAAATCCTGCTATGACTGTAGCACATTTAGTATCAACCTATAACAAAACATAAACTGTATGTAAAGACAGCTCGATTCCTCTAAAAACCTTTATATCCTGACTTATCATAAACTGTATTTAAAGACGGCTCTATTCCTCGAAAAACCTTTATATCCTGACTTATCATAAACTGTATGTAAAGACGGCTCGATTACACTAAAAACCTTTATATCCTGACTTATTGATCAGCATTCAAAATGTAGAATAAATTAAAAATATAGACTTCAAAACTAATAAAGGAGTTATAGATTACACAAAAATAAATATAACATGTTCAATTAGTATTTGTAGAGGATACCACAGAAAACTTACAAGTTTTGGTGCCCATAGGAGTGACGACCCCTTTGAAGCGTATTTCTTCTCACATATCTGTTTCCTCTGCACATAGTCAAATAATCTGACAGTTTCTATAATAAATAACAAATATAAACAATGGAGAAAACAAGCTATTTCTTCACATTTTAACCTTAAATGGTGAAGGCTAATATAACATATTAAGATAAAACAAGTCTTTCCTTACTGGTTAATTGTAATTCTTCATGAGGCAAGGTTGTCATAACGGATTTAACTGCTGAAGATGACTTTATAGGAAAATAATAAATATATAAAGACTTAACTTTTAGATTAGTTAAACTTTATTTTACAGAATATTCAATAAAAACTTGTGACCTACACCAAAGATAAAAACTGACGATCTACACCAACAGTAGCTTTAAGATGATAAGAGACTTACGATCTACACCAACAGTAGCTATAAGATGACTTTCTGGTGACGTGTCACATGCCATGATAGATCCAGCATGGTAGGTAAATAACTTTTCTGGTGCTGAAGATGTGTGAGAAAATGACAGATCTAACTTCCAGATTCCACCATTAGCATCCTGTCAAATAGAATGTGTGTTATAAATTAATTGTCACTTAACAATGACAGTACAGTCGGTAAAGAAGTCTACTTATTAACAAATTTTCTTGGTACTTTACTTTGAATTTGTTATCATTTCAAAATTGTGTGTTACAAAATATGTCCTTAACAAAATCTTGACATAACCTACCTGAGCATACCAGATGGTAATCTCATTCTCCGCATCTGTGCATTTAATAATGGACCTAAGATTGACATCAGTTCCAACCTTTAATTCATTCATGGGTTCCATTTCAAAAGTAGCTGAATCGTCAGTGGTGTCAGCTGTGTCAATGCTCTCAAAATCCCACACCTTAAATAAAGACAACCTTAAATCCCACACCTTAAATAAAGACAACCTTAAATCCCACACCTTAAATAAAGACAACCTTAAATCCCACACCTTAAATAAAGACAACCTTAAATCCCACACCTTAAATAAAGACAACCTTAAATCCCACACCTTAAATAAAGACAACCTTAAATCCCACACCTTAAATAAAGACAACCTTAAATCCCACACCTTAAATAAAGACAACCTTAAATCCCACAACTTGACAACTAATACAACCAATAAATAGCAGAAAAAGTAACATCCAATATGAAAACCAACCAAAAAAAACCTTTAACTTTTTTATGAATTACAAGCACTAACATGATTGGACCAAAATTACACCAATAATATTCATATTAAATCTAGTTTCAATATCCTAGACCCCTCTTTGATGAGCTAGTCATGCAAAAAAAATTTGATTTATTGTTTAACTTACTTTGTATGGTTAAATGTGATATTGCCCTTACCTAGATATATGTAACATTTATACAATACCACCTAATTACAGGTATAACTGACAATAGAAGCAGTGACACATGTAGGTGATATTGCATCAAGAGTAAAATTGAATTCTCATATTACCAAATGTCTGGTACTGTGTTCTAACCCAAGTACTGTGGCTTCCTATCTCAATACAAAATTAGCTGCCATATAGCTGGCATATATCCAAAATTAACTGAATTCATCATTCATTCAAACTTCTACCAGAACCAATAAAATACCTACCCTAATATAGCCATCTTGTCCAACAGTGATTAACTCCCCTTCATCCAGTAAGATCTGTTGTATAGGTCCTTGATGGCAAGGTTTCTTTCCTTTCCTGGTAATCTCTACCTTAATCAGACCACCTTCCCATAGCAACATGTTACCCCATTCTGCACCAGACAATACCTTCCCATCAGGCAGTTCAACATAACCTTCAATATCAGTAATTTCTGTTCTGCCAAACTTTCCCAGCTGACCTTGAAGCTTTAGACCTGTGAAGGTGTCAGCCATCTTCCAGAATCTGTTTTAAAACAAATGATAAAATTGATAGTTTTATCATATTTACCAATCTATTTAGGACTAGTTTACTAGCATTTTAACAGTATAAACAGCATCTATACCTTAAAGTAAAATGAGTGTTTAACACTCTTTTGTCACACACTTTTATGCTGTCTGTACCATCCACAGCAAGTTGTTACAACACATTTAAGAAGAGATTCTTCCTCATCACTGTGGTAAGTTTTCTAAGTCTGAAATTTTTTTAAATTTTAAATTAAAAATGAACACTTTATTCAATAAAACAATGTTTAACATATACCTGATGTGAGAAGTTCCTGCAGTTGTTAGTTGTCCCTCTAACTCTGTAGAAAATGTTACTCTGAAAACATCTTGTGAAAAAGCTTTAGATCTCAGTACAGTCTGTTCTTGTTTCCATTCCCACAATGTCAACATAAAGTCTGGATCTCCTCCCTGAGAGGCCAGCAGGTTTCCATCAGGACTAAAAATAATAAATATAGTATAAAGTCTGGATCTCCTCCCTGAGAGGCCAGCAGGTTTCCATCAGGACTAAAAATAATAAATATAGTATAAAGTCTGGATCTCCTCCCTGAGAGGCCAGCAGGTTTCCATCAGGACTAAAAATAATAAATATAGTATAAAGTCTGGATCTCCTCCCTGAGAGGCCAGCAGGTTTCCATCAGGACTAAAAATAATAAATATAGTATAAAGTCTGGATCTCCTCCCTGAGAGGCCAGCAGGTTTCCATCAGGACTAAAAATAATAAATATAGTATAAAGTCTGGATCTCCTCCCTGAGAGGCCAGCAGGTTTCCATCAGGACTAAAAATAATAAATATAGTATAAAGTCTGGATCTCCTCCCTGAGAGGCCAGCAGGTTTCCATCAGGACTAAAAATAATAAATATAGTATAAAGTCTGGATCTCCTCCCTGAGAGGCCAGCAGGTTTCCATCAGGACTAAAAATAATAAATATAGTATAAAGTCTGGATCTCCTCCCTGAGAGGCCAGCAGGTTTCCATCAGGACTAAAAATAATAAATATAGTATAAAGTCTGGATCTCCTCCCTGAGAGGCCAGCAGGTTTCCATCAGGACTAAAAATAATAAATTTAGTATAAAGTCTGGATCTCCTCCCTGAGAGGCCAGCAGGTTTCCATCAGGACTAAAAATAATAAATATAGTATAAAGTCTGGATCTCCTCCCTGAGAGGCCAGCAGGTTTCCATCAGGACTAAAAATAATAAATATAATATAAAGTCTGGATCTCCTCCCTGAGAGGCCAGCAGGTTTCCATCAGGACTAAAAATAATAAATTTAGTATAAAGTCTGGATCTCCTCCCTGAGAGGCCAGCAGGTTTCCATCAGGACTAAAAATAATAAATATAGTATAAAGTCTGGATCTCCTCCCTGAGAGGCCAGCAGGTTTCCATCAGGACTAAAAATAATAAATATAATATAAAGTCTGGATCTCCTCCCTGAGAGGCCAGCAGGTTTCCATCAGGACTAAAAATAATAAATATAATATAAAGTCTGGATCTCCTCCCTGAGAGGCCAGCAGGTTTCCATCAGGACTAAAAATAATAAATATAGTATAAAGTCTGGATCTCCTCCCTGAGAGGCCAGCAGGTTTCCATCAGGACTAAAAATAATAAATATAATATAAAGTCTGGATCTCCTCCCTGAGAGGCCAGCAGGTTTCCATCAGGACTAAAAATAATAAATTTAGTATAAAGTCTGGATCTCCTCCCTGAGAGGCCAGCAGGTTTCCATCAGGACTAAAAATAATAAATATAGTATAAAGTCTGGATCTCCTCCCTGAGAGGCCAGCAGGTTTCCATCAGGACTAAAAATAATAAATATAATATAAAGTCTGGATCTCCTCCCTGAGAGGCCAGCAGGTTTCCATCAGGACTAAAAATAATAAATATAGTATAAAGTCTGGATCTCCTCACTGAGAGGCCAGCAGGTTTCCATCAGGACTAAAAATAATAAATATAGTATAAAGTCTGGATCTCCTCCCTGAGAGGCCAGCAGGTTTCCATCAGGACTAAATATAATAAATATAATATAAAGTCTGGATCTCCTCCCTGAGAGGCCAGCAGGTTTCCATCAGGACTAAAAATAATAAATATAGTATAAAGTCTGGATCTCCTCCCTGAGAGGCCAGCAGGTTTCCATCAGGACTAAAAATAATAAATATAATATAAAGTCTGGATCTCCTCCCTGAGAGGCCAGCAGGTTTCCATCAGGACTAAAAATAATAAATATAGTATAAAGTCTGGATCTCCTCCCTGAGAGGCCAGCAGGTTTCCATCAGGACTAAAAATAATAAATATAATATAAAGTCTGGATCTCCTCCCTGAGAGGCCAGCAGGTTTCCATCAGGACTAAAAATAATAAATATAGTATAAAGTCTGGATCTCCTCCCTGAGAGGCCAGCAGGTTTCCATCAGGACTAAAAATAATAAATATAATATAAAGTCTGGATCTCCTCCCTGAGAGGCCAGCAGGTTTCCATCAGGACTAAAAATAATAAATATAGTATAAAGTCTGGATCTCCTCCCTGAGAGGCCAGCAGGTTTCCATCAGGACTAAAAATAATAAATATAATATAAAGTCTGGATCTCCTCCCTGAGAGGCCAGCAGGTTTCCATCAGGACTAAAAATAATAAATTTAGTATAAAGTCTGGATCTCCTCCCTGAGAGGCCAGCAGGTTTCCATCAGGACTAAAAATAATAAATATAGTATAAAGTCTGGATCTCCTCCCTGAGAGGCCAGCAGGTTTCCATCAGGACTAAAAATAATAAATATAATATAAAGTCTGGATCTCCTCCCTGAGAGGCCAGCAGGTTTCCATCAGGACTAAAAATAATAAATATAATATAAAGTCTGGATCTCCTCACTGAGAGGCCAGCAGGTTTCCATCAGGACTAAAAATAATAAATATAGTATAAAGTCTGGATCTCCTCCCTGAGAGGCCAGCAGGTTTCCATCAGGACTAAATATAATAAATATAATATAAAGTCTGGATCTCCTCCCTGAGAGGCCAGCAGGTTTCCATCAGGACTAAAAATAATAAATATAGTATAAAGTCTGGATCTCCTCCCTGAGAGGCCAGCAGGTTTCCATCAGGACTAAAAATAATAAATATAATATAAAGTCTGGATCTCCTCCCTGAGAGGCCAGCAGGTTTCCATCAGGACTAAAAATAATAAATATAGTATAAAGTCTGGATCTCCTCCCTGAGAGGCCAGCAGGTTTCCATCAGGACTAAAAATAATAAATATAATATAAAGTCTGGATCTCCTCCCTGAGAGGCCAGCAGGTTTCCATCAGGACTAAAAATAATAAATATAGTATAAAGTCTGGATCTCCTCCCTGAGAGGCCAGCAGGTTTCCATCAGGACTAAAAATAATAAATATAGTATAAAGTCTGGATCTCCTCCCTGAGAGGCCAGCAGGTTTCCATCAGGACTAAAAATAATAAATATAATATAAAGTCTGGATCTCCTCCCTGAGAGGCCAGCAGGTTTCCATCAGGACTAAAAATAATAAATATAGTATAAAGTCTGGATCTCCTCCCTGAGAGGCCACCAGGTTTCCATCAGGACTAAAAATAATAAATATAGTATAAAGTCTGGATCTCCTCCCTGAGAGGCCAGCAGGTTTCCATCAGGACTAAAAATAATAAATATAATATAAAGTCTGGATCTCCTCCCTGAGAGGCCAGCAGGTTTCCATCAGGACTAAAAATAATAAATATAGTATAAAGTCTGGATCTCCTCCCTGAGAGGCCAGCAGGTTTCCATCAGGACTAAAAATAATAAATTTACCAATATATTATGTGAACAGAGGTGGGCAATATGTAATGAGTTTGGCCTATAAGACTAAGTTCTGATTCTGGTACCAGACTAATTAGAGTTATGTTGTTCACCTGTTTGGTCTGTCACCAAATGAAACCTTACATATTTAATAGTGGTTTTTTTCATACAAGAGTTATGGAATGGTAGCAAATTTTTTACATGTAATGTGCATTTTCATAGTCATTGTTTTTTAGTTTGTATTTTCAAATAAAACAATTTTGAAATAATAAAAAACTATTATTTTTCTGTTACTTATTGGAATCAGAAAAAAAAATATTCCACTTATGTAATGTTGTAAAATATCTTGCAAATTCTGAGCTGAGGTCAAATCCACTCTGTTCTATATTAGTCCGAGAAGCCTCTGCCGTCAACCTTTTTTTTTGAGTGGGACGTCAGAGAGCTCTCCATAGGCAAAACAGTGGATTCAGCACATTTCACAATCTCAATATTTTATTAAAATGTTCATGTGGGTCAACTATATATAAATCGCTTCGCTTGATATTTTTCACCATTAAAAGAATCCCATTCACTCCAATCAAGATAATTTTAATCTGTCTCTAAGCTCATTTTCATCACTACCCCTAATTTCTGACATTTTGTTTTCATTTTTAACAGTTAAATGTTAACTTCATATAATTTGACACTTTGAAGATATGCAAAGCATTATGGGAGCTGATTAATGCAAAGGAATTGAATTCATGTTTAAGCATTCGTCCACACTGTTTCCCATAAGTCAATGTATAAATTAGCTACCAGGATTCATTGGGGCAGAAGGAAAATCGTGTATCACGTGACATTTGTTCAAAATGAATAGCAAAATGTTGGAAAGTAGGGGTAGTGGTGAAAATAAGCTTAGAAATGGAATAAAAATTATCTTGATTAGAGTCAATCAGGCATGTATTTATATATTGATAACTGACATATTTGAATGAATGAAGGTGTGTATATATCAATCCATTTAATGACAGTGATTAACTAATAAACAAACCAATAATTACAAGACTTTTAACAATACCTAAAGTCTAAAGATGCATATGACTTCTCTGTCCCACCTCTCAGAATTCTGTACAACCTCAGTGATGGGTACTCAAATATATTTATGTTTGGGGTGTGTCCTTTCTCTGCCACAGCAAAATACTTTTGGGTTGGATGGACCTTAAAACAGAACAAAACTTATACATCACTAGAAATAACTGGAAGCTTAAAGATTATTACATGTCATCATGTGTCTACAATTTCATGTTATAAAGCTTTTCTCTTCTATATTACATAGTGGGTTTATCTTTGTTTTCTGATATATCTTCAGTCTTACAACCTGCTTAATCTGCTTCATAAAATGTTTATTTAACATTATGAGACAAATCTTTAAACATTGCAATTCTTAAGTATTTTATGAACAATATTTTAAAAAATTATTTAAAAAAACTACTTTGATCAGACCCTTTGATCTCTTATTTAATTAAAACAATGTCCAATTCATTTTCTCCTGGTACTCTGATTTCCTCCCCCACATAAAACTGGATGCCACTATATAATTGAAAGTGGCATTAAACCCCACTCAAACAATGAACAAATTCCAAAATTAACCTTAATTAACATCTTAATTAACAATATAAGTGGACAGTTTTCACTGGCTGCTTAGTATTATTAAAAGTAGAATAAAAATGATGACTACATGTAAACAGGAAGGACATATATATACAATATTCGTACAGTGTCCAAAAATATAAAATTTATTTGTACGAGCCTCAGAAACAGGTAGAAATGCAAGGCTCTGCCGAGCATTTCTCACCTGTTTTGACGCGAGTACAAATAAGCTTTATATTTTCGGACATTGTACGCATATTGTTTTTATCCTGCAAATCTAAATACATTTTACAGCCATGAAAAACATAAAAACTTTTAGCGGATTTCTGACGTGAAATTTTCGGCGTGTTTTTAAGTGAAAGTCTGACATCACAAACAAATATTAAACACGTTGTAAACCAGAACAGATTGCTAAATATCGTTAGAAGGGAGGACAAGGGTACCAGGAGACTTTATTTGGCATGCTGAATAAAGCAAAAATTTATTCGGCTACCTTTATTGTACAGCAAATGTAACGGTTGCAGGATAAAACAAGTTATCAGACTTGGTCAAAGCAATATGAATTTTACATTCAGAGAGATGATTGTTATTTGAACCTTGACTGACACCCTGTTAAAGTCTCTGGTCTTACGGTCTTCAGTTAGTCAAGTTTTACTGTATAAATGCTCTCGGTCATTTTACGTGCCTTCCTTACAATGGAGGTACTTACTGTTATAGCTCCAATACCACCCCCACTGGTGCTACGTAGGTACTTACTGTTATAGCTCCAATACCACCCCCACTGGTGCTACGTAGGTACTTACTGTTATAGCTCCAATACCACCCCCACTGGTGCTACGTAGATATCTCTGTTCCTTAGTATTCAAGTCTAACAGCTGGACAAGGTTACCAGCAGCAAAGCAAACCGTGTGGTCATCTAACAGGTGGAGATTGTTACGTTTGGTACAGTCATAACCAAACGAATATCTGTATGCTGGTTAAGGTATGTTAATAAACCAGTTTAAAGGTTTTTACACATTCAAAATAACATTATGTATGCACTTTATTCAAATCTGTCATTTTCATTGGTTGAATTTGGTCACATGGTCATAACACATGATCTTTCAATTCAATTCTCAACCAAACTTCTAAAACAATGCACCATAGCTATGTCAATAATGATTACACATTCAGGTAGTAATATTTCAACCCAGAAACAGTCATTTTCATGTACTTGAATTTTGTAATGCATTTCCCCCATTTATTGATGTTAAATGTAACAATAAGATTATGTATAAGTTGTTTGAAGTTTCTTTGATGTAAGAAAGCATTGTGGACACATTTTCATCATGAAGTGCTACCATGCTTCACTGGAAATGTACTTCAGTCAATGCTTTCATATGTCAATGTTTCTTCAAAAGAATACATTCATGCCTTAAATCTACAAGTAATTCCATATCATGCAGTTTTACATCAATTTTACATTCAGATAGATGTTTGTTATTGGAATCTGACACCCTGTTAAAAGGAAATCTAATTAACAAAAAAGTCGCAGAAAAGTAGCAAAGAAAATGGCTGAATAAGAAGAGCTTAAAGTCATGGGAGGATTACAAACATATATTTAAAGACAACAACTGAAACACAGAAAAAGTGAGGAACCCAAACGCAATAAAACCATGGGTGCCCTCAGGTCATCCAAACAAATAAACAGGGGCTACCTCCAAACTGACACCTGTAAAGTTAGTTACTCATTCCAGGCTTTTAAGCAATTTTTTGCAAAAAATAAGGGCTTTTTTAGGACTAAATTCTCAAAAATAACGGCTAATTTTAGGAATTTTTAAGGGGTTTTAAACAAAAATAAGGGATAAAATGTGCTATTTTCTAATGATTTAAGACTGAAAAATTAGATTTACTCACCATTTTGGGCACAGAACAATGGTACAAAAGTTAATTACCAATTCAGAAGACCATTTGGATGACCATCAAATAGTGGCAAATGCATATTTCTGAAAGTATACTAAAGCTAGCTTCATTTAACTTTAATCTATTTTATGTTTATTTTTTATTTTTATTTTTGAAATTTTGAAAATTAAAAAAATTAGGATTTTAACCAAAAAAGTATGGCTTTTTTTAGGATTTTACAGCTTTAATTAGGAATTTTAGGGCTACTTGTAAAAAATAAGGAAAATTAGGAAAATTAGGGCCCGCTTGAAAGCCTGTGTAACTGTCATGTGTAGGAAAAAGTCAAATCAAGGAATAGAACAGATTACCTATGACTCAATGAAAATCGTAATTGAGAGCTGGACCATAATAATAAATTTCATGTCGACGACCACAGATCTTCTGACAGGATAACATCAACCTAGCCACAGATCTTCTGACAGGATAACATCAACCTAGCCACAGATCTTCTGACAGGATAACATCAACCTAGCCACAGATCTTCTGACAGGATAACATCAACCTAGCCACAGATCTTCTGACAGGATAACATCAACCTAGCCACAGATCTTCTGACAGGATAACATCAACCTAGCCACAGATCTTCTGACAGGATAACATCAACCTAGCCACAGATCTTCTGACAGGATAACATCAACCTAGCCACAGATCTTCTGACAGGATAACATCAACCTAGCCACAGATCTTCTGACAGGATAACATCAACCTAGCCACAGATCTTCTGACAGGATAACATCAACCTAGCCACAGATCTTCTGACAGGATAACATCAACCTAGCCACAGATCTTCTGACAGGATAACATCAACCTAGCCACAGATCTTCTGACAGGATAACATCAACCTAGCCACAGATCTTCTGACAGGATAACATCAACCTAGCCACAGATCTTCTGACAGGATAACATCAACCTAGCCACAGATCTTCTGACAGGATAACATCAACCTAGCCACAGATCTTCTGACAGGATAACATCAACCTAGCCACAGATCTTCTGACAGGATAACATCAACCTAGCCACAGATCTTCTGACAGGATAACATCAACCTAGCCACAGATCTTCTGACAGGATAACATCAACCTAGCCACAGATCTTCTGACAGGATAACATCAACCTAGCCACAGATCTTCTGACAGGATAACATCAACCTAGGAACAACAATCCCTTGTTTGAGTAGCTTAGTAGTCAACATTAGAGTGATAATAAAGGATACTGTAGTTTCAGCATGTCCTCTGGTAAGCCTGACCCTTCAGTGACCTTAGCCTTAGATACCACAGTGTTGTAGTCATAGAAAAAGTCATCAGGAATAAGTGGCACTTCTTTCTTCTTTTCCTGTTTTACTTCTGTTTCATCTTCCTCTTTTTCTTCTACAAGTAGATAAAATTGTAATAATCAGCTTATTACTTACAATTGAGTAAACAACTTCATGTAGTAAATTCTCGACATATACGGTACATATATATATATCACACCATCCTATAGTTACTTCTGTTAAGATCTATTGACTGCAAGAGATACATGCTATCAATATATCACCCACTATCTTAGCCACTATTGAATTTATTGCATTGAAGGATTTATACATTCTAAGTTCTTTGTGCAATGACTGTCCACACATTAATTACTAGATAAGCAAATGGGATTAAAAATAAAGTTGGCAACATTTATAAAGTTACATTTTTTTAGTAGTTGACAAAAGATGCCAAATCATGCAAAATACTCAGGTTATTTATTTATATTGCCAAATTCAAGACAAAACAATTCAAGGTTGTATTTAAAAAGGAGATAAACTCTAAATCACAAGACGAAAATATGGTCTTGTGACCCCAGGGGCATGATGATGATGTTCGCCTGTCATGATCACATTACTGTACATTAATGAATACCACCTGACCATGTTTTATCAATAAAAACAAATGCTCTATCACTGATATGAACCCAATCAAATACTACCATTAAATGTTTTTGCAAAGAAGTATTACCCAAAACTTTTATAATTTATTTATGTATAATTAGTTCTATAGACTGTCATCAACTGTCACACAGACTAACCTTCTACACCCTCCTTTGCACTTTGGTTTTTGTCTTCTTCATCGCCCTCTTTTGGTTCGTTTTCAGTAATTTCTCCATCTTTCTTTTCAGTGTCAGCATCTTCTTTCTTTTCCTCCTCTCCATCCTTCTTTTCTACTACCTCAGATTCAGGTTTGACCTCTCCCTCAGTTTCTGGAGCTGTTTGTGGTGTGACCTCTTCCTCTTGTTTAGTTGCTTCTTCTGTAAAATTATAACAAAGAACATTAAGGCTAATTTCATGGCTTCTATGATGGAGACTAAAATACATATCAAAGCTTTTATTGGCAGGTGTATAATTTGGCAGCTTTGTTGATGAACTATTTGGAGGGTTTTTCTGCAAATTTGAAATATATGTTGTTAGTATATAGTATTTATAAATAAATACTATTCAGGAAGAACACGCCATGTCATTTCCAATACCAATATACCGGCTTTACCACTAGCCAAAAGTATTTAATATAAACATTCTTTTTCTGTATACATTGGTGGGATTTACCAAATCAAGCTAAAATTTGACCTCATTCAATGAAAAGTAGTTTTCTAAAGAAGGTTACCTTTAACTGTACTTTTGAAAGGACTAGAATACCTTTAATTATCCAAATTGATTGCCTTGTGCAATTGTAACCGATTATAAAGGCGAGACTTCTGAATTTTGCTTCAACTTAAATATTTATATGAAGCTAGCTACAATAATGAAGATCCATTGAATATTTTTTTTATCTTGGCAGAGCTACAAAGAGGTTCCTATGCTGGTAAAGGAGCAGCACAGGAGCAATTCGAATCCAGTAGTTTTAAATTTCAATAACAACTTATTGTTGACAAAATTTTATAATTATAGAAGTGCAAAATTTCAGAAAAGATAGCATACCACAGAATGTTATTTTACAGGTACCATTCCGAAATCAAACACTTGTCAAACTTCAATTTTGTCAATATTTCAACAATGCCACATTTTCTAAAAAAGTGTTAGAATTAATTAATTGGGCATTGTAGAAATGTCAGCAAAATGTGGAAAGAAAGATCAAATTATTTTTTTAACCAATACAGCAATCTAATAGTGGAAATATGTATATATCCAATGGGTTTTTGTTACATTACAAGTAATGAAACCTCCTTGTAGCTCCAATGAGATAAACAATTTCATGATAATGGAACAAACATTTTTGGTCATCTTAAATATTTATATAAAAATTAAACCTTTAAGTTTAAGAATGATTTTTCAACTTTAATTTCAATGTTTTGGTCACATTGTACCACAATGTCTACACTTTAGAAAGTGTTTCTACCATAAAAACATCGACTGGAAAAATTAATTATTGTTGTAAAAATAAAAAATTTCAAAAATATCTAACCCTTAACCATTATAGCAGAAACAAAACAGACATTCTGAATATTTTTTTTCAATGCTGCCATATTTTGTGTTTATGAAGCTTAACAAAAGGAAATAGAAAAGTGCAAGCTAGTTCCAGTCTAACCTTTACTATGTATATACAGGTAAAGCAAAGCTTAAAAATACTAGTGGATACCAGTACAAAGCAAAGATAATACAATAATCATGGAGACTGCCAGTCAGATAAGATGAGATAAAATACTACTACTAGTTATATTAGATAGGTTTTATTTTAGAGTCAGCAAGACAAAACAACATAAGATTTAATGAGCTTTTAATCAACTGCAATGTCAGTACATAATAAATACAGAACATACAAAGCCTAGATTAAATATAAGCACATAATTCAAGGAGACAAGCAGAAGCATATTGTAGCAGTAAGTTACAAGACAAACATTGCATATATAAGTATACAGTTAAAAGAAACAAGCAAAACATCTACATATGTACATTGTGTTGAAATGACTATTCAATGCAGACTAACTAGAAAAACTGTGCTCACTAATTGATTCTGCCAGCTCCCTTTACTAGTATGTTAATGACAAAGTCCATATTTTTCTATGGAAAACCCCAAATATCATTCCGATCAAACTGTTTTATAAATATCAGGTGGAGAATGGCACTATGTGACAAAGATTCCGTGCAACTTTCATCAAATTCCATTCAGTAGTGTAGGAGGAGTTGGACTGACACCCCCATCACTAGAATATACCCCCCTCTCAAGCTGAGGGTATAACAAGTATTTTGGCAGTCACTTTAAGATCATTTAATTTCAATCTGTTTAAGTATTTGTAATAGTGCATTTTCAATTGAATACGTAATATACATGTTAGAAAATGATGTCATGTGCTATTTTTAGATCTACTTTATTGTAAAGCTGTGCCCCATTTGATTCCTTCTCATTCGTAATATTATAAAATGAAAAGTGTGAAATACTAAAGTTATTAAAAGAAGACTTTTAAAGCTTTTAGATCTTGCTCTACTGATACTTTATCCCCAGTAATTTAAATTTCTTAAAATGGCCCCCTATTATATAGAAAGATTAAAATGCAATAAAATCTACACATTTCCCAAAATATTAACTTCTCCCTGTTCTATTCCAGTTGTTCACCCTGGTCCCACTTCCCCCTGTTCTATTCCCACTTCTCTGTTGTTACCCACTTCCCCCTGTTCTATTCCCACTTCTCTCTGTTTCTAACCCACTTCCCCCTTTTCTATTCCCACTTCTCACTGTCAGCCTCTGAAAGAGAATTGTCTTCTGTCCAGAATTTAAGCAATGTTTAACATTTGACCTTTAGGTTCCTCTGTAGCACTGGGTTGTGTTGTATCCTCATCATCCTTAGGGGTCTCCGATTCCACTTCTGTCTCTGCTGAAATATGTTCACATGAATATGAAAATATTAAGAAAATGTGGTATTAAAAATACTTGAAATATATGACAAAATGAAATGATCAAGATTGACTTAATGTATAATATTAACAGTTGAACAAATGTTGGTACTAGTATATTTCCTAAAGTTTTGTTACAGATATACTACTATATAGTAGTATGTTTATTAAGCAGTAAAACTAAACGATAACAACTTACATGTAGGTACTTATAAATAGCCAAGGTATACATGTAACAATGAAGAACAGAAAACATGCTCAACTAATCAGGTGCAAGTAACGACAAATCATGCATATATTCTGACAAAATAAAAATTAAAAAAATCAACAACTTTCTGAATTGATTTCTCAAGGGCTTTTAATTCTCCCAACCTGGAAGGTTGACAAGTTTTACATCCTGAATAAACAACCAATTAGTCATTATTCAATCCGATTAAAATCAGTTGTTATTGTTACATTTTCAAAACTGATCAAACAAATTAAAACCATCCGTTGATTCAGAATTTAAAACACTGTAACATCATTGTTGTAAACAAACTCATTGCATCAGTAGTGTGCTAAAAGTGACATCTGGCCTGAATTTAAATATTGTTTGTTTGCTGTTTTTAGACCAACCCTATAAAATCTGCCACACTAGACCAACATTTTTTTGCTGCTAATTTTGAATTATTTATTTTTATCAAACAAACTTCAGAAAGTGCCAGATATGCCCATTATAGTTTTTTACTAAATTTCTGACACTCCCTGCATATCAACACTTACATGTAAGTATCTACAAAGGTACAGTGGCAAAACAACAAACAAACATTTTTTAAGGTTGGCTTTAATTATATCTGTGAATTTTTCTGTTAACATGCCAGAATGCCTGAGTGTCAGTCATGACCAAAAGTGAGTCATCATGCTATAGATTGTCAATATCACAGTCATTCATCACTGTGTGTGAGTCATCATGCTATAGATTGTCATTCATCACTGTGTGTGATTCATCATGCTATAGATTGTCATTCATCACTGTGTGTGAATCAGAATGCTACAGGTTGTCATTTATATAAAAGAGCATAAAGTCATTTCTCAGAACGTGAACAATAGTGATAGATGTGTCTT
Organism: Limnoperna fortunei; assembly: GCA_944474755.1. Classification (NCBI taxonomy): domain Eukaryota; kingdom Metazoa; phylum Mollusca; class Bivalvia; order Mytilida; family Modiolidae; genus Limnoperna; species Limnoperna fortunei. The sequence continues at coordinate 108,941,500 of OX104112.1, read as the reverse complement.
TGTAGTACATGCTCATTGTCATCCATGACATGCCTCTGGATACAAAGTCGCTGCTGAAAGCTAGAGACTATTAAGATAAACCTAACAACCATAAGGCTTACATGTGTACATATATTCCAACAATATCAAACATTGTTTCATAAAAGATCTTCTATGTAAATGTTTGAATTAAAGCCAACAAAACTGTATCATTTAAATGTAACTGAATGTAAGCCTGTATGGGTCATTGATAACATGCCGACTACAATATTGACGATGAAGCTGAAAGCAGAATGGTGTGTTGACTATGGGAATACCTCCTCCTCTATGTTTGTCAGTTGACTGAGGAATACCTCCTTTATGTTTATCAGTTGACTGGGGAATACCTCCTCCTCTATGTTTGTCAGTTGACTGGGGAATACCTCCTCTACGTTTGTCAGTTGACCAGTAAATACGTCCTACATTACTTTGTATTGGCTCATTTGATGTTGAACATTTATAGTTAGGGACTTCATCTTCAGTACACAGGTCCAGATTTTCATTGTTGCTGTTACTAGAATCTTCCATTTTGACAGATGTTTGCTTTATGTAATTTGGAACACAATCTTTTGATTTATAAGCAACATTAAGCTGTTCCAGGCTAGTCTGAACTGTTTCCACGTCAAATATTTCTTGAATAGTCCTGGGTGGTGTTTGGCCCCTTTTCCCATTGCAATCGTATACTGAGTTATCTGGTGCAGCTTGTGCAATTTCAAGTTTGACCTCTGTGTTAGGTAATTTTGATCCAGAAATGTTAACCTCTATTCCATTTGATACTTCATCCAACAATGTCATTGGGGTGGGTTTATCTATGAGTGACTGAGGAAGTCTTGACCTTCCGACATATGTCTCCTTTACGTCAAATTCATCGCATTTCACTTGAACCATTTTTGGAAGAGTTTCAATAGTCAGTTTATTCTTGTTGCTTAAGTTATTTTCAATGGTTGAGATTTTCTTGCTCTCAGTCTGATCAGTGGAAGCTGTTTGAATAGCATCTTCATCAGAGGGCTTCTGTTTTATTGGTGGCAAAATCTTTTCCATTGGAAATGATTGCTGCACATCTTTTACTGTCTTCTTTACATTTTCATATTGAACTGGAGACAATGAATAGGGCAGGTGTTTAGCTTTATTACTGCAAGACTGATCTATATTACTGGTTTCTTCATAGTATTGTGACCCTTGAGGTGGTACATATTCTGGATCACTGGAATGTTTAAGTCTATAACGACGAATAGCCTCAGCACGTAAATGCGAAGTGGCATGTTTTAAACTTTTTGACTTCAAATTTTTTCTCCTCCACAAATCTGCACCTTTTCATTCATAAATCAATACATATATCAATAAATTTAATTCATGACTATAAACCTAAAACATCACAATCAATTTAACAGAAACACAAAAAAAAAAAAAAACCACCACAAAAGATAATATTACATTAAGTTACTGTCATGTAAAGTAAAAATGAAAGCATACTACATGTTTGCATAAATAATAATCATTTAGAAACAGAGATTATTATACTTTAATGTATCTGAGCTATAATTTCATTTGATAAGATGAGGGTAACATTCTACTATGTCACCCAGAATATTATGTGTATTGTCACTCTCGCATCTAAAGTTTGTGGTATAATGTGCACTTGGGACAGTCGAAATTTTTTTATCTTCACACAAAAGATTTGTTTACATTGATCCAGCAGCAGAATTTTTTGTTATAATGTTGCAGAATTTTTGCATATGTTTCTGTGATCGATACAATGTTTTTTCTCCAGGTACAATCAGATTTATCACCCTATATAATCTATATGTTATTTATAAAATATTTTATATAAAACTCACTGTTGCTTAAATACCAATATTTAGACATGTATTTTTGATGGATTTCATTAGATATTTTAATTTTTTATATTTCTTTGGTTAATCTTTTAGATACTTTCGAATGAGGTAGCAAGTAATATTTACCAGTTTTTTGTGAAGTCCATGGAAATTTTTGATAAGCATACCCTTAAATGCAAATGATCTAAGGGATTGTTCAGAGTTTTATAAACGTGATATTCTTTAAAGTTACTCATTCCCATGATCAAAATCTGCTTAATGCTGATAATGATTTTGTTTTCATCCTTAAGTTGATATGATATAAATAATAATGGATTTTATTGTCTGTGCTGGCATTTGGGCAATGCATGCCTACTCCATATTAATAAATATTCATGTTCACGACTAGTACAGCTAATTAGTGTATTTACATGCAGGCAATATATTTAGATTCCAGTCCAGTTCATTTATAGGTTTCTGACTGCCATAGTACTATGAAATATTGAAGCCATGAAGGTACATGAAGACTGAAGTACCAAAAACAATAATAAAACCTGTGTGGCAAATCTTTTATCATATTTGTTTGTTTACACTAAGCTACAATTTTGTAATTTTTTTTTACATGAGCATCAACTCAAGTACAATTCCTCTACATTTAAAATTTTCTCTGTGATTGTGCCTAGAACCCCCAACCTGCTACTATTGAACAACACTTATAAAACTTTTTATATCTTGTCTCAATCATGAACGGGCACCGACCCTTGGCACATTTAGATATATTGTTGTTCAAACTTTAGTTTTGAGACTTGGTAATATTCGTAACAATTTTTATATATATACTCTATAATTATGCATATATAAAGCAAAGTAGTTGGTTTTACCAGCTTCTGGTTTTGGTGGAGATTTATCTTCTTCGCCGTCCATCTTGAATTTATACCGTTGCTACGATCAGTGCGCAAGTCTACAGGGTCGATAACTAATTTCCCGCGAATAAGATACAAGATACAAGATATTTTATTTAGCCAATCGAGGCGCCCATCTCTGAGCTACAATCAGATATAATATAATATGGAACATACAAGAACATAATATAATAGTGATTACAGTGATTAATTATTGTTATAAACTAAAGATAAACATAGAAATTATAAAATGAAAGTAAGTACAAATTTATATTATTAACCTTGACTCAACAGATGTAATTCTTCTAAATTCTTTGATCTTTTCTCATAAAAATCCTTCAGTATCTTATATAGGATAAGTATAACTAGTTTATCCTCTTGGGTTAGTAGCCAATTGAATTTGTTTGTATCAGATAAATATTGAAAGTTTTTGCATAATTTTGTTAATTTTTGAAGATGTTGATGACGAACGTCTTTATATAAATTACATTTGATTAAAAAATGAAATTCGTCTTCAGTTTCATTTCCACATACTTTACAAGTTCTATCTTTAACTTCAAGTCCAATATATCTACCTCTCTCTATTTCAAGAGAGTGGTCACTTATTCTAAATTTAGTAAGCATTTGTTGTTGTTGTCTATTTCCTATTAATAAGTATAGTTCAAATTTAAAGTCATTTTTAAAACTTCTGTATGTTCTTAATTTATTTCCACTTAAGTTCTTTTTATTATCATTATAGAGATTTTCTTTCCAAATGCTGATAAATTTGGATTTTAATTTAGTCTTAACATTGTTAATAATAAAGTGTGTTTTAAAGTTTTCAGGATTTTGATATAAAAATTCTAGATTTAAATATTTTAAAATTTCTCTGATACAACCAACCCAAGAGTCTTTGCTAGCACTGTCCATGTTTTGGGACATTAAAAAAGCATCATACAAGAGGCAGGTGGATTTAGCGTTTCTTATATAACACCAATATTTTATCATATTTTATAAAACAGAATATATAATTGGTAGGCTACCCAATTCTCCTCTACAGGCATCATTTGAAGATCTTATTCTAACTCCTAAAATATATTTACAGATTTTCGTATGAAGTTTCTCAGCAACTAATGAGTCAATTTCTTTTTTTATATATTTATCTAAATTATTGGAGAATTTATTTGGGGAAAAATAACCCCAGATCTCTGATCCATATAACATTATGGGTTTTATTGTATGCTCAAAAATGTGCAACATAATTTTTGCATTTGGCATATTGTTATTAAAAGTTTTTTTCAGTTTGAAGAAGGCTTTATTACCCTTATTAAAAAGTTCATACTTGGCTGCAGAAAAGGAGCCAGATGATGAGAAAACTAACCCCAAATACAAGTATTGCTGGACATTTTCAAGCAGTTGATTGTTATATTTTATTTGTGTTTTGGATTTTCGTCCTGCTTTATTGAATACTAGGACTTTTGTCTTTTTAAGATTAACTGTCATATTCCAGTCTTTTGAAAATAATGAAAGTTTATCAACACATTGTTGGAGACCTTTTTCTGTTGTTGAGAGTAGCACAACATCATCTGCATATAATAATGAACTTAATATGCATTTATTTAGGCAAACTGGATCACAAGATGCATCAAAATAACTTGGCAATTCGTTTATATATATGTTAAACAAGTTTGGACTTGGAGTGTCTCCTTGGCGTACACCAATGTTACAATTAAAGAATTCAGTTCTAGCTTGATCAACTTTGACACAATAGAGAGAGTTTTCATACATGCTTTTGATAATATCAAAAAACTTACTGCCAACTTCTAACATCTTAAGTTTGTATAAGAGATGAATATGGGATATTGAATCAAAAGCTCGTTTAAAATCTACGAAGCAGGCATAGAGTGGTTTTGAGTTGTTTCTGACATACTTTTGTATAAGTGACCTTAAAATAAACATGTGATCGCTTGTTCGACATTCTGGTACAAAACCAATTTGTTCTTTTCTAATAATCAGTCTATCAGCTAAAAATTTAGATAATCTATTATTCAATATTCGGTTAAAAAGTTTGCCAATATTGTCACCTATTGATAATCCCCTGTAATTTGAAGGGTCTAGTTTGGATCCGGATTTATATAATGGACTAATATAACTCAGACCCCAAGAGTCTGGATATATACTAAAACTGAAAATTAAATTGAAAAGTTTTTCTAATAAAGGTAGTAAATAAGATTGACTATGCTTGATCATCTCATTTGATATTTTTGAGAATCCTGATGCCTTATTATTTTTTAAAGATTTAATTGCCTTAATTATCTCTGATTTATGAATCCTCTTGTCTAATTCATTAAAGATCTTGTCCTCTTTTAGATTTTTAAATTTGTTTATTATATTTTGGTTATCTTTGATATTATGATGGTCAGTGCTTAAATCCTTAAAGTATTGATGCCACTCTTGAATGTCTATATTAGAGACATCACTTTTCTTGTTATTTTCATTATTTTTTAATTTATCTAACAGTTCCCAGTATGCTTTGGGGTTTTCTTCGTGTAACATTTCTAATTTTTCTAAAAGACCTTGTTCATATTTTCTTATTTTTTGTTTTTTTGTTTTGCGGAACAATTTAAGTATTTCCCCACATATAACACATCTGATTATTTATACTAGGACCTCACGGTATCGATCTATTCATTGTATCGATCTATTTATGAATCCACTTATTTTCGTCAATTATAAACAACATAAATAAACAAACTTATCTCGGTTTCCTTATTTGTTATATCTACTGATATTACTAGTCTCTCTATCTCGTCAATTCTGATACTTTATCACATTTTATCACGTTTTTAAAATTCATTTTTTTTCGGCCATGTTAAAATTAAGTAGATCGATACAACGGGGTTCCTATATACCCCTGTGCATGTTCATTCATTCATTCATGTCTTTATTTCCTCTAATACAAGAGATTAATGAATAAACATATAATATAGTAGTAAATAATTCAACACACAAAAAAGTAAATGGAAAAGAAAAAGAACATAAAGAAATGGTACGTTAAGTCCATTGATATATAAACTATGAAATATATGATGGGACAACACCCACCGATACTAACTCATGCACAAGTTCTAAGCCTGTTAAAATGGGCAATAGATTGTATCACATGGATATGGCAAAGGTATCCAAAGTTAGAGTCGTCAATGAGATCTACTATGTTGTCCATGCCTTTTCTGCTCCCCAGCATAATACAGTACAATTCATCTTCAGATTTTGTATAAAGTTCAGTAAAAAGTTGCAATGGAAAGTTCTCAATAATTACATCCCAAAATGAATTGAGTAAGCTAAATGTTCCCGTACAGTTGCAACACGCATGTACGTATACGTCGACAAATGTTCTATCACAAACTGAGCAGGTGTCTCCTGTGCTGTATGGAATGTCTGTAATTAATTTTGTAATAAAATAAGAGTTTGTAATTTCCCGGTTTGTTATGGATGATTTCCAGAATTTTGCAAAAACCACATCGTTATGTATTTCCCGAAATCTTTGAAAGTCATTGTCAGATGTAACCCTAGTTTTCCATTTTCCAGTTTGAACAGTTGAGGTAGAGTCCGTTACAATTCGTTTCCATTCCTCCTTAGATGGGAATTGATCTTCAAGAACAAAGTTAAGTAGATACGAATGTAGATCATATAAGTACAAAAGTTTAATTACATCGGGGATAAAACCTAAGTGTTTCTTGGTTGTATCGTATAGAAATGAAAATAGCCTTACGAGAAATATGCGTTTTGAGAGATATTTATTGTCCAAATTGCAGAGTTTCTGCAAGAGATACAGTTTCCGTTTATCGACGTATGTTATGCATGGATGTAGTCCTAAAAGGCTTTCGCACATGTCTGATCGGGTTGTTGTTTTAAGATTCAAAATCCGCTTAACGATAAAGTGTTGGAATTGGTTTATAGCTTTAACATCCCTCTGCTTTAAATCGCACCAAAGTTCTGACCCGTAGAGCACAGTTGGTAATACCACGGATTTATATAGTCTTAAGAGTACATTTGGGTGGGCTGATTTAAAGTCAATCACATTTGTTGCAAAGAATACATTTCGGCCTTTCCTACATGCACGAGATATACGATCGTTTTGATTGAACTTCGAGTCAAGCAGAAAACCAAGATGTACGGTACTATCCCACAAAGGTAATAGTTCATTTCCAATATACCATGCGTATTCTAATCGTGCACTACGTGTAGACGGAGAAAACTGCACAACACCTGATTTCTGAACATTAAAACAGAAACGCCATTTACGAGAGTAATCGAAACAAGTATTCAACATACGCTGCAATCCGACAGGACTTATACTTATGCATGAGATGTCATCCGCAAGTGTTGGTGAACAGCTAGTTAAATTAAACATACCAGTATGAACATTAGCATTCTCAATATCTAATAATAGATCATTTATGAAAATAAGGTATAATAAGCCAGATAATACGCCACCTTGGCGAACGCCTTGTTTTACATCAAAGAAAATAGATGATTGCTGATTAACAATTACAGAACTTTTTGTATCAACATGACAATCATTTAAGATGGACCAAATTTTACCTTTGATTCCTAATTTATAAAGTTTACACATCAGGCCAGCTCGCCATACAGTATCAAACGCCTTTTTACTATCTAAAAATGCAACATAAACCTTACTAGATAATTCTAGGTTGTGAAATACAGTTTCATATAAATTAAAGGATGCTGTTATGCAACCGATGTTCTTTTGAAAACCTTGCTGCTGGGGACATGGAAAGCATTTATCAGAAAGCACATAGTCCGACAGACGAGATTGAATTATGGACTCAAAAATTTTATACACACAGGATAAGAGGCTCACGGGTCTATAGCTGTCCGGCGATGACTTGCGTTTGTCGCCTCCTTTATATATCGGAACGATTAGGCCGAGTTTCCATACGCTTGGGGTACGTCCATGCTTCACTATCATATTAAATAAGGAAGTTAAGAAACTAATAACAGAGTCTCCGCCGAATTTCAAATGTTCGTGTTGTATCTTATCGTAACCGGCGGCTTTCCTTAACTTCAGATCGTGAATGACTTTATACACTTCTCGTTCCTCTATTATTCCACCAGGTAAATTTCCGTCTGGGTTATTCGCTGCTTCTGAAAGAATATCCGAATAAAAAATATCCACTTCTGTTTTGTTTTCTATGTCAAAATTGTCATCGTTCGATTGTTTGTACACCTCAGAGAAATATTCAGCGAAGCATTCCGCAACCGATTCAGGTGTATTATGCACTTTGTCATTGTGGATTATCTCTGGGTAAATTTTTGAGATGCTTGGTTTGAAGTGTTTCAGTGATTTCCAAAATAATCTTACATCACAACTTGCGGTTTCGTTGAGATCATCGTAGCACTTTTGGATAAATTGTTCATTTGCAGCAGTTTGAATACGCCTAAAATCATACTTAGCACGCTTGTAGTCTCTATAAGAATCATGCTGCATACCTCGCGGACGACCATCGGCTATCCACTTGCGTCTAAGATATCGTTCATTGTCGTGAGCAAGTTTAACATTTTCATTCCAATAAGGTTTGGTGTGTTTGTTAAAGCCGCATTTAGGAATACTACTTTCAGATGTCCGATGCATGATCGAGATAAATTGTTCGTAAGCATCATCTAAGTCTATATCACAAGTTCTCACTTTATCGTTTAAGCTTATCAACTGTTCGTCTAAATTGTCTTTATAACTATTAATTAAGAATTGAAAAAAAAAGTGAAAACGAAAAAAAAACAACAAAAAACAAAACAAAAGTTCCAGTTAAACATACACTGAAATAATTCTTTTAACATATTTACATGGTTATTTACAGGGGTTTGAATAGTAAAAATGTACGGAGCCCGGATAGGGACATTCAAAGAAAAAAAATTATGTTGTGCGCATAAAATATTATTTTGTGCGCACAATATATTATTTTGTGCGCACAATATATTATTTTGTGCGCACAATATATTATTTTGTGCGCACATTATATTTATTTTGTGCGCACATTATATTTATTTTGTGCGCACATTATATTTATTTTGTGCGCACAACATATTATATTGTGCGCACATCATATTATATTGAGCGCACATCATATTATTTTGTGCGCACAACATATTATTTTGTGCGCACAACATATTATATTGTGCGCATATCATATTTTATTGTGCGCACAACATATTATATTGTGCGCACAATATATTATTTTGTGCGCACATTATATTTATTTTGTGCGCACATTATATTTATTTTGTGCGCACAATATATTATTTTGTGCGCGCATTATATTTATTTTGTGTGCACAATATATTATTTTGTGCGCACAACATATTATATTGTGCGCACATCATATTATATTGTGCGCACATTATATTATTTTGAGCGCACGTGATATTAGTTTGTGTGCACAAGAGCAGGCGAAGGATCTTAGGCTCTTCAGTATTAAAAGCTCTACAAAAGTCTCCATTGGGTCGAAGTTGTCAGATGACCCCTTTTAGGGGTTATGGCCCTTTACAGGTCAAAAATAGCGTTTTTCATCTTTTTGCCCTATAGAATGAAAACTATTGCAGATAGAGAAAAGCTGTTGCTTGCTTAAATGTTCAGCTCATTAAGCTCTACAAAAGTCTCAATTTGGTTGAACTTGTCAGATGACCCCTTATAGGGGGTTGTGGCCCTTTACAGGTCAAACATTTTTCTTCATGTTTTTATACGACCGCAAATTTTTGCGATCGTATTATGTTATGGCGATGTCGTCGTCGTTGTCGGCGTTGTCGTCGTCTGAAGACATTTTGGTTTCCGTGTGATAACTTAAGTTGTAGTGAACCAATTGTTATAAGATTTTGATATGATGTTTGTAACCACTAAAGGAAGGTTGGTATTGCATATGGAGTTTCTGGCCCCTACCTTTTCAGAAAAAGGGCCAAAAAGGGCTTAAATGGGTGTATTGACAAAACGTCTGTAGAATGTTAAATTTTCATCCGATTTTGATCATTCTTTTTAAAATGTATTCCTCAACAAATTCTGTCAACAAAATGTAACAACAGTTTTGATGTACCTTGCACCATAACATTGCTATGACGGGTCAAAATGGGGCCACACCCAAAAAATCAACATTTTTATTTGTGGTCCGATTTTCAAAATCTTTTTTTTTCATTGGAATCCTTGTAAAAATCCCTGCCTGTGTTTTTAATCAGATTTGCATTATCTCCTACCATTTTGGAAAAACTAGGGACCAAAGGTCCAAAATCGCCTTATGAGTTTACCTTGACGGTTGGTATAAATATATAATAAAATTTCAAATATGCATTAAGAGTCCACCAAAGAATGCATGTGTCAAAAAGCTTTGTGAGTCCACCATAGGCTGCATGTGTCCAAAGCATTTGACAATCCATATTGGGTCGCAAACGAACAGGGTTCAACATGTTGCGGTCGTGTCATGCTGCGCTCGGCGTAGCTTTTTATTGTCCTATAGATTGAAAACTAATGCAAAGAAAGAAAAGATGTTGCTTGCTTAAACATGCAGCTCTTTACAAAAGCTTCACAAAAGTCTTCATTGGGTCTCAATTGTCAGATGACCCCTCAAAGAAAAGACCCTTATGGCTTAAGGACCAGGTGAGCGATACAGGCTCCTGGGAGCCTCTTGTTTAAATATCTTCTCTAAAACTAAAGAACAGAATTTATTGAAACCTTGTTTTTTGATCCGTAGGTTGTCTTGCAAAAAACATGTGTTTTTTTTTTTTTTTTTACGACCGCAAAAAAAAATGTGGTATTACTGGTATGTTATGGCGATTGCGTCGTCGTTGTCGGCGTCTGTAGACATTTGGTTGGACGCCCTATAGATTTCAGTTTGTCCGTCTGTCTGTCTGTCTGTCTGTCTGTCTGTCTGTCTGTCTGTCTGTCTGTCTGTCTGTCTGTCTGTCTGTCTGTCTGTCTGTCTGTCTGTCTGTCTGTCTGTCTGTCTGTCTGTCTGTCTGTCTGTCTGTCTGTCTGTCTGTCTGTCTGTCTGTCTGTCTGTCTGTCTGTCTGTCCGTCCGTCCGTCCGTTCGTCAACAATTCTTGTGAACGATTACACTAAAACTCAAAAACTGTTAACAATAGTTTGGGAAATTTTGTACAGTTGCTGTGTAGCATCTCGTAATGTGTAGATTAAAATTTCGTGCAAATCTGTGAAATATTTGTGGAAATACTTCAATTTTTCGGCCAGGTGAACTTTACGACCCGTAACCCTCACGGGAACGTAGTGGACGGATGGTAAATCGTATCTTTTCGGCCAGGTGAGCTTATGCCATCACTATGCGTCAGTCGTCGCCCGTTAACAATTTCAAAAAATTCACTGAACCAATTTAGCTGAAACTTTTCAGGAATTATATATGACATGTTGGCTATAAACGATCCTCATTTAGTATTGATCCACAATATTGATAGAGGGGAGCAAGTCCCTGTGATTGATCCGATAAACAACATGACCGCCGTTACTAAAAATAACACATAGCTATATAGGGGTAAAAAGCAGTGGTTTGCCAATAACTCAAAAACGGTCATGGGTATCAAAATTCTGGCAGGGTTAAAGTGATCAGCACATCAAGATCTACGAAACCCTAAAAATTTGAAAAAAATATCCAACCATCCGTGTGGGGGTTATTGACCTTTTTCTTGATTATTTCTGCATTTTCACATATTTTGCCTTATATCTCAAAAACTATATGAGATATTGAAGTAATTGCAATTGCATATTGTTCAGCTAATTAAGCTCTACAAAATTTTCAATTAGGTCGAAGTTGTCAGATTTAGGAGTTATGACCCCTTAAACGCCAAAAATAGTGGTTTTAGCCTTATAGATTGTGAGCAATAGAAGATACGGAAAAGGTTTTGCTTGCTTAAATGTTCAGCTAATTGTGCTCTACAAAATTGTATTTGGGTCGACATTGTCAGATGACCTCTTATGGGAGCTAGGCACCTTTAACGCCAGGTGAGCGATTCAGGCTCCTGGGAGCCTCTTGTTTATTGTCCCCCTCTGACACGTTTATGGTCTTCGTCAATTCGTGCGTATGCCACACTTTTTTAGCGCATCTTCTTTGAGACTGCTCAACTAATTTTGTTGAAATTTTGCAGGATTGTTTTTCATCATATTTATACTTGATCATACTACAAGTGCATTTTTATATTCAACAAATTTAATAGGAGTTATGGGACTTTATCGACTTTGTTCATTTTAGGTCATAGGAACATTTTGTGTGTGCAACTCCTCTGAGACGGCTCAATGGTGTAGAATTGTTTGTCATGATATGTAGTTGATCATATTACAACACCATATTGATTTGATATTGAGCAAATTTTCATTTTTAATGCGGCGACGGGGGACATTGGCTTACGTGTAGCAATTTTCTAGAAAAATACATATTTTGAGAACACTAAAACTCCAAAAAATATTTACAATAAAATTTTGAAACTTAATACAGTTGCTGTGTAGCATGTCATAATTTGCACATTAAAATTTTGTATAAATTTATGGAATATTTTTGGAAAACACTTAGATTTTTGCCGGCGGGGCGCTTCCTGACTTAGTCAGTATTCAAGCTGAATTTTCGAAAAATATGGCCACCATGGCTAAAAATAGAATACAGGGGTAAGATGTAGTTTTTTTTGCAAATAACTCAAACACGGTCACAGATATCAATAATTTTACAAAAGTGAACAGCACCTGTAGATCTACCTACTCTGAAAATTTGAAAAAGATCCAGCATGTAGGAGTTATGGTCCTTTTTCTGTATTGTTTTTTTATGAGTTTTGCACTTATTGAGCTCAATATGTTGAAAACTGTATAAGATATTTAAACAATTTATAAATTGTATATTGTAAAGCACATTAGGATCTACAAATGGTGTTATAGGTTCAGAAAAGAAAGTCTGTTAGTATATGTATCTATTATAAGAGCCACTTGGGTATATATTTTCAATAAATGTTGTGACGAAAAATCTACTACTTGTAAAATGTAAGAAGTTAACCCTCTTGCAAATAAGGACATGATCATATGAGGACCAAAACAATCACAAAATCTTTAACTGTGTTCATATTTTTACATTAAGCTAAAACTGAAAAAGTCAAAAGTTTAAACAGAAGACAATGAGATGTGGAATAAGCGTATGCGACACAACCAACATAAACAGCCTTCAACATGACCAAAGGTCACTGATCTCCGTCTTGTATTGGCTCAAGATTATAGTGTCTAAACATACAATGCACAAGATTCAATACCAAATAAGTTCATAATTTTATTCTTTAAAAACTTTAGAGACGTGACAAATCCGTCTCGAAACGTTCAAGTAGGAACCTGTACAGGGTTACTGCCTCATATGCATCACTAGGTCTTTCAATATTTCTCTCTTCCATGTATAGTTTTGCTAATTTATATATGTCTTTATCGCATGGCAGTTTTAAGATCGTGCAGTGCTGTACACAATTTTCTACATCCTGTAGGCTCACATCTTGCGATTGATCTGTTGTTCCATAAAATTCAGGCGTATTGTAGAGCATAAAAGGTCGACCAGAAGGGCAACAAGCTGAGTAAGATTTTCTAATTTTGTGAGCATTCCATATATTTGAAACATCTAAGTTCCTTCTGAAGATAAAAATAAAGCAATCTGTTAATGAAAACAAACAGAGGTCAACGGAGTCTAAATCAGTCAAATAAATAACTTGTCAGAATAAAAAAAGAAACGAGATGTAGTCTAGCTATATTGTAAGTCAAAGTGATGTAAGCAAAGTAAAAATTATGTAAGTAATCATTCCTCTCTTACCTTAAATTCTTACATGTACCTGTCGAGAATTGATGCGGAAATTGTAGGCGAATGCGGCCCTTTTTAACATTGATGTTATACAAGCAGTTACTACTAGTACATGTACCTTAAATTTTATTTATTGTCCACATTACAGCACTTAATTACTTATTATCACAGACACGACTAAAACATAACCAAGACAATGAATTTGTTTGAAAAATGTTTTATGTAGGTTAAAATGACCCTTTTTTCGTCTGGTACTTTGACTATAATTAAGTACTGATAGAGAGGAGAAAGTCCTGTGTACAGACAACAACTTTTAAATTTAATAAGACTTGGGTCTCCTCAGATTTTAATGACTGTCCTATGAAGGTGGATAGTCTTAGTTTCATCTGTAAGACTAATATATTTTTTCAAAATAAGAAAATAAAGCTTATCGGGAGTTGAACAATATCATTAATTTATTAAAAGAAATTACTATCTTATATTCTAAAGATTGAGGGAATATTTCTTTTCAATTACTAAATTAATTGCATTTTCATCGTCAAATGACAAGTGTTTACCTTAAGTTCTTACCTGAATAATAGGAAGGAAACAAAATTGAATTAAACTCTTGTGAAGAAAGTCACCACTAAAAAGACCATCATCTTTGAGACTTTTAAAGAGTGAAATCCAAAAGCAGGACGATTCTTTACGTAAAATTCCCCACCAAGATTCTATTCTCTGGTTATGTTGGCTTGTCCCGTAGATAAATGGATTTATATTATTAGGATCCTGGTTGTTGTTTCGACGTCGCAAAAACGATTGCATTTCTGCAACAAGGCCGTTCTCTGTTCCTAAATCACTCCTAATTGAAACAGGTGTTGCATTCAGGCCAAGAACGGCTTCCAGGACTTTAGGGTTTGTTGGTCCTGCCTTCAACCAAATCAAATGCCGTGAAAACCCATCAATGCACCCATTAATAAAAATTCCATAAGGTTTTAGTTTTTCGTATGAATCTAAATGCCATATGAAATTGGGTCCTTTAGTTGAATAAACTTGACCTTTTTCTGTTCTGAACACCATTTTTATCGAGAATTTGTAGCAAAATCCTTATATATTCTTTTTGTACCACTAACCCTGCCTGTAGACATTTCATATGCATCCAACGATATCCGTGACTCTGTCCAGATGTTTTGATTTCGTTTCTAATAAATGAAGCAACTTCTTCCATCTGTGTATAATTCTTTCGACCATAAAAGTGCATTCGTTTTAAATGTCTTTTAAAATGTCTCGTTGATATGATATATCGATGATTATGGGCAAGCACTGTCAATATTTCTGAATAATCAAGGCCCATTTCGAAGTAAAAACGTATATATTTATCCATCACGTACCACCTATAACGGTTTCATTTGGTTATATCAAGTGCCTTTCTTTGCGCTCTTTGAACTATATTACTTATTTGCAACCCGTTTACGTGCATTATATAATTAAATATTTTGTTGCGCGCTCAAAATAATTAAATTGTACGCTTAATTAAGATATATGTGATGCACACAAACTAATACCATGTGCGCTCAAGATTATATGTTGTGCGCACAAAATAATATATTGTGCGCACAATATAATATTATGTGCGCACAATATAATATGATGTGCGCACAATATAATATGTTGTGCGCACAAAATAATATGTTGTGCGCTCAATATAATATGATGTGCGCACAATATAATATAATGTGCGCTCAATATAATATGTTGTGCGCACAATATAATATGATGTGCCCACAAAATAATATATTGTGCGCACAAAATAAATATAATGTGCGCACAAAATAATATATTGTGCGCACAAAATAAATATAATGTGCGCACAAAATAAATATAATGTGCGCACAAAATAATATATTGTGCACACAAAATAAATATAATGTGCGCACAAAATAATATATTGTGCGCACAACATAATTTTTTTTCTTTGAATGTCCCTATCCGGGCTCCGTAAAAATGAAATTAGATAGGGTGTGACTGGATCAGAGTTTTAAACTGACCTAGTGTAGGAGCTGCAACAATGCCTGGGGGCAAGGCATTCCAGAGAACTACTGTGTGAGGGAAAACACTGTATTTAACTAATCAGTTGAAGTAGAGAATAGTTGAAATTGAAGATTGTGACTGTGTCGTGTACTGAAATGTGTAGTAGATGGTTTTAGATAAAGGTTTGGGTCAATGACAACTAAGTGATGTGTAATTTTGTAGATCATGGTAACTTTTGCTATATTTCTTCGGGTTTCTAAAAAAGGTAGTTGGAGGTGGTCCAACATAGGTACTGACACTGCTAGTGTTATGATATCTGCCAGTTATGTAGCGTGCTGCTCTACGTTTCACTTTTTTAACTTGTTCTTTTTGTTTTTTTTTTTGGTGTGGGGTGACCAAATTGTAGAGCAGTACTCGAGGTTAGATCTTACTAAGGATTTATATGCCATACACTTTGTCTCTTCATTTTTAATTTGTAAGTTTCTTCTAAGAAATCCTAATAACCTGTGTGCCTTTGATGTTATGTTGTCAATGTGAGCATTCCAAGTTAGTTTTGAGGAGATGGTAATTCCAAGGTATTTGGCCGTTTCGACAGATTCTTGTGTATGGCCTTTTAGAATGTAATTATGCATGTGAACTATTAAAAGAAATAACTTTAAGTGAATAAGTACAACTTATAATAAAGAGAAAAAATTCGAGAACGTGCACATGGATTTATATATGAGGACTATCAAAATTGATATGAAACCCTACTAGAAAAACTCGACGAATGTGCACCATTGCTATGGAAACCTTTAAGATCATAAATAAAAGAGTTAAAAAATTAATATAATTTCAGATATATAAATACAACTTAGGTAATATGACCAAGAATTGAGTACTGCTTATGGTAAATAATCTTTCAGGTATGAGGCAGCACAAATTTGGAACACTACCAAATGGTGCCAGGAATATGGCATCATTTGCACAATTTAAAAGCTATTTAGGCAATTGTGCGGGGACCAGAAATGCAGTTGCAGAGCATGTCGCATATACCTATGCTACCGAATAGCTGAAACTTAAAAATTTTATTATAGGATTAAACACCGTTTTCAATAGATTTATCGGTATATCAACAAGACCAACTCACTCACAAACAAATAAAAGTCCGAAGGACTTTTATGATATGTTTGTGAGTGAGTTAGTCTTGTTGATATACCGATAAATCCATTGAAAACGGTGTTTAATCCTTATAATTCTTTTTAATTGCATTAAGAAATTAATTTATCTAACGTGTTTCTCAACTTCATATTTCTTGTGTATGTGGTAGCGGGATTGACTGAACGTATGAATATTTTGTTTATTTTTTTTTAACGTACGATTATTTCCATAAACCATTTTCTGATTTTAATAATATTCATATCATATTAGAATTATGCTGCTTTAAGCTGAGTTTTGCTAAATTTAATTGCTGTCCTTTAGAACTGTTTTTCAACATAAAATTGTTATGCTTTTGAAGTTTGCTCCATACACATGCCTGCTGATACTTTAATTTGACACTAACATATACGTGCTGAATATCTTAGTACAGTATAATTTAAAGCACTATTTGTACAACTACTTTATATAACTTATAACTTATGAAATAAAGTGGTAGGCTCCTTCCTAGGCTACACATAATTACTACCTGCTTATGCTTTTATGCTTTTAACTGTTTTATATATGCACTGTTTATCATAGTACTGCTTTAATTATTAGTGCTGTTATTTTTTTGTTTGTTTGAATGGTGTTTTAACGCCACTTTCAGCAATTTTTCAGCTATTTCATGGCGTCCAGTTTTTATTGAGGGAGGAAGTCGGAGTACCCGGAGAAAACCCCCTACCTGCTGTAGGAAAACTGGCAATCCGTGTCAATTAAGATTGGAGTCGAGTACACCCTGCCTGCAGTGAGATAGTGCTGTTTGAAACCACTATATTTTACTACATTGAGTAAAAGTCAAGTAAAATGTGCTTAGTTTTATATGTAATGTAATGAAATGTGCAAGCATGTTCTCCATATTGTTGTGTGTATATATATATATATATATATATATGTATGTCAGTCGGTTGTAAGAGTTCCTTACAGCTCATGTTTGTATTGTTGTCTTTGTATATATATACCGACTATAAATAAAATAAACTTTACCTTTCTTAAATAGAGAAATTTTGTATATTTTTCTGACGTTAATATTTCGCAATGATACATGTCAGACTAGTTACTAAACGCGGAGTGAATACACTCTGTAATCATTTATTGGCATTTTATTCTATTCAAAATTATCCTGACTTCAAGTGTCTGTGTAAGAAATGATCAGAAATGAGCTAGTTCGGGGGGGGGGGGGGGGAGATAACCTCAAATGTAAGTCTCAAATTGAATGATTGAAAATTGAAAATGATTTAATAAACCGTTCAAACGATTTAATAAACCGTTCAAACGATTTAATAAACCGTTCAAACGATTTAATAAACCGTTCAAACGATTTAATAAATCGTCGAAACGATTTAATAAACCGTTCAAACGAATTAATAGATTGTTGAAACGATTTAATAAACTAAATAAGAATTTTTTTCTGTTTTATGGTTCTTCTCAATTTGTCTCAAGATATGACTGTGTTTTAGACTCGAATTTATCTTGCATATAAGTTGGTCCCTAAAAAATCACCCAGTAGCGTGTTTGGACTGAATCATAAAAATATTCTTAAGATCTTCGTGGACTACCGAAATAAAACGCGATAAGCTTTAGACTTGACTTGGGAAGTTTGTTTTTAACGTCCTGAGCCAACAACCTATAATGCCTTTGGTTAGACGGATATAGATTGTAGTTGTACACCTATTCCGTAAAATACGGTATTTTAAAATTCAGCTCAATGAGTAACATGCAGTAATGAAATAAAATTGTTTTCTGTGTGACTGATTGATCGGTACAGATTGTTCCTAGGTTACATCCGAAGAGTCTTCATTAGAACAGTTTTGACCATAAATACTGTACTGAAATAAAACACCAATAAGAAATACTAATTAGCAAGAGCAATCTTTATTAGTATTGGATTCTATTTTCATAGTTAATTAGTTCAATAATAAAACAATCGGATCCAACACAATAACAATACACGACTACAAAACAATAGCAAAGTATAACAGTATCATTTCTTCATTACATATGTTTAATCATTTATTTGGGAAAAATTGAAGATTGAATAAAAACGTTCTTCTGACTGATCGGGATGTTTTTATCCAGATTTCAAAACCACATATTTCTGTGGGACACTTCACTATTTTATTTCGGAATATTGGTAATAAAAAACTCGCACACACCGTAATTCTTATAGTTTGACCGTTAATATAAATTATTGTTTACAAGAAATTATTATAAAAAATATAGCCCATGGACATCACCAGCATTTGTGGTCATCTGTCACACGTACGTAAGGGTCAACTTAACAATCATCTTACAGGAATGGTGACTTTGATTAATGGCTAATTGACATGTAAACAGTAGGAATATACATCACGGGAAATACATAGGTGACGCATTAAATAAATCAAAACAACAACAACATCTAGATATAAAATGTGTTAAATTATCTTGTTTTGCCACATAATTTGTTCAGATCCATCGTAATGAAGTTGACACTTGTGTATCTCTTGTTTGCTGGTAAGAATATTTGTATTTGTTTGTTTATTTGTTTGTTTATTGTTTAACGCCACTTTCAGCAATTTTTCAGCTATATCATGGCGTCCAGTTTTTATTGGGAGAGGAGCCGGAGTACCTGAAGAAAAAACTCAGACCATCGGTAGGAAAACTGGCAAACATTGTCGTTTAAGATTAGAGTCGAATACACCCTATCTGCAGTGAGAATCGAACCCGCAATCTGAGTGTTTACAGATAATGTGATCAATAGTAGACTAACTACCTTAACTACTCGACCACAATTTGTATTTTGAAACATGCTGAGTTTGTATGTGTAAAATGGAATTATCAATAGTTAATTTAAAAACACATCCATTATCGACACCAGGTATAAATATCATACACAATTTTGTCTTCGAAATCATCGTGTATTTCAATTGTTTGAATTTTATCTAGTAACGTATTTTACGTATTATTTTGTATGCAAGAAGTGATTTGGTAAACGGTGTGTATAACCTCGAGTTAGTTTAGTTTTGAATGGAGACTAATCTATCTAGCAGAAGATCACGATGTAAACCTCGAGTAAGTTTAGTTTTGAATGCAGACTAATTTAAGATTAGACCACGATGTGAAAAACCTCGAGTAAGTTGAGTTAAAATGGAGACTTATCTGTCTATGAGTAGAACGCAAACACCATTAAGGACAATATTATGTATTTCAGTAGTGTTGACACACAGCACTATCGGACAGCCTACTAATGCTACTGATGCTGTAGACGGACAGCCTACCGTTGGTACTGATGCTGTTTTACCTACTGGTACCCCGGATATTGAGGAATCTACCAATATAACCAGTACTAATGGAACCCATTGTCCAAGATATCCAACTAGATATGAAGATGAAGATCTGGTGATAGAGATTGAGAAGGGGGAGTGTGAGATGTGAGTATTTAGTCGTTTTAACATTCAGACTATCAGCATTAATGCAGAAGAATGTTATTCTATTTAAACCTCAACATCATTCAGAATACAGGTCAACTACATATAGGCCTAAAACACAAACTCCATTCAGCATAGAAATGGATTTATGTTCTGACGCCATTAAATTCATGAACAATTATAAATAAAGTTTCAAAATGATATATATTACATCAAATTTGTTTTAGCAATAAACAAAACAGAATACAATACACATTTAATTCTTTTCAGGATTGTATCGTCAGTAAATATACACCAAGAAAATGTAGATAGAGTCAAATCTTTCAAGAAACGAGTGAAGAACATATTAAGGTAAGCAATATACTACTTGACCCTTTTTTTCTCTGTATTTAAAATCGATGCATTAATTTATGACAATCTTGTGTCGATAATGAGGTCAGTTTACATTGTAAATATTTTACTCATAAATATACAATAGAAAATTTGTTTCCTTTGTGAGATGGAAACATATTTCACAAGGTACGTTAATTTCTTCTTTTCTTTTAATCAAAAAAAAAAAAAACGTATAAACAGAGTTTGAATTTATTTTTTACAGAAAAGTCAACGTTCCTGCTGTTTCATTCCGACCACTGATGACTATTTCTGAGATAGGATCTAACAACGAGACAACGGGAACATTCAACAACGTTACTGACGAACAGACCAATGTGAACACTGAACATGCTAAGCCTTGTACAACTACTGGTCACAGATATGTAGGACCAGTTCTGGTTATTGACACACTTCCAGGACAATGTCAAATGTAAGTGGTATAGCATCAAAACATCTTTACATATACACCATAGTCCACTAGTAGGAAAGAAAGTCACAGGAAAAAAAGTCACGGATAAAAAGTCACAGGAAAAAAAGTCAAAAGAAAAAAAGTCACAGGAAAAAAAGTCACAATTAATAAGTTGTTTGGTATTGAATATGTTTTTTAGTTTTTTGCAAGATTTATGTCCTTGTGTATAAAAAGTAAAGTGGATATTTAAAGACATTTAAAATTCAGATATATATTATAACAAATTAACAAAATTTTATCATATAAAAAAAATAAATAAGCTTAGTTGTGCAGTAATTGTCACACATGTTCATTTTTCACTACACATTATTTAATAAATAAATCATTAAAATGTTGAAGCCATATTTTTGGATCAATGTAATAAAAAATATTTCTATAGTTGTTTATCCTATTCTTTTCTTTGGTATACATATTTTTAACTGTTAAAGCAGCACAAAAAGAGCTGTAAACAGTAATGTGTTTTTCAAAAAATGTTTTCTAATTTTTGATGGACTTGAAATACAATTTGTATTTATTGTATTAAATAACTAATAAGTAATAAAGTAATAAACAAGTTTTACATAAAAATATGACTATAATTATAATACAAATAAAAATATGTTCATATTATGACAACATATGTGACCAAGACAACTTATTAATTGTGACTTTTTTCCTGTGACTTTTTTTCTTGTGACTTTTTTTCCTGTGACTTTTTTTCCTATCAAAACTGTGACTTTATTTCCTGTGACTTTCTTTCCGTTTACCGTCCACTAACACAACACCATAGTCCACAACACAACACCAACTGTTTTTTGTAGAAAAAGAGACATCAATTCATAGTAATTAGTCTTGATTAGACTTACTAAGCCATTGATGGCGCCAGATCGGTCCAAGTTTAGATATATAATTGACATGCGGTGTATTTGTCATGTTTAAAGTTTTTTTAAAAGGCTCTTTGCATTTCAATTGGTACTCTGGTAACTTATCTCATCTTGAACCTGGACGTATGGAATATTGATTTCTTATGAGTAAATTTTTATGATTCTCTTTTGCAAAGATACATTTGTAATTGTTATTTCTGTTTCCATGACAACCCACCGTGTAGGATTATAATGTTTGACTTTCTTCTTGTGTAGGATGATTGTTGTTAATGTTGGCCAAAATCATGAAAATGTATTTAAACGTCTGAACAAGAAAGGAAAGCCACAAAGAGGAAGGTAAGAATCAGAGAGGTTGACATATCTAACTATTGACAATCTAGCCAAGTCTGTACAGAGCAGACACACGACAAAACCTAGTCTAGTCTATCAAAGAGCAGACATATGATACATGCTAGCCCAGAGTATTAAAGAACAGGCATACACTATAAGCTAGCCCAGTCTAATACATAACATAAATACGATACTATACGCCAGTCTAGTACAGAGCAGACACGCGATAAAAGCTAGCTCACTCTATTAAAGAGCAGACATACGTTGATGCTTGCCCAGTCTAATACAGAACAGACATTCGATAATATACGCCAGTCTAGTACAGAGCAGACACGCGTTAAAGCTAGTCTTATCTATCAAAGAACAGGCATACAATAAAAGCTAGCTCAGTCTAATACATAAAGAGCAGGCATGTAATATATATAATAACCCAGTCTAATACACAACACAAATACGATACTATACGCCAGTCTAGTACAGAGCAGACACGCGATAAAAGCTAGCTCATTCAATTTAAGAGCAGACATACGATGATGCTAGCCCAGTCTAATACAGAACATACATTCGATAATATACGCCAGTCTAGTACGGAGCAGACATATCTAGCCCAGTCTTGTACAGAGCCGTGGTGCAATTTTATATGTTTTTCTCCTAATATATCTGAGATGTTCGTTAGCCGTTAAACATCTTTTACTAACCCAGGGTCCAAATATTCTGCTACATTAGAGTGATCAATCAATCAATCAATCAATCAATCAATCAATCAATCAATCAATCAATCAATCAATCAATCAATCAATCAATCAATCAATCAATCAATCAATCAATCAATCAATCAGTCAATCAATCAATCAATCAAAGTGGTAGTAAACAAAAACAGTAAAACACTATATTTAATGTGAGTTACATAACACGTGTTATTACATTACTGTGAACACATTTTTAATACAGAGTTAATTCAATTGTTAAATGTAAATTGATTATGTGGGACTAATTTGTTTATTTTCCTGTTTTTCAGGAAAAATATATTGTTTGAATACATTGATGATTCATTCTTCTAAACACGTCTGCCAGGCTAATTGTGAAATCCGTTTCAATCAATGTTTTGTACTTTGTAATAAAGTCTTATTAAATTTGCTGGATTTCGTTTTTAATTCGCCACGGGGGGCCTCGGTGGCTTACTGGTTAAGGTAGTTCGTCAACTATTGATCACGTGGTCTATCAACGCTGAGGTTGCGGGTTCGAGTCTTACTGCCGGCAGGGTGCGCTCGACTCCTGTCTTAATTGACAAGGATTGCCAGTTACCGAAGGTGGGACGTTAAACATCATACAATAATAATAATTCGCCAAGAGTTAACCTGGTCATTAAATACGACAGTCACTGTATGACAGACTTTTAATATAGCCACGATTTACCTCGTTTTATTTAATTCCCTAGATTCTCAGCGCTTTTAATGAGAAAAAGGTTCAAGATGTTGAGAAGCATACACATCAAGCATGTAATGAAGTTACGATTAAATTATGAAGACCGTATTAAGATGAAGTGTTACAAAACAATGAATCGTATGTAAACCTTATAAGGCGTATGTATTAACATACAGAGGTGGTAAAACAAGCTGTAGTTCCTCTGTTAGTTTTCAGTTCTAACACAGGTAGGCGACAATAAAATGGTAATTGATGTTTCTACGCACGCAGAAATACGGAGAGAAGGAACGATCCAGAATGGTGTAACCTGTCAAATGTCTCATACTCCGGCTGAATCTGTAAAGTAACCAATCAAATTGTTTACACCTCAAATGTCCGATACTCTGGTTGAATCTGGGGTGGAACAAACCGAATCGAATCGTCATGTAACACCACAAAACAAAACTCATTCAAAAGCAAAGAAAATCCTGTGTATTTGATTTAAATTTGTACATATTGTAGAATATATTACCCAATCCAGGAAAGTATGTGTACTCGTACCCTTCGTCGATCCGGGTACGAGTTAAAACGATAAATGTGACCCAAAAAGGGTTGAAGACGAAGTTCATTATTTCTCAGAGTGTCCTAAATTTGATGCCAAAAGAAATTTACTTTTCAATATTGTGAAAAATTATAACATTAACTTTGAAAACCTTTCTGCATCTGACAAAATTTTCGGGTGTTTTAGTTATGAAAATTCTGAAATTGTTGACCAGTTGAGTTGCTTTCTGCAGGAATGTAACATAACTTAAGCTATGTTCTATTTAAGGTCCATTAATAGCTATGATGCCCCAATTTTTTTTCCCCCATTCTCTATGACTAATATTTGTTTGCCATTGAAATTTATAATCTATGTTATTTATGTACTGTAATAATCATACATGTTGTGCTGTATTTGCCCCTCGAGGGCCCATAATTGGCCAATAAACTTGTATTCTTGTATTCTAAAACGGATAGAGGATAGAACAGGATAAAAAATGAGGCAACTAAACAAAAAAATCTCATAAAAGGGGCATAAATGTAATAGTAAACCAATTCTGAAATCTGTATTATGAAACTTTTTTTTTAATTGACAGAGCCTCGCCTAAATCATGTTTACCCATAACAACCCAGTAAAGACAATATTTTGCATATCGTTATTAATAGACAAATAACAATAATACAAATATCAGTTGACTTTAAATCTGAATACATACTATGCTGGCATTTAGTTTTAGTATTTGCAATAAATATTACATTTTGATCATAAAGTACTAAGTACATTTAATAATAAATGATTTAATAATAAATGACTTTCAGACATTCACAGAACACAGCATGTCCTTTTTTAGAAACAAAGTTAATAGTTCCGTGTTATAGCGGAAATAATCAAGTTCTCCACTTCAATGTGTTGATGCAAATAATTTCCTCGTTTTGCATGATTAACAAAAATGGACGTTCTTTTTGTGTGTGTTCAGTATACAATATTGATCACTGTAGCATCGTCTTCTAATGGTATGTAGACATTATATATATGAGTGACAACACACATTTAGGATTAGGTGATATATCTAGTCTGTATTATTACAGTTAAATTGGTCACAACTAAAAACTTATACAAATCCAAAATGAACTATGTAATCGTGTAAGTCTAAGGGAATTTCTGTTTTGAAGTAAAATCTGTCAAAGTTACCGAGGTGTCATCACAGAACAAATTCTAAATATCAAATTACAGCCGAAGCGAACAGCAATTAGCGAACACACACTTTTGACGTTGTGTTACTTATGGTCAAAAACTGTCCGAGGTCGCGAACCGGAATAGAGCCCACTCTCCGTAAGTTACCCCAAAATTTCCGTCTTTATATGCCTGACAGATACCGCATAAGAATCGACCAATTAATGATGACCATTTATTTGCTACCAGGTGAATATTTAACACCAGTTCCCACCTTAACAAGCTCATGTATTGAAGTTTGAATACAAACACGTGTACAATGTTATGGGTTCCATTATTAGTCCGAACAACAACAATATCTCGTAGATAAGTCAAATCTTGTGGTACATCGAGGTATGAAGGCAGCTGTCAACTTATAGTTATATAACCCACTGAGTCAATTCTCGTTAGTATGAATGACTCATATGTCGTTACCGTGAGACTGTAAAGACCAATCTAAAACCAAAATGAATATATCTGACTCAGGCTATCATATGTGTACAGATTTAAAGTAATTTGAAAAAAGGATGAGAGGATATTTTTGATAGGGAACAACCGTTATACAATTTCTGACTATACTGTGTGGGAAAATATATAAAGTCGAAACAAATAAAAGATGTAATCCGACTGAAGTATGATATGATTTAATCACTAAAATATGTTTAAATTAACAAATTTGTTAGCTTGATGTAAATGAAATGTTACCCAACATGACAAGACTGGAGAAATGATATAACGGGCAACTTATTGCTTTTCAAGTTCTGGAAACATATCAAGTTATTTCAACATAAGAAAACACTGCAAATATGTAACTGTAGCTGGAATATTTCCAAATGTGTAAAAATAGACAATTTTAAAGTATACTGCTGTATCATTACACAGTAAACGTTAATAGAATGACGCAGTATAATTTCGACCCGATACGCAGTACAACTCTGTATCAATAATTCTATTCATGATGTAATTTATTTATGTTACATGCTTTGATTAAATAAAAACACTTAAATTACGTCATCTCAGATATTTAATAAATCGATATTTCCTCTGAGCGGACTACTTTCAGTATCCAATGTAAACAAGATTGCGTCCTCCTAGCGTATCGTAGAGGAGACGCGACAATGTTGTTTTTGCCGCAATGATGGCTAATTAAATCAATTTAAGATTTCAAATAAAATATAATTTAAATAAAAATAATGTATCATTTTGTTGTTTTTTCTATTATTATCTACAGAACCGAGATTCAATTGGTACTATGTTTTGCATATTCCTACTCTTTCCGGCCTTGGTACATTTTGAGTTCTAGATAGGTTTCGGTAACTGTTTTTTCAGCTTTAAAAATCGCAACGGGTATTTCGGAAAATTGTAAGGATTAAACACTGTGTTTTAGGAAATTATCAATGTGGAAACTCCGCCGACTCTCTCACAAACTTGATTAGTCTGTGAGTGAGTCGCCGGAGTTTACACATTGATAATTTCCTAAAACCCAGTGTTTAATCCTATAATAAACCGGCAATTCTCAAAATGTCTAGAGCAATGAAGTTTTAATAAAACTGTTTCAACGATTTTCGTAAATGCATCCTATTTTGAATCAAAGTAGGTTTAATATCTAAATATAATTTGTTTAAACATATTAGTTTAGATACCTTAAAACCTTGTGTTGTCATTTATCAGTTAATAAATCTGCATGTTTTAGCATGCGTGGAATCATTTTTGCCGCGCTATTTTAGTGTACTTTTCCCTCAGTTTCCAAGTTTGTTTAGTTTCAAGTGCAATCGGTTCAATTCTTTCTTCGTGAACTATATTAATCTCAGATAGTATCCGATTATCATAACTGAATAAAATGACCAATATTGTTTGTAGATTGCCCGACAGGACCATACACAGAGATAGTTGGTGGTGTCAGACCTTTCAAAGAAGGAGAGAATGTAACACACTCCTGCACTGTTATCGGCGGGGGAAACAATGTTTCATTAACATGGTTTTGTTTAATACCATATATGAACAAAACAGTTCCTTATAGCGATAATAAGGTTGTCAAGCAGGTTACATTGCTATTGACCAGTTCCAACAATTATTACAACTGCGCATGTCATGCTACACACCGACTGTGGAACGATACTAAAGTAGTTCCGTCAAAGCCGGTACTTTTTCAGAGTAAGTATAAGTCAACTATGTAAGTAAATTGGTTAAACCATTAAAACAAGCATATCTGACTGACGAAAAGCTTCAAAAATGTAATCATTCTGGGGTAAGTAAAATATACAAATATACAAATCTAAGTATTTAGTATGATCTGTATGCAACCGCCGTTGTTTTACAACTAACTGATGATATTGTTACATTGAAATTCAGTAAGTTACCGCAATAGTCAGAATTTTAAAAATTATATATATCTCGAGTTGCAGTATTGTGTATATAATTTTCTACAATCATTATATGAAAGTAAATTGTTATTTTTTTCCAGCATTTTAAGTATTTTGCAGCTAAACCAATCATCGGAGGCCACAGAGAATTGTACACAGCTATTTCCGACAAGCCTGTCACCATAAAAATAGATTACTACGCCTATCCAACCAACACATCAGTGACAATAACTAAAACCAATGGTGCGCCTATGGAGAGCGAAGACGTTACCGAAGTTTACCAAGAAAGCAATGTGCAATTTATAGTCGACGGCTATACGTACCAAGCAGTAGGAGAGACCTTTTACTGGAGAATAGCAAGATTCAACGAAAGTGACTATGGCAATTATACGGCCATTTTGCAAAATGACATTAACCAAACACTGGTTCAGTTCGTTATAAGTAGGGCAGGTAATAAATTCAAATAGAGATCAAATTCAGAAAATGTATGTTGAAATTAAATCTCGGAAAGTTATCGGAATATAAATTTATATGAAAGAAAAAATATTGTAGAATAACGAATTATAATTATAATTATAGGCAAGTTTTCTGTACTTTATTGATGTATGAATGGGTCCGATGTATCGATTCACTCACGAACTTGATATATTTAGTTTGTGAGTGAATCGACAACGTACTACCGAAAATAGGCTTTAAATCCTATTCTTATATTTAAAATAAATTTGTAAATTTTCCTTCTCGTTGCCATTATTATAATAAATGACTAAAGAAGAGTTGATTACTTTGTATCAGATAGCCACAGTCTGGTCTACGTTTACTACGGTGCAGGAGCATTGTGTGTTCTGTGTCTTGTTGGCTGCTTTGTTGCTGCAACTGTCACTAGGTGTAGACGACCAGAACTCAAACCAGGTATGTTTTACTATGGTACAGGAGCATTGTGTGTTCTGTGTCTTGTTGGCTGCTTTGTTGCTGCGACTGTCACTAGGTGTAGACGATCAGAACTCAAACCAGGTATGTTTTACTATGGTACAGGAGCATTGTGTGTTCTGTGTCTTGTTGGCTGCTTTGTTGCTGCGACTGTCAATAGGTGTAGACGACCAGAACTCAAACCAGGTATGTTTTACTACGGTACAGGAGCATTGTGTGTTCTGTGTCTTTCTTGTTGGCTGCTTTGTTGCTGCAACTGTCACTAGGTGTAGACGACCAGAACTCAAACCAGGTATGTTTTACAATGGTACAGGAGCATTGTGTGTTCTGTGTCTTGTTGGCTGCTTTGTTGCTGCGACTGTCAATAGGTGTAGACGACCAGAACTCAAACCAGGTATGTTTTACTATGGTACAGGAGCATTGTGTGTTCTGTGTCTTGTTGGCTGCTTTGTTGCTGCGACTGTCACTAGGTGTAGACGATCAGAACTCAAACCAGGTATGTTTTACTATGGTACAGGAGCATTGTGTGTTCTGTGTCTTGTTGGCTGCTTTGTTGCTGCGACTGTCACTAGGTGTAGACGATCAGAACTCAAACCAGGTATGTTTTACTACGGTGCAGGAGCATTGTGTGTTCTGTGTCTTGTTGGCTGCTTTGTTGCTGCGACTGTCAATAGGTGTAGACGACCAGAACTCAAACCAGGTATGTTTTACTATGGTACAGGAGCATTGTGTGTTCTGTGTCTTGTTGGCTGCTTTGTTGCTGCGACTGTCAATAGGTGTAGACGACCAGAACTCAAACCAGGTATGTTTTACTACGGTGCAGGAGCATTGTGTGTTCTGTGTCTTGTTGGCTGCTTTGTTGCTGCGACTGTCAATAGGTGTAGACGACCAGAACTCAAACCAGGTATGTTTTACTATGGTACAGGAGCATTGTGTGTTCTGTGTCTTGTTGGCTGCTTTGTTGCTGCGACTGTCATTAGGTGTAGACGACCAGAACTCAAACCAGGTATGTTTTACTACGGTGCAGGAGCATTGTGTGTTCTGTGTCTTGTTGGCTGCTTTGTTGCTGCGACTGTCAATAGGTGTAGACGACCAGAACTCAAACCAGGTATGTTTTACTACGGTGCAGGAGCATTGTGTGTTCTGTGTCTTGTTGGCTGCTTTGTTGCTGCGACTGTCAATAGGTGTAGACGACCAGAACTCAAACCAGGTATGTTTTACTATGGTACCGGAGCATTGTGTGTTCTGTGTCTTTCTTGTTGGCTGCTTTGTTGCTGCGACTGTCAATAGGTGTAGACGACCAGAACTCAAACCAGGTATGTTTTACTACGGTACAGGAGCATTGTGTGTTCTGTGTCTTGTTGGATGCTTTATTGCTGCGACTGTCACTAGGTGTAGACGACCAGAACTCAAACCAGGTATGTTTTACTATGGTACAGGAGCATTGTGTGTTCTGTGTCTTGTTGGCTGCTTTATTGCTGCGACTGTCAATAGGTGTAGACGACCAGAATTCAAACCAGGTATGTTTTACTGCATGCCAATAACTACACGACGGTGAAGCATCCAGTGTGTATTGTTTCATGCTGTTGAGACTATAACAAACGAAATGTTATTGTGTATTGTTTAATTAAATTTTCGTATTGTTACATTAACCGTTATACTTCTTCGAAATATACAATGACCTCAGTTGTAAATTACCAGGATCAATATGAAAAATGTCATATAAAATCTGTTTATCACGTATTTTACATTTTACATAATAATAATATTTTAATAAAGAAGTTCCAAGAAGGAACCTACCGCCGAGAACCACACTGAATACAGACAGGGGCGTATACACGGACAGAGCAGTGTTTAGGAGATCTCGAGGCTTACCTGACACAAATACTGTAGACCGAGTGATTAATCAGCGTACGAAACCAAAGCGACGTAAGCAGTACTTGTTTTTACCTTCATCAATATTTGCAAATTAATAAGGAATTTTAGTAAATACATTGTACTATATGGCACTACTCTAATATGTTGTCCACCAACTTTCATACCAGGGTTGATATAAAAATGCCATTGAATAATCAGCAAAAATATTAAGCATTAGAAAGAGATTTACGAGCGAGATTACAAAATAATTTTTACAGGATGCAACATAATATCTATCCCAATCTCGTCTCCTGGTACCCGGTTCCCAATCTCGTCTCCTGGTACCCGGGGACAATTATAATTAGGAGATATAAAAATCCTTCTAAAATTAGTCGTTCAGATATTAAATACATATCACAATCAAAGCTATAGCATGCGCAGATGGATTATTATTAGTCTTGGACATTTATTATATTAAACTACACTGTACACTTCAGCTTGTGACCACCATCTTACATTTTAATGGCTGCCGGACTCAAATATTAAAATTGTTTACCTAGAACTTCAGTTAATGAAATAAAATCAGCCCACTACGCTTCAACCAGAAGTAAATTACTCTAAAAATGACATGACAGTATATGTATGACTCGGTAGTAAATAAATTTTAATGAACTTTAAAAAAAAATGAAATAAATATAAAATAACTTCACCAGAAATGTGAAGTATAAGATTTTCAGAAAAAATATCGGATAGTATCCTGGTTCACAAAACTGAGCAAATAACAAATTATATAGATAATTAATATGGAAGGCTCTTTACCACTCGTAGCAAACCAGTTGCAGAATAAAAATTTACATAGATGTAGGTTCCATGATTTATTCATTGGTAACTAAGAACACGACATTTGCGTCAGAGGAAAAATTTTATGAATTAATCCAGTATATTAATTCCATATTTTGCTTGATATAGGTAGATTTAATTTGGATACTTTTCAGCACCTGTCAAAGTGCCACCTATACTAGCTGTGTTCAGAAGGTCACGAGGACTTCCAGACACAAATGTCTTGGCAGAAGTACACGATGCCGTATCCCGAAGTAACAGTAATATTCCAAACGGTCACCATGGTGAGTGATATATGCGCAATAAAAACTAATAATTTATTGTAAGACAATATAAATATATTCCTAGCAGAAAACAAAATACACAAAAAATGTCCAGCTGTTATTATAGGGCATCTGCTTGTAAACAAATGGCTGCATTACCGCATTATCACTTCCTTGTCCGAACAACACATTCATGCTATTATTATATTCTGCAGCAGGAAGTCCAAACACAAGAGACGATGCACACCAGAACACCCGTCAACACGCCGCTACCATGGTAACTAATAGGCATATAAATGATCTATCTGCTACCCTTCACTTAATCATTTTTTGATGCCGCAGTCAAAAGTAGTTATATTTTCACCTATGGGTATTAGTGATGCAAAAATATTTTCAAAGCAGTGAAAGGAAACATCAAACACCAGTGGTT
Source organism: Limnoperna fortunei (assembly GCA_944474755.1). Taxonomy (NCBI): domain Eukaryota; kingdom Metazoa; phylum Mollusca; class Bivalvia; order Mytilida; family Modiolidae; genus Limnoperna; species Limnoperna fortunei. The sequence goes on along the minus strand of OX104112.1, from coordinate 108,909,484 downwards.
TCCTTTAAACATTATTTTTGTACGAAACTTTTCATCTATTTCTGCTTTACTGGCAACTTAAACTATATATATATATAATTGTAGCTTACAATACTGCTTCTTTTAGGCTTATTTGGTGCTCCGTGATATCCGTGGCTATTGATTACGTGCCTTTCAATACTTAGGTTGTGGACTTCAGCCTTACCCTAATGTCACCGTGTACTCCGGTTTTCTTCCCAAATTTAAACTGAAATTATTGTTAAATCCCGTTCTAACAGACATACATTTTGAGCGAATGCATTGTACTTTCATCAAAATAAATTTGGAACTCAAAGAAATTCCCTAAGAAACTCCTCTGTAAATCATTTAGTGACGGTTAACTAGGCGTTACCTAGAGGGGAGCGAAACAAATAAATGGAAGTTATAAGTTATGAGGCATGTATACAAATTTTGATCTATTTTTCCTTCGTTTAGGTAATGATCTATTCTGGATCATTTCCATTATTTTTTCGTAAATCGTCGAATCTTTTTCGTTTGCTAAGCCGCAATTCAATTCCAAATTCATATACCTATTGCATGTTGACTTGCTTCCATAAGGGATCTTTGCTCTACTTAAAATTTAGTGTTTCACACCAATCTAATCCCGATACATTTAAAGTAAATATATAGTTTCTGTTTTTCTCCTTATTTGAATCAATCCTAGTTTGATACACTTTTATTTGAATTATAAAAACTTGCAACGTCTTGTGTTAAGCGTGATTGGCTTCAAACGCGTGTTAAGCATGATTGGCTTCAAACGCGTGTTAAGCATGAATGGCTTCAAACACGTGATAAGCATGATTGGCTTCAAACGCGTGTTAAGCATGATTGGCTTCAAACACGTGTTAAGCATGATTGGCTTCAAACGCGTGTTAAGCATGATTGGCTTCAAACGCGTGTTAAGCATGAATGGCTTCAAACACGTGATAAGCATGATTGGCTTCAAACGCGTGTTAAGCATGATTGGCTTCAAACACGTGTTAAGCATGATTGGCTTCAAACGCGTGTTAAGCATGATTGGCTTCAAACACGTGTTAAGCATGATTGGCTTCAAACGCGTGATAAGCATGATTGGCTTCAAACGCGTGTTAAGCATGATTGGCTTCAAACGCGTGTTAAGCGTGATTGGCTTCAAACGCGTGTTAAGCATGATTGGCTTCAAACGCGTGTTAAGCATGATTGGCTTCAAACGCGTGTTAAGCATGATTGGCTTCAAACGCGTGTTAAGCATGATTGGCTTCAAACACGTGTTAAGCATGATTGGCTTCAAACACGTGTTAAGCATGATTGGCTTCAAACGCGTGTTAAGCATGATTGGCTTCAAACACGTGTTAAGCATGATTGGCTTCAAACGCGTGTTAAGCATGATTGGCTTCAAACACGTGTTAAGCATGATTGGCTTCAAACACGTGTTAAGCATGATTGGCTTCAAACGTGTGTTAAGCATGATTGGCTTCAAACGCGTGTTAAGCATGATTGGCTTCAAACACGTGTTAAACATGATTGGCTTCAAACACGTGATAAGCATGATTGGCTTCAAACGCGTGTTAAGCATGATTGGCTTCAAACGCGTGTTAAGCATGATTGGCTTCAAACGCGTGTTAAGCATGATTGGCTTCAAACACGTGTTAAGCATGATTGGCTTCAAACACGTGTTAAGCATGATTGGCTTCAAACACGTGTTAAGCATGATTGGCTTCAAACGCGTGTTAAGCATGATTGGCTTCAAACGCGTGTTAAGCATGATTGGCTTCAAACGCGTGTTAAGCATGATTGGCTTCAAACGCGTGTTAAGCGTGATTGGCTTCAAACGCGTGTTAAGCATGATTGGCTTCAAACGCGTGTTAAGCATGATTGGCTTCAAACACGTGATAAGCATGATTGACTTCAAACGCATGTTAAGCATGATTGGCTTCAAACACGTGTTAAGCATGATTGGCTTCAAACGCGTGTTAAGCATGATTGGCTTCAAACGCGTGTTAAACATGATTGGCTTCAAACGCGTGTTAAGCATGATTGGCTTCAAACACGTGTTAAGCATGATTGGCTTCAAACGCGTGTTAAGCATGATTGGCTTCAAACGCGTGTTAAGCATGATTGGCTTCAAACGCGTGTTAAGCATGATTGGCTTCAAACGCGTGTTAAGCATGATTGGCTTCAAACGCGTGTTAAGCATGATTGGCTTCAAACGCGTGTTAAGCATGATTGGCTTCAAACACGTGATAAGCGTGATTGGCTTCAAACACGTGTTAAGCATGATTGGCTTCAAACGCGTGATAAGCATGATTGGCTTCAAACACGTGTTAAGCATGATTGGCTTCAAACGCGTGTTAAGCATGATTGGCTTCAAACACGTGTTAAGCATGATTGGCTTCAAACGTGTGTTAAGCATGATTGGCTTCAAACGCGTGTTAAGCATGATTGGCTTCAAACGTGTGTTAAGCATGATTGGCTTCAAACGCGTGTTAAGCATGATTGGCTTCAAACGCGTGTTAAGCGTGATTGGCTTCAAACGCGTGTTAAGCATGATTGGCTTCAAACGCGTGTTAAGCATGATTGGCTTCAAACGCGTGTTAAGCATGATTGGCTTCAAACGCGTGTTAAACATGATTGGCTTCAAACGCGTGTTAAGCATGATTGGCTTCAAACGCGTGTTAAGCATGATTGGCTTCAAACGCGTGTTAAGCATGATTGGCTTCAAACGCGTGTCAAGCATGATTGGCTTCAAACACGTGTTAAGCATGATTGGCTTCAAACGCGTGTTAAGCATGATTGGCTTCAAACACGTGTTAAGCATGATTGGCTTCAAACACGTGTTAAGCATGATTGGCTTCAAACGCGTGTTAAGCATGATTGGCTTCAAACGCGTGTTAAGCATGATTGGCTTCAAACGCGTGTTAAGCATGATTGGCTTCAAACGCGTGTTAAGCATGATTGGCTTCAAACGCGTGTTAAGCATGATTGGCTTCAAACACGTGTTAAGCATGATTGGCTTCAAACGCGTGTTAAGCATGATTGGCTTCAAACACGTGTTAAGCATGATTGGCTTCAAACACGTGTTAAGCATGATTGGCTTCAAACGCGTGTCAAGCATGATTGGCTTCAAACGCGTGTTAAGCATGATTGGCTTCAAACGCGTGTTAAGCATGATTGGCTTCAAACGCGTGTTAAGCATGATTGGCTTCAAACGCGTGTTAAGCATGATTGGCTTCAAACGCGTGTTAAGCATGATTGGCTTCAAACGCGTGTTAAACATGATTGGCTTCAAACCCGTGTTAAGCATGATTGGCTTCAAACGCGTGTTAAGCATGATTGGCTTCAAACGCGTGTTAAGCATGATTGGCTTCAAACACGTGTTAAGCATGATTGGCTTCAAACGCGTGTTAAGCGTGATTGGCTTCAAACGCGTGTTAAGCGTGATTGGATTCAAACGCGTGTTAAGCGTGATTGGCTTCAAACACGTGTTAAGCATGATTGGCTTCAAACGCGTGTTAAGCATGATTGGCTTCAAACGCGTGTTAAGCATGATTGGCTTCAAACCCGTGTTAAGCATGATTGGCTTCAAACGCGTGTTAAGCATGATTGGCTTCAAACGCGTGTTAAGCATGATTGGCTTCAAACGCGTGTTAAGCATGATTGGCTTCAAACGCGTGTTAAGCATGATTGGCTTCAAACGCGTGTTAAGCATGATTGGCTTCAAACGCGTGTTAAGCATGATTGGCTTCAAACGCTTGTTAAGCATGATTGGCTTCAAACGCGTGTTAAGCATGAATGGCTTCAAACACGTGATAAGCATGATTGGCTTCAAACACGTGTTAAGCGTGATTGGCTTCAAACGCGTGTTAAGCATGATTGGCTTCAAACGCGTGTTAAGCATGATTGGCTTCAAACGCGTGTCAAGCATGATTGGCTTCAAACACGTGTTAAGCATGATTGGCTTCAAACGCGTGTTAAGCATGATTGGCTTCAAACGCGTGTTAAGCATGATTGGCTTCAAACACGTGTTAAGCATGATTGGCTTCAAACGCGTGTTAAGCATGATTGGCTTCAAACACGTGATAAGCATGATTGGCTTCAAACGCGTGTTAAGCATGATTGGCTTCAAACACGTGTTAAGCATGATTGGCTTCAAACGCGTGTTAAGCATGATTGGCTTCAAACACGTGATAAGCGTGATTGGCTTCAAACACGTGTTAAGCATGATTGGCTTCAAACGCGTGTTAAGCATGATTGGCTTCAAACACGTGTTAAGCATGATTGGCTTCAAACGCGTGTTAAGCATGATTGGCTTCAAACGCGTGTTAAGCATGATTGGCTTCAAACGCGTGTTAAGCATGATTGGCTTCAAACACGTGATAAGCGTGATTGGCTTCAAACACGTGTTAAGCATGATTGGCTTCAAACGCGTGATAAGCATGATTGGCTTCAAACACGTGTTAAGCATGATTGGCTTCAAACGCGTGTTAAGCATGATTGGCTTCAAACGTGTGTTAAGCATGATTGGCTTCAAACGCGTGTTAAGCATGATTGGCTTCAAACGCGTGTTAAGCATGATTGGCTTCAAACGCGTGTTAAGCATGATTGGCTTCAAACGCGTGTTAAGCATGATTGGCTTGAAACACGTGTTAAGCATGATTGGCTTCAAACGCGTGTTAAGCATGATTGGCTTCAAACGCGTGTTAAGCATGATTGGCTTCAAACGCGTGTTAAGCGTGATTGGCTTCAAACGCGTGTTAAGCATGATTGGCTTCAAACGCGTGTTAAACATGATTGGCTTCAAACACGTGATAAGCATGATTGGCTTCAAACGCGTGTTAAGCATGATTGGCTTCAAACGCGTGTTAAGCATGAATGGCTTCAAACACGTGATAAGCATGATTGGCTTCAAACGCGTGTTAAGCATGATTGGCTTCAAACGCGTGTTAAACATGATTGGCTTCAAACGCGTGTTAAGCATGAATGGCTTCAAACGCTTGTTAAGCATGATTGGCTTCAAACGTGTGTTAAGCATGAATGGCTTCAAACGCGTGTTAAGCATGATTGGCTTCAAACACGTGTTAAGCATGATTGGCTTCAAACGCGTGTTAAGCATGATTGGCTTCAAACGCGTGTCAAGCATGATTGGCTTCAAACGCTTGTTAAGCATGATTGGCTTCAAACGTGTGTTAAGCATGAATGGCTTCAAACGCGTGTTAAGCATGATTGGCTTCAAACACGTGTTAAGCATGATTGGCTTCAAACGCGTGTTAAGCATGATTGGCTTCAAACGCGTGTTAAGCATGATTGGCTTCAAACGCGTGTTAAGCATGATTGGCTTCAAACGCGTGTTAAGCATGATTGGCTTCAAACACGTGTTAAGCATGATTGGCTTCAAACGCGTTCAAACACTCAGCAAAGAACACATGAACTTTTAGTGTTTGATTACTGATTGACACTAATTGTGTAACACAAACAGCCATACCGTGTGGTACATGTAAATATTGATTTAGAGAGGTTATTTGTCTTCATTTATATTTTAGGCACGAGAACTTAACTACCCTCACATTGAGATACGCAATATCGACACACGTAGTCCTGCTACAATTCCCAGAAGTAGGCCAAGGACGAACTATAGTGAAATAGACTTCTATGTCAATGTAAGTAGTATATGACACGCCTAGTCCTGCTACAATTCCCAGAAGTAGGCCAAGGACGAACAATAGTCAAATAGACTTCTATGTCAATATAAGTAGTATATGACACACGTAGTCCTGCTACAATTCCCAGAAGTAGGCCAAGGACGAACTATAGTCAAATAGCCTTCTCTGTCAATGTAAGTAGTAATTGACACACGTAGTCCTGCTACAATTCCCAGAAGTAGGCCAAGGACGAACTATAGTCAAATAGACTTCTATATCAATGTAAGTAGTATATGACACACGAAGTCCTGCTACAATTCCCAGAAGTAGGCCAAGGACGAACTATAGTCAAATAGACTTGTATGTCAATGTAAGTAGTATATGACACACGAAGTCCTGCTACAATCCCAGAAGTAGCCAAGGACGAACTACAGTCAAATAGACTTCTATGTCAATGTATATATATATATATATACATATATAATATTAAATGTGACATTTGGGATTTTTAGCCGCTTTAAACAAAATTAAAGCAGATTTCTTGTCGGGAGGTACTGTATCACATCAGGTTCTTATGACGAACATGGTAATCACTATACAATCAAACGAATCCAAACAAGGCACAAAATAGAAATATTGTTGTAGATCTTGAGTTGAGGACATTTTGGTAATTTAAGATATAAGTTTAGAAAAGCAGCACTATGTACGAATAATGTGAATAGAATTCAGTTGGGAGAAACGCAGGTGGAATGTTACCACACACAGATGAAAAATTCACGAAAGGAAAATTTAAATCATCCTTTTTGGTTCTCAACCGACCTTCAATGTCAATTTGTAGATGTAGATCAATGTATGCGACAGACGTAGCTAACTCTGTGATGTAGTTAATTTCAAGTTCAATGGAGTAGATGCTAGCAACATAGTCACCTAATTTTGGATTATTCAATGAAAGCACTTAAATAGCGCAATGCAGTTGAATGAGAGGGCTAAACTTTTCAGCTTGTTTTTAAAACCACTTGTATAAAATCAGCCAAGTATATAGAAAGAAACATTTAAGAAAGAAAGAGAGCCAGTTGATAGCCATTGTAATGCTGACGGTCACATCCACTAAACATGACACATATTTTATAAATCAGAAATTCAATCGAACTGATGATTTCAGTATCAGAGGACTTTTTGGTTAGAATCAGTGGTCCTTCACGAATTTGTTGGCTATATGATTAACACGCCACATTCCAGAGTCAACAATAAACTCGCGACGTCGTCTCAATAAATTCGGCGTAGAAACGTCATATATGCTATTTTTTACGGTGACGTTAAAAACGTAAACAATTAGAATTTGGCACTGAAATGGTTAAAATAACTTAAAATCGGCTTTATTGGGAAACTATATGTTAGAACGTGATCTGTATACTGGGGATTTCCATATTGACTGAATACAATACGTACTGTTAACCACTAGGACACAAGTTAATAATGATCCACAATTATATCTTACCATAATAATAATAATCGGTTATGTAAAAAAGTTTTAAAATGCGCTCATAATGTTTACTTGATCCGACATTTCAAATTTAAGAAAAATTGTTTATGTAAATTTAGGTTCCAACAGTGAATGAAGAGACTTGTATTGATGAAGACAACAACAATTATGGGTCAATATTTTTTGAACAACCAACTACTTTGCCACCACGTGCTGCTAATTGGTAAAATTCGCTGCCTACAACAAACATGTGTTATTTATTAATATTCTGACAAATTTTATACTAGTAAAAACATATTTCATGTTTTATCGATGGTATCAACTATAAAATACTATAAAGGAGAAAACTCGTGAAACATGTGGTGCACACGTGAGAAATGTCAGAAACGGTGACAGGAACTTTTAAACCAGGATATAATTTAACTGACCACATGGAAATTAAATATTCTAATATAAAGGAATTAAACTCTGCGAGACCACAACCATGGTAAACATAATTTATGTATCAGCAGCGTCATAATCGATAAACATACGTCATTGCACGATATTCTATTTATTTCAACGACGTCACAATCAACATGCAATTTTGTGCCAACTGAACAGCCAGTGTGTTGACTGGTTACATTTGGTACAATAAATATTCTAAATATACTATACCATCATATTAGAATTGAAATAGTATACTGAAGACAGAAGCTGTGGTTTATCATAATAATGATTGTTCATGAGTATATATACATAATTTCGCGTGAATTTTTTATTACACAAACATGTGTATATAATACCCAGGACATTTGTATATTAATTACTCCCTGAGACGTTTGTATATGTATACAATTTATGTACATGTGTTTATGTGTTACTTGAACATTGGATCTGTGTTGCTTAAAACATTTGCATACGTGTTACATACACGGCATTTTTTATATTTCAACGTGTGTGTATCACATGTGAGCATTCTGTATAGGTTTTACCCATAAGAAATTGTATAAATTTTAACAGTTGTATGTGATGCACACAAGAAATTTATATACACTTGTATATGTGTTACTCAAAATATTTGCATATTTACATGCAAGAGCATTGAACGTATGTAAGCCCAAGTGATCTTTATATGTAGTTAAAACTTTGTATAAATTTGAACATTTGTATGTGTTACACAATCACTTCTACTTGTATAAGTTAATCAATGGGGGAAGAACTGATAAAATGCGTAAAGGATACATCGTATGTTCTATAGAAGTCAACACCAGATTTAAACAAACCCACCACTGTGAATACTTAAGACTTTTGCACACGTGGTATCAGCTTCAATGCCAGTCTTTAGGGAGATTGTGTGTTCTATACCGGTCAAACCAGACGTTAAAGTTAGGGATATTGCAGTTTTATCCCGTTCAAACCAGACGTAATAGTTAGGGAGATTATGGTTCTATCCCGGTCAAACCAGACGTTAATGTTGGAGAGATTGTAGTTCTATCCCGGTCAAACTAGACGTTAAAGTTAGGGATATTGCAGTTTTATCCCGGTCAAACCAGACGTTAAAGTTAGGGATATTGCAGTTTTTTCCCGGTCAAACCTGGGTAACGTTTCAAAAAGCGATCGTTAGCTTAACGTGCACGTTATCCCATTTAAATTGCATCGGATAACGAGCACGTTAATTAGCGATAACTTTATGAAACGGCACCCAGACGTTCAAGTTAGGGAGATTGTAGTTCTATCCCGGTCAAACCAGACGTTCAAGTTAGAGATTGTGGTTCTATCCCGGTCAAACCAGACGTTAAAGTAGGGGAGATTGTAGTTCTACATACATGTCAAATCAGGCATTAAAGGCTATGAAACCAAACTTAAAACAGGTACTTTTTTAAGAAATACAGAACAAATATTTCGCTTTGAAAATACTTGTTTTACAAGATTTTTAAATCTGTATGATAAAATGAAATATTGTTATATCTACAATCACGACTATATTTAATATTTCCCAACACTGCTGCTTTACAAATGCTACAAAAGCTACACCGTATTTTACGCTGCTTTAATTAGCATTTAAAGTTTCAAGGCAAGAAACCTACGGAGATAGTACTTACACGCGGTGCTCACACACGTGTTCTTACTCATTGTAAGTGCGTGCAAATGCGGTGAACGTGAGTTTATTTCGGCCGCTGTTAGGTGATATATATAAAGACGACCTATCAATGCTCCCCGGAAATCACAACTTCCGCTGCATTGAAATGCCCCTACAACCGCAGATATTGGGAATTCAGCTGCATGCAGTGGCATGGCTGAACACGTTTTTTTCTATATATCACAAGTGTAATATAAAACGTCATTTTGACGTCAAGACGTCATTTAGGCATATTCATTTCAATAGCAAAAATGACGTACAAAAGCGCGCCATTATGTGTTTTTTTTTGCGTTAATAGCGTGTGATAAAAAGAATCTCGCACTTGTTGCTATGTAATATAGAATTTTTATTAAACTCGACAAAAAAAATGTTAAAAATTAAGGAATGCAACATTCTCTAGCTGACATTTCTTCCTTGCTGTTGGGTAGCCTTGCATGACTTGGTCTTGTATAGTTTTCCCACTGAAGTTGGCATGCGTTTGAACCAGCCCTAAATCTTGTTTTCCTATTGATCAAAAACAGAAAGTAACAAACATTTCGAATACTTCATGGCGTAATCCTACAATTACAACTGACAGAGCTTATACATAAAAGCACGCGTATTTGTCTGAAATTAAATGTATACACGAACACGTAGAAACTGAGGTTACTTACTGATTGTGTTGATTTCCTTGGCCAACAGATCCAAGAGTTTATCCTTCAGTTGCTGGTTCTGGTGTGACTTACCGTAGAAAACCGGTTAACAGCAAAGAACTCAATCAGGCGCTCCCCTCTTTTGCAGAGAAAGAGCAGTTGGTCTTCTCCTTACCCCCTTTGTCTTGCGCCCCTCTCAGATCCACATTGTTCTCACGACCAGACTCGATGGCATCACCATCTGAATCTTTGACCATACTCTCATCTTCCTCTGTGGCCGCTCTAACGTTTTGGTCTATTTTCTAACTGTCTTATTCGGTCGAACCTTGAATACAAATGCTGGCACTCATCCGTCGTCTCTACTGTTATGTACTGGCATGCTACGGTGTGTCTACGTGCTCCCAAATCCGTATGGAGGCAGTACTCACTACGTACGGATCCCTAAATTTGACCCACGTTTTTGGAAATAGACACTTGCAAGTACGGAGTGCTGTGACCAGGGCTTTTACTTGACTTTAGTAGCGACAAGTGTCATATTATATCGGTGTTTTCAATGTCTTCTGATGGTACTGGACCATTCGTCTTGATACTGATGTAAAACATTTTGACGCTTCAATTTTCCAACATTTGATCCCTCGTGGATAATTGAAAGTCTGGTTGCAACAAAGGTTTGGAATATTGCGGTTGAGTTGTTTATGTTTACTATAAATACAGAAATAAGAACTTTGAACTGGAATGTCCAGGGATCACAAACACTGCTGACAAAGATAAAATTCCTCTCCTTTGTTTTGGTTTTATTTGCATTAAAACGGCAACTTCCATATGACGTCCTCCTCAAATTTAATTAGAGACTGTCGGACTTTTAACTTGAGTATGATCCGTTCATTGTTTTTCAAACACATTTTTCTTTTGAATTTTGCATGTATGTGGGTCTGATGTTATGATAATGTTATTACGGGATGCAGTTTAAGCATGCTTATTTATGTTACAGATGTTATTCTATGTTTAAAATGATTACAGGACTGAGAATTTGGGACTGTACCTACCGAAAAAAATTGATTACTAAAATAGTCAATATGGAAAATGAAATTCGAAATTTATTGTATGACTATAATAATGACACATATGTTTAGATATACTTACATACAAAATATAACTAATCCTATGAAGACGTACATGCTCTGAAATAACTCACTGTTTTTAACAATTCTTTTAGACACTGGTGTTATTGATTTAGGTATCTATGCTATATACTGTTGTAATGCGTCAAAGAAGCTATAGTCAATATTTTTTCAATTCATACATGTACAACATGTATGTATGTATTTTTGTCTTAGATACTACAATGCCATTTGCCGTACTTTTCATTTGCATGGCCTAAAGACTGTATACAAATAAAATTATTAAACCATGCATAGGCTATAATGCACAATAAATAAAATATAGACAGTATGGCAGTTTTAAGAGACAGAAAATCTGATATATTTTTGCGCAAATGTAATCTTTCGTCGTACATAAATACAAAAATATACTTGAATTAAAATTTATGTATATGAGGTTCCATTAATATTTATAATTACACACTTTAGCATTCTTGCAAGCAAACGTCATATTTTATCTTGATTGTTTTTCACTAAACTTGAATGCCTTTTTTTCGCAGTATTCTTTTCATTCATAGAAACTAACTATACTTGGTAATATCTTCCTCTAATGTGCACGTCCAATGTGAAGGTGAAATATTAGTTTTAGTTCACTTAATCATGTTACAACAATGTATCCACCCTGAAGTACAAATAGTAATTACGATTATACGAAAAGTAAAATTTACTTGCATGAACATTATTCAAACTGTGGCAGTTATATTTCAAAATATCGCGAAAATATATGACATTTTCAAACTAATGTCTATTCTTAATGTGACCTAAATTTAGTAGTCATATATTATTGCCCATTAATATATGACAAGAAATTTGTTGTAAATAGTAACGTTGAGAAGAATGTTACCACTCAACAAGTAACTGAAGTAAAAGGAAATGACATAGGGAAATATGTCTATATTTATGTCACTAAAAGAAGTTACAGCACTTTAAATTATTCTTTAAAAGTTTGTCCAATACAAACGAAATACATATAGATATATGTTTTATATGTGCTTGTCACGTTGTTATAGGTTCATCTGATACAAAAAATTAAACAATTTGGATTCGATTGTTTATATGAATGAGGCTTAACATGGTGTTTTCATGATATTTTCAGCTATACTATGGATTAATGTTTTTGTTGTTGAGAGACGGTCATAGTACGCAGGGGAAAAGCCCCTAAACGTCGGCAAGAAAAAAGTTTGCAATCCTTTCAATTAAGTTTTAGATCGAGCCACACTTCCTTAGGTAGATATGCTAAGCTGACTAGCTACCTTAAAAGTCGGCAACTGATGACACTGTACGGTTAAAAATCATTAGATATCACAGTAATAAATAAATTGTATGGGAAAACTAACTTTTGATTTGCTGGAAAATATTTTCTATCAGAGTGTATTGTGAAAATTAACATTCATCGTCAATTATTTTTATGTAGAATATTTATGTCCATAAGATTCGTTTTACACCCTAGTATAGTCGATTCCCTCCATGTTTCGGGTAAAAGGATTCGAATTGAACTAGATGTGTGTGGCTTGGTTCACTTCAAGGAAGTCGCATAATGATATAGGTTTATCAAATCAAATCCGTCAACTTGTAAGTTGAATTGACATTTACTTGCATCAATGGAAACATCGGTTTACTTTTGTTTATATGTGTTATTGTTTTAAATTACAACAGACAGAATTTGGCTGTTTTTTGTCATGGCCCAAAGTGATAAAACTGAAACATTTCAACACAAGTGAACACCAACTAAAGAAAAAGTCCAAAATGTGCAGATACGCAAGAAACAAAGAAGTCTTGCCAAAGGTAAATTTCATCGAGTATACATTATTTCAGACAAGCTATACACGAAGAAGAGTTAATCGCATGTTACAAGAACTTTTACTCGACATTGAAAAGCATATGTAGATGCAGATATTAAAAACTGATAGGTATATGGAACTGTTGTATGACAATATAGACGCACCAAGTATACAAGATTTGCAGGATGATATCGAAACTCTATGATATTTAATCCTTAATATTAAGAAAGAAAACTAACGAGTCGATGTCTGATGTGAAATTCGAAGCAAACCCAAACGTTTATAGGCAATAAATACCCTTAAAGTTAACAAAAAAACGTGATACTCCAGAGTTTACGCCATGTTTGCTACACTACCCAAGTTTCCGACTAGATTTCTTAACGACACATGATGCCATCTTATAAATGTGACACATTTGCACTGAAGAAATGCCTGAGGAGAAGCTTTGAATGCAGTAAAAGAAGTAGATGATAACTTTGATGTGATGTTAAAGAGACTTTACATGAAATATGCTGGGCCAGAGAAACAGGCAGATGCAATATGGAGATATGTAAACTTATAGCTGAATTAGATGATCGATTATTTCAGAATGCAGTAGAAAACGAAAAGTCATTACCACGCATACAATGTATAGAAAGGACAATTGAAAAACAAAGAAACTTTAAGCCATAAAAAAACTTTTGAACAATTTTTAGATTTTCTCAATTGAATATATGCATCAGAACATAAGAAAAAACTCAGAAAGGCAAAATACATTCCGCATTGATTGAAGGTTAATCTCTACTAAAAAGCCAATTAGTTGATGCCGTTGTCAAAAGCAGTGCGTAAAAGAATCAAAGTAGTTCTACTTTCACTTTGCATAAAAATTGTAATTCTGAATCAACCTGTTTAGAAAATTAAGTTTATATGATGCACAATTATTTTAGAAGGGAAAATAATCCAAATTTATTAATTTCAAGCAAGTATTAGATTTTGTCGAAACTTAACAGACTGGCACCTGTTTCTATCCATCCGACAACTGAAACTAGCTCTATTTGTGACGTCATTTTGTAAACTTTACACAACTTTCTTATTAGACTTAAATATTGTTGTGCCGGTCACATATTTTTAGCGAATACATGGTATTTCGAGAAAATAAGTTCAGTTAAATTCAGTATTCCATAAAATGTTATTATGGTCACCTATCTAAATCTATTTAGTGGAGTGTAATCCGAAACTGACGCTACATCTGGAATCAAGACCGATCCAATTAAATGCATAGAATAGCGAAGATGACGTAAACCGGAGTAGCAAAAACTCATAAGGCCAAAATGTTGCCATCACAACACAGATGAAAATAAAATCGGAGAGCCTTTAAGGAGTTGGATGTAAAGAGCAAATATGTTATGTTACGGAAAATTGGTGGTTGTTCTTCAGCAGTCATAGACCAGGTCATTTGTCAAGCAAACTTAAATGTTCCGTTAATCGATGTGAACAGAAGCACCACTCAACTCTACACAACTTTAAAATAAATGATTTTTCCTGCAATAACGTTGATTGGATCCAACTTAATCAAAGAAAATGTTCTGAAGTAAATTGTGGTTCCGGTAACGTTAACACGTTATGGAATCCTGTAGCAAACATGTCCTTTATTACACATGTAGCAGCACATCGAATGGGGTTGTAATGTAAACCTATTACGTGATCGTTAACTAAAGGAGGCACAATAAATACGGTTTCGCCGATATCCATTTTTTGTGAAACAATTAGCATTATCTATTAAGGAGAAAAATGATATTCACAGACGCACATTTGAAGAAGAAAATATTCTGGCCATAATATGGGAACCTAATCTAGATGTCTTATAGTTTGGAACACCTTTACGTTTTTCAGAACGAATCAAGAAGGTTTATGCGGAGAAAGACTTTTAAAAAGTAGACATACCTGATAGTCAACTTGCTAGCCTTTTTGATCCCTTTGGACTGATGACTACCCTTGTCATGCAAGTAAAACTGGTAATGCAAATGTTCTGTTTAGACAATTATCAATTTCAATCAACAACCAGCATACATGTAATGGAGTGGTTGGTGGATGCCAGGCAAATTTAACCCGCAGATCTAACTACACGGGATTCTTCAACATATGGCTTGATCAAGATTCTATGTTTTTAAAGGACCTACATTTTTAAGTAAGCCTATAGACGAATGGTCAATTACACAGAGTGTACTCAAAAGAATACTCCAGATGCTTGTCCTATCAATAAAGTCGTTCATACGATTTAGTCAAACTCTGATGCGCTGCAAACATTTCATTTAATTACATAAATCTCAATTATTATCGAAGCATAACTAAACTTTTACAAGTGACTTGCATACAGTTAAGAATTTGTAAGAGCAAACGTTTTCGTCAAAATGTAAAAAATATTTCATAGTTGGAGCGTCAGAACGCAGAGGATATATGGATACGTCTGGCAAAAAAATAAGTTCGGAATAACTGGAAAACTGCTATCGTAGGTTAGGAATACATATGGCTTAGAATGGAATTAATGTAGTAGAATCTAGGATGGCACAATGGTTAAAATCCACGTGGAGTCAAAACTGTTATACTTTCACCTTTGAGAAAAAATGTATATGAAAACTCTTCAAAACATGAATCGTGTTGGGGTCTGTGTAATAAATACTTGCAAAAAGAGAGGTAAAGTTTGAATTCGGGTTGCTTGCGAATTTTTAAAGTTGATTGCAAGACAGGGCGTTATGAGTCGCAAGAACATAAGACTTTGCATGCTGAGGTTATGAGTTTACTTCCATCGGAAGTAATGAAACCGTGTCCACCATTCTACTTTACAGCTGTTGATTTTTTTTTTGGACCGTTTACTATACGAGATTCAGTAAAGAAAAGGACCCGTTGTAAAGCATACGGAGTTATATTCACCTGTCTGGCGTCTTATAGGAGTGTATCTTGATGTTACCGAAAACTAAAGTGCTGATAGTTTTATGTAAACACTTCGCCGATTTGTTACATGGATTGGAATTAGAATTGTGTAAGTCTTCAAAAGTTCCATTGAAAAATGGTTGTTGCGGAGCTATGATCAAGTCACCCAAATCATGTTTGTCAAGTACTGTCCGGTCTGATCTCATGACGATTTTGGAATTGTAAACAGTTATGTTTGAGGATGGAAATGACATAAATGAACGCCCCATCGATCTAAAAAAAACAATGACCCAAACAAAGGGAGTAATTTTTACACCAAAAGATTTACTTCTTAGAAGAGCATCTTCTTGTGTACCAGATGGATCGTGGTTGTCAAAATAATTTTTAAAGTACGTTGGAAATTCGTTCAACAAGTTATTGACACATTTTGGCGTCGTTTGATTAGAGATTTCTTTCCGACTTTGATTATTTGCCAAAAAAAAGCGCAGCTTGAAGAAAAGTCGGACGATAATACTCCGCGGAAAACTTATTGTGTGATGCGCGTTTCTTTTTTCAAACATTTCGAATTACAACAAATACATCCGTTTTGAAACTTCACTTCCGGTTTTTCAAAAAGTCACTTACTGTTGACAATAGTCCCTATCAAACATATGTTTTCGTACTCAGGGCATTATTTTCTTAAAAATATTCACTTCTGGTTGTAACATTCATATTTTTTCTGGTAAAGGACAACATTTCCTGTCGAAAGATTTGAAATTTGGCTTCCGGTTGAATTATTTTTCCCAGCAAATGTGGGAAAGATCTTCAAATTTTTCTTGAACAATTATCCATATCTTGTGTCAATTATATACATAACACATTTTACACTGCTTATAAAAGACACTTGTTCAATACATTATTGTATATGTGCCGGTTTTATCACAGTTTTGATTTGTAAGTTTTGTGTCATAATACCTTTATTTGGCTATCGAAATCCGACTATGTTTTTACTGAGTGAATTTTCGTATAATTCATGCAGGGTGGTTAGAGGACTCGTTATATCATTTAAGACTACGTTGAAAATAAACAAACAAAACAAAACAAAGTAAAAACAAAACAGATATTGTTCCTGACAGTGGAATGCATACAGTAATACATAAATATTAATATTGAATGCTAGAGTAAAAATGCTTGTATAACCCAAGTACGAACAATCCTACAAGATCACATCCACACAAGGTAGTAGTACTGTTTCCCGCTATTATTACTATGTTTAAATTTCCCGGCCGTTCCCGCTCCGACCAGCAAATTGTTCATCTAGTACAGATCAAATATGAAACCAGTTATAGAATAGAACCATTGTTGTGAGTTATTCTCTGAACAGTCAGAGAAACCGAAATACAATGCGTATTGAAATGTTCTTTGATTTAAAAACAATGAATTAGACAAATAAAAAATCTTAAGGAGACATTAACAAATAAATCAATAAAAATTAATAGATTTTCAGCAATGTTTAGTTTAAATTACAAATTGTTCCATAAACATAGCCGATTCTGGTACAGACGAACACAACTGTACTCGTTGCGTCATCAAATAAAACAAACAAAGTATATGATAAACGGAAACATATCTTATCTAGTATACTGTATTGGAATGCCATCAACACAACGTCTAACAAACCGCTTAAATTGTTTTCCGTCAAAATGCTCATGATAGTTTACAGCATATTGTGTATTACTTTTCGTACAGATAGCTCTATATATCCTAGAGATATGAAAAAAGTGCGTCATTTTAAACGCGGTTATCTTGAACATTTTAACAACATAAATTCAGGTCACTTCAAATATATTTACAATGTTTCGTGTTGATCAGACATCACAACTCTAAGAAACAAGCGAAATGAATTAACCGGTTTGAAGGGAAAGAAACCAAATAACAACAATAAGTCGCCCAATAATAAGTCTTGTCTTGTTCAGGTAACTACCGCCGTTAGTCGGCGCACTCTATCCTCTGGATAGATAAATGTAGTGCACATCAATGCATGAGTATGGTGCATATAGTCACAGTGAGAATACAAATATAGTGTAGTATACGGAGTCTGGTGAACGTTTTTGTACAGTGTATTTTTGGGATATATACAGTTAGGCTTCAACAAATAAGTACACTCGTCATAAAAGCACTAAAATCTTCATATGTTGTTAGTCTGATCTAAAAGGGCATGTATGGCGGATACTGAAACTATAAAAGCTGCTAAAGCACGATGCTTGGGTAAAAATCATAAGATGCACTATATCAAGCGTGGAATTATAATAAAACTCATAGATATATATACAGGAAGGTTAACGTCACTATTGCATTTATCTGTAGGAAACACTAAAAGCATCGGATTATATACAGTTTATATATTTAGAGAATCCTGTCCCTCCCCCTTTAACTGTCTCATTCTTTCCATATGTAATTTATAGCACATGTTCCCGGTTAGTTCCTCCAACTCTATATAACCTTGTTTTTTCAGCTTATTGATATATGGCAGCTCTAGGTTTGTACAGTCCAATATGAGTTGGAGTAGGTTGTTTTGGGTGACAAACTCTTGGTTAGCATCGTTTTTGACGTTATCTAGGTATCTAAGAAACAAAAGGAAGACTTAATAATAAGAAACAAAATCAAAACGTCCGCCAAAACTTCTTTGGGAAACTAAATTATCTATAGTTTGAAAATAATTTTTAAAAAACCCACTAACTAAATATAAATACGTAAATTGAAACCAGTATACATGTACCATGAAATAGCTAGAACACTGCCAAAAATATTATGTTTATATAACCGGTATATCTACCAGTAACACTTTAACCTAACATTGACACCTTTGCAATAAACATTTGAAATATGTATAAGGATAAAATGAAATTATTTTGCAACGTTCAAAGTTTAAAAGCATTGAAATCTGAAAAATGATGGCGTACAATGTTATCTTTTGGAATACCGATAATGATTTGAGATTGTGTTTAACATGTTGGATATGTTCTCATATACTGCCTATAGAAGCCATATCTGGTAAAGAACGTTTCCATTTAACGCCAGTAGATTACTTTATTTACTTGTGTCAATGCAAACGAGAAGTAACTAAATGCCAGTAGGTGTAGGTGAGGACATAGTGAAGGAATGGCTGGTAAGTGGTTATATCTTTCTAAAATCATGATAACACAGTTTTATAAGGATTAAAACAATAAACGATGAAACGTTAACGATGTTTTGATGCCACTACTATAATAGTCAATGGTCAGGTTAGTTTATGAAAAATGAACCTCAGAGCTTCATCAAAATTACAAGTGCCAAAAATGGATTTCAATTTAAACTTAAAGAAAACACGGAACGCATTTTATAAACCGCATATTTTGTGCACAATATTGTACTATTACATGAATAGAATTTTATGTCTTTTGATTGGTCTAAAAACTACTTTCGAGTCATATGATAAATCGCAACAGTACTAAACCTGCATCCAAATTTTTGTCGAAGCTGAATCCAACATTGACCTGTTGTCTGATTTGATTCATTCACTCGTTGTAACACATCTAACAACGCTATATTATCCAAATATTATATTTATTATTACAGAAAGAGAATTTTGTGTGTTTTGATTGTTCTGAAAAATACTTTCGATTCGTGTTAAATCGCAACAGTACTAGAATTGCCTCACGAATATGGTTATTTATGTCCGCTGCACGAGCGGTCAAGTGGAATCCATACAGACCTCATTAACGTTATTTATGTCCGCTGCACGAGCGGTCAAGCGGAATCCATACAGACCTCATTAATTTGTGCGTTTGTAACACAACAAGAGTGCAGTCCTCTGCTGCTTATAGATTTGCTGCGATAGACGAAGATTTGATGGTTTTATTCATGTAATAAAACAGTTATTGACTTTGATATGCGGTCGCTATCGGTATTTCTTAACACTCATAAATGTATATTCATCTCGCCTGGCTGCTCAGTGAACATTAGATTTTCTCTGGTTGAGAAATCCCTAGAGCGACCAATTTTAAAGTCGGTAATTGTATAATATTATTTTAGAGATATGTTTGAATACGTGTTTATTGTTCATCACATCAGAAATATTTGTGACATTTTCTACAGACGAGAAGATGACCATAGAAGGTGTAGACGTTGGTAAAGTGAAAAACTTTCCGTTCTCTGCCCTGAAGACTTTAGGCTCTGTACAGATAGGAATAGGTGGTATATGTATTTGTATAGGACTGGTGGATTTTCTGATGTACATTTTCTTTGAAGACAAATTCCTTCCAGATCCAAAAGTTAAAAGTTCTGAAGCATACGCTAAAGTAGACACTTTGACAAAAACTTTTACCCCCGTCTGGTGTGGAATTTGGGTAAGTTATTAACCCCACCCCTTCGTCCTTCAAGAACACTTTTCCCAGCACATGACCATATTGTCCAAAACAAATATCGAAACGGAACGAAATCGATCAGTGTAAAAGTGAATTTACGACAATATATTTTTTTAATTTTTCAAATTAAGACATAGGGTAATAGTTGTAGGCCTCGAGGGTTGAATACTAAAAAAATAAGCATTGTAATTTCTTAGGTGGATCCCATCGTATCCCAGTTTGTGTGAGATCGTAGGTTCAATCGGCCGGAGAGATACTGAAATTAATAAACAACATATTCTAACATGACACTTTTCGTTGTTTTTTCATTTATGATAACGGTATAGTCTTATGTTGAGCGAAAAGTCGATATAAGTTATTCTTTGGTTCCTTGTCAAGCTTTTTAAACAACCA
Organism: Limnoperna fortunei; assembly: GCA_944474755.1. Lineage (NCBI taxonomy): Eukaryota > Metazoa > Mollusca > Bivalvia > Mytilida > Modiolidae > Limnoperna > Limnoperna fortunei. The sequence goes on along the minus strand of OX104112.1, from coordinate 108,888,982 downwards.
ATAAAAGCCGCTGCAGAAGACACATATAATTTTCATTAATCCAAAGATTTCTTTGCGGCCGACAACAGTCGTTCCAACTTGTGTTTGCTATAAGTACTAAAACATCCTAAATGTACCGTAATTGTCGTATTGCAACAGAAATAATTCACAAAGGCTGTGTTTTATCATTGTTTTACAACGGGATGGCCAGTGTATCGTTATTTTATCCATTGCTGTCGCTCGGGATAAAATAACGCGATATAAATGGTCTTATCGTTGTAAAACAATGATAAACCACGGCATCCGTGAATTATTTCTTATTTTATTATACCCCCGCTTCGAAGACGAGTGATGGGGGTATACTGGTTTACTGATTTAGTCAATTTTCAACATTAATGGTAAATGGATGAAAATTTTCGTAATAGATTTCTCAGCTACACATCACATGCTGTTGAAATGTGATATGTGACATCAGTATGTGTTGTTATACAGTCATTATAAAGAGATGTGATAAGCGGTGTATACAGAGTGAGCAGTAGCTCACAGGTTCCTTGTTACCCTGTAATGTATGTACTCATCAATTGGACTTAAAATTTATCCATTTATTTTTATTTTTTGTGTATCATATTTACCCATTTTAAAAAAGCGATTGACAATGGTTAATATTAGTCCTTCTAGGTGGTTAATCGACTGAAACGGCTCGATGTTTGTCCCTGTTAGGTATTATTCTACGTCCGTTATCAATACGGTTTGATGGTGTCTGTTTGTTTGTATTCTACGCTCGTTGTCGACATGTCCCGATGTTTACCCGTATAGTATGATAGGGCTCGAAATTTACTTTTATTATAGTTCTGAGGTGTTGTACATTTCAGTTCTGTGTAACTGGAGCCTTTGCTGCAAATCTTACTGAGAAAAAGACAGCGAATATTAACTATTACGTATGTATGGAGTAAAGAAAGCTGTGTCATATGCTGCATTAAAACTAAACACGGTCATTATTCATTTGCTTATCAAATTATGCTTAGATTGGAAAGTTAACTATTTCTTTTTGTTACATTAATTTTATAATTGAATTTGAATATCCAGCTTCTTATTCTCTCAGTATACGATTAGGAACAGCTGCATTATTTTTTGTTCGCATGACCTGAACGTTTGATTGGTCGTTCTGATATGTTTAGTTGTACATGTGTACTTTTTGCTGACATCTAATTCCATATTAACATTGTACATATAACATCTCGGTTTCTAATTGATACTGTTGTAATGAGTCACTCATTGTTTGTAAGCACGACTACCAAATACTATATACAGAATAACGTATATTAATTACTCGGAGCGGTAAAATTTATCTCTACTTCTCTTTAAAGCCTGAAGTAATCGTGTTGTCCTCAAGTATAAATGCTTAAAGAGAAATTTAAGTATGATATTTCTTGTAAAATTACAGTTTTGCAACATATTTAGAACGAATATTATAAAGCAGACCATATCATTTCATCATATTTGCAATACATTTTTATAGGCTAACAATGTTAACTTTTGTTCACAGAAAATGACATTTTTGATTTTGAGTATTACCTGTGCCGGTGTGTCGGGACCTTTGTGTTTTATTGTTAGCGTGACCTCAGCATATCTGGTAAGTTTGTCAGGCCTTTGTGTTTTATTGTTAGCGTGACCTCAGCATATCTGGTAAGTTTGTCAGGACCTTTGTGTTTTATTGTTAGCGTGACCTTTGTGTTTTATTGTTAGCGTGACCTCAGCATATCTGGTAAGTTTGTCAGGACCTTTGTGTTTTATTGTTAGCGTGACCTCAGCATATCTGGTAAGTTTGTCAGGACCTTTGTGTTTTATTGTTAGCGTGACCTCGGCATATCTGGTAAGTTTGTCAGGACCTTTGTGTTTTATTGTTAGCGTGACCTCAGCATATCTGGTAAGTTTGTCAGGACCTTTGTGTTTTATTGTTAGCGTGACCTCAGCATATCTGGTAAGTTTGTCAGGACCTTTGTGTTTTATTGTTAGCGTGACCTCAGCATATCTGGTAAGTGTGTCAGGACCTTTGTGTTTTATTGTTAGCGTGACCTCGGCATATCTGGTAAGTTTGTCAGGACCTTTGTGTTTTATTGTTAGCGTGACCTCGGCATATCTGGTAAGTTTGTCAGGACCTTTGTGTTTTATTGTTAGCGTGACCTCGGCATATCTGGTAAGTTTGTCAGGACCTTTGTGTTTTATTGTTAGCGTGACCTCAGCATATCTGGTAAGTTTGTCAGGACCTATGTGTTTTATTGTTAGCGTGACCTCAGCATATCTGGTAAGTGTGTCAGGACCTTTGTGTTTTATTGTTAGCGTGACCTCAGCATATCTGGTAAGTTTGTCGTGACCTTTGTGTTTTATTGTTAGCGTGACCTCAGCATATCTGGTAAGTGTGTCAGGACCTTTGTGTTTTATTGTTAGCGTGACCTCAGCATATCTGGTAAGTGTGTCAGGACCTTTGTGTTTTATTGTTAGCGTGACCTCAGCATATCTGGTAAGTTTGTCAGGACCTTTGTGTTTTATTGTTAGCGTGACCTCAGCATATCTGGTAAGTGTGTCAGGACCTTTGTGTTTTATTGTTAGCGTGACCTCAGCATATCTGGTAAGTTTGTCAGGACCTTTGTGTTTTATTGTTAGCGTGACCTCAGCATATCTGGTAAGTGTGTCAGGACCTTTGTGTTTTATTGTTAGCGTGACCTCGGCATATCTGGTAAGTTTGTCAGGACCTTTGTGTTTTATTGTTAGCGTGACCTCGGCATATCTGGTAAGTTTGTCAGGACCTTTGTGTTTTATTGTTAGCGTGACCTCGGCATATCTGGTAAGTTTGTCAGGACCTTTGTGTTTTATTGTTAGCGTGACCTCAGCATATCTGGTAAGTTTGTCAGGACCTATGTGTTTTATTGTTAGCGTGACCTCAGCATATCTGGTAAGTGTGTCAGGACCTTTGTGTTTTATTGTTAGCGTGACCTCAGCATATCTGGTAAGTTTGTCGTGACCTTTGTGTTTTATTGTTAGCGTGACCTCAGCATATCTGGTAAGTGTGTCAGGACCTTTGTGTTTTATTGTTAGCGTGACCTCAGCATATCTGGTAAGTGTGTCAGGACCTTTGTGTTTTATTGTTAGCGTGACCTCAGCATATCTGGTAAGTTTGTCAGGACCTTTGTGTTTTATTGTTAGCGTGACCTCAGCATATCTGGTAAGTGTGTCAGGACCTTTGTGTTTTATTGTTAGCGTGACCTCAGCATATCTGGTAAGTTTGTCAGGACCTTTGTGTTTTATTGTTAGCGTGACCTCAGCATATCTGGTAAGTGTGTCAGGACCTTTGTGTTTTATTGTTAGCGTGACCTCAGCATATCTGGTAAGTTTGTCAGGACCTTTGTGTTTTATTGTTAGCGTGACCTTTGTGTTTTATTGTTAGCGTGACCTCAGCATATCTGGTAAGTTTGTCAGGACCTTTGTGTTTTATTGTTAGCGTGACCTCGGCATATCTGGTAAGTTTGTCAGGACCTTTGTGTTTTATTGTTAGCGTGACCTCGGCATATCTGGTAAGTTTGTCAGGACCTTTGTGTTTTATTGTTAGCGTGACCTCGGCATATCTGGTAAGTTTGTCAGGACCTTTGTGTTTTATTGTTAGCGTGACCTCGGCATATCTGGTAAGTTTGTCAGGACCTTTGTGTTTTATTGTTAGCGTGACCTCGGCATATCTGGTAAGTGTGTCAGGACCTTTGTGTTTTATTGTTAGCGTGACCACGGCATATCTGGCAAGTGTGTCAGGACCTTTGTGTTTTATTGTTAGCGTGACCTCGGCATATCTGGTAAGTTTGTCAGGACCTTTGTGTTTTATTGTTAGCGTGACCTCGGCATATCTGGTAAGTTTGTCAGGACCTTTGTGTTTTATTGTTAGCGTGACCTCGGCATATCTGGTAAGTTTGTCAGGACCTTTGTGTTTTATTGTTAGCGTGACCTCAGCATATCTGGTAAGTTTGTCAGGACCTTTGTGTTTTATTGTTAGCGTGACCTCAGCATATCTGGTAAGTTTGTCAGGACCTTTGGGTTTTATTGTTAGCGTTACCTCAGCATATCTGGTAAGTTTGTCGGGACCTTTGTGTTTTATTGTTAGCGTGACCTCAGCATATCTGGTAAGTGTGTCAGGACCTTTGTGTTTTATTGTTAGCGTGACCTCAGCATATCTGGTAAGTTTGTCAGGACCTTTGTGTTTTATTGTTAGCGTGACCTTTGTGTTTTATTGTTAGCGTGACCTCGGCATATCTGGTAAGTTTGTCAGGACCTTTGTGTTTTATTGTTAGCGTGACCTCAGCATATCTGGTAAGTTTGTCAGGACCTTTGTGTTTTATTGTTAGCGTGACCTCAGCATATCTGGTAAGTTTGTCAGGACCTTTGTGTTTTATTGTTAGCGTGACCTCATCATATCTGGTAAGTTTGTCAGGACCTTTGTGTTTTATTGTTAGCGTGACCTCAGCATATCTGGTAAGTGTGTCAGGACCTTTGTGTTTTATTGTTAGCGTGACCTCGGCATATCTGGTAAGTTTGTCAGGACCTATGTGTTTTATTGTTAGCGTGACCTCAGCATATCTGGTAAGTTTGTCAGGACCTTTGTGTTTTATTGTTAGCGTGACCTCAGCATATCTGGTAAGTTTGTCAGGACCTTTGTGTTTTATTGTTAGCGTGACCTCAGCATATCTGGTAAGTTTGTCAGGACCTTTGTGTTTTATTGTTAGCGTGACCTCAGCATATCTGGTAAGTTTGTCAGGACCTTTGTGTTTTATTGTTAGCGTGACCTCAGCATATCTGGTAAGTTTGTCAGGACCTTTGTGTTTTATTGTTAGCGTGACCTCGGCATATCTGGTAAGTTTGTCAGGACCTTTGTGTTTTATTGTTAGCGTGACCTCAGCATATCTGGTAAGTTTGTCAGGACCTTTGTGTTTTATTGTTAGCGTGACCTCAGCATATCTGGTAAGTTTGTCAGGACCTTTGGGTTTTATTGTTAGCGTTACCTCAGCATATCTGGTAAGTTTGTCGGGACCTTTGTGTTTTATTGTTAGCGTGACCTCAGCATATCTGGTAAGTGTGTCAGGACCTTTGTGTTTTATTGTTAGCGTGACCTCAGCATATCTGGTAAGTTTGTCAGGACCTTTGTGTTTTATTGTTAGCGTGACCTTTGTGTTTTATTGTTAGCGTGACCTCGGCATATCTGGTAAGTTTGTCAGGACCTTTGTGTTTTATTGTTAGCGTGACCTCAGCATATCTGGTAAGTTTGTCAGGACCTTTGTGTTTTATTGTTAGCGTGACCTCAGCATATCTGGTAAGTTTGTCAGGACCTTTGTGTTTTATTGTTAGCGTGACCTCATCATATCTGGTAAGTTTGTCAGGACCTTTGTGTTTTATTGTTAGCGTGACCTCAGCATATCTGGTAAGTGTGTCAGGACCTTTGTGTTTTATTGTTAGCGTGACCTCGGCATATCTGGTAAGTTTGTCAGGACCTATGTGTTTTATTGTTAGCGTGACCTCAGCATATCTGGTAAGTTTGTCAGGACCTTTGTGTTTTATTGTTAGCGTGACCTCAGCATATCTGGTAAGTTTGTCAGGACCTTTGTGTTTTATTGTTAGCGTGACCTCAGCATATCTGGTAAGTTTGTCAGGACCTTTGTGTTTTATTGTTAGCGTGACCTCAGCATATCTGGTAAGTTTGTCAGGACCTTTGTGTTTTATTGTTAGCGTGACCTCAGCATATCTGGTAAGTTTGTCAGGACCTTTGTGTTTTATTGTTAGCGTGACCTCGGCATATCTGGTAAGTTTGTCAGGACCTTTGTGTTTTATTGTTAGCGTGACCTCAGCATATCTGGTAAGTTTGTCAGGACCTTTGTGTTTTATTGTTAGCGTGACCTCGGCATATCTGGTAAGTTTGTCAGGACCTTTGTGTTTTATTGTTAGCGTGACCTCAGCATATCTGGTAAGTTTGTCAGGACCTTTGTGTTTTATTGTTAGCGTGACCTCAGCATATCTGGTAAGTTTGTCAGGACCTTTGTGTTTTATTGTTAGCGTGACCTCAGCATATCTGGTAAGTGTGTCAGGACCTTTGTGTTGTATTGTTAGCGTGACCTCGGCATATCTGGTAAGTTTGTCAGGACCTTTGTGTTTTATTGTTATAGCGTGACCTCAGCATATCTGGTAAGTGTGTCAGGACATGTCATCATAAAAGTTAAATGCCACATATTCGATTTTAACTCCTCCTACAACGCATCACGCGAAAAACAAAGAAAAAAGTAGTTGCACGCGGGTTTAATAGCTTTAATAAATTAAGTCCATGGCACCGGACAGAGGAAAATGGAGAGAACTGGTGATTACCTTAAGTCCCACTGGGGATGAAGAGGATAGGTGAGGTAAGGTGAAGTCCATGAATGTTTCTCGACTGTGCTTAGATATGCCAAGTCTATACACAGGTACATGGGAAATCGTCAATAGGCGTCTCTAGGTCTCTAATGTTAACGGAGCCCTATTTCCATATTTTCGAAAAGTGCTAATCTAGCGAGTCGGATCTCCATCAACGTTTGGCAGACATAAGATCACATTTACAGACGAGTCGAACAAGAAATGCGAAAAATACATTGGATTTCAGCCACAAATGAAAAATTTTGACGTCACTTGCGAAGAGCTTAAATAACGTTTCTGTATGAAAACTTTTTATACTAGATATGAACAATTTCGTTATTATGTAATTTTAATTTGATAAATGTTTTCATTCGTTTTCTTTTTAATGTTACAAATTGTAAAACTGTTATATCCTGGAATTACATCGTGCATATCATTCCGATAATCTGACTTAATCTGGCGGTAAATGCAAGATGTTTTGGTTTATGACGTCATTTTTTCTATTTGTGATCATATCACGATTGGCTCGTTTATGAGTTGTGAATAAATATATCATTTTCCCTATTTATATTACAAAATCTTATGTTATTCAATTTATTTTCAGAGGCACGATATAACCCCTGAAGGATTCCGATGGTTGGTGCCATTGCTGATCACGTTTTTTGCCTTCTGTGAGATAGTCTTTGCCATTATATCTGCATCTGTATGCTGTTGTTGTGCGCCATTTGATTCCTCTAGGGTAAATATTATTTTTATTTTCTTGCTTTCGTCAAATACTTTTTGTTTTTAATAAAAAATCTGAGTTGTTTTATTTGTACTTTTCAATACTGAATTATTTATTAGTTAACGATGAGAAAGTTTTGTTCACTAATCAGCTGTGTAGAACGGTATGACTCTCATATCATGTAGAACGGTATGACTCTCATATCATGTAGAACGGTATAATTCTCATATCATGTAGAACGGTATGATTCTCATATCATGTAGAACGGTATGATTCTCATATCATGTAGAACGGTATGACTCTCATATCATGTAGAACGGTATGACTCTCATATCATGTAGAACGGTATGACTCTCATATCATGTAGAACGGTATGACTCTCATATCATGTAGAACGGTATAACTCTCATATCATGTAGAACGGTATGACTCTCATATCATGTAGAACGGTATAATTCTCATATCATGTAGAACGGTATGATTCTCATATCATGTAGAACGGTATGATTCTCATATCATGTAGAACGGTATGACTCTCATATCATGTAGAACGGTATGACTCTCATATCATGTAGAACGGTATGACTCTCATATCATGTAGAACGGTATGACTCTCATATCATGTAGAACGGTATAACTCTCATATCATGTAGCACGGTATGACCTTTACAGGCATTTTCAATTTTACCAGTCAGGAGAAGGCGTTATTTTCCGTGAGTGACTTGCAAGTAAAACATATCGGACAAATCAGACAAAACAAGACACTAAGAATTGCCAGCAAGATTTACCCCAGGGTGAATACCCAAATGAACTGGAAATAACCTAAGATTTACCCCAGGGTGAATACCCAAATGAACTGGAAATAACCTAAGATTTACCCCAGGGTGAATACCCAAATGAACTGGAAATAACCTAAGATTTACCCCAGGATGAATACCCAAATGAACTGGAAATAACCTAAGATATACCCCAGAGTGAATACCCAACTGAACTGGAAATAACCTAAGATTTACCCACCGAGTGAATTCCCAACTGAACTGGAAATAAACCAAGATGTACACGCGGGTGAATACCCAACTGAAGGGGAAATAACTCAAACACAAATTAGTGCTTAATCATAGAAAGTATATTGCCAACATTTTATGAACAGATATTAAAAAGTAAACTAAACAAAGGCATAAATTACTAATGAATATTAATATAAAAATAATTGTATGAGTGATAATGGAAGCGCTAATCCGAATCACTAGCCTTCCATTCTTTATGCCGGAACAATACAGACGAAACAAAGCCTGTTGAACAGAAAAATATGGACATATTTTGGCTTCGTCTAGTTTTAATCACTTCATGCTTTTTTCGACTATCGCATTAATTTGTTGAAATTCATTTTATTTTAACAGGTCAGGGTTTTATTAGCCAAACAACAAGGTGATGAGTTCCATGCAATTGTCAAACAAGAAAAGTCCCAAGATACATTTGATATCTTTACAACAGCCGACAGGGAGGGTAAGCCATTGCCTCCAAAACATGAAGAAATTAAACAATCACAACCTCCTAAAGAGCCTCCCACAAAGAAACAAAAACCAGAAGAAATAAAACAGATACCTCCTAAGAAAGAAGAACGGAGACAAGATACCGCACACAAACCGGACGACACTCGACGTTCTCATGAGCGACAAGATGCTGGACACAAACCTGACGACGCTCAACGTTCTCGTGAGCGAAAACCAGAAAGAAAACATTCTGTTAGCAGCAATGAAAACAAACACAAAGACAAAGATGAATTTGAAGGTCAACGACATGAGGACGATGAACCCATTCGTACCCGGGGCTATCACGATAGACCATACACCAAGGACTCGAGCTATGAACAATTAAAAAGTTTAGCTATTCCAAAAACGGCACCGAAACAAACGTTTTAGCCCACGGCATTGAGTAATAATAAGAATTATAAAACCTGACTGTTTTATTTTTGACGAACAATACATCTCCGCGAGATTTATTTGACGAGATTTGAGATTTCAAAACTTTGCTTTCGCGTAATTGGTACCTGATTTATTTACTTTTATTGAATACTGAATTATATTTGAATACATTATTTATGAACTCGGCTTTGTCATTAGAAAAAAATACACACTTAAGGGTAACATTAAACATTTTTCTAAAGAACGTGTTGAGCTTAAAACTTAGAATTTTAAAAAAGTGGCTAAGCAGAATAATATTTTAAAATCCCATTGCAAAGATGTAGCAGTTGAATTCAAATAACATGACCAGAGCGATTTGACAAACAAGATATGAAATTGAATGTGTTCTTTAAGATTATGCTAAATAATTCATTGTGCACAAGTTTTAACCTAAACCTAAAGACTATGGATGCTATACGATCTGGTCTATATGTCTGTGGTCTACACTTGTCTGTATATGATCTGGTCTATATGCCTGTGGTCTACACTCGTCTGTATATGATCTGGTCTATATGTCTGTGGTCTACACTCGTCTGTATATGATCTGGTCTATATGTCTGTGGGTCTACACTCGTCGGTATATGAGCAGTCTAAATGTCTGTGGTCTACACTTGTCTGTATATGATCTGGTCTATATGTCTGTGGTCTACACTTGTCTGTATATGATCGGTCTATATGTCTGTGGTCCACACTTGTCTGTATATGATCGGTCTAGATGTCTGTGGTCTACATTTGTCTGTATATGATCGGTCTATATGTCTGTGGTCTTCACTGTATATGATCTGGTCTAGATGTCGCTGGTCTACACTTGTCTGTATATGATCGGTCTATATGTCTGTGGTCTTCACTGTATATGATCTGGTCTATATGTCTGTGGTCCACACTTGTCTGTATATGATCGGTCTATATGTCTGTGGTCTACACTTGTCTGTATATGATCTGGTCTATATGTCTGTGGTCCACACTCGTCTGTATATGATCTGGTCTATATGTCTGTGGTCCACACTCGTCTGTATATGATCTGGTCTATATGTCTGTGGTCCACACGCGTCTGTATATGATCTGGTCTATATGTCTGTGGTCTACACTCGTCTGTATATGATCGGTCTATATGTCTGTGGTCTACACTTGTCTGTATATGATCTGGTCTATATGTCTGTGTTCTACACTCGTCTGTATATGATCTGGTCTATATGTCTGTGGTCTACACTCGTCTGTATATGATCTGGTCTATATGTCTGTGGTCTACACTCGTCTGTATATGATCTGGTCTATATGTCTGTGGTCTACACTTGTCTGTATATGATCGGTCTATATGTCTGTGGTCTACACTCGTCTGTATATGATCTGGTCTATATGTCTGTGGTCTACACTCGTCTGTATATGATCTGGTCTATATGTCTGTGGTCTACACTCGTCTGTATATGATCTGGTCTATATGTCTGTGGTCTACACTCGTCTGTATATGATCTGGTCTATATGTCTGTGGTCTACACTCGTCTGTATATGATCTGGTCTATATGTCTGTGGTCTACACGCGTCTGTATATGATCTGGTCTATATGTCTGTGGTCTACACTCGTCTGTATATGATCTGGTCTATATGTCTGTGGTCTACACGCGTCTTTATATGATCTGGTCTATATGTCTGTGGTCTACACTCGTCTGTATATGATCTGGTCTATATGTCTGTGGTCTACACGCATCTGTATATGATCTGGTCTATATGTCTGTGGTCTACACTCGTCTGTATATGATCTGGTCTATATGTCTGTGGTCTACACGCGTCTTTATATGATCTGGTCTATATGTCTGTGGTCTACACTCGTCTGTACATGATCGGTCTATATGTCTGTGGTCTATACTTGTCTGTATATGATCGGTCTATATGTCTGTGGTCTTCACTGTATATGATCTGGTCTATATGTCTGTGGTCCACACTCGTCTGTATATGATCTGGTCTATATGTCTGTGGTCTACACTCGTCTGTATATGATCGGTCTATATGTCTGTGGTCTTCACTGTATATGATCTGGTCTATATGTCTGTGGTCCACACTCGTCTGTATATGATCTGGTCTATATGCCTGTGGTCCACACTCGTCTGTATATGATCTGGTCTATATGTCTGTGGTCCACACGCGTCTGTATATGATCTGGTCTATATGTCTGTGGTCTACACTCGTCTGTATATGATCGGTCTATATGTCTGTGGTCTACACTTGTCTGTATATGATCTGGTCTATATGTCTGTGTTCTACACTCGTCTGTATATGATCTGGTCTATATGTCTGTGGTCTACACTCGTCTGTATATGATCTGGTCTATATGTCTGTGGTCTACACTCGTCTGTATATGATCTGGTCTATATGTCTGTGGTCTACACTTGTCTGTATATGATCGGTCTATATGTCTGTGGTCTACACTCGTCTGTATATGATCTGGTCTATATGTCTGTGGTCTACACTCGTCTGTATATGATCTGGTCTATATGTCTGTGGTCTACACTTGTCTGTATATGATCGGTCTATATGTCTGTGGTCTACACTCGTCTGTATATGATCTGGTCTATATGTCTGTGGTCTACACTCGTCTGTATATGATCTGGTCTATATGTCTGTGGTCTACACTCGTCTGTATATGATCTGGTCTATATGTCTGTGGTCTACACTCGTCTGTATATGATCTGGTCTATATGTCTGTGGTCTACACGCGTCTTTATATGATCTGGTCTATATGTCTGTGGTCTACACTCGTCTGTATATGATCGGTCTATATGTCTGTGGTCTACACTCGTCTGTATATGATCTGGTCTATATGTCTGTGGTCTACACTCGTCTGTATATGATCTGGTCTATATGTCTGTGGTCTACACTCGTCTGTATATGATCTGGTCTATATGTCTGTGGTCCACACGCGTCTGTATATGATCTGGTCTATATGTCTGTGGTCTACACTCGTCTGTATATGATCGGTCTATATTTCTGTGGTCTACACTCGTCTGTAGATGATCTGGTCTACATTGTCTGTGTTATTTTTTATTTTAAATCATGTCTTTTCTTTGTATTTTTTAATTTACATAATTGTTCTTATTTAAATAGAAACAAAATACACAACAAATAAGAAATCAAGCAGTATAATTATTCGTGAAGTCAATACGACCTCGTTTCCAGAAGTAAGAGAATAATATTAAACATGGTGCAGCGACCTCTATCATTCACGCGTTAAATGTCCTTTGTAGCTTTTATTGAATACAGAATTTTTTCTCCATTATTAACACTCTGATGCATTGTGTTTTATCAATTAAAAACTATTACACACATATATTTGCACAGCTTGCGTGAAGAAACTGAAATGTAACAGCTTACTTTATGACTAATAAACAAAATCGACATAAATATATAGTGAATACGACAGTTATATATCTATCCTGAATACGACAGTTATATACATTTTAAGAATTGCACTTAAAGTCAAGGTAAGTTAGAAATCGATTGAAAGCGATATACGTCTTGTTTTCAAAGGTTATAATTTGAGCAATTTAAAATTATGCTTTTACATCGTTAGCTTACAATACCTCAATTGTAAATTAAAACGTAAAACTCAGCATGTCAAATGTTAATAATGTCATCCGAGAATAATCTGTGCACACTATACATTTTTGCAAATACTGGTTCTTAGAAACGAAGAATTTAACCAGATATGTTACTCAACCCCCCCCCCCCCCCTGTTCGTGTACTGTGGCATATTATCAAATAATTTTAATTTTTAATAATCTGTACCATTAACCTCTGTCGACCATGCATTGTGTTAACTTTCATGTTTGTTTCATGCTTTAAACAATCTATTTTTTTTATTATTTTATTAACATACCTATGTGTTATTACGAAGGTACACTATAATTATGTCATACGTCTTTCACCAGTAGCTCAGTTCCCCATAAATCATGATCAACAATACGAGAATGTCAAGGTGTTCATATCCGATATGGATATTTCGTATCATTTAAGAAGGTCGGGGTAAAACAGCCTTACTAAACACTCTGAATGGTTAGATCTACAGAAATTAACACTAAGGTGTTTGTTGTAGTTTTTAAGATTGCTTTGTTTGTGTTATTGATAGTCTGTTTCTTAAAAAAATATCATGTTTTATTTCACATAAAAATTCATACAGATGTTATCAAGTTGATTCGGATCTTTACCAACGTAGATACTTTGTATTTGAAACAGAACAACGACTCTGTTGTCTCTCATGTAGGTAACTATCAATTTAGTGTAATTAATGAGTGTAAATAATATTTTATTTTAGAAAAGGTGTTTAGAACAACTTACATAAAACTAGTGGATAGGAAAAATAACCCAATAAATTCCTCTCCCAAAATAAAAGTTTTGTTCGATATGACAAGATGAATTTATTATTTATATTTAATAGAATATATACCAGTAATATATATATTCACGTCTTTTGATTCATAGCAAATAAATGTGACCATACCTATATTTTGAGTACCCTGCCTAATGTTTGATAAGCAGTTTTATTTATGAACAACATTATTTACATGCTAAATTGTAACCTTAAGGTCTTTTTGAAATCTTGTTTCTCCAATTTTGACGTAATATTTAAACCGCTTGACCGGTGTGTAAAAAATATTTCTCGTCACTAGTGAATTTGTTCTTCTCAGCAGTTGATTGGTTAAAAATAAAAACGTCACAATAAGAACTCATGACGTCATAAACAAAACACCTTCGTATTAAGTCATGAACGTAAAATTGGGGTTGGGAGGAATTTGTACTTCGTTTCGCAAATTTACTACTTTTTAAAATTAGAGAAACAGAATCTTACATTAGTACTCTTGGATTATTGGATTTCTCCAATCTCGATAGTTAAATTATGGAAATTTAACTATCTCGATTGGAGAAATCCGATAATCCCCTCGTACCAATGTAAGAAATATATAATTACTAAAATGCAATCATTATCAATGTCTGATACTTAGTAAATCTGGTTTTCCTGGTTATAAGTAATTTGAGTTTAGAATTCCATATAATATTGAACACACTATTTCTCAACCATCTATATAGCGGACAGACAAGTAGGTAATAGCTACAAGACAAGTAGGTAATAGCGGACAGACAAGTAGGTAATAGCGGACAGACAAGTAGGTAATAGCTACAAGACAAGTAGGTAATAGCTACAAGACAAGTAGGTAATAGCGGACAGACAAGTAGGTAATAGCGGACAGACAAGTAGGTAATAGCGGACAGACAAGTAGGTAATAGCTACAATAATATAGCTTCTTTGATTTTTTTTTAGTTCTGCGGAGCAAGAAAGAGGTCCAATTACTCGTAATTGAGGAACTCTCCATGTGTATTTGACTTTTCCCTATAGACATGACAATGAATATCTCGACGGGTGTCTAATTAGACTCAGGCTCTGCTTACTCGTTCGGAGCACCACAGTGCACCCATATTTTTTTATTGGGTTCGGGTAACTCTCTTTCTGTTTGTTTTTTGTGTTTTTGGTTTTTGTGTTGCGTTTGTCCATATCAGGATTTGTAACTGTCCCTTGACTTTTGGCTCTTGTTGTTCGGTCGGTTTTCTTTGTTATTTTTCTTATTTATATTATCCGCTATTAAACTGTTTCCCTGGTTTGCTACATACTTATGTCGCCGCCGTTTAATTGATATTTCTAAAACAACAATTCAGGTAGTATTCACACTGTTTGTAATTACAATTTTAATTGCAAATATGTATAATTCCAATCAATTGGGATAAAAATGGCGTTCCGATCATTCAGTTATAATCTTTTATATCAGTTATATTCCCAATACCATTGTTTATCGGTACGATTCCGAACATACTCTATTGTCAACAAAGCCATGATCACGAAAATGTGTTAAAATAAATAAGAATTTCTGGTTTTATCGTGAAGATGTAAGCGCTCTTGTTAAACGCAACCTGTGCTGTGTTTCTCCGGTGCAAAGTCCCACTTAACATAAATTTATTAAAGTGTGTCCAGTTTTATACCTTTCTCATGATATTAACACACCTCGTGTTGAGGAAAGTGCCCTAAATAAAATCAAGTGAAAGGATAAATCTAACTACATATCTTGAAAACGGCGTATTGTGCACATCTTAAAAGCAATCTAGCATTAAGTCCGAGAGAAGCTGAAGAATTGTGAAACATCATGAGTTTATGGTGGTTTTTTTTGCCGTGTTTCAAGGTCTCCCACTACTTAACTTAGTTGCACAAGTAATTATTACGACTGCTTAACAATTAATTTGTTCTTGTTTATCTCTCATGTAGATATGTTATTACCCTATACGAAATTTTTATTCCCGAATAACATTTAAAGTCGAATTCGTGTTCGATACAACTTTCTCTGTGTGGGAATTACAACTTCTACAAAACGATTGGAAAAGATTAGCTTGGAAGACTTTTTTCATCATTTACCTGGAAGGAAAAAATGTGTCAAATGTCATCCTTTTTAAACCCAACTAAATGTTACGCATTCTTCAACCAGACTTTGTTTAGATCATCGATGAGAGAATTGAAGAATTGTCTTACGTTACGAACAATATTGACGGTTTCTGAATTGTCTCCCTTGAGAAGGAAGGCTAGATTTGTTCGCCTGTTTGATAAACCGTACTAATCCTTCCAAAAGTATTATTCATTCAGAAAGGTTTCCTACTGTAATTTTTGTTATATTTGTTGTTTTATACTTGCAAGATAGTAGAAATACTTTCCATTAGAGTATCTAAATTATGTTCGGAATTTAAAATGCCATTGCAATTTATTTTTCCTAGTGTTTCCCGGTATTTAACGTAATCACCGTGAAAATACAGCCACAATTTCCTATTGAAACACGTAAAATGCTTGTATCTAATTAAAATTAAATCTTTCACTATTGCTTTCACTTTGTCTTAGTCGTTCGGCCGTCCTCAAACGTGTTACATGTCAATCTACTTTATAACCACTAGGCTAATGGATGACAAACTTGACGAAACTGATGTTCTTGGTTTCATCTACACATATTCCTTATATCATATTCTTTGCTAAAAATGTTTTCCAAGGAACATCCCTTTTTAAGTTTCAATTGTTGTGCTTCATTGTATAAATAATATATGTGTGGTCCTCTCCATAGATTCCTCAACACTTGGTTGGATAAAAATGGCCACGTGCAATTATTGTTTGTGATTGTGTGTCTGACATTTTTAAAAATATTCCTGGAAAGTACAAGTTTATTTGTAATTCAGTAAAAATTTTGTTTATGTTGTCCATTACAAAGTATAACATTTTAAAGTTTGTTTCTTCTGAAACTACAAAGCCAAATGGACAGAAACTTAGCAGTATATAAGTATAAATGGACTTTTTAGCCTCATTAACTGTCTGTTTGGATTCTTCATTATGCAGCGGTATCTCACTGTACGTGTAGCCTAGCGGTATCTCACTGTACGTGTAGCCTAGCGGTATCTCACTGTACGTGTAGCGTAGCGGTATCTCACTGTACGTGTAGCGTAGCGGTATCTCACTGTACGTGTAGCGTAGCGGTATCTCACTGTACGTGTAGCCTAGCGGTATCTCACTGTACATGTAGCCTAGCGGTATCTCACTGTACGTGTAGCGTAGCGGTATCTCACTGTACGTGTAGCGTAGCGGTATCTCACTGTACGTGTAGCCTAGCGGTATCTCACTGTACGTGTAGCGTAGCGGTATCTCACTGTACGTGTAGCCTAGCGGTATCTCATCACTGTACGTGTAGCCTAGCGGTATCTCACTGTACGTGTAGCCTAGCGGTATCTCATCGTACGTGTAGCGTAGCGGTATCTCACTGTACGTGTAGCGTAGCGGTATCTCACTGTATGTGTAGCCTAGCGGTATCTCACTGTACGTGTAGCGCATCAGTGTATGTGTAGTCATTGAACGTTTGGATCAGTAGAAGCATCATTTTTTAATATGTACAACTTTAACGTCGTCTGCTCATTTTTATACTTTCAAATTTTCAACCACAAAGCATTTTAAGATCTAAAATATATCTGTCTTTTGTTCATTACGTAAAAACATTCACGAATTTTTAATTATACCATGTAACATCTAATGGTCAACATCTGCGACATCCAAAGTCGATATTAAAACTATTAAAACTTAAGTTTCGTATTGATTTGTTTATTTTGAGGTTTAACGAATGGTTTCCCGTTTTAATTGGGTTAAGAAGGCGGAGTACTCTGTGAAAACCACCGATTACATTACCTTGTCAGTTGGGTTAAAGTTACAAAGGAATCGAACTCGCAACCTCAAGGATATATATTGTTTTCATAACCAAAATAAAGTGTTTTAATGCTTGTTTTCGGTGTTGTTTGTCAGCAGTTTTAACATAATTGGTATAAAAAATATTTATATATCAGAATATTTAGTAGATGAATACCATATTACTAATGAACAGGTGCTAATGATGTGCCTTACCATGCAATAGGTAAGAAACTGATGGTGGATTAAAGCTTTTTGCTCAATTATTTATACAATAATTGTTTATTTACTAATATCTGTAAAAGGAATTTGATGTTCAGCTTCTCAAACATTAACAAATTTCTCAAAATTTTAATTTCTGTTAGTTAAGAGACTATTGATTGTTCCACATCTGTGAGACTTAATTAAACTTGATTGTAATGCGTGCTGTTATTGTGAAAGAATATATAGCTCGTCTTACTTAGCTATGGACAAAAAGGAGAATTTATGGCAAATCGTCTAAGCAAAGTGATAATATGAAATAACTGATATATAACACAAGCACAACATCAGAAAGTGTCTTTCGTCTTTGATATCGTCGCTCGAGCAGAAAGAAAAATACTCAACTCTTCCTTTATGACATTGTGTTTCACTGGACCCAAGCATTAGTAGTAAAAAGCTGAAGCATAGGCTATAGTCAAACCTAGGTAACCATATGAGAATTACCCTTAGTATTTGGTGTGTCCACTGACAGTTGGAATTACCCTTAGTATTGGGTGTGTCCACTGACAGCTGGAATTAACCTTAGTATTGGGTGTGTCCACTGACAGCTGGAATTAACCTTAGTATTGGGTGTGTCCACTGACAGCTGGAATTAACCTTAGTATTGGGTGTGTCCACTGACAGCTGGAATTACCCTTAGTGTTGGGTGTGTCCACTGACAGCTGGAATTACCCTTAGTATTTGGTGTGTCCACTGACAGCTGGAATTAACCTTAGTATTGGGTGTGTCCACTGACAGCTGGAATTAACCTTAATATTGGGTGTGTCCATTGACAGCTGGAATTATACCCTTAGTGTTGGGTGTGTCCACTGACAGCTGGAATTACCCTTAGTATTGGGTGTGTCCACTGACAGCTGGAATTACCCTTAGTATTGGGTGTGTCCACTGACATCTGGAATTACCCTTAGTATTGGGTGTGTCCACTGACAGCTTTGGTTGCTGTTCCCTTAATTCTTATCTTTGTTTATCTGTTCTTTAAATTGAGGGATATTATCCCACTCTCGAAGAAGGACCTGAGTGAGCTGATTAAGTGTGTACTGGACATCTGCGAGTTTTCTGATTCTCCTGTATAGGTCGTCCCATATTAAAGTGCTCGATTTGGTAAAAATCTGGACTTTATGGTGCCGTGTCAATGAGAGTGATGTTGTGTGGAAATTTGCTTCACATTTTGGCAACACTTGTTTCGTCTGGATAGTTTGCGTAAGGTGAGGTCGCCGTATACTTTCGTGGTACCTTGGTACGTGGATAAATGGGGGTTTTTTCCCAAACAATACCGGACCCTCCCCTATTTCATCGCTTTCATAAAAAAAGCGTCTTTGTATATTTGGCCTTGACATTGCCAGATACGATTACATCAGTCTGACGATACACTGTGAACCAAGACGCTTACGTCCCCAAAACGATTTCTGATTGTTTTGGGGCCCTTGACGACCTAAGCGTATCGACAATTTATCCCCGACTGTTGCTGTGACAGTCTGAAATTGATTACGAAGATGGAAAAGACGTATGTGGCAATCTTAACGTCGTGACGTAGCAAGCGGATATCCTCTCCTGAGTAGATTTGGTGTTCTTTCTGTATCTCGAAGACAGCTAACGTTGACTACAAATTGCTCTGTGGCAAAATTGAAAACAATATCGCTATCTTTATATACATACATTTTCTTCAGCCAATCTAAAATTGCAAAAGATAATTTGGCGTGAATTTTTAATATCAGATTAGATGTCTCGTAAAGCTGCCATATTGTCCAGAGGATTTTTATTTTGCATTAATTGTTTTCGTTTGTTTGAATGGTTTTAACGCTACTTTCAGCAATTTTTCAGCTATACTGGCGTCCAGATTTTTTTGTTTTTTGTTGTTTTTTTTGGGGGGGGGGGAGGAACCCGCAGTACATGGAGAAAAACCCGATCTTCGGTAGGAAAAATTTTGCATTGAAGCATATGCAAAAACGAAAAAAAATTCAATGTTCGGAACGTTTTGTATGACACTATTGGTTCTAAAATACATGCTGTTTATGTATGATTTGAACAAAATATTGTCTTTAAGCTTCTTTGACTCATTACAACATTATATATTATAACTGCACAGAATATAAAATAACTTAATTGATAATGATTGCCAGTTTTTCTATCGAAGGTCGGGGCTTTCTACTGGTACTTCGGCTTCCTCTCCCAATAAAAACTGCACGACGTGAAAGGCATGAAATAGCTGAAAACTTGCTAAAAGTGGCGTTTATCAAAATTTAAACAATCAAACATAAAATAACCTCTGTAACATAAATATAAAATGTTTTAAATGCCCCAAAATTATTATCAACCAGACGAATATGTAGAATAATTCTGCGGCGAATTGTTTCTTTTGTATGTTTACAAAATTTCTATGAACTCAGTCTATATAACAAGTAAGCAATGTCAATGTTTCTTTCTTAATAGGCAAAAATTATAATGTTATCGTTTATATATCGTAATATTCACTTGATTGTAATTATTTTTTATAAAATACACAGACAACATAAGTATAAATATTCGGTGATTGGATGATTTTGTTTTGTTTTTTCGAAAGTGTCAAGTTACTGAATGTGTAAATACAAATGCAATATGTCTGGGTAACCACCTGTCTAGGTAACTACCTGTCCGAATTACTCGGTGGAAAAATACAGCTTTATTTTTGAAAGGTATGTATGTAATAAAGATTAATCCTTTTTGTATCACATCTATTTTATTAACACAATATATTTTTTAGAATTGTTGCTTTAAAAAATCAAACAATTTTAAAATTGTTAAGGGCATAAAACCACCAAACATGGAAACGTAACGGAGATAATTAATTATACAAATACAAAATTGTTTGTTCGTATAATGGTATAGTTCTGTAAGGGTCATTCCTCAAGTCTGTCTGTCTGTAGACCTTATCTTATATTGGAATTGATAATTGGTATTTTAAACCTTCTCTTTTGGACAATATGGACACGTCGATTTAGCAAGTTACGTTTATTTGCTGTATTTTCATTAATTGTTACAATGAGGTAAAGCTACCATTTTTATGAGGTACCTCATTTATCCTAAAATGTCTGGTGCAACACTCATTGTACGATCTGACAATAATCGTTGCCCTTTATGACGTACCTCATTTGTTTGGTGTAACGCAATAGTTTTGTTTATTTCAAATGTTTTCCGTGTTGAATTAGTTTATTGAATAATAATATCACGATCTGTTCCGTAATGTGAATCCATTCACCTAATTCAGGTACAAAAGAACTCAATAATTTGCACAATGACGATTGAATCATATAACAACAGAAGACGTTTAAAAAGAAACTAAAACACAAAACTAAATACTGCCTGTTTCAAACGTTTAATTCTGTGGAGGTAAACAGCCTAAAAGGACCGATAAAACACAATGGAATAAACTTTGAACCAATAAATTAACGTCGGTTGGTTGATATTTAAAAAAAAATAAATTGGATAAAATATAGTGATGAACGAAACAAATGATAATTAAAGGACACAAAAGTGACCTCAGTAATCTAGGACACAACAGTGACCTCAATAATCTAGGACACAACAGTGACCTCAATAATCTAGGACACAACAGTGACCTCAATAATCTAGGACACAACAGTGACCTTAATAATCTAGGACACAACAGTGACCTCAATAATCTAGGACACAACAGTGACCTCAATAATCTAGGACACAACAGTGACCTCAATAATCTAGGACACAACAGTGACCTCAATAGACTAGGACACAACAGTGACCTCAATAATCTAGGACACAACAGTGACCTCAGTAATCTAGGACACAACAGTGACCTCAATAATCTAGGACACAACAGTGACCTCAATAATCTAGGACACAACAGTGACCTCAATAATCTAGGACACAACAGTGACCTCAATAATCTAGGACACAACAGTGACCTCAATAATCTAGGACACAACAGTGACCTCAATAATCTAGGACTTAAAAGTGACCTCAATAATCTAGGACACAACAGTGACCTCAATAATCTAGGACACAACATTGACATCAATAATCTAGGACACAACAGTGACCTCAATAATGTAGGACACAACAGTGACCTCAATAATCTAGGACACAACAGTGACCCCAATAGACCTCAATAATCTCGGACACAACAATAACCTCAATAGTGACCTCAATAATCTAGGACACAACAGTGACCTCAATAATCTAGGACACAACAGTGACCTCAATAATCTAGGACACAACAGTGACCTCAATAATCTAGGACACAACAGTGACCTCAATAATCTAGGAAACAACAGTGACCTCAATAATCTAGGACACAACAGTGACCTCAATAATCTAGAACACAACAGTGACCTCAATAATCTAGGACACAACAGTGACCTCAATAATCTAGGACACAACAGTGACCTCAATAGACCTCAATAATCTAGGACACAACAGTGACCTCAATAGACCTCAATTATCTAGGACACAACAATGACCTCAATAATATAGGACACAACAGTGACCTCAATAATCTAGGACACAACAGTGACCTCAATAATCTAGGACACAACAGTCCCCTCAATAATCTAGGAAACAACAGTGACCTCAATAATCTAGGACACAACAGTGACCTCAATAATCTAGGACACAACAGTCCCCTCAATAATCTAGGAAACAACAGTGACCTCAATAATCTAGGACACAACAGTGACCTCAGTAATCTAGGACACAACAGTCCCCTCAATAATCTAGGACACAACAGTGACCTCAGTAATCTAGAACACAACAGTGACCTCAGTAATCTAGGACACAACAGTCCCCTCAATAATCTAGGACACAACAGTGACCTCAATAATCTAGGACACAACAGTGACCTCAATAATCTAGGACACAACAGTGACCTCAGTAATCTAGGACACAACAGTGACCTCAATAATCTAGGACACAACAGTGACCTCAATAGACTAGGACACAACAGTGACCTCAATAATCTAGGACACAACAGTGACCTCAATAATCTAGGACACAACAGTGACCTCAATAATCTAGGACACAACAGTGACCTCAATAATCTAGGACACAACAGTGACCTCAATAGACTAGGACACAACAGTGACCTCAATAATCTAGGACACAACAGTGACCTCAATAATCTAGGACACAACAGTGACCTCAATAATCTAGGACACAACAGTGACCTCAATAATCTAGGACACAACAGTGACCTCTGTAATCTAGGACACAACAGTGACCTCAGTAATCTAGGACACAACAGTGACCTCAGTAATCTAGGACACAACAGTGACCTCAGTAATCTAGGACACAACAGTGACCTCAGTAATCTAGGACACAACAGTGACCTCAGTAATCTAGGACACAACAGTGACCTCAGTAATCTAGGACACAACAGTGACCTCAGTAATCTAGGACACAACAGTGACCTCAATAATCTAGGACACAACAGTGACCTCAATAATCTAGGACACAACAGTGACCTCAATAATCTAGGACACAACAGTGACCTCAATAATCTAGGACACAACAGTCACCTCAATAATCTAGGAAACAACAGTGACCTCAATAATCTAGGACACAACAGTGACCTCAATAATCTAGAACACAACAGTGACCTCAATAATCTAGGACACAACAGTGACCTCAATAATCTAGGACACAACAGTGACCTCAATAATCTAGGACACAACAGTGACCTCAATAATCTAGGAAACAACAGTGACCTCAATAATCTAGGACACAACAGTGACCTCAATAATCTAGAACACAACAGTGACCTCAATAATCTAGGACACAACAGTGACCTCAATAATCTAGGACACAACAGTGACCTCAATAGACCTCAATAATCTAGGACACAACAGTGACCTCAATAGACCTCAATTATCTAGGACACAACAATGACCTCAATAATATAGGACACAACAGTGACCTCAATAATCTAGGACACAACAGTGACCTCAATAATCTAGGACACAACAGTGACCTCAATAATCTAGGACACAACAGTGACCTCAATAATCTAGAACACAACAGTGACCTCAATAATCTAGGACACAACAGTGACCTCAATAATCTAGGACACAACAGTGACCTCAATAATATAGGACACAACAATGACCTCAATAATATAGGACACAACAGTGACCTCAGTAATCTAGGACACAACAGTGACCTCAATAATCTAGGACACAACAGTGACCTCAATAATCTAGGACACAACAGTGACCTCAATAATCTAGGACACAACAGTGACCTCAATAATCTAGGACACAACAGTGACCTCTGTAATCTAGGACACAACAGTGACCTCAGTAATCTAGGACACAACAGTGACCTCAGTAATCTAGGACACAACAGTGACCTCAGTAATCTAGGACACAACAGTGACCTCAGTAATCTAGGACACAACAGTGACCTCAGTAATCTAGGACACAACAGTGACCTCAGTAATCTAGGACACAACAGTGACCTCAGTAATCTAGGACACAACAGTGACCTCAATAATCTAGGACACAACAGTGACCTCAATAATCTAGGACACAACAGTGACCTCAATAATCTAGGACACAACAGTGACCTCAATAATCTAGGACACAACAGTCACCTCAATAATCTAGGAAACAACAGTGACCTCAATAATCTAGGACACAACAGTGACCTCAATAATCTAGAACACAACAGTGACCTCAATAATCTAGGACACAACAGTGACCTCAATAATCTAGGACACAACAGTGACCTCAATAATCTAGGACACAACAGTGACCTCAATAATCTAGGAAACAACAGTGACCTCAATAATCTAGGACACAACAGTGACCTCAATAATCTAGAACACAACAGTGACCTCAATAATCTAGGACACAACAGTGACCTCAATAATCTAGGACACAACAGTGACCTCAATAGACCTCAATAATCTAGGACACAACAGTGACCTCAATAGACCTCAATTATCTAGGACACAACAATGACCTCAATAATATAGGACACAACAGTGACCTCAATAATCTAGGACACAACAGTGACCTCAATAATCTAGGACACAACAGTGACCTCAATAATCTAGGACACAACAGTGACCTCAATAATCTAGAACACAACAGTGACCTCAATAATCTAGGACACAACAGTGACCTCAATAATCTAGGACACAACAGTGACCTCAATAATATAGGACACAACAATGACCTCAATAATATAGGACACAACAGTGACCTCAGTAATCTAGGACACAACAGTGACCTCAATAATCTAGGACACAACAGTGACCTCAATAATCTAGGACACAACAGTGACCTCAATAATCTAGGACACAACAGTGACCTCAATAATCTAGGACACAACAGTGACCTCTGTAATCTAGGACACAACAGTGACCTCAGTAATCTAGGACACAACAGTGACCTCAATAATCTACGACACAACAGTACGGATTGAGTTGCAATAGAAATTTTTTTTCATCTGTGTTAAACAAAATTACTTAAACACCTTATCAGTTACCAATGACATAGAAAGTGAATTTTTTTTTATCAGGTAAAATATTTTTCTTGCATATTCTTTTCGGGGTGTTTAAGGTGAGTCGTTTTTGTGCTAAGATCATGGCTAAAATTGAAGTTAAAAAAAACTTTTGTTTGAGGGTAGGGGTTATTATTTTATTAATATAAACGGTCATGATCAAAAACATGTGTGTTGTATATAATTTTCCTAGATTATGTTCCTTATAATACTTTGAGAATATGGAAACATTTGTCAGTTATGCAGTTGGTGCTAAAATGATTTTCTTCTATCTATGAATATTACTGGTCTATTAACGTGTATCAGAAATTTTTGGAAACTTCTTTTCATAACTCCAACTATAATATGAATGTAGGCGCAGCCTAAATGCGAGCATCGCACATTGTTCATGTCGTTACTTCAGAGCCCCCTAACAGTGCCTTTCCATTGATGACGTGACGTCTTATCTAATGAATCAGAATCAGAATCAGAAATTTTATTGGAATAAAATCCAAACAATTGGATTGTCACCAAAACTTATATACAAGTACATATATAACATATCGCAAGACCATGGCAATGTTACATTAATAAGACATACAATTATAAAAAAGTTCACATATAGATAGATTATGATCACGTGATGATAGTATTATCTTAAAATAAACTGACCATTTTACCATTTACTCGTTGCTTGCCTCCTACCAAGAAAGTTGAAATGAAAAGAGACATTGTGAACGTAGCACCCCATTATAGTTGAATAAATTTGAAATTGGTATCTTTAGAAGATTGCTTTGCTAGTTCACATCTCTTATTGTACATTATACTAATTCCATTTATAATAACTTGACAAATGTCGTATTCATTACAGGTAAATATGTAATTAAATTTACATTGGGAGTTCATGTTCTTAAAAGAGGGGACTATGGAACTTATTTCATTAAACAAAGACATTCTGTATATGGATAAATGAGAACATATTATGACAAAGTGGAATTCATCTTCAATTTCCATTTGGCATAAGGGGCATATTCTATTTTCTAACTTTGTTTTATTGAATCTACCAGTTTCAATAGCTAATTTACTATTGCTTATTCGAAGTTTTGAGTAGATATTTGTATTAGCCTTGTTAAAATTAAATAATAAATATTTTTCTGTTTTAAAATCAGTTTTTATTTGACGGTAAGTTCTTAATTTGTTTCCATGTTTTGATGCTTCATCCTTATAAATGGATTCTTTCCAGAAATGGTTGAAATTTTCATTTAATTTCATTTGGATTGCTTTGAGTAATCTTTTCTTGGAAAAGGTGCCCTGATTTTCCCAAACATGAGAAAAATTCAGTTTATTTAATAAAAGTTTAATCTTAATTTAAAAACCATCAGTTAACTTTGAGCTTGATTTGTATGCTTCACACAGTAGTTTTTCGTTTGAGTTTAGAATATGTAGCCAGAACCCAACTGAAGATTTTAAAGCTTGTATACTAATAGGGTATATGCCTAGTTCTGAAAGAACAGCCGAATTTACAGCTGCTTTATTTACACCAAGAAGATATTTAGCAAATTTTATTTGAACTTTGACTGACTGCATTGACAAGTATTTTGATTCTAGACTTTTATCTGTTTTGATAATATTTAAGCACCATATTTCACTACAGTAAAGAAGTATAGGTGAGACACATGACTCAAATAATTTTAAATGTGCAGAAACATTTATTTTGTCAGAGATCAACATCTTTTTAATGCAAAATATTGCTTTTGAAGCCTTTTTGCATAAAAGATTGATTGCTTCAGAAAATACCCCTGAAAGTTTGAAGATTATTCCTAAATATTTGTATTCCATGCATTGTTCAATGGCTATATTTCTGAAGGTAAAAGTGTTATTACATATTTTTCTACCAGATTTATTAAAGACCATTATTTTGGTTTTGTTCAGATTAACAGTTAGATTCCATTTTTCACAATATCCATCTAGCTTATCGAGACAATTTTGAAGTCCATCTGCAGATTCTGATACTAATACTAGATCATCAGCATACATCAAACATGATAATTGAGTATTATTTATATCTACTGGCTGACAATCTGATTTAAAAAGTTTAGATAAATCATTTAAATATAATGAAAAAAGTGCAGGGCTTAAAATGCAACCTTGTTTTACTCCTACTTGTGATAAGAAAGAGTCAGTTATCCCATCTGAGACCTTAACAGAAAATAAAACTTCTTTGTACATTGATTTCAAGATATCTAGAAAGGGTCCTTTAATATTATAAGTGAACAATTTATAAAATAAAGCTTTTCTGTTTATAATATCAAAAGCTTTTTAAAGTCGATGAAACAAGCATATATTCTTTTAGAGGATTTAAAGGCTTTATCAATAATTGATTTTAATGTAAAAATATGGTCACTTGTCCTACATCCTTTTTTGAAGCCGATTTGTTCGGGGCAAATAATATTGTTATTTTCTAAGTATTTATCAAGCCTATTGTATAGAACTCTGGAAAAAAACTTTCCTAGGCAACTAGAGAGAGCAATGCCTCTATAATTTGAGGGATCGGTGAAGCACCCACCTTTAAAAATAGGTTTGATAAAATTCTCTTTCCATGAATTGGGATAAATTCCTGTTTTAAAAATCAAATTAAATAGTTTTACATATATATTTACATTCATAGAGCATGATATCTTCACCATTTCATTTAAAATCCCATCTGAACCACAAGATTTGTTATTTTTCAAAGATTTCATAGCAAGCAGCACTTGTTCTTTTGTTATACTATCATTTAGAATCAAGTTACAACAGTTTTGAAAATCTGGGTTAACATAATTGTCATCACTTTTATTGTCATTATTAAAATCTTGCCCTGTATTCATAAGTTCCTTAAAATAGTCAAACCACTCTTCAGGTAAAATATTGGAACTTGGGTCAACAGCATCTTTTTTACTTATTGATTTAACAGTGTTCCAAAATTCTTCAGCATTTGTTTGATTACAGTATAATATTTTATTTAACATTTTATTTCTAAATTGTCTGTATTTTTTCCTGACAATCCTATTCAAATCTTTTTTATTGGTTAAAACTTTTAGACGCAAATCTTTGTTCCATGGTTCATGACAAAGCTTTCTGCTTAAATGTTTTAAATTTCTGTATTTTGTTTCACATTCATTATCATAATATGGTTTTTTGATTTTTCTATATTTAACTCTTCTTTTGGTATTATTTCCCTTTGCTTGTCCTAAAAAAGCTGCATTATATAGAATGGAAGACAAGTTTGACACAACTTCATGAATCATATCATCATTGTTGTCATTAGACATGTTTAATAACTCATCAAGGTTTTCTAACATTGGTTTAAAATCTATTTTTGATAAATTTGATTTAAATATAATTTCACGATCCTCAGTCCACTTGACTTTTATTAACTTGTGTGTTTTTAAATTTCTTGGGGGTTGAATTTTGATTTGAGATAATATATTAACTGAAATTGGACAATGGTCAGAAATTGTTGGTTCAAACTTTCCAACTTTAAAATTAAGAATGTTTCTTAGAAACTCTGAGCTACAGATGCAATAATCATCAATTGAAGTTCCATTGTGATTTAAAAAGGTTATCTTTCCTTTAGAATCTCCTAAAGTTCTTCCATTTAGTATTCTAAGTTGAGCATCTGTGCACATATCAATGACTTGTTTCCCATAACTGTTGGTTTTTTGTACAATTTCAGTATTTCTAGATCTATGAACATTATCAGCTATATAGTTAATAGGGAGAAAGTCATCTAGATTATCATTAATTTCATTTTGTATGTAATCTAAATCATTTGAATTAATATGGGCATTAAGATCACCCATAATTAAAATATTCCCTAATAAAGAGTATTTGGTAATATCTTTATCCAGTTTTTCAAATATTTGTTTATCACAATTTGTTCTGAGTGTATATGGGGAGTTACTTGGGGGTATATATAAAAAACAAATAAATAGTTCTTTTTCTAATTTGAAAAAGCTGTGGTCAAGTCTTAGCCACATAATTTCACTGTTAGCCTTATCAACAACTTTAACTCCTGACAAAATATCCTTTTTTAAGAGAACAGCTAACCCGCCTCTTACTCTGTGTTGGTGACGTCACAAACTCAATTTCAAATACAGCGTTTCACACTGAAAAAAAATTGTCTGGCATTTTTGTAGTAATTTAAAAAATAAAAACTTTAATTTTATCGATGTCAAAATTATATTTGTTTACTTTTATATTATATATTTTTCGTTCGTCTACAATATTTTCTTCGGATAGCTCATCTACCATCTGAAATGGATTTGTTCATATGGATCACGTGACTTTTTTACACACACGCATGTAACCGTATAGCTCGCATCTGCGATGCTCGCTATTAATTGATGGTGACAAAGTTTTAATTTCTGTATCACACGATGTAATACGATTTATCATTTATTGCTTAGATGTACATGTATTTATCTTAAAACCAAAATAGATATAAAAGACAGGAAAGTTTCCTACTAATTTAATTTTTTACGCAGTCAGCTAGATATAATACACACCCACATTTTGGTAAACTTTTACACAAGATCCCATTTACGTTTGAA
The DNA here is from genome assembly GCA_944474755.1 of Limnoperna fortunei. Classification (NCBI taxonomy): domain Eukaryota; kingdom Metazoa; phylum Mollusca; class Bivalvia; order Mytilida; family Modiolidae; genus Limnoperna; species Limnoperna fortunei. The sequence goes on along the minus strand of OX104112.1, from coordinate 108,859,306 downwards.
TAACATTTTCTAAGAATATTGGATTATGCGCTGCGCATATCACAACTGGTTACCGGGTCGAGAATACTCTGCCGTCCAACGCTTTTTTTATACTTTGATGAGCCAAGCTCCCATCAAAATCTGAAAAAGCCTTGGACGGCATCGAAGGGAAGTCATAAGAAGGCTGCAACCGGCGAAATCGCCGGCTACTTGCAAATCAAAAATTTGTGAAATCTTCATAAATTTCCATTTGAAGTACATATGTATTTTCAGCACATCCATGCATTCTTCGTAAATTATACAAATGAGTAAAATACGTCGGTGATTGTTAATAAAAAATGAGTCAGACAGCGAATTTTCCAGTTTCTAAATATAGATGAAAATAATCAAAATTTGTATTTCTAAAATCAGAAACGGTTTCAACTTTCGGTCAATAACGATCAGTACAACTTTTTCCTTTAACGAAGGAATGATAATTCAACGCTAAACACATTAGGAGAAGTGCGCGACAAAGCCGTCCTTTTTGGACCTGAAGGCGCCTTAAAAGCGAAGTTCAAGGGTCCTGTCATTTTTAGACAATTTCCCTCAAGACCACAGGAATTTGACCCCTATCATTTGGGGCGAAATATAGCCAGAAAACGAAACAAAAGAACTGTCGCGAACGAAGTGAGCGAAGGAGTCTAACGCAAAAGTAAACAATTCCTACCCCCCTACCTTTGTTGTTGAGTTCGCTTTGGAAATTTGCACTGACAACATGATCGTAGGTGTTCTACGTACTCACGGACATTTATTCTTTAAGAATATGACATCGATTCCTTTAATAGATCCATATTTTTGCAACCGCGAAACTTTTTCTTGAACTTTTTCTGTTACCCTATTGTTTAAAAACATCTTCAACTTCAATGATTCTATGATGCCGTGACAACAAGCGTAAATTAATATGAACGACAAACACATTTTAATGGAAGAGACCATTTAAATAAGAAACAAAAAGCGGAACCCTACTATAAACCTGGAGATAAATCGAGTGCTCCGGAAAAGTTTTACAATTTCTAAGTCAAATGAACGTCGACAACGACGATGCACTTTAAAATTGTGTACAAAACAGTTTACTATTATGTTTTGTCATAGCCGATATGTTTTTGATTTCATGTTAAAGTACAAATTAATTTAATTATTCAAACATTAATATGTTAACTGTTAACAATAAAACATGATTGATGCTATCACGGTTCCCAATAATAATCTATTGGCCTCGGTGATATCTACCTAAGTGTTCCATAAAACATGATATCGCATGCGCTAAACTGCCACAACCACTGCGGCTTTAAATAAATGTTACATATTTACTAAATGGTTTCGTCATTGCTGTAACTATACATAATTTATATGACAATAATTTTTCTTTTCTTTCATTATAGTCTCTTCTGTTCCTCCCCACATTCCTTTATAACAAATAGTATCAAAACAATATACAGATTTGACCGTCATGTGTCCTAGATTGTTAATACAATTTCCCGCAACGTTTCATGTAATAATTTATGTGTAAATCTTAAAAGCAATTACACCATCGACATTGAATCGTTGTAGCTACGGAATACTTGTACTTCAATGATGTGATAAATTATATCTTTGGATGTGAAAACTGTCCACATAAATTACTGACAATCCGAAAAACAACGTAAATTACTGACAATCCGAAAAACAACGTCAATTACTGACAATCCGAAAAACAACGTCAATTACTGACACTCCGAAAAACAACGTCAATTACTGACAATCAGAAAAACAACTTAATTTACTGATAATCCGAAAAACAACGTCAATTACTGACAATCCGAAAAACAACGTCAATTACTGACACTCCGAAAAACAACGTAAATTACTGACAATCGGAAAAACAACGTAAATTACTGACAATCCGAAAAACAACGTAAATTACTGATAATCCGAAAAACAACGTCAATTACTGACAATCCGAAAAACAACGTCAATTACTGACAATCCGAAAAACAACGTAAATTACTGACAATCCGAAAAACAACGTAAATAACTGATAATCCGAAAAACAACGTCAATTACTGACAATCCGAAAAACAACGTCAAATTACTGACACTCCGAAAAACAACGTAAATTACTGACAATCCGAAAAACAACGTAAATTACTGACAATCCGAAAAACAACGTAAATTACTGACTATATATATATATATATATATCCGAAAAACAACGTAGTTAATTTTTTTAATATATCGAAGGACCGTGTTTTGTTTGCACTTAAACGGCCTCTTTGTCACTGTAATATGATAAGTTATTGCCCTTGTTCCTCAAGTACGTTAGTTAAATATTTGCTTAGCACAGATGTTACTTGTGTTAGACCTGACGACTCTAGGACAGGGAAGACAAATATACCAGGTAATTGTATATACTGACGTGTAGACCTAGGACAGTAAAGACAAATATACCAGATAATTCGCCCAGGTTATTCATACATTGTATATTAACGTCTGGATAATGTATAAGGTAAGATACCATGTCTAGTAATTTCATCTGTGTTCGTCAACATTACTGTAACGCGCTAACGCACTAAGTGAAATACTCGCACATTAATAATAATAATAAATTGTTTTATCTTTCAGGTTCTTAATGGATTTATTTATTCGGATGGATTTATTATTTATTTGTTAAGCATGTATTAGACTGATATGACGCCATGATATTTACGACGAGAAATGTGCAAGAAACTCTGTCGAATTATAATGTGCCTTTCCAAGGTAGTAATCTCCCTTTGTTTTGTTTACGTTGTAATGAACATAGCATCGACAACAAAACGGACAGAATCAGCGTCATCGCCACAGATAATACCAAAGAATAAAGTATCATTGACACACAAGCCAATTTCATCATCCACATCTAAGCCGATATTATCGGTGACATCTAAGCAGAAGGTTTCAACAGTTCACACTAGACAATCTACACGGGTAACAAGAAACACATCTAATACCACGAATCCACATTCAAGTCACAACAAATCGGATATTATGCATATTTATGAGCATCCATTTTCTTATCTTCATGTTCCGGTGAAAGTGTGTACATCCAATGGTGCTACGTCAGATCCGTTTCTTTTAGTAGTTGTTAAGTCGGATGTCAATCACATTGGTCATAGGATGGCCATCAGGTCTACGTGGGGAAAACCTAACCTAGGTTTAAAGTTTGTATACTTGTTGGGATATTCTCCTTTACTTGAATCGTTTATCCAAATGGAAACTAACTTGTACAGCGACATTTTACAGGAGACGTTTATAGATGACTATAGAAACAATACAATTAAGACCATCATGGGTTTCCAGTGGGTCGCCTCTCACTGTGCTAGTGCTAAATATGTGTTCTTCGTGGATGATGACTATATCGTCAATATTAAGTACTTATGGGATCACGTGCATAGATTGTATGCCGCAGGTCAAAGCAGTATATTTAGTGGATATCTCTGGAAAAATGCTAAAGTTGAACGGAACAAAGCTTCCAAATGGTACATATCAAATGAGGAATACTCCGAGGATGTCTGGCCACCGTACGCCAGCGGAGGATCCATGCTGTTATCCATTGACATTGTAACAAAACTTTCCAATACCTTTAAATATGTAAAACCTTTCTTTATAGACGACACTTACATAGGTGTTGTAGTAAAAATGTTAGGAATAAGTCTTACACACGAAGCTAGATTTTATCCTTTTTATCAACCTTACAGAATGAATTATCTTTTTTCATCTCATGGATTTTCATCTCCGATACATTTAGTGGACGATTGGATACAGTATCATATAAAGTACGACATGGTGGTGTAATATTGGTGAAAAATAATGAGTTGATCCGTATCTCAATAAAATAAATCAAGATATGATGGAAATCATAAGTCATTGGTTGGATTAGACATTTATAAAAGTATATGACGTGCTAACTACATACACGTCAGATGTTAATTATCGTCGCACAGAAACTATGCTTTATTTAATATAATAAAGCATTCTTTATAATTTGCATCATTTAGAAAATTTAATAACATACAATACTTCAACTTGAACTCTATTTCATGTCAGTTTAGATTTATTGACAACTCGAGATATACTAAAGGAAAACTCTTTAGGTTAAATATTTTGCGACACTTTAAGTGCTATTTTTTAATTGATTAAATGACAAGATAATGTCATATTTGTTATTCAATTGTAAACAACTGTGGTCATAAACTAGAATTTTATAAACAATGCCGAAAAATCGTTTATGTGCCCAGCCACTGATCCACCGCCCACTAAGCCAATAACGTGTATATCCACCGCCCACTAAGCCAATAACGTGTATATCCACCGCCATTTAGCCTTTAACGTGTATAACCACAGCAATTGAGCCTATAACATATAGAGTCACATCCACTGAGCCTATAACGTGTATCTCCACAGCCACTGAATCTATAACGTGTATCTCCACAGCCACTGAATCTATAACGTTTATATCCACAGCTACTGATTTTATAACGTGTATAGCCACATCCATCGAGCCTATAACATGTATATCCACAGCCACTCATTCTAAAACGTGTATATCCACAGCCACTGAGCCTATAATGTGTATAGCCACATCCATAACATATCCGCAGCTACTTATTCTATAACGTGTATATCCACAGCCAATAAGCCTATAACGTGTGTATCCACAGCCACTGAGCCTATAACGTGTGTATCCACAACCAATGAGCCTATAACGTGTGTATCCACAACAACTGAGCCTTTAATGTGTATATCCACAGCCACTGAGTCTATAACGTGTGTATCCACAGCCAATAAGCCTATAACGTGAATTTCCACAGCAACTGAGTCTATAACGTGTGTATCCACAACCACTGAGCCTATAACGTGTATATCCACAGCCACTTATTCTATAACGTGTATATCCACAGCCACTGAGCCTATAACGTGTATATCCACAGCCACTGAGCCTATAACGTGTATACATTGTATCCACAGCCACTTATCCTATAACGTGTATATCCACAGCCCACTGAGCCAATAACGTGTATATCCACCGCCATTTAGCCTTTAAAGTGTATATCCACAGCAACTGATCCTATACCATATAGAGCCACATCCACTGAGCTTATAACGTGTATATCCACAGCCACTGAATCTATAACGTGTATATCCACAACCGCTGATTTTATAACGTGTATATCCATTACTGTGCTCCAATGGGCCTTCAAGACTTCTGATTTAATATAGTCTGGTACCCTGACGATGATATCCTATTTAGCATAAGCGGCCTTCGAATATAACGTCAGGTCAGTAGCACTGAAATTCAACGATGAGAACGTTGAAATTTGAAGTTCGGATGTTCTCTAGACACGCCATTTTGTGACGTACAACGTTTACATTCTAAGCTGAGGTTTCATTTAGATTTAATAATTTAAACGTAAAGATACATGTTATATATATTTAAATTTTCTAAAGGAAAGGTATTTCCAGTTCTAAATATTCACATGTACTTGTGATATTAAAAGTCGTCATATTATTAAACAATGAAAATGCTTATATCGGAGGTCTTGACCTGGTGTTATATTTTAAAGGGAAGCTTGCGTACATGAAAATATTGCACCAGGAGACCAGTTTACGGTTTTCCTTTGAGCTATAACAAGAGGTGTAGGACCACCATAGTTTTTTTACTCTTCGGCTATATTAAAATTTGATAATTTTGACTTATCCTAGAAAATTTACCTTTGTTTCAAATTAAGTGACACTTCTGTCCCCTATAAAAATGCACTGGCTGAACATTCTGTCAAAATTTCACAATATGTTTCATGGCATATAAGAAAAAACGCTCAACCTGAAGTCCACGTGGTATAAAAATCTACTTTCACTTTCTATTTCAGTCCAAAAATAGTGCTTGTCCCTAATTGACTCTCAACATTTTTATGTTCGTTTAAAACCAATAAAACTTTATCCTCAAGTTTCCTAGAATATTCAGCTTTCCAAAAATACCAAATTTATTCTGGTATCATGTGCGGTTCAAATTCTGTATGATGCAAGAGTGAACCTGTCTGTTGACTAGTACTACTTTTACGTACAACCTCTGGACTGGTTCCCGGTATTTGGTGGTCCTACACCAAGAAACGTAAAGTATGACCGAGGTGATGACGATAACAATTGCTGTATATATTTAGCAAAGATGTATGTGGTTATAGCCTCTTCATAATAACCTTTTATTTTCGATGTATTTTTACTATAACAATGTTTTGAAGCCATCTGTTGTTTTCTGTCTGGTTCGCGATAACCTTATTGGCATGTTATGTTTTAATTACGGAGTAATTAATCTTTGCTTATTTTCGAACCACCCATCAAACTTCTCCAAAGATTAATTTTTTTTAATTTAATGATTTTACGATTGGAATGAAAAAATCTATAACATCTTATATGTCACTGACCAAATAATGCTATATTATACAATTATAGCCTTTAAATTAGGTCGATATGAAAAAATATCGACAAGAGATCATATCGACCGACAACGAAGTTGGAGGTCGATATGTTATCTCATGTCGATATTTTTCATATCGACCGTATTTAAAGGCTACAATTGTTATATTATTAATTGATAGTTTTATGCATATCTGTATATACTGGTATTGTAAAGGAATTTAGTTCAATGTTTCTTTTGATTAGTTTACTGTTTTTATGGTTTGTCTAGTGTATGAAAATTTCACATTTATTGCAATATCAGCAGAAATTATGAAAACTTTCAATTCAAAAGATATATTAATGCAATAAACAAGCAACATATTAAACTGTTTGAAAATTTTCAGAATGTATATACTTTCCTAACTTTCAAACCGGAAATAGACACAAGTTAATTTTGGTACACTGTTTAAAGGGGAATTCCAAAAAGTTAAAAATAGCCGTGCAATATCATGTTTTCTAAATATAACCGTGCAACATCACTTTTCTAGCAGCCGTTTTCAAAGAACCTTTCAAAATACAGCCTGTCATGTGACAGGGTTTACACAAATCAAATTTATCCAAAAAATATCAATTAATAATATATATTCATATATTCAAGAAAGCAGAAAATATAACAATATGGAAAGAAAACACCAGAATATAACACTAATACACACACACTGACAAAAATAAACAAATAAATATAGCTGTATAGAACACGAATGAAAGACAATGACAAAAGCAAAGAGAACAGCAATTGTTTTTTACAACACAAACACGCAAAACCAAAGACAAACCACGTGTAGCTATAGCGAAATTGCACAAGTCTTGTAAAATTACGAAAATATATTATGATATATGATCTTAAAAACAAAACTCGGATTTATTTGTCAAACAGATACTCAAAATATAATTATTGAACAAATTCATAAAGGCGGACGCATCCAATTTTAAAACGAGCGTAGAACATTCGATGTGACGACTTAAATAGTCTAAATGTCACGAATCAGCCAGCAGTTTTCGTATCAGCGACGAACCACTCTAAAATCCAGAATATCGTAGTAACTGAGATAAATCTAGTTCTATAACATAAAACCTCCCATTTCACGTTTATATTTATCATTTTCATTTGTCTTTTTCATTTTTTATTATTATTTGAAATGTGAGCTCGAATTTCACTAAAAACATAAAATATCAATATCCGATAAAAATGTTGAAAATAAACATGAAATGAGAGGTTTTATTAATGGAACTTAGATAAATCAACTCTATTATGCATTTGTTGCTTTAGTGATGCTACACTTGTATGAAAAATTAACGACTCCATGTTAAAATGATTTTTCTTGTCGTACGATTTAGATCTTAATCGGTCCTAATCGTTACATGTAAGTTCAAGATCAATGTCATATTATACAGTTATATAATGCACATAAAGGATATAATGCATTTAGACTTTTATGTATTTTGCCCCCGGTTTCTCAACCTAACCCCCCAATAACCCGACCTCGGGGGTTTCGGATAAAGAAGACAAAATGTGATAGTTATATGTTTTATCTCCTTTAAATTATATTGTACGAAAATACAGTTTGTGTGTTGATCTTTTATTTAAATACAAAATTACACAAATTAAATCTTTGAACTTATTCTAATGTTTGAATTTATTTCTAAGTATTAATCAGTTACGGTCATTAGCTTTACCAATGTGTTTAACTACAACAAAAATGTTCTCCATCAAGAAATAACTTAATTTGCGTTGTTCACAATGCACATTTAAGACAATATGCAAAACTCAATTTATAGTTAATCCTTAAATACAGCTTTCCCTAACAGTACTGTTTTGTAAGAGTTTTAGAGGGCATTATTTTTTTTTAATCTCGTGGCAATATTTTATCCAAATAAAACCCAGGCCATGATTGGGTTCTTGTACATGCGCATTCATTCAGAATGAAATTTGGATTAATTTTGTAACAATTTTGTAACAAATAGCCAGAAATATTGCATTTATTTTATAATGGAAAAACACATTTATAAAGAAATATTATACAACATCTGTAACTGTTCTCTGTCAATAAACTCGATATGTTTTTGTATCGGGAGTACGCAAGAAAATACAATACCCAGATCAAATTGATTAACAAGGACTATCTACGCATTTAACTCCTAGAGATGTATGTAAGAAGAATGGAAACAGAACAAGCAATAATTAGAAAAAAAAACTTTAAAAAAAATATAAAACGAAATAAAGAGACAAAAACATTTACGTTTTCTTTCATTAATATGTGTGAGGGAGGTCAATATTAACGTGCAGCGAACTGTATCCAATCAAAATAAGGCTACAATATAAGTACATGTAGGTTGCTACATTGATGTATTAATCATGGATTTTTTTAAACATGTTATTAAACGATAGGGTATTATCAAAAAGAGACTTTGCAATTAGAGCTCCATCTCATGTCTGTACGCGAATGACGACGGACGCAAGAAAGAAGATAGGCAATAATGGCTTTAAAAATCATAGAGCTAACATTAAACATATTTAAATATCCCAAATCAAAAGCTATTTCAGAAGTTGAAGACCACAATGGTAAATAAACAACATACAAACCTAGGTATATGTCGGAGTTTTCACTCGTTTGGTAACTAGCCTGACACGTCTCATTGTGAAATATTGACCCCAGAAAAATAATACATTTCTCTTTATAAAATTATTTTTCTGGGGCAATATTTCACAATAAGACATGTCAGACTAGGTACCAAACGAGTGAATACACACTGTAAACTCATTCATTGGCTTTTTATTCCATAAAAAAATTATCCTGGCCCCAAGTGCCTGTGGTTATAAATGGCATTCTTTGGTATAACAATCATTCTCTAAAGTTAAATTACGACTACCAATTGTTTTAAACACGAGTCTGCTAAAATAATAATTGAGAAATGCAAATAGGGATGTTTTTCAGAGTAAACCATACATAGTACATTGTTCGAACGTAGAATTTTTTACTATTTTTGTCAAATCATAATGCTAGTTTGTCTTCAGTAACAGTACGTTACCATGGGTAAACGTCTTTTAGTTTTTAGTTCAAAGGTCACAATTCGAAAATATACGAGTTCGTCGGAACAACGGAATGACAAATGATTACATAGCATCAAAATTTGATCCACACAGAACACTTGTCACTCCTTTATAACAATAATCTCTTGGCTTAACAAATTGTGTCGCTTATCAACAAAACCAAACAGCCATCTTCTCTAATATGAAATATCTTATCTAAAAAGAAAACAAAGCACTTCTTTCATAAAAATTACAATACATCCTAAAAAATAAACACGAAGTACATTTAAAAATTAACCAACCCGTAATACAACATATAAGACCGGAGCATTACTTAACTTTACCGTCCCCACTAGCCCAATCAAGAAGATAAGATAATGTATAGACTCCGCTACATTCATGAATAATTTTAGCTTAAAAAATTGACCAACATATTGTTGTATTTGTAATAAAACTTGTGTGTATTTACTCACAAATTAATAATATTGCCTTATCAGGTTCTAAGTACCCGGCTATAATGTTATCAGACCTGCAATGGTATCCATGTTTAAATGTCGTGAAATTCTTAATATTTCACATCTAAAGGGATTGTTAGCAATTTATCTAGGCGTGGGATTATAAAAGATTGTAGATGACTTCAAAACGTTGACCCCGATATAAAGGTATGTATATCTAACTTTGTTTTAAATTTTTAAAATTATAATTTTTTTAATTTTGTGAGGAAAACAAAATTTGCTCTTCGTGAAGAGTAGCCTTTTAAAAAGAAACGCACTTGATTGTCTATGCTAATCCTGGTCAGTTTTCTGTAGTCTTTGTTTGTTTCCTTAACAGGTCACTAAAACGTATTGTTTATACAGAAAAAGGTCCATAATAAATATGTCAGCTTTAAAAAAAAGGAATTAAACTGATTTTTGACGATGTATTTTTGAAATGTAAAGACAAATGGGTAGTACACCATGAGTCACAAGAATCAAAATACTTATTAGCCAATTAACTTTATAAAATATTTTTTACATACATATTGAGATTAAATATTAAGAGGTTATTATATGGCGAGTTTTATTTCACACCCCATATCAACACGAGACCTCGATATCTACCAGAGAGCCTTTAGGCCAGAGGATAGAAACGGTTCGAGGGTTGTATGAGTGTGATATGAAAATCGCCATATAATAACCTATTTATCATATACTTTGGTTAGAACAGGGACTATTCCCGTTCCTTTATCCCTCGTGCACATGAATAACAACTCCCGAGCTAATGTTGGCTCACGAAAACCAAAATTTATAAAAATTTTAAAATGAACAATTTTTTAAATTAATCTTTTTTTATTGTTCAAAATTGATAAAATGTTTTAAAATGTATACCCCATGCCAGTTTAACTAGGGGTGTGATATGGATTCTTAGGGGTATGATATGGCACACCCCTATAAATCATTATTACACCCCTTTTTGATGAGTTGACCGACTTTGTGTGTATCACATATGCAAAAACACACATATAATTTCTAAGTATATGATAATCATACATAAAACTTCTTATCAATTCTTATTTGAGATATCTTTAATATTGGTACATATATACTTCACAATTGTTATCACTTAAAGCGGTTACTATATCATGTAAAATTATCAAATCTAGCCAGTTTGAACAGGAACCTATAAATCAACTAGTACAAGTGCTGAACAACTCTTTTAAAAAATTATAATTAATTTTTACCAAAGGTCTTATTAAAAAATAACAATTAGTTTATAATAAAAAAATGTACATAAACTATTATTTATTTTGATATTAAACTATTATTTATTTGAAATGAATGGTTACTATGGCAATAACAAAACTATTGACAAAGGTATCACGATGTAGACAACTATATTCCAAGTAACTTTAATTTACAAACGTCTTACACTATTTTGCGAAAAAATAATTGGTTTACAAAGTGTTTGATCAGATAAACAAATTTAACCCAAGTACAGCATAGGTACATGTCCGAGTATTACGTTTAAAGCGGACAAACAAGTATAACCTAAGTACAAAATAGGTACATGTCCGGGTATTACGTTTAAAGCGGATAAACAGGTATAACCTAAGTACAAAATAGGTACATGTCCGAGTATTACGTTTAAAGCGGACAAACAGGTATAACCTAAGTACAAAATAGGTACATGTCCGAGTATTACGTTTAAAGCGGACAAACAAGTATAACCTAAGTACAAAATGGGTACATGTCCGAGTATTGCGTTTAATTAATGCTTTGATAAATTTCTTGAAGACTAGGAAGTTCAAACTAGTGGAAATGTTAAAAAGATTAGATATTATACTGGTATTCATTAGATTATAGAATAAAGAATGTTTAAGGCGCAGTAAGGTTATATTAATAATACAGATAAGATGTTCGAACAAGCCGAAAGGTCAACACACTTTTGAATTGAATGTAATCTTAAACTTTTATTAAATTCAATAAATATCTCAAATCAAAGAAAGGTATCTGTAAGTTACGTTTGCTAAAGATCTTACTCATGTTTAGCAAAAATATTGAAGGTTGTTTAAAACACGTGAGGTAATAAAGTTAAGAAAACCGATTGGTAAAAAAGAATCGAATATTATAAGACAATGACAAAATCCGGATTGATACAGAGACCCGACACAAAAAAGGTTAACGTAAGTTATCATCGTGGACCCAATACAACACATGATTGCCCCGAAGGTGATCCGGACTACCGTTAGTAAGCAGTGCTTACCCGTGTGATTGTATACTGTGGAAAGACGTAAAATTTGTAATCCTTGTGGAAGACCAACCGGTCTTTCCCAAAAATGTATGTAAGAATCTATATTATTCTTTGATCAGCTATGGACATGTTGCGTTTCCCCGTTTAAGATGAAAAATGACTGTTTTTATAAAGTAGATTTCTTCTGGAGCAAAGAACGACAACGCCGATGACCCCTATAGACGAGTGGGGTTGATATTATCGAGTGCTATGCAGGAGACAAACAATTTAAAAAAAAATTATGTTTTGGTGATCACATCAATGAAACCTTGCCATATAGTTTATATTTATGTAATCTCCTTTTAGTGTAAACATACTTATTCAAAGTGAAATCATCATTAATAGTTTAACTACATTATTAATACAAAAGCAGTCAGAAACTAACAGTGAGTGCTTGTATTATTCTGTCTCCTTTATACATAGTGAAAATTATTACTACCAAAAATACACATGATTTTGTAATAATAAAATAGCTAACGATTATCTCCTCGAAAATAAGGGTAGAATAATGAGTGTTTACAATGATAGGAAGAAAGGAAAGAATACATGAAAACAAATAAAACCAGATTCATTAATGTGAGTAAAAACATTAAGAACAAAATGAAGAAATGCAAGAAATATAACATTATATTTGAACTGATGTACGGTAAACCTTCTTTTGGACTTTATGAAGTAATTTTGAACAATTTTGGGTAACTGTATGTGTTCTTCGTGGTTAAGATCTTTTGAGCCGTGTAGTAACAATTCAGTTGTATCAACAGCAATTACATTTCATGGTGCAATTCTGAGTACAAGGGGCAGTGTAAAAAATAGTGTGAAGTGGTTTCAAGACTTGCACATCTACACTTATGTAATGCATCTACATTACATTAATCGTAATTTAAGTAACTTCAATTTAGTCTAACTCTAGTATGAATTTGTCCTTGTCTCGTTCCGGTAAAGTAATATTTCTGTACGTTGTCATTTTGAGTCTGAATTCCTTTTTTTTAATATAGGAAGAGATTTGCAGTTTTGTAGGTCCGTGGTAGGTTATTTCGTGAGGTTCGGTAATTATACCGGTTGTAAATACAAGCAATGAGTAGGTCTTGTAAGTAATTATAAGAATTCCCTTCAATTATTTTGTAAAGCAGTATAAGTTTATGTACTTTAGTCCGACAATTAGTTTCTCCCATTTAGTTTCTTCGTACTAGTTAATTTGTTGCTCCGGTAACTATTCGTGCCACGTCGGGTTGAACATTTTCAAATTTTAAATATAATTCTTTGAATTATATTATCACAAACAACGTCCTTGTAATGTAACACTGGTCTTATGATTGATTGATAGATACAATATCTCTATAGTAAATCTGTCTAAAGTATTTGTCCATTTCCGTAGAATATTTATTTTTTATGTACTTTTTGAAAGATGTTCCATGGGCCGTTATTGGAGAAGTTCACATCCAGATTTTAGAGACTGGTTACTTCAGTAATATCATGGTTGTCCATTTGGAGTTTCAGTTGGTTAGATTTTATGGATTTTCGTGTAATTGTTCCCGATTTGGTTTTCAGTGTTTTTAATTTAACAAGCTAATTCTGCGACCACTCATGAATTAGATTATAAGTATATTTGCACCTGTTATTAGGTTATCTCCGTATGTATAAGCTTGTGTCGTCTGCGAATAGCTTGATATTTTCTTGAATGTCTGTAACAATATTATTTATGAATATTAGCAATAAAAGAGGACATATGATAGAGCCCTGAGTGACCTATGCAGTTATCGATAGCCAATTTGAATTTGAATAATTGACGACCCTGTTTTGAAATGTGTGGGCTCGTCAATGTGTTGGTACATTAAGTCAGTAGTTATTTAATTATAGGATCAAGTTGATTTTAGTTAAAGTCTTCGTTTACTACAATATAATTTAATAAATCATTGCATTGTCTAGGTAATCCTCGATGGCGGATAAAGTGGCCTTTCCACAGTTTATTGGAATATAAAATGCCTCAAATGTCTCAAATAAAATGGTTTTCCCTTTAAACTTGAATTCTAACCATACAACTTCAAGTTCGTTTGATTCGAGCTCATTTCGTCGAATGGCATTGATGTGATTCAATTACACCCCACCATGCTGGCTTTGTTCCTTGTTCCTTCGAAATGGGATTTGAAAGTCGGTCAGTTATGTTGAATATTCGTCGTGGCTGGAGCCATGACTCAGAAAACGCAAGTATATCATATTCTTTGTATTCACATGCTAAAAGATCGAGTTTGGCTCAGAATGTTTAGGTGTAGAAATGAAAATAGAATCTGTCCCCAGTTTAAACAAATGCAGACAAATCGGATGAATTTATTGAACTGTTGAATCGTTAGTGTAAACATATTCATTAGGTGAGTGTTGATGTAATTGGTGTTATAACTCTGGCCAATAGTCAATATGTCATTGTAGAACTTGTTAGCCATACGCTTGGTCTTTAGACATTTCCATACAGCATGCAGTAGCTGTCTTATTCAGCTGTTTCACCAAATGAGCTGGTCCTTCTTTTTTCCTGCAATGCCATCAATGTCGTCAGCAAAGCGTAAGCTGTCATTTTTCTGTCCCTATCTGACACTTTCATCATGCCGTTCTATAGCGTCAGTCTTGATTTTGTCAAGAAAGATGCAGAAGAGAGTAGGTGAGAACATAGCCTTGCCCGACTCAAACGGACGTCCTTAGCCAGTCCCTGATGCTGTCATTAAAGAAGACTGCCTTGTAATACAGGCCTTATGTAACTCTGATCAAGTTGGCATTGATGTTGTTCTGCTTCATGGCCGACCAGAAAGGAGAATGCCCTGTCAAACGCATAAATAAGTTTCCCCAAGACAAGATAAAGATTTTACCGTTGTTGGAACTTTTTTTTTCAAAAATGATGTAATTTTAATGACCTGCTCTGTCTGTTCTGCTACGACCTTGTGTGAATCCTGTTAGTTTTTCACAGTGGGGCTTTAGACTATTTAAAAGAATTTCAACCATGAGTTGTTTTGGTGACATATAAGGCTGATTTGTGATGGTCCAAATATTGTTAGTATCAAGTACTGTATCCACAAATTGTTAGTATCAGGTACTGTGTCCACACATTGTTATTATCAGGTACTGTGTCCTCACATTGTTAGTATCAGTGACTGTGTCCACACATTGTTAGTATCAAGTACTGTATCCTCACATTGTTAGTATCAGGTACTGCGTCCACACATTGTTAGTATCAGTGACTGTGTCCACACATTGTTAGTATCAGGTACTGCGTCCACACATTGTTAGTATCAGGTACTGTGTCCACACATTGTTAGTATCAGGTACTGTATCCTTACATTCTTAGTATCAGGTACTGTGTCCTCACATTCTTAGTATCAGGTACTGTATCCTCACATTGTTAGTATCAGTGACTGTGTCCACACATTGTTAGTATCAGGTACTGTATCCTCACATTCTTAATATCAGGTACTGTGTCCTCACATTCTTAGTATCAGGTACTGTATCCTCACATTGTTAGTATCAGGTACTGTGTCCACACATTGTTAGTATCAGTGACTGTGTCCACACATTGTTAGTATCAAGTACTGTATCCTCACATTGTTAGTATCAGGTACTGCGTCCACACATTGTTAGTATCAGTGACTGTGTCCACACATTGTTAGTATCAGGTACTGCGTCCACACATTGTTAGTATCAGGTACTGTGTCCACACATTGTTAGTATCAGGTACTGCGTCCACACATTCTTAGTATCAGGTACTGTATCCTCACATTGTTAGTATCAGGTACTGTGTCCACACATTGTTAGTATCAGGTACTGTATCCTCACATTGTTAGTATCAGGTACTGCGTCCACACATTGTTAGTATCAGGTACTGTGTCCACACATTGTTAGTATCAGGTACTGCGTCCACACATTGTTAGTATCAGTGACTGTGTCCACACATTGTTAGTGTCAGTGACTATGTCCTCACATTCTTAGTATCAGGTACTGTGTCCACACATTCTTAATATCAGGTACTGTGTCCTCACATTGTTAGTATCAGGTACTGTGTCCACACATTGTTAGTATCAGTGACTGTGTCCACACATTGTTAGTATCAAGTACTGTATCCTCACATTGTTAGTATCAGTGACTGTGTCCACACATTGTTAGTATCAGTGACTTTGTCCTCACATTGTTAGTATCAGGTACTGTGTCCACACATTGTTAGTATCAGGTACTGTATCCTCACATTGTTAGTATCAGGTACTGTGTCCTCACATTGTTAGTATCAGTGACTGTGTCCTCACATTGTTATTATCAGGTACTGTATCGACATATTGTTAGTATCAGGTACTGTATCCACATATTGTTAGTATCAGTGACTTTGTCCACAAATTGTTAGTATCAGGTACTGTATCCACATATTGTTAGTATCAGGTACTGTATCCACATATTGTTAGTATCAGTGACTTTGTCCACAAATTGTTAATATCAGGTGCTGTGTCCTCACATTGTTAGTATCAGGTGCTGTGTCGTCACATTGTTAGTATCAGGTACTGTATCCTCACATTGTTAGTATCAGGTGCTGTGTCCTCACATTGTTAGTATCAGGTACTGTATCCACATATTGTTAGTATCAGTGACTTTGTCCACAAATTGTTAGTATCAGGTACTGTGTCCTCACATTGTTAGAATCAGGTACTGTGTCCTCACATTGTTAGTATCAGGTACTGTGTCCAAACATTGTTAGGATCAGTGACTGTGTCCTCACATTGTTAGTATCAGTGACTGTGTCCAAACATTGTTAGTATCAGTGACTGTGTCCTCACATTGTTAGTATCAGTGACTGTGTCCTCACATTCTTAGTATCAGGTACTGTGTCCAAACATTCTTAGTATCAGGTACTGTGTCCAAACATTGTTAGTATCAGTGACTATGTCCACACATTGTTAGTATCAGTGACTGTGTCCACACATTGTAAGTATCAGTGACTAT
Source organism: Limnoperna fortunei (assembly GCA_944474755.1). NCBI lineage: Eukaryota > Metazoa > Mollusca > Bivalvia > Mytilida > Modiolidae > Limnoperna > Limnoperna fortunei. Next base: position 108,842,052 of record OX104112.1, on the reverse strand, counting down.
GTCCACACATTTTTAGTATCAGTGACTTGATACTAGAGAGATCGTAAAAACATAGCCAGTGTAACATCATGGATGACTTGATAATAGAGAGATCGTACAAAACATAGTCAGTGTAACATCATGGTTGAATTGATACTAGAGAGATCGTACAAAACATAGTCAGTGTAACATCATGCTTAACTTGATACTAGAGAGATCGTACAAAACATAGTCAGTGTAACATCTTGCTTGAATTGATACTAGAGAGATCGTACAAAACATAGTCAGTATAACATCATGGTTGACTTGATACTAGACAGATCGTACAAAACATAGTCAGTGTAACATCATGCTGGACTTGATAATAGAGAGATGTTACAAGACATAGTCAGTGTAACATCATGCTTAACTTGATACTAGAGAGATGTTACAAAACATAGCCAGTGTAACATCATGCTGGACTTGATACTAGAGAGATGTTACAAAACATAGTCAGTGTAACATCATGGTTGACTTGATACTAGAGAGATCGTAAAAAACATAGTCAGTGTAACATCATGCTTGACTTGATACTAGAGAGATCGTACAAAACATAGTCAGTGTAACATCATGCTGGACTTGATACTAGAGAGATGTTACAAAACAAAGTCAGTGTAATATCATGCTTTACTTGATACTAGAGAGATCGTACAAAACATAGTCAGTGTAACATCATCCTTTACTTGATACTAGAGAGATGTTACAAAACATAGTCAGTGTAACATCATGCTTGACTGGATACTAGAGAGATGTTACAAAACATAGTCAGTGTAACATCATGCTTGACTTGATACTGGAGAGATGTTACAAAACATAGTCAGTGTAACATCATGCTTGACTTGATACTAAAGAGATCGTACGAAACATAGCCAGTGTAACATCATGGTTGACTTGAAACTAGAGAGATGTTACAAAACATAGTCAGTGTAACATCATGTTTGACTTGATACTAGAGAGATCGTACAAAACATAGTCTGTGTAACATCATGTTTGACTTGATATTAGAGAGATCGTAAAAACATAGTCAGTGTAACATCATGCTTGACTTGATACAAGAGAGATGTTACAAAACATAATCAGTGTAACATCTTGCTTGAATTGATACTAGAGAGATCGTACAAAACATTGTCAGTGTAACATCATGCTTGACTTGATACAAGAGAGATGTTACAAAACATAATCAGTGTAACATCTTGCTTGAATTGATACTAGAGAGATCGTACAAAACACAGTCAGTGTAACATCATGCTTGACTTGATACTAGAGAGTTGTTACAAAACATAGTCAGTGTAACATCTTGCTTGAATTGATACTAGAGAGATCGTACAAAACATAGTCAGTGTAACATCATGCTTGACTTGATACAAGAGAGATGTTACAAAACATAGTCAGTGTAACATCTTGCTTGAATTGATACTAGAGAGATCGTACAAAACATAGTCTGTGTAACATCATGCTTGACTTGATACTAGAGAGATCGTAAAAACAAAGTCAGTGTAACATCTTGCTTGACTTGATACTAGAGAGATCGTACAAAACATAGTCAGTGTAACATCATGCTTGACTTGATACTAGAGAGATCGTACAAAACATAGTCTGTGTAACATCATGCTTGACTTGATACTAGAGAGATCGTAAAAACATAGTAATTGTAACATCATGCTTGACTTGATACTATAGAGATCGTAAAAACATAGTCTGTGTAACATCATGCTTGACTGGATACTAGAGAGATCGTAAAAACATAGTAATTGTAACATCATGCTTGACTTGATACTAGAGAGATCGTAAAAACATAGTCTGTGTAACATCATGCTTGACTTGATACTAGAGAGATCGTAAAAAACAAAGTCAGTGTAACATCATGCTGGACTTGATACTAGAGAGATCGTACAAAACATAGTCAGTGTAACATCTTGCTTGACTTGATACTAGAGAGATCGTACAAAACATAGTCTGTGTAACATCATGCTTGACTTGATACTAGAGAGATCGTACAAAACATAGTCTGTGTAACATCATGCTTGGCTTGATACTAGAGAGATCGTAAAAACAAAGTCAGTGTAACATCATGCTTGACTTGATACTAGAGAGATGTTACAAAACATAGTCAGTGTTAACATCTTGCTTGACTTGATACTAGAGAGATCGTTCAAAACATAGTCAGTGTAACATCTTGCTTGACTTCATACTAGAGAGATCGTACAAAACATAGTCAGTGTAACATCATGGTTGACTTGATACTAGAGAGATCGTACAAAACATAGTCAGTGTAACATCTTGCTTGACTTGATACTAGAGAGATCGTACAAAACATAGTCAGTGTAACATCATGGATGACTTGATACTAGAGAGATCGTACAAAACATAGCCAGTGTAACATCATGCTTGACTTGATACTAGAGAGATCGTACAAAACATAGTCTGTGTAACATCATGCTTGACTTGATACTAGAGAGATCGTACAAAACATAGCCAGTGTAACATCATGCTTGACTTGATACTAGAGAGATCGTACAAAACATAGTCTGTGTAACATCATGCTTGACTTGATACCAGAGAGATCGTAAAAACAAAGTCAGTGTAACATCTTGCTTGACTTGATACTAGAGAGATCGTACAAAACATAGCCAGTGTAACATCATGCTTGACTTGATAATAGAGAGATCGTACAAAACATAGCCAGTGTAACATCATGCTGGACTTGATAATAGAGAGATATTACAAGACATAGTCAGTGTAACATCATGCTTGACTTGATACTAGAGAGATCGTAAAAAACATAGTCAGGGTAACATCATGCTTGACTTGATACCAGAGAGATGTTACAAAACATAGTCAGTGTTAACATCTTGCTTGACTTGATACTAGAGAGATCGTAAAAACATAGTCGGTGTAACATCATGCTTGACTTGATACTAGAGAGATCGTACAAAACATAGTCAGTGTAACATCATGCTTGACTTGATACTAGAGAGATCGTAAAAACATAGTCAGTGTAACATCATGTTTTACTTGATACTAGAGAGTTGTTACAAAACATAGTCAGTGTAACATCATGCTTGACTTGATACTAGAGAGATGTTACAAAACATAGTCAGTGTTAACATCTTGCTTGACTTGATACTAGAGAGATCGTAAAAACATAGTCAGTGTAACATCATGCTTGACTTGATACCAGAGAGATCGTACAAAACATAGCCAGTGTAACATCATGCTTGACTTGATACTAGAGAGATGTTACAAAACATAGTCAGTGTTAACATCTTGCTTGACTTGATACTAGAGAGATCGTAAAAACATAGTCGGTGTAACATCATGCTTGACTTGATACTAGAGAGATCGTACAAAACATAGTCAGTGTAACATCATGCTTGACTTGATACTAGAGAGATCGTAAAAACATAGTCAGTGTAACATCATGTTTTACTTGATACTAGAGAGATGTTACAAAACATAGTCAGTGTTAACATCTTGCTTGACTTGATACTAGAGAGATCGTAAAAACATAGTCAGTGTAACATCATGTTCGACCTGATACCAGAGAGATCGTACAAAACATAGCCAGTGTAACATCATGCTTGACTTGATACTAGAGAGATGTTACAAAACATAGTCAGTGTTAACATCTTGCTTGACTTGATACTAGAGAGATCGTAAAAACATAGTCGGTGTAACATCATGCTTGACTTGATACTAGAGAGATCGTACAAAACATAGTCAGTGTAACATCATGCTTGACTTGATACTAGAGAGATCGTAAAAACATAGTCAGTGTAACATCATGTTTTACTTGATACTAGAGAGATGTTACAAAACATAGTCAGTGTTAACATCTTGCTTGACTTGATACTAGAGAGATCGTAAAAACATAGTCAGTGTAACATCATGTTCGACCTGATACTAGACAGATTGTAAAAACATAGTCAGTGTAACATCTTGCTTGACTTGATACTAGAGAGTTGTTACAAAACATAGTCAGTGTAACGTCATGCTCGACTTGATACTAGACAGATTGTAAAAATGTGTGTCAGTGTCACAAATTTATTATACAAGAGTGGTCGTATAAACCATTTCGGTTTCACAGACGTGAAGTCGTACATACCATTATATGTCATAGGCTTTTATTGATACGTAACGGTTTTCGCGGCAATATCATAAAAGCAGAATCTTATTTCGTGTCGAATGCCATCTTTTGTAACAACTACTCAGAAAACTGTTTATTGCGATAATTGTGATACTGAACGAAAGTCAAACCGTCGGCTTACATTATATTTACGGACACATTAAAAATATTAACGTATTAAATTTTTGTTCATTAATTTTTCTTTTACAGAAATTTCTACACTGTTGATGAGTTCCTCTGTTGGGTATTGTTTGCCAACTCGTCAATATGAATAGAAGGATCCTGAGGCGTTTACGTGTACTTACTAAACTAATCATTATCTTATTTGCTGTGGCTCTAGCGTGTATAGCGCTTTCTCATCAGATACACATAGAAGTCACAACTTTACATCAACAGACATCTCTACCGTTAATATTAGTTGGAAACATACGTACAGAAACAACAACTGTTGGAATTCAAACAGTAAATCTCACATCTAAACCCCCAATCATAATCACAACATGTGCAACTACCAACAAAAGTCAATATGAATTTTCTGATATTATTATTAATCCTCATCCATTTAACTATATCCGAATTCCGTCTGGTGTTTGTAGAACTACTGGTAATCAGATAGACCCTATGTTGTTAATTTTAGTGAAATCCAACGTATTTCAGTTCGGTCACCGTATGGCAATTAGATCGACATGGGGTAAATTGCCCGATGATAGTATACAGCTAGCATTTTTACTTGGATACTCATCATTAGTCCAACCCTTTCTCAAAACAGAGTATGATTTATACAAGGATATTATACAAGAAGATTTTCTTGACGAATACAGAAACAATACTCTAAAGACGATAATGGGGTTTAATTGGGCGATGACGTACTGTAGACAGGCTAAGTTCATTCTGTTCGTAGACGATGATTATTTTGTTAATATTCCGAATGTGAAAGACTTCGTTCAAAATATAGGCAATCAAAGTACTTTTGTTGGATACAGATATCAAAAGGCAAGACCTCGCCGACAGAAGGATTCAAAATGGTACGTATCTACAGAGGAGTATAACGAAACATTCTGGCCGCCTTATATAAGTGGAGGGTCAATGATTCTTTCTATGGACGTTGTAATGAATATGACAAAGGCGTTCCCTTTCGTTAAACAACTTTATATTGACGATGTTTACCTCGGAATAGTGGCGAATCTGTTGAATATATCTGTTTCTCACGATAAAAGGTTTGAAACTAGGTATCTTCCTGATCAGCTTCATACTCTGTTCTCTAGCCATGAATACGGTTCGCCTAATAGCCTCATTCAGGAATGGAACAAGATAAATGAGAAGTAGTCGTTTGTTATGACGGCTTTTTTATACAAATCTGAGAGCGGAAGTGTTTTCTGCACGAAAAAAGTTGATGGTTTTCTCAATTACAAGACAGAAAGACGTGAAACACGCTGTCTGTTAGTGACTGACAATTTCATTTGCTTAAAGTGGATGTAAGTGATAAAAACGTGTAACTCATTTGCATATACTGGAGCCAACCTGGATAAAGTGTTTCAAAACAAAAAAAGGTGCATTACCTTTTCTATTGTTAACTATTAATAGAAATCTGAATTAGACATTTAAATGGATTTATTTGGACTCCGATACATTATTACCTGAAAGTAATGTGTTGTCTTATTGAAATGTGAAACCAAACAAGTTAGTGGATGATCATTCCCGAATAGTTATGGACGATGAACCCGAATAGCTGGGTTGTGGATGATCCCCAAATATCCGGGTTATGGACGATTATCCACGAATAGCCGATTTCAATATTTACGCCAAAAATTGCTGAAAGTGACAAAAAATTCAATAAGACTTTAAAAGCAAGAAAAGAAAAGAAAGGAAGCAAATTATACAATTATCAAATAGTGGACGATTTAATTTTCTACCTACATCTATGTCTTGAAATCGAAAATAAAGGACAAGTTTAGATCTATTTTATACGGCTATAGTGGTTTAAATTTCACAATCATAACATCTTTTTTCTGTAATATTTCTGAAACGCACACTTATGGAGCATATAATAGTCTGGGTGTTCCGTGTTAGAGGGTGTTCCGTGTTAGAGGGGGTGTTCCGTGTTAGAGGGGGTTTCCGTGTTAGAGGGGGTTTCCGTGTTAGAGGGGGTTTCCGACAGTCCCTACGTAAACTTAAATTTGCTTGATGTTGCATTTATTTGTGATTTAAAAATTAAAATGCGAGCAAGTTATTTTGATCAGTACTTAAAAGAAGCTGTTTACAGATTAAGGGCATAATAATCTACAACATCCTGGTTTTATTGTACAAGGGTTCCTATTAATTTTACCGATGTCATAATTATATTGTCAGCTTGTAAATTCCTTTTAGTGCTAGTTTACATTAATTTCCCTGGATGTAGCCTCATGTGGAATTAGTTTCGTCTTATGTATTCCATGATTTTATTTACACAAACACACACACAAAAACAAGCACAAAAACATAAACATACAAAAACACAAACACTCAACACACACAAAAACACAAACACTCAACACACACAAAAACACAAACACTCAACACACACAAAAACAAGAACAATAAGTTTTTGTTTAATTTAAAATAAATACTCTTAATCTTTCGACGCCAGTCTGTTGTTGTGTTTCTCGTATCATGACCCCAAACCCTTTCCATTTCGTCTCAGCCTTGGTGGTTAGTAATTTAATATTACTGGGTGTTGTACTTGAAGAGGATTGCCAGTTTGCCTGACGAAGGTCTGGGGTTTTCAGCGGTTCATATGGCTTTCCCTCCATCCCAAAAGGGACTGGACGTCATGATATAGCTGAAAAAATTGATGAAAGAGACGTTAAACCCCATTTAAACAACTTTATCATATACTTATTGTAAATAACTTATTTTTTTACTGTATGATAAAAGGAATAAATGGGCAAAAATTTGATATTTTACCAGATTTGCAAAAGCGGGCTGATATCAAAATGTTATTAACTGCTTCCGATAGTTATTACACGCTTTTCCGTAAGTGTTATCACATGCCTTTCCGTAAATGATCGGAAATTACCGGAATTGTTTACAAATATGACGTCGAACGATAAAACAGACGACATGCATGATACTAATGCATCCGAGATGGACAATACTTTAGATTATTTTAATTCGGAGCACAGGAATAGCGGTACCAGAACTCGATAAGATTTTGATATATCCAAGTCTATTTCATTTTTCCCTGCTGAAGCATATGATAAAAAGACCATTACATGACATTTTTTAACATCATATGCATTATTATCCCTCGGTTGATATTGGCCCTCGAGCCTGCGGCTCTTTGGCCAATATCAAACCTTGGGCTAATAATGCATACGATATCAAAAATGTCATGTAATAATCTGATAATATCTATTTAACATTAGTAACTTTTCTTATTAATCTTCTGAAAGACAGGATGAATTATTGCTATCATCTTTCGTCCGTCGTCCGTATAAATTTTACATTTTAATCATGTTGAAACTGCTTTCCATATTGACACCAAACTAAATGAATGGTGTTATAAGTTTGTCTACAAAGATTGCTCAGTTTGAATGGGTTTTTACAAGAATATGGCTTTATGGACAATCCTTGCTTCAGATCGGCCGAAATTTCTTTTTCACTGAAACTACACTCTAAGTAAAAATGCTTCTTAACTCGGTAAATATGATGAATTTGTCTACTACGATTAAGCACTTAGGGCAATGATGTTCAATCCTTTTTCTCATAAACAGAAATTATATAAACATCTTATCTGAAACTAGGAGCGTGGCACGTTTTTCCATGTAGTTAGCTGTCTACAGATCTTCACTTGTGTCATAACACTGTGGTTGTGAGTTCGAGTGTGACTTAATTGTGCGTTTGACATCTATTTTAATTGAAAATCACCGCTCTCTGAGATAAAGGTTAAAGTGCCATAAAAATGTTAAAATTTTTTTTTTTTAATTTTACGTATTAACAGAGATATACTGACAGGCTTACACATCTTGCATAGTTTGGCCCCATCAGACCAAGACATAATGTTTCTATTGTACTACGTAAAATCCTCCTCTTGCAAAGTGTCCGTTTGAAGATAAAACTTTTGTGCTAGAATCTATTTTCATGTCAAAAAATAATGTGTGGGTCTAATAATTATTCACCTTAGCTTGGATTAGTAATCTCATACTTGATTTGTCGACATGTAGCACACCCTTTACTCCTTTAAGCCGACCTCGGATGTATTTACTCCGCGATTCCTCTAATCAATAAAAATTCATTCATTACTCATTAAGCTATTGCATATAATTCAAATAAGATCAATGAATACATCTGACTATGTTCACTATATCACAATATAGTTAATCTATGATTTAATGTTAATGAACGTAATGATTTAGTCTGGCGTGGGTAAGGGGGTGTGCTACACCTGTAGCAAACTAACTAAATTTAAACAATTACAAAGTTATTTTGATCGGTTCATAGTGTGTGAATCCTGTTGGTCATCCCATCATGAACGATTTTTTAAACGTCCTTCGATGATTATGTCAGCTGCATTCCAAACAAGAAACAAGTTTACAGACAATGAAGCAACCGTAAAAGGGAACAAATCATGGGAACACAATATTGACTGCCATTAGAAACAATAATGGATTGTTGTGGTACGGCGAATTCACTCTTTTGTGTCGGATACACAGGGTCTACTCTTTTTCGAATCTACTAAGAGGGATTTTTATCGTGCAAAGGAGCGTGGCACTCTACAAACACTTGATCCATTATGGTTTTGGGTCAGATTTTCAGTATGATAACCTGACAACCCCTCCAACAAAGGGACTTGCTACATCCGCCAGTTATGTACGCGCTATGTATAGTAAAATGCAGCGGTTTCATTTTGATAGTTCGATTTTCCATAGTAAAATTTGACCTAAATCAGAACGGATGTATAACTTAGCGGCAGTTTATATTGTGTATTCGAGACCCTTCAGGATTTGTCGTTTGCGACATGTCCGAATTCCATAGTACGTTACGAAAGCAAACGAACGTTTGTAAACAATATTAGATCCCTTATAGAAACAAAAAAAATGGCTGTCTTATTATGGACAATTGATCTATCAAAATGAAAAAAAACCTGCTGCATTTCAAAACGCTGAATATTTTAAGGAAATAATTGTTGATGTCAAAATATAAATTTTTGGGATTTGATCTACGGGTATGATCTCAGTATGGTCCCATCGATATAAAAGGCTGTCGTCAGCAAATAAGCTTACATTCAAAAAGATCTTATCTAGTTAGTCCGATGATCTATGAATGTTAAAAGTAGCAACAGACCCTGTGACTTGAGAGATTCCAGAGTCTACAGTGTAGGTCGACAAACATTTTCCATTCAATTCAATATAGAAACTTGTGTGGATTATTATAAGTTAGTAAGACCTATTCCATATTTGTTTCATTATTAAGTCCATAACAACTGCATCTATTTTTTAATGTTTCCTTATATCGACTCTTTTGATTGATATATACCATATAGATATGCCATATTAATTTTTCGTATCATCAAAATCGCAGGATTTGGTTACACCAAGACAATTTTTGTTACCCGCGTTGCCTCATGACTTGTATCCTGTATCCGCGTGACTTATGTCTCAACTCCATGTGACTTGTACACCGTCACCACGTGACTTATATCCTTCCTCCTTTGCTTTACTTCATTTCAAATTTAATGGGATATTATATACAGAATATTGGTTATACCGTCAATTTTGTACAGGGGCTTTTGTCAACAAGTAAACTCTGGTGACTCACTCATAAACTGAATAACGGAGTAGTCGGAGTTTACACATTGATAATATCCTACAAAATCAGTGTTTAATCCTTAAAATTTTTAGAAAAAAAATGTTGCGATGTTTTTAAAGCTGCAACAACAGTTACTGAAACCCATCTAGACCTTAAAATGTACAAAGGCAAGAAAGCTTAGGAATATGAAAAACATAGTACCAAAGGAATCTCGTGATATTATTAATAAAAAGACAACCAATTGAAACCGTATTTTTATTTATATAAAATTTTACTTGAAATCTCAATCGATATAATTAGAAATCATTGCGACAGACAAAACCTCTCCTTTACGATACGATTGGAGGGTACAATCTTGTTTACACTGGATACTGAAAATAGTCCGCTCCGAAGATATAAATATTTATAAATTATCTGAGATGACTTACTTAAAGTGGTTTTTTTCCAATCAAAGCACTTAATATAAATAAATTACAGCATGAATAGAATTATGTTGGACTATTGGTTATAGTCCTGATGTATACATATGATCTTGTATGACTGTTGTAGATATTTGCCGTGAAGTGGCTGTGTTAGTCTATGTAGATCTCTTTATGAAGACAGTGTTCAAAAACTATGGCGGATTTGCGATTTGGGTTCTCTGCCCTAAAATTTGTTTCAAAACACACTGACACGGTCCATGCTACGCTAATTAATACTGATAGCAAATCTATACGGTGGTCATGTTTTGTTGTCATAAGTTCTAACTGTTCTTGGACCACCTTGTGGAGAGAATTCAGCATCCATCCTCCTTGTTCGTGTCTGCCGTAGGATTCTTTTTCTGAAAGGTAAAAAGTATTCAGTTTACTTAAAAATGATATACATGTAATTTAAAAATTTGAATTGTTTTTAACTCACAATGACATATAAGAAAATCAGACAGTATATTATGCATTAAACAAAAAAATGCCAGACCACTGCAAACCAGGCTTAAATGAATACAGTGATTACTTGAGTCGGATGAAAACAGTGATTACCTGAATATGATATACAGTGATTAATTGATCTAGAGGAATACATTGCTAACTTTTTAGATGACTACACTGCTTACCTTGTCAATATATATTGGAGTCAAGTTCACCCTACCCGCACTGAGACTGTCAACGATGCCCCAGATATTACTGAAAACACCTCATACTCAGCTTACCTGACCTACATGAATATTACCATTCTCACCTGAAATGGACAAAAACGCATCTTACCTGAAATGTATGAATACCCTGTTTACCTGAACTAAATGAATAATACCCATCTTACCAGACAACAGGAATACTATGCTAGCCTAAACTGGATGACTACACTGCGTCCATGACTTTGTTGCATACCCTGCGTAACAAACTGGATTAATACATTGTTCATCAGAATTGGATGAATACCTGCCTACATAAACTGTGTGAATGCAATGCTTGCCGTAAATGAATGCACAGCTTACCTCCCAGGAATATCATGCTAACATGACCTGGATTAATACAGTGATAAACAAGATGAATACACTGATAACCAGAACTTGATTACGATGATTATGGAATACACCTATTACTGCCTAGTGGTATCTAATACCCCTTCATTTTAATCAACAAAACAACTCATAGACTTCAATAATGTAAGCGGGAAGTTTGACATTCTTTAAAACCTGGTTTAAAACACCATTTCTTTTGAAAATGCCCGTGCCAAGTCAGGACCATTGTTTTAGTTGCTGTATTTTTGGTTGTTAGTTCCAATGTTTGCCGCAGTTTCTTGGACATTTGTGGATCGTCTTTTTTGACAGTTTCCTTGGTGTTCGGTATTTTGTTATTACCCTCACTGATAACCAGAACTGGATACATATACCGCTCACCTCAACTAGATAAATACACTCTTAACTGAATTTATGGATACCCTGCTTACCAGAACTAGCTAGATTCTCTATTTCCCTGAACTAGATGTGAACACTCCTTACTTGAACTAGATAATTTCTCCTCTTACCTGAACTGGATGAATACACCACAAGACAATCGTCGTCACATGGGGGGTCTATTATACGTATTATCTCAACAGATTTAGAGTTAGAACGATCAAGCTTGTTTTTAAAGAAGTCTAAAATCCCTTCTGTAGCATCATCATGTAAATCTACGTGATCCTGACGTTGATCACTATTATGTGGAGGATTTATATCGGGTGGTACCGATATATCAGACGTTTCATCTCTGCAATTTAAATTCTCCTGGGATAAGTTAGGCTCATATCCAAGATCTACCATTGGTCGACTGTCCATTTTGGTCCGGCATGCCTACAACGACATATGAATTAGGTCTAAAATAAAAAAGATTATTCAATCAAAACCGATACCATACCATGTACCGGACATTTAATGTACTGATACCATACCATGTACCGGACATTTAATCTCCTGATACCATACCATGTACCGGACATTTACTGTACTGATACCATACCATGTACTGGACATTTAATGTACTGATACCATGCCATGTACCGGACATTTAATGCACTGATACCATACCATGTACCGGACATTTAAAGCACTGATACCATACAAGTAGTGTGTAAAGGGGGTTTCTGCCGCACTAAGGGAAAATCCTGCTTGGAAATGCCAATCCGGACAAAAAATGCAAACGGGGAGGGGTTCCTATTAACTATGGGGTAAATACAAGCATGGCATCGAAAATTGAAATGTTGAAATGTTGCATGATGGAAGAATGGAATCTAATGGTATGAACATGGATAGCACATCAACATCAACCCCAACCCCAACCCCAACCTCCCAGATTGAAATATTATACGATAGAAGAATGGAATCTAATGGTATGAACATGGATAGCACATCAACATCAACCCCAACCCCAACCCCAACCTCCCAGATTGAAATATTATACGATAGAAGAATGGAATCTAATGGTATGAACATGGATAGCACATCAACATCAACCCCAACCCCAACCCCAACCTCCCAGATTGAAATATTATACGATAGAAGAATGGAATCTAATAGTAAGAACATGAATATTGTATCAACATCAACCCCAACCCCAACCCCCGAGATAGAAATGATGGAATCTAATGGTGCGAAACGTACCTGCGGATACCCACTGAAGCGGAAGAAGGGACACTGTAAGAGCAAGCCTGGAATCGACGGTCTCTGCGCGAGGCACAGGAAGCAGCCCGCAGAAGACGGGAGCATCCAAAGCGGAGGAAAAATCGTGGTAAGAGAGACCATGAAGACCCTCCATCAAATAGCTAAGGATGAGGGTCTGAAGGGATATAGTCGGAAAAGTAAGGAGGCCTTGGTGAAGCTCATCGAGGAGAAAACTAACAGGAAATTCACTCGCGAGGAGGTCTTCAGCAAGAAGCAGCTCAAAACACTCGCGAAGAGCCGCGGTATCACCAAGTACTCCAGGCTCAGGAGAGAAGATCTGCTCCGATTGGTGGAAGAGAACATCAAAAATGCTCCGGTAGAGGAGGAAATGAAAGTAGTTGATCGACGCCAAGCACTGAATGGCGTCTTTGGTACGGTCGTCATCGAACCATTGAAGCTGTACGACATGGTCACCTTTCAGAAAATAAGTCGGAGCACCATCGCCAGCACCATCTCGGAAGCACTCGCCCAAAAGAAGGGATTGAAGGTGCAATTATTGCTCCGAGTAGAGCTAGTGAAAACGAACCCCGCGACCGGAGAGAATACTTACGTCATCCCCTATTTCTGGTCAGACCAAGTTACCCTCACCCAGTCATCAGACCTCGATTTGGAGATCGCATTCATGATGGAGAAGGTCAGGGAGAATATGGGTAAGTACATGCGTGAAGGGAGCGGATGGACCTTCGGACACATCGAGCGGCTAGAAATCCACCTGAGTAAATTCAAGCCGCTCGCAGGTAGCTCGTATATACCAACCCCATCGATACTGGCGAAAAAGAAGGCGATCATCAATGTGAAAAACGAGGATGATCGTTGTTTCCAGTGGGCGGTGCTGGCAGCCCTACACTATGATGAAGTCGACCAGAAGTCAACACACCGCGTGACTCAGTATAAGAGATGGGAGGAGGAGCTGAAATTCGATGGTATCGAATTCCCAGTCTCACTCAAGGCGATCGACAGGTTCGAGAAGCAGAACGTTACCATCAACGTTAACGTCTTCGGCTTCGATGGCGTAAAGAAGGGTGAGGACGGTGAAGAAGATCTCCAGGTATATCCCCTCAGGATATCCAAGAACACTGGTTCTACCCACGTAGATCTCCTCTTCCTGACCTGCGAAGGCAAGCAGCATTACTGCTGGATCAAGAGCCTATCGCGTCTTTTGACCTCCCAAGTGACTGGTCACAAAGAGTCAGTTTACTTCTGCCGCCGGTGCTTGTCCCATTTCTCCAGGCAGGACATTCTCGACACACACATGGAATACTGCAGTCAGAAGGATGCAGTCAGGATCGAGATGCCGGAAGAAGGATCCACCATAGCCTTCAGCGACTACAAGAAAATGATGAGAGTCCCATTCGTGATCTATGCGGACTTCGAGTGCTTCACGGAGAAGCTCGACACCTGCCAGCCAGATCCTTTACAATCCTACACGAAGGCGTATCAACTACAGAGACCCTCGGGTTTCTGCTATCGCGTGAAGTACGCTCACGGCGACTACAAAGAATCGGTCATCTACTGTGGGGAGGATGCGGCCAAGAAGTTCGTACAGTGCATTGAGGAGGAAGTGCGAGCAATCGCCAAACTATACAGTGAGACGAAACCCATGGAGATGACCGACAAGGACAAGGAGAGTTTCAAAGCAAGTACGAACTGCCACATTTGCGGTGGTGCATTGAATGGGGATAAGGTCCGTGACCACGACCATCTCACCGGCAAGTACCGCGGCGCAGCACACAACCAGTGCAATCTGGAATTCCAGCTTCCAAAACACGTCCCCATCATCTTTCACAACTTGAGCGGATATGATGCCCACATCTTCGTCAAAGAGTTAGGGAACACAGCAGGTAAGATCAACTGCATCCCCAATACCGACGAGAAATACATCAGCTTCTCAAAGCAGGTGGATGATCTGGAGATGAGGTTCATCGATTCGATGCGCTTCATGCTCTGCTCGTTAGATACCCTGGCCAAGAACCTCACCCCCGACCAGTTCAAGACCGTGAAGGCGAGATTTGACGACCGCTACGAGCTGATGATCCGTAAGGGAGTATTCCCCTACGATTATATGGATGGACCGTCCAAGCTGGAGGACGCCCAGCTCCCACCCAAAGAAGCTTTCTACAGCACACTCTCCGGCGAGCATATCAGTGATGAGGACTATGCACACGCTGAGAGAGTCTGGGAGGTCTTCGGGTGCAAGATCATGCGCGACTACCACAACCTTTACCTCGAAACCGACGTACTGCTGCTGACCGACATCATGGAGAACTTCAGGGATGTATGCATGAAGCATTATATGCTCGATCCTGCCCACTACTACACCTCCCCCGGACTTTCATGGAATGCTGCTCTCAAAACCACTGGGATCAGATTGGAGCTATTGTCCGACCCAGACATGCTCCTGATGTTCGAGCGAGGAACCAGAGGAGGGGTGGCCATGATCTCTCACCGCCACGCCCGTGCCAACAACCCTTACATGGAGACCTACGATCGCTCCCAGCCCACGAAGTACCTGATCTACCTCGACGCCAATAACCTCTACGGGTGGGCAATGGCACAGCCCCTTCCCACGGGAGACTTCGAGTGGATGGAGCCGGAGGCGATCGAGGACGTCTTGAGATACCCCGACGATCACGAGTACGGTGCCATGGTGGAATGTGATCTGGAATACCCGCATGATCTCCACAACGCCCACAACGACTACCCACTCGCGCCGGAGAACGTGGAGATCAACAAGGTGCGCAAGCTGGTGCCTCATCTAGGTAAGCGTTAGAAGTATACGCTCCACTACAGGAATCTCAAGCTGTACTTGGAGATGGGCATGAAGCTCACCAAAGTCCACCGAATCATCGGGTTCAGGCAATCTCCGTGGCTGAAGCAGTACGTCGACCTGAACACTGCTCTTCGAACCGAGGCCAAGACTGAATCAGAGAAGGATTTCTTCAAACTCATGGTTTGCTCAGTCTTCGGCAAGACCATGGAGAACATTCGAAAGCGGGTCGACGTCCGACTGGTTACCACAGAGAAGCAGGCGCTGAAGCTCGTGGCTAAGCCCAACTTCGATCGTCGGGTCGTCTTCACCGAAAGCATGGTAGCCGTCCACATGAAGAAGACGAAACTGAAGTTCGATAAGCCAGTCTACCTGGGAGCCTGCATCTTGGACATCTCGAAGCTCCAGATGTACGACTTCCACTACGGATTCGTGAAGAAGATGTACGGTGACAACGCCCGGCTGCTCTTCACCGACACCGATAGCTTGGCCTATGAGATCCAGACCGCCGATTTCTACCAAGACATCGCCCCGCACGTCCAAGCGAAGTTCGACACTTCCAACTATCCCGCCAAGCATCCCTCCGGCATCCCAACCAGTGTGAACAAGAAGGTGATCGGGATGTTTAAGGACGAGTGCGGTGGCATGGCCATGACCGAATTCGTGGGGCTCCGAGCGAAGCTATACGCCTTCAAGGTGGATGACGGTCAGACCACCAAGAAGGCGAAGGGAGTCACCAAGAGCGTCATCAAGCGCAACATCGCCTTCGAGGATTACAAGCGATGTCTCGACACTCAGAAGGAGATCTACCGACCGATGAACATCATCCGGAGCCACCTTCATCAGATCTACGCCGAGGAGATCAACAAGATCGCACTCTCAGCCAAGGACGACAAGCGCCACATCCTACCTGATGGTATCAGCACCCTCGCGCACGGTCACTATCGAATCTAAATAAATGAGCAGCGTACGAGTTTACTACTTAACTCTCCCACTCAAACCCCTCTCAAATGTAGAGCTTGAAGAAGCTGCCTCGGCCCTAGGGATCCATCGATTCAGAGGGGTATTCATGAGAGATGCCCTACCACCAGCGCCACGAGCTAATGAATGCGGCATCTTGAACCACGATGACTTCCAAGGTCCCGGAACGCACTGGACCTGTTGGCACAAGCGCGGAGGACTCAAAGTCTACTTCGACTCTTACGGTCTGCCTCCGCCCGACGAGATGGTCGACTATCTGCGTCCGAAGATCCAATACAACACCGATGAGCTGCAGCATCGCGGGGGCGTGGTGTGCGGTCACTTTTGCCTCTACGTACTGAAGATGCTGTCGGAGGGTAGATCGTTCGATGACGTGATATTCTCGCTATAAATAAATGGACAAATTCGGATCTCACTCGAGAAAACGCGCATTGGTCTGGTCCCAAGATCTCGATATGAACGACAACCGCATCACCGGCCTGGGGGCACCGCGAGAGGGGTCGGACGCTGCGACGAGGCACTGGGTCAATCTGCAATTGAAAGAGGGTCAGAAGGATATTGCTGAGCTCACAGCAAAGATCGACAAGGTCTTGAAAGTGCTCGAGGATAAGGAGAAACGCTTGAATGGCATCGAGAAAGACGTGGCAAAGTGCCTGCCCACGATCGGTGGTAAGATGACTGGCGCGATAGATATGCAGGGCCATGCTATTCGTAACCTCCCCGAGGGAACCGACTCCAAGGATCCCGTGACGAATGGTTGGTATGCAAAGAACTGGCAGGATTTAGCCTTAACCATGCAGGAGAAGATAAACGCTGTAGAATCTAGATATAAAACCCTCGAAAAGCAGATGGCTGATAAGCAGGAAAAAGATTGAAGCTCTTGAAAAGTACGTGAAGTTTAAGCCTCCTACTCCCGGCAGGATCGGTTGACCCCCTCCTCCGCTTCTCTAGTCCCCCACTCCAGGGACTGGAAAATCGAAGGACTATTGGAGCTCGGAAGCCTTTACCCATGAATTGAACGTCTTGGGATAGCCTCGCCATTTGACGTAGACTTCCCGTTCTCCTTGCCGGGTGCGTCGTCGCAAGATCCTTTCGATGCGAAAGAGTTCCTGGGTGGTCTTCTGGAGCTCAGGCTCGTAGAAAGATCCCTGAATCTCCTCGTCGTTGAGGTCCTTGAGACGATACGTGGGCGGTTGCGTTCCTAAGACCGCGGATACGGTGAAGACTTCTTCGGTCCAGCGTGGAGTATATCCTTTCTCGAACACGCCCTTCTTCTTGGTGATTCGAACCTTATCGCCAACCTTGAATCGCGGTGGTTGCATGGGAGGGAGATCTCCGTAAAGGTTCCAGAAGACTTTGGTTTCGTTCTCCTTCTGACTGGCGGCAGTGGGAGTCATCTTGATGGAGCGGTGCTTGGTGGTATTATACTGATGAACCAGATCGCTTAGCACATCGATATAGGTTCGCGTGGAGTTGGCGGAAAAGTACTTGAACATCTTCTCCTTCATGGTGCGGTTCCAACGCTCCACGACGCTCGACTTCTCTTCGTTTTCGGTGGAGTAGAGCTCGACGTCATGCTTCTGGAGAAGCTCCTTCACCTCCTTGTTGTAGAATTCCGTTCCTTTGTCCGTCCACAGCTTCTTGGGGATGCGAGACTTGAAGACCGCATGGAAGGCGTCACGCACCGTAGTCCCCTTCTTATCCCTGAGCGGCACTAGCCACCCATACTTGGAGAAGACATCGATGATGCTCAGGATGAACTTATGGCCTTTGTTGTCTCGGGAAAAGGCACTCATATCCACGAGATCGGCCGCCCAGGTTGCATCTATTCCACCCACCACCACGCGACGCTTCTGAAATTTGCGGCGGATTGGCTTGTGCAGTTCCTCGGCTAGTTCGTCCGACCAAACGAGGGTTTTTTTTTAACCCCCAATCCAAATCGCGCTTTGGTACCGATGATGGGCTTGACGATGCTACGGTCCAGGCGTTCGCGTGCGGTGGGGTCGGAAATGGCATCGAGGGAGGACAGCATGGTCGCGTCGCAGATGGAGTTGCGCGAGGCCGTGTCCTTATGCCTGGCGTAGCAGAGATCGTGGTGATACGCGGCCTCATCCACTCGATTGATGGGTTTCGACCAATCCTTGGGGGTACCATCGGCGTTCAGCCGCTTGGCGAGGTTGGTCCCAGGTCCGGTGAAATTGTGGCCTGGAAGGTGCATCTCTATGGGTAGTTGGTTGATCAGGTGGTTCATGAACCCAGTACCCTCCACGGACCGGATGAACTGAGATTTCCTAGAACCGCATACGGCGCAGATACCCACCTTCCTCCGTCGTCCGTTGCTGGTCGGGATCACTCCGCGGCTATTTATATATAAAATGGACGTTGAAGATATTTCGTATAACGAGTCCACCTCGACCAGGTGCAATCACTACCTTCTCCCGCAGCGATCAATCCGAGGCTTAATCATAGGCAAGTCGGACTGCGGCAAGACGACGCTGCTGAATAACCTCCTCTTGCGCGAAGGGTGGTTAGACTACGATCAACTATACGTCTTCGGAAAATCGCTCCACCAACCCATCTACCAGCTGCTGCGGCGGGCGCTGGAAAGGGGATTCTCGAAGGACGATATCCGAGAAATACTCTCCATCAAGGATAGATGCCCCTACCCATTGATCGATGTGGTGGAAGTACTGAATCACTCGCCTAACCCTGGCGGTATCGAAGCCTTCTTCTTTGAGCATGGAGACGATGTGCCAGACCCCCGCGAACTCGATCCCACCCGCAAGAATCTCATGATCTTCGACGACTTGATGATGAGCAAGCAGAGTAAGTGTGAAGATTACTACGTGAGAGGTCGTCACAACAACGTGGACTGCTTCTACCTCTGCCAAAACTATTTCAAGCTGCCCCGGCAATCGATCCGTGAAAATACCAACTTTATCTGCCTCTTCGAGCAAGATGCTAAGAACCGCGAGCACATCCGTCGCGATCACTGCAATGACCTCACCAAGGAGCAGTTTGACGTCCTTTGCGACCGCTGCTGGTCCGAACCTTACGGATTCATGACGATCGACCTCACGAGTCCCAAGGCGGCTGGAAAATATCGATACAAATTAGAAGAGTTCTATTTAGTCTAAGATAAAATCATGAACCACGAATCTTTGATGGATCAGATCGAGCAGAGGGAGCGCATGATCAAGCTGGAACCTATCTTTTTGCTTAATCATATACTGCTGGAGTACGAATCTTGGGTGGAGCAGATCGAGCTGGAGTTAGGTAGACCACCAACCACCGTCGAGCTACAGATCATGCTGAAGAGTCCTTTAGGTGCCCCTGAGTTTAAGTGGGAGTTTGAGGATTACCTCAAGAATAGGTGCGAGTGCCGAACGGAGATCGGAGACTCCAGCGATGTATACCCACTCTGCGGCTTCTGCCAGGACCTACCTACGGAACTCAGAGAGAGTCTCTGTCATCCTCATGAAATGGTATGGTCACCGAACACAAAGTCATCTTACTGTATGAAGAGTGGTCATCCTCATGAAATGGTATGGTCACCGAACACAAAGTCATCTTACTGTATGAAGTGTGGAATGGAGCCAACGAGACCTATGTTCGATGAAGCAGATTTTGATACACTGAATGCTCGTCGCCATAACGGGGTGAGAAACCCTGCCAGATCCCTCCAACCTCCATGTTCAGTCAAAACGACCCGTGGACACCAATGCACATTCCCATGCCAGCCGGGTAGCGATAAATGCAGAAGGCACTTGAATCCTTCAAGGCACTTGAATCCTTCAAGGATCGACCCTTATCAGCTTCCTCCACGCTGGCAGTCGATATTCAAACGCTCTCCAACGCTTAGGGGGCGTTCCGTCAAACGCTCTCGAACGCTTAGGGGCGTTCCGTCAAACGCTTAGGGGCGTTCCGTCAAACGCTCTCGAACGCTTAGGGGGCGTTGGACCAAACGCTCGGGGGCGTTCAACAGCGATCAACGCTATAAATAAATGACATTCATTAAGATCACCGACCCCAAGCAACGTGAGGCGCTCGCTAGGGAATTGCAGGATCTCAAGCGAAGTATTCAGACTAGCAATATGCAGCATCGCCTCGACAATATCGGACTCGACCGCGACCTCGCCAGGATGTTCAAGCCCGTGGTGGAAGCTCAAAAGGAAGCGGCCTCGCAGATCACTAAAACGATCGAGGAACTGCCTGCGCCGATGCCTGCGCTACCTCCCCCAACCGATTTAGCCCATCCATTAGCCATTGAACCACCTCAAGACACCCGCCTAGGCCCCCGGGCGACTCAGTATCTGCAGCTCAGCATGACTCCAGCAGCCGACCATACCTTCGGATTGAGGGTAGAGGACGATACCATCATGATCGGAAGTCAGCCCGTCACCTTCGATGGAGATGATATCTTCGTCGCTGGCGTGCGCCACAAGGGAACCCCCGGTCTTTGGGAGCTCATTGTCAAGAAGCGCCCAGAATCGTTCGATCCCGAAGATTTGATGACCTATGGAGATATCCTGCGAACCTCGGGTGCCATGTACCAAGGAAACTCCGTTCTCTCGCGGACCCCCAAGTCGAGCCGAAGTTACAAATGGAAGGAGATCGTTTCTCATCTCTACCGGCAAGACAGACATGGCTCCGGACTCCAAACGGTATTCTTACCGAAAGACCTCGATTCGTTGATAGATCGCCTCGAACTTTGCGCCGCCGCCTATAAGGCTGGTAATAATGGGGTGCGCAACGAGATGGTGGCCATCCTCGATGCTATGAGGACGTTCGGTCACATCGACGACTCCTATTACAGAGAACTCCATCGCAGCCTTCTCCTATAAATAAATATACGATGCCATTGTTGATTAAGCACGGATATCGCCGAAAATACGTCGTCGGCGGGCGGGGCTATTCGATACGGTCGCTAACTTGGCCGGACGCATATTCACCTCCTCAGCCGCGAAGACCTTGGGAAGCAAGGCCATGAGCGCCGCCACCAATGCCGCCCTGAAAGGGGTTGAAAAGGGAGCCTCCAAAGCTGTGGACTATACGATCGATAAGGCGACCTCCAAACCTCACAACCTCGTCAAGCCAAGTAACCCCACGATGACTCCCCATCAGCAAGCCCGGCTGAACAATCTGATCTCGGGAAATAATTCCACGATGACCCCCCATCAGCAAGCCCGGCTGAACGATCTAATTTCTGGAAGTGGTATTGCCACAATTCACGACTTCGTCCGCCGCTATAAATAAATATATCATGTCAAACATTCTCGACATCGTCGAACCCCTAGCTTTCGATGAAAGCCTCCAGGAATATCAAGTCCACGAATACGAACCTCAAGCCGGGGCTCAACTGAATAACGCCGGTGCTGAAATACGCATCAATATTGAGACCCAGGATCTCTTCCTTCATCCCGCTGAGAGTTACCTTTTGGTGGAAGGAAGGCTCCAGAAGAATGATGGGACCGCCTATGCCAATGCGGATCTCGTCTCGCTCGCCCACAACGGTATCATGTATCTGTTTCGAACCATCACTTACAGGCTCTCCGGTCAACAGATCGAGCACATCAACGACCCTGGCATCGCCACCACCATGCTAGGGATGCTGACCTATCCCGACGATTTCTCCAAATCTCAAGGTCTCAACCAACTGTGGTTCAAGGATTCCACCGCTATCGCCGCCGCAGAGAACTCCGGTTTTGCAATTCGCCACGGGTATACCATCGTCAAACCTGCCAACAAGGGGTCGTTCTCCTTCGCCATTCCCCTGAAGCACATCTTCGGCTTTGCGGACGACTACGATAAGATCGTGTACGGGTTCAAGCATGAACTGTCTCTCGTGCGCGATTCGGATGCCAATGCAGTTCTGAGGGCTGCAGCCGTCAATGACCCGGCAAGAATCATCCTGAGTAAGATCTCCTGGTTCATTCCCCACGTCACCCCCTCCGATCAGGAGAAACTGCGGTTGTACAAGACCATCCAGAGCAAGGGTAAAATCGATTGCGGTTTCCGAATGCGACAGTGCGATTCCATAGCCGTCCCCGAAACGTCTCAGTTCAACTGGCGGTTGACAGCCAAGAGCGGTCGAGAGAAACCCAGATACGTCATCGTGGCCTTTCAAACCGGCAAGAGCAACGACCAGACCCAAAATGCTGCCGTGTTCGACCACTGCCGCTTGCGAAACATCTACGTCACTCTCAACGCTGACCGCTACCCCGCCGTAGACTTTAATGCAGGTTTCACCCAAAATCGGACCGCTAGACTCTATAAGAACGCGGCAGATTTCCGGAAGAATTACTACAACATGGATCCTCGCCACAGTAACTGCAACATAACACCCAACGACTACATCGACCTGTACCCACTGTTCGTCATCGACGTAAGTCATCAGTCCGAGCGGTTGAAAGAGTCTACGGTCGACATTCAGGTCCGCGCCGAATTTGAGCGTAACGTGCCAGCCAATACTCAAGCGTTCGCCCTCGTAATCTCTGATAGGATTCTTCAGTTCGAGTCCGACGGCCAGAAGATGAGCGTCGTATTCTAGTATAAATAAATGGATCAATCCTTGCTACAGCGAATCGTCGAGAACACTGCCCCTAAGCAGGGGTTTTCCTTCATTGTGTCCGACAACCAAAGTCGGATTCTCACTCAATTCAGCCCACCCTTGCAACTGAGCGAGGGAAAAAGTTACGAGATGGCTTTGGTCAATCTGGAGACGTACTACTCTTTTCCCAATATCCATGCGGGTAACAATTCCTTCCGCTACTCCGCTGACGGTGGTGCCAACTGGTTCCCCATCGCACTGAGTACCGGGTCCTATGGCATTGAAGACATCAACAATGAGATTCAGCGTCAACTGCGTCTCAACGGTCACAAGACCAAGATCATTCTCGACGCCAACCGCGCGACGCTGAGAGCCACTCTAACCCTCGCCAGAGATTATCAAATGGACTTCGACGTCGAAAACAGCATCAACACCGTGCTGGGCTTCGGGCGCAAGGTCTACGCTTATGACCGAGGCACGAACGGTTACACGGAGGGTGATCTCATCGTCAACATCATCAGCATCAACAGCATTCTGGTGAATAGCGACATCATCCATGGAAGTTACGTGAACGGAACCCAGCAGTCCACCATCTACAGTTTCTTCCCCGACGTGGATCCAGGCATGAAGATCCTTCAGACCCCCCAAAATCTAGTGTACTTGCCCGTGACTTTGCGAACCATCAATCGTATGGAGACTCATCTCACCGATCAGAACGGCACCCCCATCGATCTCAGGGGTGAGAATCTCACCATTCGTTTTCATCTTCGCGAAGTATAAATAAATGAGTTACTCCGAATACAGTTTGAGCTTGACGAAAGGTCAGGCCGATAAGCTCCAGCGGGCTGTGAAGAAAGGCTGCCCGATCACCATTCGTTTGTCCCACGCGAACTTGCAAGGCGACCACAAGATGATGCTCACCACGCAGCAGATCCAAAAGATCTCCAAGCTCCTGCAGAAGGGTACCGGTGGTATGACTCTGAAGATGAGCACCTCTCAATTGAAGGCGAACGTGCAGAAGGTAGGAGGTTTCCTACCCATGCTAGCCGGGCTAGCTGCGAGGGCTCTTCCCATGATCGCGAAGACCGTATTGCCCGCCCTAGGCATTGGAGCTTTGAGTGGGTTAGGTAATGCCGCCGTATCCAAAGCAGTCGGTTCGGGGTTGTACTTGAAACGCGGCGGATGTATCTGCACCGTGCAACCCAGCGGGGATGGACTCTACCTGAAGCCTTCGACCGCACGAATCGTCCAGAGGGATGGGCTCTACTTGAAGCAGGGTCGGCAGTTCCACGATGGCTCCGGTCTGATCTTAGGACCCGATAGTCCATTTAAGAATATCCCCTTGCTCGGCATGCTCTTATAAATAAATGGATGAAATCGATGCCAGTCGTATCGCACGCATGGAAGAAGAACTCACCTCAGAGATCCAGAGGTATGAGCATGCCTTGAGAATCTATAACCGTTTGGATAAGGTCATCTCCATTGCACAGGGTGGGTGTTCCGTGGGCAGTCTACTGCTGACTAGTGGTACCATAGGATCTGCCCTGACTGGCGTAGGTATTGTGGCATCCATCCCCCTTGGAACCCTAGCCTGCCTATGTGCCACCGGTACCTTAGTATTTTCCTTGATCTCACGCCGAGTCGCCAAGAAGAAAAAGAAGCATCAAGATACCGTGCGATTAGCCCGATCCTTCAAGTCCCAGCTGGCCGGTGAAGACGGTGCTCCTGCAATCTGTCTGAAGAGCTACTACGATGAAAAGGATCAGTTGCGTCAACCTTCTACCCTATTTAGTGAAGAACTGAATGCGCATGCATCGTAGGTTGTGTTATTCCATTCGCTCCTATCTCTCCCATTTCATTCAGATTCCTTTCAGTCAAATTTCCCGATCCGTTTGGATCGAGAAATTTTTTTTTTTTTTTTTTGCACCCTTCATTTCACCCCTCATTTCCTCACCAGATCGTATGAGACATAATATTGACTGCTCAGCTTGTATCCCGTGCTCCGAATGAACATTCCTTTCAAGTCATGCATATAGCCATTCTTGAGCTCGTGGGGTGCCCAGACTTTGTATGTCTTTCCTTTTACGTTTTTCAGGGTGAGGATGTATTCTCTTATTCCTTCGTTCCGCCATTCATCCACCTCCATTATCCTAAAGATTACCCAGGTGGGCAGGTCCTCCCATCTTCTGGCTTCCCAGATTAGCTTCGTCATCACTTTTTCCTGAAAGACGTATTCGCTTATGAAGTCACTTTCACAGAAGAAGTCTTCTTCTTCTGCCTTATCCTCGTCCTCTTCGCTGTATTCGAAGTATTCTTCCTCATCTTCATCCACCTCCTCCCTGAAGTAAGAATCTTCCTCTTCGATGGGGGTAAGCTCAACCTCTTCGCATACGGGTTGAGGGAGTTGGGCAAGACTGTAACCTACTGTTTCAGGATTCATATTGTATCTACCTTATCTTTCCCTATTTCTAAGGTGTTATTTCAATTTCTGATTCCTGTGTCAGGTTTTTTATGGGGGCTTGATCCGTTTGCACAAAACCTTGATTTTTTCCGGATTTCAAGCAGACTTTTTCCTTGTGGGGCAGAACTGTCGTTTCAAGCTGCGTCAACCTTCTACCCAATTTAATGAAGAATTGAATGCGCATGCGCCGTAGTTTTTTTTTTTGACCACTTTGATCTGGAGGGTTCTTACATGAGCGCCAAGCGAGGCGTAGCCTCGCTCCCCGCTCATTCAGAACCCTCCAGATCAAAGTGGTCAAAAAAAATTTCTCGATCCAAAACGGATCGGGAAATTTTGCGTTCCCACCCCCCAAGAGATTTTTTTTTTTGCACCCCTCATTTCCTCACCAGATCGTATGAGAGGTACTGTTGCTTGGACTTCTTGCTCAACTTGAATCCCGTGCTGCGAACGAAAGCTCCTTCCAAGGGAGTCGTCTCTTTGCTGAGATTGGGGCAAGCCCATACTTTGGATGTCTCTCCTTCTCTGTCTTTCAGGGTAAGGATTTTGCATTTCCCATACTTACCATCCACTTCAATCACCTCCATGATTTTATAGATCACTCTGATGGGTAAGTCCTTCCATTTGATGGCTTCCTGATTCTGGTCCTGCACCTTTTCCTGAAAGACACCTTCACTGATGAAGTCATCTTCCTTGTCTTGGGGCTGGGGCGTGTTGATGAAAGTAGTGTGTTCCACACTCATTCTTGTATTTACCTTGTCACACACTTGTCTTTAAGGTGTCCTAACTATCTTCAGGGGCGACTTGTCTGCCATGATTGTATTTACCCCATAGTTAATAGGAACCCCTCCCCGTTTGCATTTTTGGTCCGGATTGGCATTTCCAAGCAGGATTTTCCCTTAGTGCGGCAGAAACCCCCTTTACACACTACTCATACATGTACCGGACATTTTATGTACTGATACCATACCATGTAATAGACATTTAATGTACTGATACCATACCATGTACCGGACATTTAATGTACTGATAACATACATGTACCGGACATTTTATGTACTGATACCATGCAATGTACCGGACATTTAATGCACTGATACCATACCATGTACCATGTACCGGACATTTAATGTACTGATAACATACATGTACTGGACATTTTATGTACTGATACCATGCAATGTACTGGACATTTAATGTACTGATACCATGCCATGTACCGGACATTTTCTGTACTGATACCATGCCATGTACCGGACATTTTCTGTACTGATACCATACCATGTACTGGACATTTTATGTACTGATACCATGCAATGTACTGTACATTTAATGTACTGATACCATGCCATGTACCGGACATTTAATGTACTGATACCATACCATGTACCAGATATTTAATGTACTGATACCATGCAATGTACTGATACCATGCCATGTACCGGACATTTTCTGTACTGATACCATACCATGTACCGGACATTTAATGTACTGATACCATACCATGTATACCAGACATTTAATGTACTGATACCATACCATAAACCAGACATTAAATGTAATGATACCATACATGTACCATGTACCGGATATTTAATCTACTGATACCATACCATGTACTGGACATTTAATGTACTGATACCATACCATGTACCGGACATTTAATGTACTGATACCATGCCATGTACAGGACGTTTAATGTACTGATACCATACATGTACCGGACATTTAATGTACTGATACCATGCCATGTACCGGACATTTACTGTACTGATACCATACCATGTACCATTCATTTAATGTACTGATACCATACCATGTACCAGATATTTAATGTACTGATACCAAGCCATGTACCGGACATTTAATGTACTGATACCATACCATGTACCGAACATTTAATGTACTGATACCATACCATGTACCGGACATTTAATGTACTGATACCATGCCATGTACCGGACATTTAATGTACTGATACCATACCATGTACCAGATATTTAATGTACTGATACCAAGCCATGTACCGGACATTTAATGTACTGATACCATACCATGTACCGAACATTTAATGTACTGATACCATACCATGTACCGGACATTTAATGTACTGATACCATACCATGTACCGGACATTTAATGTACTGATACCAAGCCATGTACCGGACATTTAATGTACTGATACCATACCATGTACCGGACATTTAATGTACTGATACCATACCATGTACCGGACATTTAATGTACTGATACCATACCATGTACCATTCATTTAATGTACTGATACCATACCATGTACCAGACATTTAATGTACTGATACCATACCATGTACCGGACATTTAATGTACTGATACCATACCATGTACCATTCATTTAATGTACTGATACCATACCATGTACCGGACATTTAATGTACTGATACCATACCATGCACCATTCATTTAATGTACTGATACCATACCATGTACCAGACATTTAATGTACTGATACCATACCATGTACCGGACATTTAATGTACTGATACCATACCATGTACCGGACATTTAATGTACTGATACCATGCCATGTACCGGACATTTAATGTACTGATACCATACCATGTATCGGACATTTAATGTACTGATACCATACATGTACCGGACGTTTAATGTACTGATACCATACCATGTACCGGACATTTAATGTACTGATACCATGCCATGTACCAGACATTTAATGTACTGATACCATACATGTACCGGACGTTTAATGTACAGACACCATACCATGTACCGGACATTTAATGTACTGATACCATGCCATGTACCGGACATTTAATGTACTGATACCATACCATGTACCAGATATTTAATGTACTGATACCATACCATGTACCGGACATTTAATGTACTGATACCAAGCCATGTACCGGACATTTAATGTACTGATACCATACCATGTACCAGATATTTAATGTACTGATACCATACCATGTACCGGATATTTAATGTACTGATACCATACCATGTACCAGATATTTAATGTACTGATACCATACCATGTACCGGACATTTAATGTACTGATACCATACCATGTACCGGGCATTTAATGTACTGATACCATGCCATGTACCGGACATTTAATGTACTGATACCATACCATGTACCGGACAATTAATATTCTGATACCATGCCATGTACCAGACATTTAATGTACTGATACCATACCATGTACCGGACATTTAATGTACTGATACCATACCATGTACCGGACATTTAATGTACTGATACCATACCATGTACCGGACATTTAATGTACTGATACCATGCCATTTACCGGACAATTAATGTACTGATACCATGCCATGTACCAGACATTTAATGTACTGATACCATACCATGTACCGGACATTTAATGTACTGATACCATGCCATGTACTGGACATTTAATGTACTGATACCATGCCATGTACTGGACATTTAATGTACTGATACCATACCATGTACCGGACATTTAATGTACTGATACCATGCCATGTACTGGACATTTAATGTACTGATACCATACCATGTACCAGACATTTAATGTACTGATACCATACCATGTACCGGACATTTAATGTACTGATACTATTCCATGTACTGGACATTTAATGTACTGATACCATATACCATGTTTACCAGGCATTTTATGTACTGATACCATACCATGTACCGGACATTTAATGTACTGATACCATACCATGTACCGGACATTTAATGTACTGATACCATACCATGTACCAGACATTTACTGTACTGATACCATACCATGTACCGGACATTTACTGTACTGATACCATACCATGTACTGGACATTTAATGTACTGATACCATACCATGTACCAGACATTTAATGTACTGATACCATGCCATGTACTGGACATTTAATGTACTGATACCATGCCATGTACCGGACATTTAATGTACTGATACCATACCATGTACCAGACATTTACTGTACTGATACCATACCATGTACTGGACATTTAATGTACTGCTACCATACCATGTACCGGACATTTAATGTACTGATACCATACCATGTACCAGATATTTAATGTACTGATACCATACCATGTACCGGGCATTTAATGTACTGATACCATGCCATTTACCGGACAATTAATGTACTGATACCATGCCATGTACCGGACATTTAATGTACTGATACCATACATGTACCGGACATTTAATGTACTGATACCATATACCATGTATACCAGGCATTTTATGTAGTGATACCGTGCTATAGTCTGGACATTTAATTAACTGTTACCATGCTATAGTCCGCACATTTCGGAACTGATACGAGGTCATGTACTAGACATTTAATGTTTACCTGTATCAAAAATAACTTTGGTTTGTTTTCTAGTTCCTCAACTTGACAAAATCGTTCTATTACACTTTTGGTTGTGATAGTTCCACCATCGGTTCCGTACACAATGTGATCTCGGAAATATACTGTAGATTTCTCTTTGTCCTTTAAATGTCGGGGTTTCTCGTTGCCATGGCTTGCAATAACACATACGAAACAATCGGATTTCTTATGGAATTTGTTCTGTTCCGATGCTACAACACAAACATAAAGTTATAAGCAAAAATGTTACAAAGTCGGTTTACAAATTATTATTGAACTTGTAACAATTATAATATAACAGTACATCTGTTGACAACACATATTATTAGTACTTTTATGTAGCAGGCAATCAAACGTTAATGGGGGGCCTCGGTGGCCTAGTGGTTAAGGTAGTTCGTCTACTATTGATCTTGTGGTCTGTCAACACTAAGGTTGTGTGTTTCAGTCTAACTGCGGGTAGGGTGTACTCGACTCCAGTGGATTGCCAGTTTTCCTACCGCAGGTCAGGGGTTTTCTCCGGGTACTCCGACTTCCTCCACAAATAAAAACTGGACGCCATGATATAGCTGAAAGATTGCTGAAAGTGGCGTTAAAACACCATTCAAACAAACAAACAAACTTTAATGGAGAACGATTGCCAGTGCCTCCTACCACAATAAAAACTGGACGCCATAATATAGCTGACAAATTGCTGAAAGTGCCGTTAAATAGCAATCAAATAAAAAAAAATAAACATTACACTGCGTTAGATATAATTACTGTCCTTTCAGTCAGTCATTGTGTGAAAAATTGGCTTAATTTTCTTTATAAATCCATTGATATGCTTCAATAGCAAATACAGGCGGACTAAGTGTAAATATAAATTCAGTAAACTGTGTGTTGAGTTTTAAATCATTTAGTCCCATAAACACTTAGGAATTACTTTCGCCGCGGATGGGAAGTTTTAAACACGTATGGAAGACATTATGAAATTCGGTCAGAAAATATCAGTTCTACGAAAACTAAAATGTGTTCTCAGTAGAAAGTATTTATCAAGAATTTATCTCACTTCGGCCCTCCTTTTATTGAATATGTCTCCGAGGTCTGGGCCGGGTGTAGTCTCGGTGTTATTAACAACCTTAAAAATCTACAGCTTGAAGCTGGTCGTATAGTTAGTTACGGGTTTGCCGTTGTTTGTGAGTGAAAAAAACCAATACCAATATGTGTTTGTTCATTGAATGCGGATTTGTTTTATATAAAAACACAGTCCCTTCTCCGCCCTATAGTTGCGGTCATCCATACGAAGATTGTATTCACTAGCTTATGGAATGAACCTTATACAATGTTCATAGAAATATTCTGTTAGCACAATTAGACGGTTTTAACATAACGATTGAATTCTATTGGCTGGTGATTACAATAATCTGAACAAAACAGATATATTACTTGTGTTCAAGGCTACATCAAACGAGCAAGACACAACACGCTTTTTATCTCCCACTTGACCCCCTGGAAGCCAGATTTCCCAATAATCGTTTCTTACTCCGACTTGTATTATTTGTACATTTATTTTATTCTTTTTTCCTTTGTTTTGTTTCATTTTCACAACTTTTTGGGAGGACCCGACACCGTTTATTTAAAAAATAAAGATTAATTTAAAAACTCATCTTACCACCTTCCAAGACCCAGGTCATCTGTTTTTCTGTCAAGTCTTTAAATGTCACTACCGTGAACTTCAATCCAGAATTACCAAATATTTCTGACATTAATTTCAACTCATCGTCACAGTAAGGACGGGGTTGATGTTCCTTGAAAGTCCCATTACTAATTATAACTGCTAATCCTCTAAATTCATTACTGAAGTCATATTCATATTCCCTGCCTGATTTCGGACTATTGTCTTCTTTTTTAGACGATAACGATATGGTCCTAGGAAAATAAATATTTCTTTAATAATAAACATTTTAAAGTGAATCGAATAAAACTGAATCTAAAATTAGTATAATTCTATTCATATGCTGTAATTTATGAAAATGAAGTGCTTTGACTGGGTAAAAACACTTTAAATTACGTCATTCTGATAATTCATAAATTGATATTTTCTCTGAGCGGACTATTTTCAGTATCCACCGTAAACAAGATGGCGTCCCCCTAGCCTTTCGTTAGTGAGAGGGAACAATGTTTTATCTGTCACGATGATTTCTAATTAAGTCGATTAAGATTTCACATAATATATGATATACATAAAAACTGGTTTCGTTTTGTTGTGGTTTCTATTAATATTTATATAGAACCGAGATTGCTTTGGTACTATGTTTTGTATATTCTATTCTTTCCGGCTTTGGTACATTTTGAGGTCAATAGATGGGTTTCTGTAACTGTTTTTGCAGCTTTAAAAATCGCAATGACTATTTATGAGAATTGCAAGGATTAAACACCGTGCTTAGAAATTTATCAGTGTGTAAACTCCGTCGACTCCCCTAGAAACTTTACATGAATTCCTTCAGATTTTATTTAGTTTGTGAGTGAGTCGCCGGAGATTACACATAGTTAATTTCCTTAAAACAAAGTGTTTATTTCTATAAAATTAAATCCCTTTACCCAATAGATCCTAAAAAAACTTTAAATTGCTTTATCTGGTTAAATAAGATGGTCAAATGCGATAAGACATTTTAGTCCTTGATTTGAGATTTCCATAGGAAGCGTCCAATTTTTTGCCAGATGTCAACGGTTTTCATTTAGTTGTCCTATTTTCTCTACCAATGATAACTGGACGCCAGTATATACATACAAATGATGCAAGTGTCGTTAAAATCCATTCAAACAAAACCAAACAAACTTTTTACTGGGCATGGCAAGGAGTAACTCGTCCAGAACACATGACTCCACGCATATGATTGAATTAGTGTATTTTGTCTTAGTTTTGTTTTTGATGTATTTTGTCGTGTGTGTTTGTCTGATACTGGATCAGTAAAACTTGTTTTGTTGGTCGATCAGTTTCCTTTTCAATTCTTTTTGAATATTCATCTTATTATTACTTTTTAAAAATCTCCATCACGACATCTTTGCTTTTCACTGAAAAAAAAAAAACAAAAACAACTAAATACTGCTAACCAATGCATTTAGAATAATACATGGTAAAATCTGCACGGCATGCTGAATTACTGGGAGGAACCAAATTCAGATTCAAGGCCGATTGTCCAGTGGTAACACAGCAGGAGATACGGGTATGCGATCAAGGTTTAGCTGTAAGATACGGGGTATGCGATCAAGGTTTAGCTGTAAGATACGGGGTATGCGATCAAGGTTTAGCTTTAAGATATTGGGTTTGCGATAAAGGTTTAACTGTAAGATACCGGGTATGCGATAAAGATATAGCTGTAAGATACCGGGTATGCGATAAAGGTTTAGCTGTAAGATACGAGGTATGCGATCATGGTTTAGCTGTAAGATACGGGTTATGCGATAAATGTTTACCTGTATGATACGGGGTAAGTGATAAAGGTTTAACTGTAAGATGCGGGTATGCGATCAAGGTTTAACTGTAAGATACGGAGTATGCAATGAAGATTTAGCTGTAAGATACGGGGTATGCGATAAAGGTTTAGCTGTAAGATCCGATCCGGGTATGCGATAAAGGTTTAGCTGTAAGATACTGGGTATGTGATAAGGTTAAGCTGTAAGATACGGGGTATGCGATAAAGGTTTACCTGTATGATACGGGATATGCGATAAAGGTTTAGCTTTGAGATACGGGGTATGCGATAATGTTTAGCTGTAAGATACGGGTATGCGATCAAGGTTTAGCTGTAAGATACGGGGTATGCAATAAAGGTGTAGCATTAAGATACGAGGTATGCGATAAAGGTTAATAAGATACGGGGTATGCGATACAGGTTTAGCTGTAAGATACCAGGTATGCGATGAAGGTTTACATTTAAGATATGAGGTATGCGATAAAGGTATAACTTTAAGATACTGGATATGCGATAAATGTTAAGCTGTAAGATACGGGGTATGCGATAAAGGTGTAGCTGTAAGATACGGGGTATGCGATAAAGGTTTAGCTGTAAGATACGGGTTATGCGATAAAGGTTAAGCTGTAAGATACGGGGAAAGTGATAAGGTTTAACTGTAAGATGCGGGTATGCGATCAAGGTTTAACTGTAAGATACGGGGTATGCGATAAAGGCATAGCTGTAAGATCCGCTCCGGGTATGCGATAAAAGTTTAGCTGTAAGATACTGGGTATGTGATAAGGTTAAGCTGTAAGATACGGGGTATGCGATAAAGGTTTAGCTGTAAGATACGAGGTATGCGATAAAGGTTTACCTGTATGATACGGGGTATACGATAAAGGTTTAGCTTTGAGATACGGGGTATGCGATAAAGGTTTAGCTGTAAGATACGAGGTATGCGATAAAGGTTAAGCTGTAAGATACGGGGTAAGTGATAAAGGTTTAACTGTAAGATGCGGGTATGCGATGAAGATTTAGCTGTAAGATACGGGGTATGCGATAAAGGCATAGCTGTAAGATCCGATCCGGGTATGCGATAAAGGTTTAGCTGTAAGATACTGGGTATGTGATAAGGTTAAGCTGTAAGATACGGGGTATGCGATAAAGGTTTAGCTGTAAGATACGAGGTATGCGATAAAGGTTTACCTGTATGATACGGGATATGCGATAAAGGTTTAGCTTTGAGATACGGGGTATGCGATAAGGTTTAGCTGTAAGATACGGGTATGCGATCAAGGTTTAGCTGTAAGATACGGGGTATGCAATAAAGGTGTAGCTTTAAAATACGAGGTATGCGATAAAGGTTTAGCTGTAAGATACCAGGTATGCGATGAAGGTTTACCTGTAAGATATGAGGTATGCGATAAAGGTATAACTTTAAGATACTGGATATGCGATAAAGGTTAAGCTGTAAGATACGGGGTATGCGATAAAGGTGTAGCTGTAAGATACGGGGTATGCGATAAAGGTTTAGCTGTAAGATACGAGGTATGCGATAAAGGTTAAGCTGTAAGATACGGGGTAAGTGATAAAGGTTTAACTGTAAGATGCGGGTATGCGATCAAGGTTTAACTGTAAGATACGGGGTATGCGATAAAGGCATAGCTGTAAGATCCGATCCGGGTATGCGATAAAAGTTTAGCTGTAAGATACGAGGTATGCGATAAAGGTTTACCTGTATGATACGGGGTATGCGATAAAGGTTTAGCTTTGAGATACGGAGTATGCGATAAAGGTTTAGCTGTAAGATACGAGGTATGCGATCATGGTTTAGCTGTAAGATACGGGGTATGCAATAAAGGTGTACCTTTAAGATACGAGGTATGCGATAAAGGTTAACAAATTACGGGGTATGCGATAAAGGTTTAGCTGTAAGATACCAGGTATGCATTGAAGGTTTACCTGTAAGATATGAGGTATGCGATAAAGGTATAACTTTAAGATAATGGATATGCGATAAAGATTAAGCTGTAAGATACGGGGTATGCGATAAAGGTGTAGCTGTAAGATACGGGGTATGCGATTAAGGTTTAGCAGTAAGATACGGGGTATGCGATTAAGGTTTAGCAGTAAGATACGGCGTATGCGATTAAGGTTTAGCTGTAAGATACGAGGCATGCGATAAAGATTTAGCTGTAAGATACGAGGTATGCGATAAAGGTTTAGTTTTAAGATACGGAGTATGCGATAAAGGTTTAGCTGTATTGTACCGGTTATGCGATAAAGATTTAGCTGTAAGATACGGGGAAAGCGATAAACGTTTAGCTGTAAGATAAGATACGGGGTATGCGATAAAGGTTTGTAAGATACGAGGTATGCGATAAAGGTTTAGCTGTAAGATACGAGGTATGCGAGTAAAGTATAGTTGTAAGATACGAGGTATGCGAGTAAAGTATAGTTGTAAGATACGAGGTATGCGATAAAGGTTTGGTTGTAAGATACAGGGTATGCGAGTAAGGTATAGCTGTAAGATACGGGGTAGAAAAGGTTTAAAACTACATGCAAGGGTGGTATAGATGAAAGTGAAGAACCTTTATTGAATATACAAAACTTCTGTATTTTGTACTAAATATGCGTGATAAACATAATAGTAAATCGTGTATTACAGTGATTCACTTCCGGGTAATCATTTCATTCTGTTTCATTGTTTTTAAATTATATTAAATATTCAATCAATACAATATTCCAAATTATTACCAATCAGACACAGCATATGTCATTCTTAATGTGTAACATATAATACAAAACACTTGTAGTCAGTGTTGAATGCAGGAAAAGGCACTTCAAACATGGTTATTGTAGTGGTATTGTAAACAAGGATGTGAAATATTTATGACAACTATAATATCGACATTTTTATTCCACTCAGCAAATTAACATTTAACAAATATCTAATTCATGTTACTGTTTATAATATGAAATATACCAACCTTGTTTGCCTGTGTTCACTGTAAACGCCATTATATTGTAAACAATTATTAAATTTAACGGACCATCAGTGTTGAACTTACAAACCGGAAACGATACATTTCATTACATTCTATCACTGATCAACTACATAAACAACAATTGGTATAGAAATTTGTATAATACGTATTGTTTAGTAACTGTTGTACACAATTACTAGCTAAAATACCTCAGTCCACAAGGGCTTCTAGCTTATCGTGCTAATAATATACTGCAAATGTAAACGCAACACTAAAATTTACATTTTTGTTTATATAGAACATCAATATAAACAACTTGTATATATTAAGTTCTGAACAATAGCAACAAATCGACGCAAGTGTTTGAAATTAATGTTTATTCTTTCATGTTCAACGAATCACTTAAGTAATCACAGTTAATTCTGAATTTCCCATAGTCAAAAACGAATGTGTCCACCATTTGCTGCAACGCATGCCCTACATCTCCTACGCATTGAACGTATAAGACGGCGAATTCTTTCTTGTGGAATATTTTTTTCCCATTCCTCTTGCAGTGCTATTTCAAGCTGACGTGGCGTTATCTGCAGTGGATGATGTCTTCTTGTCCAAGTTGATCCCATGGGTGTTCTATCGGACACAAGTCAGGAGAAAACGCTGGCCATGGAAGAGTGTGCACATTGATTGCGTTAAGGAAGGCCTCTGTGACGCGAGCAGAATGAACGCGGGCATTGTCTTATTGAAAATCCTGATGTCCACGAAGAAACGGGATAACATAATGCCGTAGCACATCATCAATGTAGAGTTATGTCGTCAAATTTCCATTTATCACAATGGGATTTGTCCCGTGATTAGAGGAAATGCCTCCCCGAACCATTACGCTTCCGCTACCTCAATGGTCTGTCACCTGAACACATAGATCAGCGTATCGTTCACCTCGGCGCCTCCAAACACGTGTTCGTCTATCACTGTGTCTCATGTGAAAACACGATTCATCGGACCACAACACAGATGCCCATTGTCTGTGTGCCCATCGTTGACGCGCTCGTGTCCATGCAAGACGGTATTGACTCCGCTGAGGGGTGAGCTTGTTTCCTCTGAAAGGTTGTCTTGTTCCGAGTCCATTTTGGTGTAGTCGACGTCTAACTGTATTGGATCCAATTGGCTTTCGTGCGTTCCAGTCGTTTCACGTAGCGTTTTTACAGCGGTTCGGAATCGATCTCGTAAATGCTGGAGGCGAATGTAAAGGTCTTATTGAGGGGTCGTTGCTCGTTGTCTTCTTGGGCGTCGCCTGTCGTTCACTGAACCCGTCTGCTGATGTCGATGGGCCAAGCGAGTTCAATGCATCAGACTAGCGGTTTCACGTCGAAACATCCCTCCTTGGATCATGCCCAAAACCTCATGTCGCTGGCTGTCTGAAAGCCTTGGCATTATCACATTTGTATAGAGTAAAACAAAACATTTAAGGTGAGATTTTTGTACCCGTAAGTAAAGGTTAACAAATGGACTTGTTTGAGGGTTATTCATGCATGTTTACATGCCAAAACGACAATTTTGTGCTTAAGTACGGGGTTACTGTAGGAGAGAAAGTTTAAAATCAGTGGACCATTACTGTATCAATTGGTTACTTATTGATTTTAAAACACATCTACTTTTACCAACTTTTCCACACATAAAAATTATTCCAAAAAATAAAGTGTTGGGTTTTCATTGGCGGTCAGTATATATACGCCCAGACAAACTGTATTCTGGACATTTTTATTTTACCTGGCATTCTCAGAACCGTCGAGTTATTTCTTCATCCTTACATCCATCTGCCCTGGGACTAGTATACCTATAGGTCATTATCTGCCGACAATCAGGTGCATATGTGCTATAACATATTCTGCCAACATTTAATACCCTTATAATCAATAAAATATGGTGGCATATATCTGCCCCTACTTGTCACGTAATAAAGTCTACATATTTTGTGAAATAAGTCTACTTGTCACATATTTAAGTAAACTCGTCAGACAATAAAGTTATAATATTTTTAAGAAAAATTAACCGTATTTTGCGTTTTTGCCCTTTACATGCCATACTTAAGTTGACATAACTATCTGACAAGTAGACTTGTGTATCTGACAGGTTGACTTATTTATCTGGCATGTGAATTATCTGACAAGTAGACTTATTTATCTGGCATGTGAACTTAATTATCTGACAAGTAGACTTATTTATCTAACAAGTCAACATTATGTCAACATGCAGATAAATAAGTCTACTTGTCAGATTATTATGTCAACTTGTCAGATAATTAAGTCTACTTGCCAGATAAATAAGTCTACTTGTCAGATAATTATGTCAACTTGTGTATGGCATGTATGGTGGCATATATCTGCCACCACATATCACTTAATTAAGTCGACATATTTTCGGAAATATGTCAACATGCTACATAATTAAGTCAACATAATACTGAATTAAGTCATCATTATCAGATTAGAAAAAAAGAGGGACAATGCGTTGTTTGAACAGAATGTGCCATCTACCTTTCCACTTATTTATCGTGCAAGTAGACATAATTATGAATTAAGTGGACATAATTTTATGATTAAGTCAACATAATTTTCTGTTTAAGTCGACATAAGTTTTTGCTTATGTCGACATAATTAAGTCCACATAATCTCTCTGATTATTAAGTCGACATAATTATCTACCATTTAACTTGAAGTGGGGGGGGGGGGGGCTTGGGGTTGAAGTTGAATTCCAAGACCTCAATGAGAGAATCATGGCAGAAATGAGACCCAAGCCAGCAGTATGCCGTGGCTCGTATAGAGGTTAAGCCCTCTTAAATCATGTTTCATTACAATCCATTGAGGGGTTTAGGAGGAGTTGCGGATAAGAGATGGGTACCCCTTTGTTGTGTAATAGCTAAGTCCTTGTTTTTGCTATGGGGAACCCCAAAAATCAATCAGATCAAATTTTAAAATAGTAGGTGCACATCTACATTAAGATTACGTGAAAGTTTCATGAAATTCATTGAGTTGCGGACAAGAGATGGGTACCCTTAGGTGTAACGGAAGGACGGACGGACAGACACCCCTATCACTATATACCCCCCATTTTCAAGCGGGGGTATAAAAAGGGAGCTTGAAACTATATTTTTGTATTATAGAATAATCCTATGCACACACTTTGCATCCGTCGTCATATTGCTTCCATGGTGAACTAGCTGCGTCTCTAATTGTAAATAGCTTCATACAATATTTATTGATCAGAGTAGTGACCAATCTAATGTTATAACTAATATGCATTTAAATAGGAGGTTATTTTTCAAGTTTATATTTGTTAAGGTACAATTCCTATTTTGTGATTTTAATATTCAAATCCAACTACTGTCAGACAGCGTCGATTATCTTTTTTAACAGTCCGGACCATTACAGAAAATTGTAAATTTACGATAAATTGTAAAATTACACAAAAATGTAAATTTACATAAAATTGTAACTTTTCTACAAAAATTACAGTTTTTCGTAAATTTACAAAAAAGTGTAAAAATCCAGAAAGTTACACGAACCTGTAATGGGAATTATTACAGTTTTTCGTAATTTTTCATAAAGATTACGTCGCATTTTTTAAAATAAGACTTCCGGTTCTGTTCAAATTTATTTTTCTCGATTAAATGAATTTTCCTGGACTGTTGAATAATTTTCCCTATATCTACAATCATATCAGTAACAGAATATCGCATTGATGTTAAAGCGAATTGCCTATTTCCAGAGCGAATTACGCTCAAATATTGTCGATAAAAAACACGTGCTCAACACGTGGTGAGAGATAACTCTTCAATGATTGTAAAGCTATCTTGAATTACCTCACTTTGATCTAACTTGTATAATCCCTTATTAAGATTTTATTTGCTAGTGGTTGTTTTTATTCGAAAAAATAATTAAACATCATAAGTTATCTATCGTTCTAAGTAACAGATGTGTTTTTCACCCCACTTTGTTTTGTCTCCATCCCACCCCCTTAAAAATATTTATATTGTCAGCTTTATCGGGACAGTCTATACTAAGTAGTATAGATTGTCCCTGGCTTTATGTTAGTTATGGGTTTAACCTGCATATATTTGTAAGTTAAAACTTTATTGCAAGAAAACCCTTTTACCACGAAAAAGCCGTAAATTTGTTATTTTTACAACAACGGTAAAATAACTTAGACGATACATGTACCAAAATTCTAGAAAATAGAATGGAAGTGTTCATTGTTTTATAGACGAACATTTATCATATTGACCAGCAAACTGGATACTGACCACTTAATTTTCTATAAATATGTCATAAATTGCAATGTACTAGTTGAAATCCTATTTAGGTGAGCAAAAGACAGTATATAGGGGGGGAGTGTTTGAAGGGGGAGGTTGAGCAAGATCTTTTCTGTTAACGTATTTTTGGAAATTTGTACACTGTTTTTTTAAATAAAGCAACTGTTAACTGTTTTCAAACATTTAGCTGTTATCTGTTTTCCTAAAAATTGACATTGTTCTTTACTGTTATAATGAAAATAAAAACCCTGTTTGCTGTTAACAGTCAGAAAAATGTTAACTGCTTTACAAATTTTGTATTTGTTAATTCATTTTATTCACCACTTTTTAAATGTAATTGGGTCTTCCTGTGAATACATAAGGATCAAATACTAGTAACTACGGCAATACTGATTAATGTATGCATTTTCTCGCCGTAGCCACTGCGATAAGATTCTGCTGTTATCTGTTTTTCGATTTTTGAACTCACTGTTTTCTGTTTTCTCATGTAAATTGTTGTTATATGTTGTTATTATTTTTAATTTACTGTTAATATCTAGCCCCCACCTTTTCACCCCTTATATACTTAAAAGTCACAAGTTAATTAGTCGTGATACGAGTTACTAAGTATATACAATTTTTACCAGAAACTGAAAAGGGTGGTGACTTTTACTAGGTTTATCGATCCTATTTGTACCATTAGCGTTGCCTATGGAAGCGCATTTCTGCCAACAGCAGAAAAATCAACATCTCCTAATATTCTAATATGAAAATAGGCACTACCTCCGACCACTATAACAATACGTCTGCTTCGTTTAGTTAGTGAATAATTTCGTCTCGTTCAAACACCAATAAACTCCTATAAATCAACTTTTATTACTATAATAATTATGGGATATTGTAATCTGCGGATACAAATTAAATAGTATGAACCAATGAATCTTCTTTCCTTTTCAA
The DNA here is from genome assembly GCA_944474755.1 of Limnoperna fortunei. NCBI lineage: Eukaryota > Metazoa > Mollusca > Bivalvia > Mytilida > Modiolidae > Limnoperna > Limnoperna fortunei. The sequence continues at coordinate 108,800,145 of OX104112.1, read as the reverse complement.
TTTTCATTATAAGAGGTGGACGGGTTGGCATAAATTTAAATGGCATAAAAATAATTGCAACACATTATCAGTTATTTGTAGCGACAAAGTAGAAAACTGTTTATGTTTTTATTGCTTTACGTGAAAAATAATTAGCTTTGACTATTACAAAAAAAATCTTGTGTGCCGTCCGATATTGCCCATCGTATTATTGCAGCGATATCCCTTTTACAAATATTTTTCCTCCAGTGAATTCTTACTGGTATCTCAATTATTCACAATAAGATAATAATGGCACCTGTTTAACATTTCACCCGTCCGAAACTCAAAATCCTCTCGAAATCCAAAATATTAAAATGAAAATATTAAACATCGGTATGTTTTGTATGAAAATAATATTATTTTACATGTTTTATGCTATAAATTATGATTGACCGTTATTCAAGTTTTTTTACCTCGATGGAAAACATAAATGTGTTACTTAAAATTACATCGTTCAATTTATTTGATTCTAATTAAATATAATACTCGAATATACACAAAAGAAAAAAGAGTAAAGTTAAAACTGCTTTTAAAAGATGTTCTATTTTTGGTAACGAAGATCATCTTGTTTTGAGGGCGAAGCTATATATCGGGTAAAACTTGGTAACGTACTCCAAATAAATCATCCGTACCAATTTCAATTTCTGTTAATTCAGAAATTTTGACTGTCCACGGGGTCGCGATATGGACCAAGAAACTGATATATGGCCCGAGCTGAATGCAAGGGTCATATAAGAAATTTGGACTGTCCATGTCACGACCCGAGGGTTGTCCAATTTTGCCATCAGCAACATCAACTATTCTGTTATTATTGCACTGAAGAATCATAAATACATTGATAAATTTTTGCATGTAATTTTTGCGGTTTTTTTGTTTTGTTTTTTTGATAAAAGGTCCGTTTTTTCTTCATCAAATATTTATCCGTGTAGTGTGTTGATATTTTATTAGCCATTCATTGAAAAAAGAAAAAGGAAGGGAAATAACTGTAAAATTTAATCCATAGCTAGCAGTCCGATTTTCTAATATGGATTGTTAGCTATCAGGCCATATGAGAAAATCGGACCGCTGGCTTTTTCGCATTTCTTTATGTCAGCTGATCGGTTGTTAGCTAATCAAATGTACTAATTTATTACTGATATGCAATAATATTAGTGTACACTCTGCCCTGCGGGCAGGGTATACTCGACTCCAATCTTAATTGACAAGGATTGCCAGTTCCATACCGAAGGTCGGGGTTTTTGCTCCGTGTACTCTGTTTTCCTCCCCTTCAATAAAAACTGGACGCCAGGATATAGCTGAAAAATTGCTGAAGTTGGCGTTAAACAACATTCAAACTTAAATACATCCAAAATATTGTTGTCTGTCAAAAATTCACTTGTCCGTCAACTGAGAAAATTTGATTTCAATATTACATATTTATTCATTGATCAAGTTCAGCTAATGGTAAAATAAGAAAAATCAACGTTTTAGGTATGTACAACTTTAAGGATGCGTTGAAGAATTCCTTAACGTACATATTATCGGTCTTGTGAAAGTGGTTTAGAGTTGGTGTTAATAAAGTTGAACAGAAAGTTTGACAGTGAAATAAATACAGAAACGAATAGTTGATTGGGCTCGCAACCACTTGAAGTCGATAAATGATGTGCAAGACCATTGAGTACGTATGTCCTTAAAGTAGGATCTCGATATTTCTAGCATCATAAACTTTAGCATTTTGTTTTTTTGGTTCAGTAAAAATATTACATTGTAATTTTTCTTGCAGTGACCATGGCCGTGAGAAAACGGGGGGGTGGGGGGGGGGGTGGGGGGGGTTGCGCAACTCATTTATAAAACAACTTTGTTGTGTTACCTAGAATCGAAATACTTTGTAGCCATCGTCAGTATCATAGGATGCAGACGACAGTCGGTTGTTATGAATTATCGAACCTATCAAACAAAGTTATGAAAGCGCTAAAAGTGCCCAGAATTGTTCTATTTTTAAACATTTTTTTATCTAGGAGGGGCCACGTCCCAGACCCTCCTCCGCAACACTTCCTTTGCAGAGAACTCTAAACTGCAGACGGCCATGTGGTGGAGGTGTTTGAATTTATCCTCAATCCTATTACCAAAAAGTTCCAATTTATAGCCTTAAGTAAAACGTTAAACTATCAAAGTGTTTTATGCCTTTATTATTATTTGTTAAACTGTTGGTTGGGGGAAAGGGGGGGGGGGGGGGTCGACCACTAAATTGTAATTGTTTAATTTCTGCATGTATACCTGTTCACGAGTGTAATGTCTTGTTACGATACATCTCCATTATAATTTAGACATACCTAGATCTATCATATTTCAGTAGGCAAGTATCAATCTCTTAGTTTAAGTTAAAACAATTATATTTCAATACAATATCACGTCTAACGTTATGAATCGATAATCGAGCGATCCAGTTGAAAAAAAAGAATATTGAGTGATGTTGGGTACGGCGAATACACCTTGAACAAATACATGTATCCATCAAAGTTGGAGAAATTTTCTCAAAAAATTGTGACAATCCGAAAAAGACTTATATACCTTGTTCATTCAAACATATATTGCACTGAAGACATGAAAGACGTGAGAGTCTATGAGTCTACAGGTTTAAAGGTCTACATGTCTACAGATCGACATGTATGAAAGTCTATATAGGCTGGTTTGACATATCTACATGTCTTCGAGTCTATATGTAGACAAGGGCATATGTCTTTAGCCTGACATTCATACATGTCGAAATAAGCAGACATGTTCGCAGGGGAATGAGTACACAGGTGGACACATATATTTGAACCAAAAACAATTTTAAACTTTGATTTAAAAAAATAATTTCATTTTATATTCAAAATTATAAATTTCTACACAACATCACTTTCTTTGACCCGCGACGTCACCGTTGACGGCAAGCTGATATTGATGATCTTAATATTGACGACGGGCAGATTCAATGACTGATACGCGTATCAGCCCGTCATCAATGATAACATCATCGATATCAGCCCTTCGTCCAGATTTAACATTTAACCACAACCTATGTTTCAAAAGAGAAATACTAAGCAAGAAAATTGTCATATACGCGAAGTCCAATATAAAGAAATAGGTCTTCAGCTAAACTGTATGATAAAGACTTTATAACACAGGCTTTTCAACATCAGATCCTATGTCATTCATCGATTACGACTCGACTTTCGCCTCAACCTAATATAGGAGTCTAGGAATAATATGGGACCTGATATAGAAAACCCTGTGTAACATGTTTATGTGTCTTTAGTTTGATACGTCTATAGGTTGAAAGGTATAAGAGTCTATTGGCTGACATGTCTACAGGTCTACTAGTCTACAGGTCGACGGGTATATATGTCTATAGGCTGACAGGTCAACAGTTTTAAGAGTCTACAGGTCAAAAGGAATATATGTCTATAGGCTAATATCTCTACAGTTCTAAAGATCTACAGGTGGACATGTATATGTCTATAGGCTGACATGTCTACAGATCTACGAGTCTATATGTAGACGATTATTTATGTCTTTAGGCTGACATGTCTACATTTCAAAGTGTCTACAAGTCCACATGTATATATGTCGATAGACTGAAATAAGGGACAGATCTAAGAATCTACAGGTCAACAGGTACATGTATTAGATGTCCATATATAGGCTGGCCTAACATGTCTACTAGTCAACAGGTAAATATGTCTATTGGTTGGCCTGACATGTCTCCAAGTCTACTAGTCTACTGGTAGAAAGGTATAGATGTCTATAGGCTTACATGTCTACAAACTTACGGTTATATATTTCTATAGGCTGACTAATGTTTACTCGACTACTGGTCTACTAGTCTACAGGTCGACATGTATATGTCTTTAGGCTGACATGCAGTTCTAGGACTTTACAGGTCGATGTTTATTTTTGTCTACAGGCTGACATGGTTACAGGTCTGCTAGTCTACAGATATATGTCTTTCGGCTACAGGTCGACGGGTATATCTCTATGGGCTGGGCTAACAGGTCAACAGTTGTGTATGTTTATACGCAAATATATCTACAAGTATACAAATTTATAGATGGACGGGTTTATATGTCTATGGCTGGGCTGGTATGTTTTCAGATCTGGGCGCTTACAGGTCATCGGGTATATACATCTTTAGACTGCAGTCTACAGTGCAAAGAGTATAAAGGTCGACATCCGTATATGTCTATTGGCTAACATCTTTACAGTTCTAAGGGTCTACAGGTGGACATGTATATATATCTATAGTGTGACATCTCTACAGATCTACGAGTGTACAGGTGGGCGGGTATATATAAATATAGGCTGACATATATGCGAGTCTACAGGTCCACGTAAATATAGAGGTTACATATCTACGGGTTGACAGGTATATGTCTATTGGCTTGTCTAAAATGCATAGAGATCTATTATATGAGTGTACAGGTCGACGATTGTATCCGTCTATAGATGCGGTGACATTATAAATAGATCTTCGAGTTTAAAGGTCAACATCATATACAGTTCTACGAATCTACGAATCGATGTGAATATTATTAGTAATATACGTTCATATCTGTAGATATGGAAATTTTAACACTTGAAAGCCCAATTACATTCCGAAGTCGAGGGTTGTACAGGGTGCTGAAGGTGTTAAAATCTCCATATCTACTAATATGAACGTGTAAAAGGAATTATCCCGATTATAGTCTGAAATAATGTATTGTTAGGTAGTGTGACACCGCAATTGCTGACTTATCGTCAGCAATTGCGGTGTCACACTACCTAATAATACATATAAAAGTAACGTTTTCTTCGTGAGAAAAAATGGTGTTCTTTGCAAAATGTAGGGTACTACCTTAGATAGAACCCTACAGTAGTCGACATATAAGAGTTTTTTATTGGATTCAAGTAGAAGTTGACTAATTTCATTTTGGCACTGAATATCATTAGCGTAGACGTCATATATAGTGTGATGTCGATGTAGATTAATTGCATATCCTTTTTTAAGGTCTTTCCCCCTTTCCAAGGGAAAGACCTTCTTGTCTTTCTTATGATTATTAAGGTCTTTCCCACTACAGTGGGAAGACCTTCTTACCTTTCTTATGATTATTATTATTAAGGTCTTTCCCCTTTTCCAAGGGAAAGACCTTCTTGTCTTTCTTATGATTATTATTATTATTATTATTATTATTATTATTTTTCTTCTTCCGCGGAGGTTTGCCAAAAAGTGTCTGGACGTATCATTTCGATACTTGGTAACATCAATCGGTCATATCCGGAGATGACATTGCTCATGCTTTTAGACCGATCTATTTTTAGTAACAGAGTTATCTGCCCCAACACGAAAACCCTTGTTAGCAGATAAACTCAGAAACCGTAACCGATTCTTAAAATCTGAAGTGTACAAAATGTCGCTGGTCCTATGGCGATGATTTGTCATGCAAATTTTTTTTTTCCAATCGACTTCCTGTTTACGCGTTTTTGACCTGAAAAATGTCGCAACGCGTCAAAATTTTTTTCTCAAAAACCGTAAGTCCTAGAGACTTGGGACCACCACCATTGATCCTAAGTGACATATGTTACATTTAAAAATGTCAAGGTCAAAGGTCAAAAGTCAAGGTCAAAGGTCACCATATGTCTTGTTAGCACTATATCTCGCAAACCATAAAAGATAGAAGCAGACAATAAATGGGAAAAATACTCCACTTATTGAGACCTTCATTTGGTACATTTGACCGAAAGCTGTGCGATGGACCGTTTTCGAGTTACTGCCCTTGACGCATTTCGGTTAATCGGTTTTTTGGTTAAAACTTGAAAACGGTTAGAGATAATATAGTAAACATATAGGTTAAACATGATCAGTAGGAAAAGAGCTTCAATTTGAGCCGAAGGTCAAAGGTCATAGGTCAAGGTCATACCATAGCAACAAGGTGACCGTTATAAAAAGTCCTTAGCAACCATATATTTTTAGAATCAGAATGATGTACTTTACTGAAATATGTCATTTCATGACCGGAAGTGGTCTTTTGTCCATAGCAACGGAATGAAAGTCCTTAACAACCCATATATTTTTAGGCTCGGGACCACTTTCTTTACTCAAATAACTCATTTAATGACTGGAAGTGACATTTTGTGCTATAGCAAGACACAAAATCCCATAGCATCAACTAACTTTTCATACTTCAGAGGAACAATGGGAAAGACCTTCTCATTTGTTCTCAGAACAAATGAACTTTTAATTATTATTATTTTTCTTTTCTTTTCCGCCATCATTAGCTAAAAAGTGTCGCGACATATCATTTTGATACTTGGTACCATTAATCGGTCATACTGTCAGATGACTCTGTTCACCCTGTGAAACCGATCTATTTTTAGTAACAGAGTTATCTGCCCCAACACCGTAAACCCTTGTTAGCAGATAAACTCAGAAACCGTAATCGATTCTTCAAATCTAAAGTGTAAAAAATGTCGCTGGTCCTATAGCGATGATTTGTCATGCAAAATTTTTTTTTCCAATCAACTTCCTGTTTACGTGTTTTTGACCTGAAAAATGTCGCAACGCGTCAAAATTTTTTTCTCAAATACCGTAAGTCCTAGAGACTTGGGACCACCACGATTGATCCTAAGTGACATATGTTACATTTAAAAATGTCAAGGTCAAAGGTCAAACCTCAAGGTCAGAGGTCATGGTACACCTTGTTTGCAGTATAGCTCAAAAACCATACAAAATTGAAGCAGACATGTAATGGGGAAAATACTCCTCTCATTGAGACCTACATTTGGTCTTTAATGTCCGAAACTGTTCAATTTACCGTTTAGGAGTTATTGCCCTTGACAGGTTTCGGCTAAATTTTGTTTTCAATATAACTCAAAAACCATAAAAAATTGAAGCAGACAATATATCAGAAAAATGTTCCTCTCATTGAGATCTACATTTGATATAAATAGTTGAAAACTGTGCAACAAACTGTTTAAGAGTTATGGCCCTTGATAGGTTTCGGCTAAATTTTGTTTTCAATATAACTCAAAAAACATAAAAAATTGAAGCAGACAATATATCAGAAAAATGTTCCTCTCATTGAGATCTACATTTGATATACAAACTTGAAAACTGTGCGACAAACCGTTTAAGAGTTATGGCCCTTGATAGGTTTCGGCTAAATTTTGTTTTCAATATAACTCATAAACCATAAAAAATTGAAGCAGACAATATATCAGAAAAATGTTCCTGACCTCTCATTGAGATCTACATTTGATATAAATAGTTGAAAACTGTGCGACAAACCGTTTAAGAGTTATGGCCCTTGACAGGTTTCAGCTAAATTTTGTTTTCAATATAACTCATAAACCATAAAAAATTGAAGCAGATAATGTATCAGAAAAATGTTCCTCTCATTGAGATCTACATTTGATATAAAGTGTCGAAAACTGTGCGACAAACCGTTTTCATGGTTATGGTCCTTGACACGTATCGGCTAAACTTTGTTGAGACCTTCATTTGGTACATTTGACCCGAAGCTGTGCTATGAATCGTTTTTCGAGTTACAGCCCTTGACGTGTTTGGGTTTATCGGTTTTTTGGTTAAAACTTGAAAACGGTTAGAGATAATATAGTAAACATGTATATTTAAAGTGATCCTCTCATCAAGACCTTCATTTAGTATATTGTATCTGAAACTGTTATATGAACCGTATTCGAGTTATCAGCCTTGACGCATTTCTGTTATTCGGTTTTTGACTTTAAGTGAAAACGGTTACAGATAATATAGTTAACGTGGTCATATGTCGTGCGCGAAGAATCTGCCTAGCTTTCTGACCAATCGTACATCACTGAACAAAGCTCATGAATATTAAAGAAAACATACATCACGATAAAAAAAAATACACATCTTTGCTGCAATTAATCAGACCTGTCCAGACACTAAGAAGTGTTACAATATATAAAACGTAACACATAACCAGTACCTAGAGAGTATCTCATATCTTCGAGCTCATTTGTCTTTGATATGGACCTGATAAGCCTTGTCGAGCGAAAAAAACAACTAAGAATTAATATGTATCAAGATATTAGTACTTTTTGGCTTAGAAAGGCGTAATCATATGAGACTTAAAATTTTTCAATGATGGACATTTCAAAATGGCTTAAACACTAATTTCAAATTTTAAGTACATACTAAATGTACTTTTTGTAACATAAAAAACTAACTTTTGGCAAAAATTGATAAAATCATGAACATTGAGCGAGTTCCTACAATGCGTAATTATGTGTCGAGTGAAGAAAACATGCACTTTGTTACAAAATTGCTGTATTAAACAAAAATTGATAAAATAATGAACATTGAGCGAGTTCCTACAATGCGTAATTATGTGTCGAGTGAAGAAAACATGCACTTTGTTGCAAAATTGCTGTATTAAACCAAATGTGATAATTATTAAAATGATTGAAATGATGTTAACTTGAACATTTATACAGAAATTAGCAATTTAAGTGCAATTACTTTAAAAATGGTACACTATATTCTTAGATTTTCATGAAAAAATATTCAACACTGTGACAATAGCCTAGATCGACACTTTTAAACCAATGTTAAAACAAAACCTTGTGATTTCTACAAGTTTCCCTCTTTTCCTTATTGTTAAATTATTAAATTTAAAAATATTTAAAAGCTGTTGTGTCCCATTTTAGTGTGTTTCTCCATTAAAAATGAGTACAAAGCTATTTCTGAATCATAATAATAATATTGTATGGAGACAATCAATTAAAAATACCAAGATGTATGACAAAATAAGTTTTGCATAAAATGTTATGTAGTTTGGTCTACTTTCATCATGTTCATAGTGTACATTTTTTCAATATACATGACCAAAAGTTAACACTAAATTTAATCAACTTACTTTGTTAGGTAAAAAGAAGATATTTTCCGTTTAGAATGTGGATTTCAGTCTAAAAACGTATTTCCTCAAAGTATGCGAGTCAATAAATCCTCCAAATCCCAGATTGAAACACATGACCACCCCTCCCCCTTATTTGTAAATTTCGTCAGCTGTGATGTCCATTTCAGTTATCGTCAGTGAATCATAGTGTAAATCCTTTCTCAACAAGTTGTTCTAACTATCCGAACTGCATTTTACCTCACATTTTAATCAAATTGAAACAATTTCCGACGTGAATTTTTGTGTATTCGGTCGTCTGCTACGTGTCTCGTGTCCTTATTTTCCACATTCCTGCGTAAAATTCCCATGAATGAAAACGTCTTTAAATAATCGTCGGTAGCTCCGTTTGTAATAACCGGTGTCGTCCTGAAATATATAAATAATCACTGAGATTAAACTTAAGATCGTGCTTCATGTAGTATTCGTCCACACAGAACGAAAGACAGAAGACGCTGACAAAATGCTATGAACGCGAGCTTCGACGAAGACACCTCAGTGAAATGTAAAGTGTTCATTTAATGTATACTATAAATAGAGCGAAATGACAAAGAAGTATTTATTTTACACCAAAATAATGTATATGAATTTTTAAAACTAGTTTAACAAATTTTTGTCACAATATTTAAATCTGCAGAGTCCCATTTTCCCGTTTTTTCTCAAAATTAGTACAAAGCTATTTGAATCAATGTGAGACAATCAATTAAAAATACCAAGATGTATAACAAAATAAGTTTACATGCTGGTCCTGGTTGGGGGGCCGGGCCCTTTTTTAAATAATTAGAATGTTATAGAAACAATAGAAAAGAAACCGGAAGTGGCCATTTTTCCCTAGCAACCGAATGAACGACCTTAACAACCATATATTTTTTGGTTCGGGACGAATTTCTTTACTTAAATAACTCATTTTTATGACTGGAAGCGACATTTTGTGCTATAGCAAAACACAAAATCCCATAGCATCACCTAAATATTCTAACTTTAGAGGAACAGTGGGAAAGACCTTCTCATTTGTTCTCAGAACAAATGGCAGTTTAATTAAGGTCTTTCCCACTTCCAGTGGGAAGACCTTACTGTATTTCTTCTGATTATTAAGGTCTTTCCCACTTGCAGTGGGAAGACCTTATTGTATTTCTTCTGATTATTATTATTATTATTATTCTTATTATTCTTTCCTCCGCCGCGTCTGTACAAAAGAGTTCGCGACATATCATTTTCATCTTTTATACCAAGTATCGTACACTTAAACCCTGATTGGAATTTACCCTGCGACACCGAAAACTTTTTCTTTACAGAGTTATCTGCCCAAACACCGAAAACCTTGTTATCAGAACAACTCAGAAACTATAAAATTTAGAGAAAAACTGAAAAGTGAGAAATGTTAAGGAACTTTTGAGACAACTTTGTACCATAATTTGACCAAAAAATTTTGTCAAGCGAAGGCGAGCGGTATACCTTGAATGTTTCAGTGACTCCGGTTATCAACAAAACTCACAAACCGGAGGTCCAAAACACCCTGGCTGTTCACCATTTGTTGTCCTGTGACATTACATTAAGTAAAATCTCAAGGTCAAAGTTCAGATATGACCTCGACCTTTGGCCTCGAATCTTGTTATCATAACAACTCGAAAACCGTAAAAGATGGAAGCAGACAATAAATTAGAAAAATACTCCTCTTATTTAGACCTACATTTGGTATTTTATGTCCAAAACTGTTCAATGAACCGTTTAGGAGTTATTGCCCTTGTCATGTTCCGGTTGATTGGTTTTTGACCTATAACTCGAAAACCGTAAAGAATAGAAGCAAACAATAAATTGGAAAAATACTCCTCTCATTGCGACCTACAATTGGTCTATAATGTCAAAAATTATTCAATGAACCGTTTAGGAGTTATTGCCCTTGACATGTTTTGGTTGATTGGTTTTTGACTTATAACTCGAAAACTGTAAAAGATAGAAGCAGACAATAAATTGGAAAAATACTCCTCTCATTGAGACCTACATTTGGTCTTATGTCAAAAACTGTTCAATGAACCGTTTAGGAGTTATTGCCCTTGACATGTTTCGGTTGATTGGTTTTTGACTAATAACTTGAAAACGGTTAGAGATAATATGGTAAACATGCTAGCTAAAGTGATCAGTCTGAAAAGAGCTTCAATTTGAGTCCAAGGTCAAAGGTCATGGGTCAAGGTCACACCATAGCAACATGGTAACCATTATAAAAAGTCCTTAGTAACCATATATAGTTAGAATCAGGATGAAGTATTTAGGTGAAATACACTATTTTACAACCGGAAGTGACAATTTGTCCCTAGCAACGGTCACATAAGTCCTTAGCAACCATATGTAGTGTGAATAGGGATGACTTCCTTTACTCAAATAACTAATTTTCATGACTGCTAGTGACATTTTGTAATAAGGAACAGACAAAACGTCAACTGAATCCTCATATTTACCATACTGGGAAAGACCTCACATTTGTTCTTTGAACAAATGACCTTTCATTATTATTATTATTCTTCCTTTTTTTTTCCGCCACATTTTCAAAACAGTCCATAAAAAAGGGTTCGCGACATATCATTTTGATCTTTCAAACCAAGTATCGTACTCTTAAGACCTGTTCAGATTTGACCCTGCGACACCGAAAACTTTTTCTTTACAGAGTTATCTGCCCAAACACCGAAAACCTTGTTATCAGGTTAACTCAGAAACTATAAAATTTAGAGAAAAACTGAAAAGTGAGAAATGTTAAGGAACTTTTGAGACAACTTTGTGCCATAATTTGGCCAAAAAATTTTGTCGAGCGAAGGCGAGCGGTATACCTTGAATGTTTCAATGACTCCGGTTATCACCAAAACTCACAAACCGTAAGTCGAAAACACCTTGGTTGTTCACTATTTGTTGTTCTGTGACATGACCTTAAAGAAAATCTCAAGGTCAAAGTTCAGATATGACCTCGACCTTAGGCCTCGAATCTTGTTATCATAACAACTCGAAAACCGTAACAGATAGAAGCAGACAATAAATTGGAAAAATACTCCACTTATTGAGTCCTACATTTGGTCTATTATGTCAAAAATTGTTCAATGAACCGTTTAGGAGTTATTGCCCTTGACATGTTTCGGTTGATTCGTTTTTGATTAATAACTTGAAAACGGTTAGAGATAATATGGTAAACATGTGTAGCTTAAGTGATCAGTATGAAAAGAGCTTCAATTTGAGCCCAAGGTCAAAGGTCATGGGTCAAGGTCACACCATAGCAACAAGGTAACCATCATAAAAAGTCCTTAGTTACCCTATATATTTAGAATCAGGATGAAGTATTTAGGTGGAATACATTATTTTAGAACCGGAAGTGACAATTTGTCCCTAGCAACGGTCACAAAAGTACTTAGCAACCATATGAAGTGTGAATAGGGATGACTTGCTTTAGTCAAATAACTAATTTTCATGACTGCTAGTGACATTTTGTGATGAGGAACAGACAAAACGTCAACAGAATCCCCTTATTTACCATACCGGGAAAGACCTCACATTTGTTCTTTGAACAAATGACCTTTCATTATTAAGGTCTTTCCCACTTCCAGTGGGAAGACCTTACTGTATTTCTTCTGATTATTATTATTCTTATTCTTTTTCTTCCGCCTAATTTCAAAACAGTCTGTGAAAAAGACTTCGCGACATATCATTTTGATCTTTTAAACCAAGTATCGAACTCTTAAGACCTGTTCGGTGTTCACCCTGCGACACCGAAAACTTTTTCTTTACGGAGTTATCTGCCCCAACACCGTAAACCTTGTTATCAGAACAACTCAGAAACTATAAAATTTAGAGAAAAACTGAAAAGTGAGAAATGTTAAGGAACTTTTGAGACAACTTTGTGCCATAATTTGGCCAAAAAATTTTGTCGAGCGAAAGCGAGCGGTATACCTTGAATGTTTCAATCACTCCGGCCATCACCAAAACTCACAAACCGGAAGTCGAAAACACCTTGGTTGTTCACCATTTGTTGTTTTGTGACATAACCTTAAGGAAAATCTCAAGGTTAAAGTTTACATATGACCTCAACCTTAGGCCTCGAATCTTGTTATCATAACAACTCGAAAACCGTAAAAGATGGAAGCAGACAACAAATTGGAAAAATACTCCTCTCATTGAGACCTACATTTGGTCTTTTATGTCCGAAACTGTTCAATTTACCGTTTAAGAGTTATTGCCCTTGACATGTTTCGGTTGATTGGTTTTTGACATATAAATTGAAAACGGTTAGAGATAATATAGTAAATATATAGGTTTAAAGTGATCAGTATCAAAAGAGCTTCAATTTGAGCCAAAGGTCAAAGGTCATTGGTCAAGGTCATACCCTAGCAACAAGGTAACTGTTATACAAAGTCCTTAGCAACCATATATTTTTAGAATCAGAATGATGTTCTTTACTGAGATAAATCATATCACGACCGGAAGTGGCATTTTGTCCATAGCAACCACCTAAATGTCCTTAGCAACCATACATTTTCTGACTTAAGACGACTTGCTTTGTACATTAAAACCATAATAACTGACCTTTAAGTCATTAGCAACTATATACCTAGACATAACACTAACAAAATGCCGGGAAAGACCTCACATTTGTTCTCTGAACAAATGGCCTATCTTTATTATTATTATTCTTATTCTTTTTCTTCCGCCACATTTCAAAACAGTCTGTGAAAAAGACTTCGCGACATATCATTTTGATCTTTGAAACCAAGTATCGTACTCTTAAGACCTGTTCGGTGTTCACCCTGCGACACCGAAAACTTTTTCTTTACAGAGTTATCTGCCCCAACACCGAAAACCTTGTTATCAGAACAACTCAGAAACTATACAATTTAGAGAAAAACTGAAAAGTGAGAAATGTTAAGGAACTTTTGAGACAACTTTGTGCCATAATTTGGCCAAAAAATTTTGTCGAGCGAAGGCGAGCGGTATACATTGAATGTTTCAATCACTCCGGTTATCACCAAAACTCACAAACCGGAAGTCGGAAACACCTTGGCTGTTCACCATTTCTTGTTCTGTGACATGACCTTAAGGAAAATCTCAAGGTTAAAGTTTAGATATGACCTCAACCTTAGGCCTCGAATCTTGTTTTCATAACAACTCGAAAACCGTAAAAGATGGAGTTCGCGACATATCATTTTGATCTTTTAAACCAAGTATCGTACTCTTAAGACCTATTTGGTGTTCACACTTTGACACCGAAAACTTTTTCTTTACAGAGTTATCTGCCCCAACACCGAAAACCTTGTTATCAGAACAACTCAGAAACTATAAAATTTAGAGAAAAACTGAAAAGTGAGAAATGTTAAGGAACTTTTGAGACAACTTTGTGCCATAATTTGACCAAAAAATTTTGTCGAGCGGAGGCGAGCAGTATACCTTAAATGTATCAATTACTATGGTTATCACCAAAACTCACATACCGGAAGTCGAAAACACCTTGGCTGTTCACCATTTGTTGTTCTGTGACATGACCTTCAGGAAAATCTCAAGGTTAAAGTTTAGATATGACCTCAACCTTCGGCCTCGAATCTTGTTATCATAACAACTCGAAAACCGTAAAAGATGGAAGCAGACAATAAATTGGAAAAATACTCCTCTCATTGAGACCTACATTTGGTCTTATATGTCCGAAACTGTTCAATTTACCGTTTAGGAGTTATTGCCCTTGACATGTTTTGGTTGATTGGTTTTTGACTTATAAATTGAAAACGGTTAGAGATAATATAGTAAACATATAGGTTTAAAGTGATCAGTATCAAAAGAGCATCAATTTGAGCCAAAGGTCAAAGGTCATGGGTCAAGGTCACACCATAGCAACAAGGTAACCATCATAAAACGTCCTTAGTAACCATATATCTTTAGAATCAGGATGAAGTATTTAGGTGAAATACACTATTCTACAACCGGAAGTGACAATTTGTCCCTAGCAACGGTCACAAAAGTCCTTAGCAACCATATGAAGTGTGAATAGGGATGACTTGTTTTACTGAAATAACTAATTTTCATGACTGCTAGTGACATTTTGTAATATGGAACAGACAAAACGTCAACAGAATCCCCATATTTACCATACTGGGAAAGACCTCACATTTGTTCTCTGAACAAATGGCCTTTCATTATTATTATTATTATTATTATTATTTTTCTTCTTCCGCGGAGGTTTGCCAAAAAGTGTCTGGACGTATCATTTCGATACTTGGTAACATCAATAGGTCATATCCGGAGATGACATGGCTCATGCTTTTAGACCGATCTATTTTTAGTAACAGAGTTATCTGCCCCAACACGAAAACCCTTGTTAGCAGATAAACTCAGAAACCGTAACCGATTCTTAAAATCTGAAGTGTACAAAATGTCGCTGGTCTTATGGCGATGATTTGTCATGCAAATTTTTTTTTTCCAATCGACTTCCTGTTTATGCGTTTTTGACCTGAAAAATGTCGCAACGCGTCAAAATTTTTTTCTCAAAAACCGTAAGTCCTAGAGACTTGGGACCACCACCATTGATCCTAAGTGACATATGTTACATTTAAAAATGTCAAGGTCAAAGGTCAAAAGTCAAGGTCAAAGGTCACCATAGGTCTTGTTAGCACTATATCTCGCAAACCATAAAAGATAGAAGCAGACAATAAATGGGAAAAATACTCCACTTATTGAGACCTTCATTTGGTACATTTGACCGAAAGCTGTGCGATGGACCATTTTTGAGTTACTGCCCTTGACGCGTTTCGGTTAATCGGTTTTTTGGTTAAAACTTGAAAACGGTTAGAGATAATATAGTAAACATATAGGTTAAACATGATCAGTAGGAAAAGAGCTTCAATTTGAGGCAAAGATCAAAGGTCATAGGTCAAGGTCATACCCTAGCAACAAGGTGACCGTTATAAAAAGTCCTTAGCAACTATATATTTTTAGAATCAGAATGATGTTCTTTACTGAAATGTGTCATTTCATGACCGGAAGTGGCCTTTTGTCCCTAGCAACCGAATGAAAGTCCTTAACAACCATATATTTTTTGGCTCGGGACCACTTTCTTTACTCAAATAATTCATTTTTATGACTGGAAGTGACATTTTGTGCTATAGCAAGACACAAAATCCCATAGCATCACCTAACTTGTCTTACTTAAGAGGAACAGTGGGAAAGACCTTCTCATTTGTTCTCAGAACAAATGGCATTTTAATTTTTTTTGCTTTTCTGTTGTAAGTAGAATATATTTTGATCTGTTTTCTACGATAAACTTTTCTGTATTGGAAGCTAACCGTTTCGCCGAGTGAGGAAACAAAAAATTACCTGAAAGAATCACAATTAATACTATTCTTAAAATAAGTAAAAAGAATTAAAACGGTAAAAGTTAAATGTCCGTTCATAACATTGCATGCTGTTAAATTATCACCTTAAACTGTACATATTTTAACACTTTAATCTATATGTTCTAAATAAAGGGCAAAATTTCAATTAACCCACTTTCCCACGAGGTCAGTAGACTATAGTATTGCAGATTTATTACCGCTTTAATGATAACTAATTGGCTCTTTTTTAAAACAGTCATTTGAACTGAGGGCAAAAGAGGATTAACATTCATATTGTTCTTCTCATTGATCAGTATTATGTATTTGTTTTTTGTGTATCTGTGTTTTTGTCACAAACATATGTTTATATGACAATAAAGATATTATTATTATATAATGATGATTTTTATTTTCAGTTCATAGTTCAGTGTTAGGAAGTCATCGTGGCGATAAGTTTATCTGTGCGAAATGAAATTTAGCACAATACAACAGCAATACTGAGTACGAATACGAAATGTATTTGTTCAATGTATCGAACTTACAGCTACAATACGTTATTGATTCTAAATATAATCAACTTTGATCAATTTAAATGTTTGACAGACTAGAACAAGCAATAGACAATAATGAGGAATAATCACACAGACTTATTTCTTATTCCAATATTTGAAACTTTTACAAATATTGCCTAAACTCTTTAGAGGTATTGCCTTTTTTATTTCTGATAAAAAAACAGCTACATATGGTATCATAGAGTCTGGAGCAAATAAATATATTTATATACATATATAACATTATTTAGGGATGAATATATATGCTTAGACAATAGACAATAAAATAGAATTCATCGTCTACTTGTTTATGTGCTCAAAAGCAATATTTTGCAAAAAGAAAAAAAAAACTTCAATTGTGTTTACATTGCGAATCAAAAAATCATTTCTGAGGCATCTGAATTCATGCTTAAACTCACTTACGATAACATTGTAACCAGGTAACGACGGCTATTTTTAATCAGTGTCATACTATATGTTTTATCATAATTTGGAAATGGTGCTTGGTAGATATAAAAATATTCACAGGGAACAAAGACTTTGCAGGTTATGTAAAGTCTTAGATGATGAAAATCATTTCTTTTTTAATTGTCAAATTAATAATGATATAAGGACTAGTTTTCTTAGTAAATTATCCAATATAAACTTAGATTTTAACCAGCTTGACTCTTTTAATAAACTTATAACTATATTAAATCGTGATATGAATGTTTTGCCCATTATTATAGATTTTATAAAGCAATCTTTGGAGTTGCGAAAATAAGATCCATACTGGTCAAATCCATACATACTTGCAATTTGTTATCTTATGTCAAAATTTGTTACATGTGAATATATGCTTGTATGTTATATGTTTTGTTAAAATGTTGTATTGCTATAGCCTATTTAGGTTATTTTGTTTGCAATAAATAAGATAATAAGATATATGATATATCATACATTATAAAAATATATACTTGTGTAGACATCAAAACAGATACCATCGATATTCAACTCTAAAATACGACAATTTTGTTTCCCCACTCTGCCAAGTCATCAGAAATTTGTCCGGATAAAATGTTGCTTTATCTCTCGTTTTGAAAAATATGTCATTGACGGACTAGACACATTGGATCAGAATCGTTTCTATATCAATTCACAAAGGGATTCCCTGATTAAATAACTAGCTTTTGACCAATGTAATTGTTCATTTCCTCCTATTTTGAAAACTCTTTATGTTTCCTGGTTCCTTTACTCAATATGTTTATATAAAGATATGAATCAAACACAAATCTCCTTATTTACATTGATCATTGAAAGACAACGAAACCACAAAATGTAGGAAATTTGTGGTAATTTTTGTGATAATAAGTACCAATTAAAATTAAGGGTCGTCCATAATTGTCAACTATTTTCCATAGTGTTTAAAAAGCACACTTTTTCTGACCCCCCACCCCCCACTTTCGTCGAAAAGTGCACATCAACAATTTCCATACTTGAGGGAAAGACAATGGAAACTGATGGAGTACTAATTACTGGTAACATCATGTGTCACGCTGATAACCATAGTATCTTCCACCTATTTCAACATTAATTTCGGAAGGCCCTTTCCTGTGATACCCATCTTGTTGGGTTGTTGATGATTTAACAATGCTTAATTATGGACTTTTGCAAAGTCTGCCAAAGATTACTTATACACAAATGGAACCACTATGGAATAGGAGGCAAAAGAAACAGATGGATCGAGAGCTTCATCCATAACAGTAGTCAGTCAGACGTGTTAGAATGTGAAACATCAAGCCCAATACTAGTGGAGTCAGGCTTTCCTCGGGGGATCAGTTTTTGGATTCAGTCTTTTTCTTTATTACGACATGCCATAACCTATAAGATCCAAGACCAGACTATTTGCGGACGATAACAACTCACCTACAGGAAGATTTAATAAACTGGTTGCTGGTGAACAGACATGGGAAATGCGTTTCCATCTGGAGAAGTGTAATGTCTTCATCATATACAGAAAAAGCAAACAATAATAAAGAATTACATTCTTCATTGTTTCAAAATTAGCTAATGTTAATACTGTTAAGTATTTAGGTGTTATAATAACATCAGATACGAAGTGAAACCAGCATATTTCATCTACAATAAAACTTGAAACACCATCACATTTTCTGAAGCGTAATATCAACATTAGACATGCAAACATCAAAGAAAAAGCCTATATGTCTGTATTAAGACTAACCCTGGATTACATTCCTTCAAAATACCATCATGTAACACAGTCATACGGAGGAATGCTTCCCAAGAACCATCAAGAACCTTAGTCTGAGAATGTACTAACGTGAAACGATGTTTTAGACTAGGGCACGCGCGACAAAAAAGCGTTAGACGGGGAGAGGATACTCGGACTACAAGGACTGGAGTGGGTGCCCACTGATTTCGGAACTTCTCAGAGTTTTGAAGTCCTAAACTCAAAATTCTCGAGGAATTGGCAGTAGCATCATTTATTAAACAATTATTATTGTTATACATAATCAAGAGAGAAGCACAATGTTACGTCATTTTGGTAATTGTGGACATATTTTCATGGTTTTCCTGGTCTTAAAATGTGGCCCTAAAAATAGAATAATTGTTCAGTCTCCAAATACTGGTAACGAAATTAAAAAATGTAATCGCAGACGCACCTATATATGCCTCTGGGTGATCGAAACTGGCGACATCCCGGTAGTCCGACAACCAACTCCGACAGCCCATTGGTCCGACAACCTAATAGTCCGACAATCCTATAGTCCGACAGGCCAATAGTTCGACAATATGCAATACTATAAACCTTCAGACACAATCCAAAGAACATTAAACGTTCTATAAATGCAAACCTAACTAAGTTGGTTGTTTGGTAGGAATTTCTTAATATTAGGAATACTAGCTATGATTTGGTTATATTACATGTATATGTTACAGGGAATGTGTGTAATTAGGGCTGATTTTTTTCTTCATCATGGAGTTGGTGGGACAGGTATAAATGTGCAAATGATGTTAGTTCATAGGTTGGTGCATATGTATAAAGTTTCGTGAAGATTTCCTTCGTGCGTGCCCCTAGTGGTCCGACTCAGTGTCCAGCTTATTGTAAGAGGTCGACTATGGGGCTTTATAGCATCTGATGGCGGTTACCAGACCACGGATCAATTAAGGAGTGTACCCTAGTTGGCCAAATAGGTTGATCTTCGTTCCCTTTAAAATTACTGTTCCTTTGTTTTCTATTCCAACTTCATATTTCTCTTCATTCCATGTTCATTGGCCGAATTTCTGGATTGTCAATGTCGGGTGGGCCATCGCGGAAAATTTTGTTCGAAGCAGTATTCTCAGCCACAATTATCAAGGGTTCTTGATATTTGGGATGCAGCATCAGCGTGGAGTCCTATACCGTGGGATTTAATTTCAGGCCTACTTCCTGTTTAACGAAATCCGGCTGTTCTTGACTTGGACAGATTTTTATGCCCACGCGGCGACATATAGTTTGACTCATGTCCGTATGTTCGTCCGTCCGCCCTCACGTACAAATTTCCGTCAAGCTTTTCTCAGCGCGTAATAATCGTACATGATAATGACTTAAAACTTGGGATGGTTCAGTATGACGAACTGTACGTCCTTAGCGACTTTCAGACCTGACGACTTCTACTTCCTGTTTGGGGCCAACGGGGGGCATCCGTGTCCAATAAACACATTCCTTCTTTATTTATTTTTTTAAACGTTTTTCAAACACATTCCTTCTTTATTTATTTTTTTAAACGTTTTTCAGGGCGTACAAGTCCAACTTACAAACCCGCTAAACCTGAACGTAAAGTAAATACATGTATGAAACAAACGTACGGACGGATAAACAGACCCAAACGCTATATATACATATATTCCGGTACGTAGGTGGAGCATAGAAATTATATATATATATATATATATATATATATTTTTTTTTTTAATTATCGATTTCGTCCGACCTAATATGTGATAATTTGTTCGACTATTGTGGGTTGTCGGACTGTTGGGCTGTCGGACTATTGGGTTGTCGGACTATTGGGCTGTCGGACTAATGGGTTGTCGGACTATCGGGTTGTCGGACCATTGGGCTGTCGGACTATTGGGATGTCGGACTACAGACGTGTAACTAACTCGAACACGTAACCGCAGTGTTGACAGACCACGTGATCGATAGTAGACGACCAGTATCTTAACCACTCACACTCCAAGGCCCCAGTTTTATCATAGTACTTAGATAAGTCGAATAACAGCATCATATACAAATCAAATAACGTCATGGCTTAATTTCGAAAGTTAAATATTAGAATCGAAATAATTTATGAAAGTCGTTTCTAGTATTTTTTTATACAGTCAAGCTCTGAATTTCTTGCTATACATTTACTGTCGAAAGATAATTATACGTGCACGATCATCGGAAACAGTTGCACATGCAAGGTGTACGGTGGTAAATCAAACTTTATTACATACACCCGTGTATTTTATTATCCCTTTTTTCTCGACATGTATTGTTAATATTTTTCTGGCTAATAAATGAATAAACAAACGACTCTTCATATTGAGATAAATGATTTTATCTCTATTTCTTACATTGTTGTAGCCGATTTTACTAGTACGTTCTTTTTCTGCGTCTACAGTTCAGTGTAATTGTATGATTGCCATCGTTATATTGCAAAAAAGGTTTAATCGAGCAAACTAACAATGTAGAAAGTACGCTCTGTTTCTGTCTCGAAATAAAATTGTAGATTATAAGGCTATAAGCTTTTTAATACGACTTTATATGTATGCATTCAAGTTTTAATCAAATGATAATTTACTTCTTTAAGAACTTTGCGGTCTCCTGTGAATCTCCCCCTTTATAACTGGATGTAATTTAGGGACGCGGAATGATCCGGAGCCGCAACCCCCGCCCTTTTTTGCTGTTTTTAGCTAATAGTATAATACATTTTAACGAAATGTTTTTGCGATTGTCGTTATTGCCACACAAAGACATCTTATAAACATGTATTTCTAAATCAATTATAATGTATTTTTATATAATTTAATTTGCTTTGTAAGTTGAACTTGCGTGGCCTTGACCTATTCTAACGCTGTTAAAATTCAAATAGTTCCATGACGTTTTCAACGTTTTTACCATTAAAATTGTAAAGATTTATAGAAAATATTAAATTATTCGGAATATTTCAAACTTTTGAACAGATTATACTCTATAACATGGTTTGGGTCTGTTTCGCGGTTTATTAGGCGTAAACAGACCAAAATCGTGTTATTTCGTATAACCTCCTTAGAAATTTGAAATATTAATTAAATAATATATTTTTTTGAACTTTACGTGTGCGATTAAATTAGAAACAGAAAAACGCATCTTGAATACATTTGAGTTATAATACTACAAGAAATAGAACAAAGTGATTATTGGCTGTGTTATCTAGCTGACAGGTTGATGTGTATAAATGTAGTCATGGTATTTGATTAAGAAAACAGATTTCAGTGTTTCAAATTGCTGAAATCTTTTCCTTCTCTACAAAATAAACACCACAGCAGACATGGATTTACGATTAACAAGTATTTTATGATGTAAATGCAGTCTGAATAGAGAATAATATTCCTTTCCTGATGTTAAACAGGTTTTAACGCATTAACTATTCTGTACTATTTGTGTGAATACTGCATTCTAAATAATCTAAAGCATGTTGATTAAAAATACATTGAAAAATAATCGAAGACTCCAGATCTTCTTAAGGCCTGATACATTTTGTTTAATATCCTTGCATCAGCTGGGTGAATAAAAACATAAATTTGGTGTTGAGAAAGATTTACCTGTAACATTTCAATTAGTCTATCATTAATATATTTCGACAACGGTCTTTTTTATTGGCCATGAAAAAAAACGATGGTTTATCCTTTCTCTAACAGTTCTGCTAGTATTTATGTTTTTATAAACTGTCCCTCGCACGCCTGTCGGTTTTTATTTTCTCTTGCATCTTTAACCTTCTTCACCTGTCTAAACCATGTTTGGCATAATTCAACCTTGCTTAGTTCGCTTACAATCCGATACCAACCTGAATTGGATCATTTTTTGTTGTTGCAATTATAACTAATATATAATTCAAGTAGTCAATGTTTGCGTCATTTTTGATTGGTCGACAGTTATCGTTCGATGAACGGATCTAGTGTATGAATACATCTTGCAATAAAGTTCGTTTAATAAAATAAAAATTAATCTTAAATGGGTGGAATCATAAGGAATAAAGGCTATTATTACGTAATTCGTCGGTGCATGAACTCGTCAAATCAGTCACAAACTGTACATGAAGCCCTTCATGCACCGATGAAATTCTTTCTCCAACAAAGCTTTTATTAATATATTACTGTATTATCCCACGAGAAGGATTGATTGATTGAGCATGTCAGCCACGAGAACAAGTTAACAAACAATAAATCAATGGGGTAAAGGGATGGACAATCAAAACAAAATTGTGACTGCCACTTTAAAAGTAAGAAGAACGGGGTAGGGACTGCAACAATGACCCTAGTTTCTCCGAAATCTACAGAAAGGATCTTGACAGTGCAAGAAGCTTGGCCATCAACAACACGTTACCCACTTTGATCTGCGGTCAGACCTTCTGTATTATAACCTGACAACCCCTCCCCAACCGGAAGGCCTTTACTGTTCGCAACCCGGGGACGTTTCGGGCAGCTCTGTATGAGCACCGGAAACCTCCTATTATGGTCCCAGCTCACGGAACTAATGTATGATATAACCCGAGTTTTCTGAAAACTGATACTTTAAACTGCAGATCTGGGCTAATTTTAATCGAATATCACAGTACTTTTTTGTCTAGCCCTTTTGAATTTGTGTCAGAAATTCATGCCCTCTAACAAAACCGCTGTCTGTAACAGAAATAGTTTTCAAATGCCTGCGTTTATTTTAAAATATTACGCTTTTTTAAAAATTCTCAAAAGGTAAATTTGCCACAAGTCACTTTGAATTTTTTGCTATTAGAGAGATACACCTTTAATATCAACATTTCCTATGCTATCAGCTGTGTACAAAGGGACTTGTAAAGTCTGCAGAGGCTGTGACCATATTCCAGTCACCTATAAATAGAACACATAAACATCTCAAACCTTCAATATTGAAATATAATAAAATTTAATTGGTTCCGATTTTAATTTAACATGTTGTTTATAGTCCTGTGTCATATTACATAAAAACTTAAGATAAACTTTCAATGTTCCTGTGGTAAAGTTAAAGTGATCATAGGTGAATTTTTGTTATAGTATGAAGTCGGGTGTAGTGGATCATCAAGTTAGAGTTCGAGTTGACCTTTGATTAGAGTTCGAGTTTGAGTTATAATTTGATTAACACTTATAGTTGATAATCTGAGTTAACTGCAAGTGAAATTAATATTTATCTTTGTAGTTATAGTCATAATGTTTAAGTCACCTCTTTTTAAAATTAATTTTTTACGGGGACGCTGTTACAACTTA
This sequence comes from Limnoperna fortunei, assembly GCA_944474755.1. Taxonomy (NCBI): domain Eukaryota; kingdom Metazoa; phylum Mollusca; class Bivalvia; order Mytilida; family Modiolidae; genus Limnoperna; species Limnoperna fortunei. The sequence continues at coordinate 108,775,800 of OX104112.1, read as the reverse complement.
CATCATAATATCCCTAGAAGATGAGCAACGCTTCCTTCTGGATTGTAAAATAAATAAAACAAATATGAAACACTCTGTTTATTCAAATTCAAAACAGGTATGAAACAGTAAAATATATTCTCTGTCCTAATGAAGATTATTTTGTTGTTTGAATGGCGTTTTAACGCCACTTTCAGCAATTTTTCAGCTATATGATGGCGTCCAGTTTTTATTGGGGGAGGAAGCCGGTGTACCCGGAGAAACCCCAGACCCGCGGTAGGAAAACTGGCAATCCTTGTCAATTTTTTCAGATTGGAGTCGAGTACACCCTGCCGGCAGTGAGAATCGAACCCGCAATCTCAGTGTTGACAGACCACGTGATCAATAGTAGACAACTACCTTAACCACTCGGCCACACATGCATAACATCACTTTAATTAAAACTTTCTGAATTAAAGTAACGTCCCTCTGCGCGTTTCACCAGCAAAACAGTCCAGATTTGTCCCTAATCATTTATTTTCTAGGAGAATAAAAAAACTAATTGATAATTGATACCCCGGCTTCCCTTATGTCAATGACAAAGTCCATGTTTTCTATAGGCAACACCAAATATCATTCCGATCAAAATGTTTAATATCAGGTGCACAAAGGCACTATGTGAAAAACTCATGTAAATTGCAACAAATTCTATTCAGTAGTGTAGGAGGAGTTGCGCATATGAGAAAAGTGTAACGGACGAACGGACGGACATCACTGTTTAGCGGGGATATAAAAAAGCGTTTGCATGCTCCGTACAACACAGGCCCTTCCTCACATTAATCAAGAGTGGAATTACATACCCATAGAACTGACTGATGTACTCAATGGTAGTGCGTGTGCTATAGCTATAGCGGTGGGTGGACACACAAGATACTATATTTCAACAAATTTGGATAGAGTAATCGGAATTGTTTACGGAAACACAGTGTGTCTAGGACCCCACTGTTTTAGCAATTTAATCAAGACACAATCTTATCATCTAAACAAATAAATAAATTTCCATAAAATGTCAAAATTGTTTAATACATGTGTATTAAAAAACTGCGTGTCTTGTTTTTCGTTAGTATAAAATTGAGATGTTGAAAACAATGATTAAATGGGAAGCCAAACAAAATAATCAAATGCTATCGTATTGACACGTTCTATAAGGCTTAAATAACAAGTTTACAATTTGACCTAGCTTCAACAACAAACTATGCTAGGAAATGCAATTAATATCTTTAAAATATTTAGTGTAATCGTCACAGCTGTTCAAGAATCTACATAACTATGGAACTCGAATTACATTGATCATGTTTATGGACACATCGTGATAGGCAGTTCACGTTGATGATAATGATGATTAATATTGGTTAACTATTAGATTAGATAGATATCTATTAAAGTTGTAACATGTTGTAAGGTGTGTGTCTGTGTTTGTCTGAAAAGTCACGACGAATTTACAGGATATCTCGAGAATTTTAATTAAAATGATGTCTTACAATGTATAAAGGTTTTTATTAATTTAGTTAATTCACTCTAGATTTCAGAGATTTCGTAATACATTATTTGCCCCTATTTACAATAATTCTCTCTGGGATATTTTATAAGTCTTACGTGTGAAGAAAAAATCCATGTTCTGTTTATTTTAAACCTATTTAGAATTAGTTGTACATGCCATCTACGTTTCTAAATAGTCTTACATATTTTTGTCTATTTCTTCCTCTTTTAGATTGATACAATAGTATTGTGTTGTCCATGTCATATGCCGAAATACGTCCCAAGGTTAGAAGACATAATGGGTGACAAAGGTCGTTCTTACTCTGAATGTCTTTCGCGATTACAAAAAATATATAATAAATTTCAGTCCAATAAGCATTGATAAGATTGGCCGATAATACTCTTTATTATAAAATTCCAAGAAATATTTTGTTATTTCATTTATTTAAGTAATTATATTTACTTAAATAATATCACAGGAGCAACATTATAACAAACAACAATAACTTTAAATGATTACATTCAGCAGGGACAGTCTATATACTATCTATTAGTATAGACTGTCCTTGCATTCAGTAGCGGTCCTATTTATCCTTTTTAAAGTCACTGGGATCTTCGCTTTTGAACATTTCGTTTAAGTTATCAGTTATTGCAAAACACTCGGACACTATATGTTTTTGAGACTTTTATTATTTTAAGCAAGCTTATGTATAATTTGTAAATAATACTTTCAATTTAAAGGTATATTCGAGCCTGACTTTTGGTATGGTATGCTCGACTCTAACCTTAATTGACAATTTTGCCTGTTTTCCTGGCAAAAACATCGGGGTTTACATCTGGTATTTTGGCTTCCTCACCCAATAAAACAATTGAACTCCATAATGTAGATGACAAATAGCTGAAAGTTGAGTGAATCCTCGTTAAAATAAACAAATAACATAAAGAATGCTTCTAGAGTAACTTTACCGGAAAAAGGAGAACAACATATAAGCACCGGAAATTAATAATGAAATCACAAGCAAATGATAAAATAAGTTATTTAGGGACCAGTCATTATTTATCCCCCAAAAGGGGGGGGCGGCAAATTCTAATTTATAAATGATAAAATATTACTGATCCGCCATTTTTATATTTGTTAAAATCACTGACCCCCCTCTTAGAAGTGCCATAAACAATCTGACCCCCCTCTAGGATGCATTTGTTGTTTGCCCTGAAATGTATACATACAGAATACTAAATTTATTCCTATGTCCTACCACTATGGTAAAGTTGACTTTTTCATGACCCCCCCCCCCCCCCCTGGTGGAATTACTTAAAAAAATAGTGACGACCCTCCCTCTAATAGTCAGCTAAATACATGTAGTGATGACCTATCCTCTAATAGTCAGCTAAATTTTGATGACCCCCCCTACTTTTTTGCCGCCCCCCCCCCCCCCCTTGGAGATAAATAATGACCGGTCCCTTATATAAGAAAGGGAGACATCAAATCAACAAAATTCACTCAAAAACATGAAAATATTAAAAATCACATAAATTCATAAAAAGCAAAGGAGAAAAAACGACGACATAAACCATTGGCTAAGAACATAACAAATTATGCGGCAGGGTTGTTTCTGTTAATTATCGCGATCCCACATCTCACCGTTTATTGTTATACCCTAAAAGGGTCTTAGCTAGAAAAATTAAAGAGTATAGGCACACACCCTTTCGGAGAGGGGTCTCGGGGCCGCCCAAGGCCCCCAGCAGGTCCAGTGAAGAGTCCAGGGGGCGAAACCCCCCCGGAAGCTCCTACAGAAAGGCATTGATTGTGTTTTTAAAATTAATATGAAATTGTGATGTTAAAGTCTTTCTTGAAGAGGAAATTTTATATTTACAACATTTTAAAAATACGATTGATGAAAAAAAGCCGAATCTGAGTGTAGGCACGTGCCTACTCTGGCATCACTTAGCTACACCCCTGCCTAACAATGCATTAAAATACATTAAGTTGTCAAAACCGCACACTTCCATTAAGTGTAGTACGAGTACTAATAATTTACACAAATAATCAAAATCAAATTCTTTAACTATTTAAAATTTACAAGTCTTATGTTGATTGAACACTTTAAATCATTGTATAACCTTGTCAGGGAGGATTCATGCGGGGGTGTGGTGGGTGAGACCCAGGAATTTTGCAAAAGCATAGATAACGGGAGGATCATGCGGATTTCAAAGAACAGACACATGCACACAATGTTAAGTCCGATAAGCGACCAATATAACTTTGTAATTGTTAAGATTCCATGTGTTTTCATGGGATTGCCCCTCGTGCGATTTACTCAACGATAATAATCGAATGTTTTATTTGTCAATCTTTAAAGGGCAAGACATGAACCTATAAATAAATAAAATAGTTGGATGAGTCGTGAAATAATAACATTCCCGAGTTATCTTTCTTACTATCAGTGACCATATCAAGAACAGAGTTGTCACCCCTAAGAAAAATTTGACTGTATTACACGGGAGGCAACTGCTACTCAGCGTAAATTTTACAAGAAACTGTAAAGTTACAGTTTCTTGTTATATTACAATTTTTTGTAATTTTACAATTTTCTGTAATGGTCCGGACTGTTTAAAGATAGTACTTAATTGTTTATTCGGTGGTTGAAAAATTGCTTACTGCATGGACATTACTCTTTAGATGCCACGTGTTCCTGTTCAGCAGCGGGATAATCACTTTCATGTTACCTTAGACATTGATATATGGATCTTTTTGACCAGAAGAATTCAGATTTTGAATCTTTTACGGACGCCATGGTGGTTCAACTCCAATGTTGGTAAACTTTTCATTCCTGATTTACTAAAGAGTGACCGAGCCAGGATTTAGCGCACGATCAGTTATAATGAGAGCCCCAATTTATGAAGTAATCGTTAAATTTTAAATGATTTTGAACCCTTTAAATAATTTATCGGACGCTTTTTAGTAAATCAGGGGTGGTAACCCAAGGCTAAAACCACCATGGCATTCGTAACAGCCTGAGAATCATATTATGTGTATCTATCAATTATTCTTTTCCTCTTTTTTGTACAACTCTCATTGCTCCCAGTGGGCTCCTGATTTGGAAATAAAAGATATGTTATGTTATGTTATTAAAAAAACTGGCCTCCAAAATTGCCAAAACACTTGTAAAAAAAAATAATTGAAAATCACAATTTGGTCCGATTTTCACGAGGGTTTCTTTTAGTATAATTTTTTAAATTTATGTGCAGTAACGGGGGGGGGGGGGGGACTTCTTTTGTGTTGGGCATTCCCAACATAAAAGTTTACTATAGTTATATATGTTTTCTTTTTTTAAATATTTTCTTTTTTTCTCAGTTTTGTTTCCCGTAGTTTAAAGGGTGTGTTCCACGAACGCCTACTGGATAAAAACAACAAATCATTTGGGGGATTAAGGGGCCTATTAAGGGGAATGCCATAATTAGTTTACCTGTATTTACCTTCAAAATTATTATAAAGTATAGTAGACATTGAGAAACTGAATTGACTATGAAAATATCAAAATAAAATATAAAAAATAAAAAAGGAATGGTTTCTAATTAATAAAAATTAAGTTAGAAAAGCTAAGAAATAGTATAAACATGTGTGAAAAGTCAAAACCCCCATTCTAAGCCAATATGGTCAATGCTCAGCGGAATGTGAAATTCATCACCAACAGAGAATCTATTAATAAAAAACAAATCTTTAAAGTTGGTGCATACATACATAGACATAAAATTAAAAAACATAGAAAATATGACTTAAATTGAGACAAAGGGGTGTTTTTTTACATGGATAGAATCGCGTACGATTACCATACAATACAAAACTTATAAGTTTCACATAATTATGCTAATTAACGGCTCATACAGGTGAAATTTAATCAGTTCCAGCAAGATTTAAGATTCTTTATTTCTCATAAACCATTGCGTAATACATTGGTATAGAGATTGATATAAATTTACAAACATTGAACATTATGAATAATAGGAACCATGCACATGACAAGATACAATTATACATTCAGTAATACATTAATAGTAAAACTATAAAACTAAAAACTAACACTAACCGGGAAGACGTATTTTTACATTTATGGTTCTAATAAATTTACAAAGATTTCTTAATTTGACCTTATTTTGTGATTGGAATAATTTCGCAAGCTTGATCATATTTGATCTATATGAATAGACAGAACCTAATAATTCCTTTCTTTCAATATTTAGGGTAGAGCATTGTAGTATGTAATGAAATTCGTCCCCCAACTCTAGTGAGTTACAAAGTTTACATGTTCTGTTTTGTCTTTCAATTCCCGACCATCGCCCTGTTTCAATTGGTAGCCTATGATTGTTAGTTCTAAACTGACATAATGTAATGGCATCCTTGTTTTCTAAAATACTTAAATATTTCTCGAAAACGAAACTGTCCTCTGTCCTTCAATAGCCTATACGAAATTCCTTTCGACGAGCTGTTAATATCAGCTGACCATTTTTGTTGGAACTGATCTTTAAGTTTTTGTTTTACACATAAATTTAACCATTTAGGATTAAAGTTTCCTTGATTTATCCAAATATTGCTAAGTCCACACATATTTAAAATATTGTTTACTTCTTTTAACCATGGCATTTGAAAATTGTCATTTTTTGAAAGTTTGTCAAAAGAATATCTGTACAAAATACTGGAGAGCTTATTGTCATTGCCGAATACTAGTTAGGACCAAAAATTTACAATACGTGATTGTACATGTATGTGCATTGGATATGCGCCAAGTTCACCATAAACCATAAAATTTGGAGTAAATTTCTTTAAATGCAACAACAATTTGCAAAATTTAAGATGAACTCGCTCTATAATGTCCAAATTTGTATATCCCCAGATTTCGCAGCCATAAAGCAATATTGGTTTTACAATCTTATCGAAAAGGTCGTACTGGCACCTTATAGACAAATTGTGGGTACGACCTTTCTTTAGTACTTCATACATAGCTCTATAGGCTTTGTTAACATTTAGTTTTTTTGCAGCTAAGAAACTCCCATTTCTAGAGAAATTTACTCCAAGGTATACAATATCAGATACAATTTCAATATTTTGCCCATTGAATGTGAAGGTGGGATAATTGCGAGGCAGTCGCCCACCTGAAAATATCACAATTTTTGTTTTATCTGTGTTTACAGTCAACTTCCACATTTTACAATAATCAGAAAATGTATTCAATAAATTTTGAAGATCAGATGCCGATTCAGCAAACAGCACAGTATCATCAGCATATAGTAATATAAGAAGTTTTGTAAAAACACTGAGCTCCCGCTCTATTTCTTCTGATATACTGTTTAACCCTGTGGAATGTTTACTAATTAAAAAGTTTTCTAAGTCATTCAAATACAATGAGAACAAAAATGGTGATAAGTTTTCACCTTGGCGCACACCGACACTGTATGCAAAGTACTCTGATACATGCCCATTATAAGTAATTCTAGATTTTATGTTCTGATACATATTAAAAATTACATTATACATTTTACCATTGACTTTACTTATTAGCATTTTGTTCCAAAGACCTTTTTCTCCATACGGTATCGAAAGCTTTAGCAAAGTCGATAAACGCACAAAAAATTTCTTTTTCTTATATTTCAAAATACTTATTAACATATTTAGGACAAATAGGTTGTCAATGGTTGAAAAACCCTTTCTAAATCCACCTTGGTTTTGACAAATTATACCAAATTCATCAGAAAATTTATTAAGTCTGCAGTTTAGAATTGAAGTAAATAGCTTTCCAAAAACAACTAATTATTGTTATTGGTCTAAAAATTTTTGGATCCATTTTATCACCTTTATTTTTATAGATCGGCACAATATCAACAGTCAACCACTGTGTAGGTACGAGTCCTGTATCAAATATTAAGTTGAACAGTCTAACATAAATATCACTCATTAGATTAAAGGAGTGCTTTAAATATTCATTTGCAATAAAGTCTTCGCCAGTGGACTTGTCGTTTTTTAAACCTTTAATTGCTGACTCTATTTCATGAAAGGTAATAGGTACATTAATTATATCGTTAAGCTCGTGAACATCGATATTGTCTAATAGTTGGTCGTTGCCTACGTCTGTTGGGTTTTCATTTATATTTTTAAAAAAATCAAACAAAATATCTATAGATATACTTGGATTTATATCCCTCCCCCCACTATTAATGATTTTCCAATATTCTTTAGGGTTTGTCGATCTTAAATTATCAATTTTGTTTCTCATCTGCTTTCGATGTTTTCTCATACTTTTATCCATAGTTCGTTTATATATTTTTTCTAATGTCTTTGTCTGATCTACATGAGACTGCATACGGTTGTGTCGCAAATTACGTTTTGCACATCTAAACTTTTTTCTCGCCTTTCTACATTCTGAATTAAACCAAGGCTTATTTTCACCCTTTTGCTGGTATTTTTTTTTTGTTAAATATGCCAAAGGTAGATTTCGCCGATTTTGTCAAAAGTGTGCCAATTCTTTCAACTATATTGCTTATTGTTATGATCGCTGAGGTTAGTTAGTTCTGTCAAAATAGAATGCAATTCTTCCTTCTCAATATTTTGTAAAAAATAGTCAAGTTTTTCATTCTGCCATTTTTTAATTTTCTCTCTGGACTGATTATTGTTATTCTTATTATTATTAGGTATTTCAACACTCCTTTTTATGCGTTTAAAAACAACTGATAGGGGTGCATGAATATCTGACAACAATTTACAAGTTTCTAATACCGAAAAATTGTCAATACATTTTAACAAGTCAGGACTACATATTACATAATCTATTACACTACAGTTTTTGCTTGTACTTTTTCCAATTTCTGCATCATCACCTATTCTTCCATTACAAATAAACATATTATTACATCTACATAATTCTAATAAATGGTTGCCAAAATTATTTTTTTTTATCCATACTTTTTCTTTGTATCTTTAGATTTAAATTTTTTAAAATATCTTTACCAATTACACGTTCTATGTAAGGAATATTAAAGAAGTGATCGTTTTCTATTTCAGAGGTCATTTTCTTCTGCGGTTCTAGAATTAAAATCTCCTAAGATGCAAATATAATTTGATTTCGAGCTAAAATTCAGCATTTCGGTTTCTATTTCGTTAAAAGGATCACCAATACAATATATAGAATTCCCCGGTGGTATGTATACCAACCTAAACACAACATCATTGGGTAAATCAAACAACTTTTTGTTACACTTAAACCACAGTACATAGTTACTTTTAGATTCTATAATATTGATATAACTAGAGAGCTCTTTTTTGTATGCTAAGATTATACCACCTGATTTGTCTCGTTTGTATTTAAATCTATTTTTCATATAAACAATAAAATCAGGAAATTCGATAACATCAGTGTCATCTGTTTTACTTTCTACAAAGCAAAGTATATCATACTTATTTATAAGTTCTAAAAATTCAGGATATTGTTTCCGTTGTACTAAACCACATACATTTAGCATTAAAAGTTTCACATAGTGTTTATTTACACCGCTATAATTACAAACATCTGAGTGTTGTTCACTAATGTGTCCCCCAGGGTTGTCCTAGTTTCTATCTGGAGTAGAACTCACTCTTGTGCGTTTGTTTGGTCTTTTGATAGAGTAGTGAGGCTCAACACGAAGGCTATCGTTTGAAGCACCAATGTTATGTTGTTCGACGTCCACTAATTTGTTGTTTACGTATAAACGGTCCCTAATTAGAACGACTTTTGATCCTTTCTTTCTTTCTTCTTTCATTATCGGATAAAGAAGTTTTCTCTTATTTTCAATTTCTGAAGGAAACTGCTCTTTCACTCCGAATCGTGTCCCTTTTAAATTCTTACTTGATTTTTTTACCAATTCTAGGTCCCGATAATGAACGAACCTAGCGACGATCGCTCTGTACGGGTCTAAAGGAGAGCGTGGTTTCTTGCCAAACCTGTGAACGTTTGCAAATTGAATGTCTTTTTCGATTTTCATTTCATAAAATAGAAAGCTTTAAAGCATGGCTTCGCAGTCTTCATCTGCATTTTCTCTCAAGCCAGTAAAGATAAGATTATACTTCATGGATCTACACTGCATATCCAGAAGTTTGTCTTTTAAGTTGTTATTTTCTGTTTCCAGTTCATTCAATTCATCCGTCATCGATTTGTTTCCACATGATATTTCTCTCTGAGCGACTTTCAACTGGTCTATTTCCCCCTTCATATTGTCTGTTTTTGACTTCATGTCATCAAAAAGGTTACTAGTTCCTTGTGTGCTTGATTCTAATTCAGCCATTCGACATTTTACATCTGTTATTTCTGTTTCAATGGTTATGACACGAGATGTCAGGGATGTTAATTTATCATCCATCTGTTTCAATGTCGTTATTCTTTCCAGTATTTTTTTCTATGCTTGATAGTCTTGTATCCATACGATTCAATAATGTGAAAACATTGTTTAAGACGGCTGCAATTTCAGTTTGTTCACCATATAAAATGTTCCTTGTCTCATTAAGTAACTCGGCTGTGGATTGCTCGTTCTTCTTTTCTCGGTCTTTTTCCCCAGACATAATTAGTTCGCACCTCTAGACCCTGAATTCTATCAGATAAGGTTAAATGTTTGGTGGATCTGATCGGACCGGGATTATAGGTCAGGTACACTCATTTACAAATTACAGTAAAGAAAATCGGAAGTCAGGATGGACCTAGGACCCCAAACCAGAGAAGAAGAACGTACTTGGTATGAGAATTGTCCTAAAGAATCCATCTATTGCAATGTTTTTATCCAGCAAAATAGCAACAGTCAAGAGAAAAATCTTTATTTTTATGACACGTAGCGATATAAAATATAATTTTTTAATGCATCGCGACAAAATATTTTTTTAAAAATTAGCATTATTTTGTATGTCAGCAAGTTTTCTTCAGAATATTTTTTTCTTCTGTAGTAACTATTTTTTATAATTATCATTTTGGTTCAGCGTATTTAATTTATTTCATTTTCGCTTTATTTTGGATTGGTTAATGTTTTCATATCATTTATTTTTGACATATATAAAGGCTAATTTGCATTTTGTTCATTGTGACTATACCTTTTAAATTGATGGTCAAGTAATTTTCAGTTTTATATTATTGATCAATGATTTAAGAGGGCTTAACCTCTATACGAGCCACGACATACTGCTGGCTCGGGTCTCATTTCTGCCATGATTCTCTCATTGAGGTCTTGGAATTTCAACTTCTATACCAAGCCCCCCCTTCAAGGTAAATGGTAGCTACAACATGTAATTATGTCGACTTAATAATCAGACAGATTATGTGGACTTAATTATGTCGACATAATCAAAAACTTATGTCGACTTAAACAGAAAATTAAGTTGACTTAATCATAAAATTAAGTTGACTTAATTATAAAATTAAGTTGACTTAATCATAAAATTATGTCGACTTAATCAGAAAATTGTCCACTAAATTCATAATTATGTCTACTTGCACGATAAATAAGTGGAAAAGAAGATGGCACACCCTGTTCAAACCGCGCATTTCCCCATTTTTTTCTAATCTGATAATGATTACTTAATTCAGTATTATGTTGACTTAATTATGTAGCATGTTGACATATTTCCCAAAATATGTCGACTTAATTAAGTGATTTGTGGTGGCAGCTATATGCCACCATAAATAATGATTACTTAATTCGGTATTATGTTGACTTAATTATGTAGCTTGTTGACATATTTCAGAAAATATGTCGTCTTAATTAAATGATATGTGGTGGCAGATATATGCCACGATAAATTCATTATTTTCCTTCTGTTTATATTGTGCCCTCAAGTCAAGGGTTCTGTGTCTACCATCATCAGTCAGGGGTTCCGAGTTCACGTTGATAGCGCGAACGCTATCAACAAAAGATGTAAGGTGCGCTATTTCATATTAAATGATATAATGTAATAGGAGGGGTTCTGGATGAGGTTTTGTATAGGCTAAACAAATGAAAACTATTTCAACAATAAACTTTATTAATAAAATAAATTAATATTCACAATTCAATATCAACGCAAAGGTAAGTATACATTCAAAACAGATCGAATATAAAGGATCAAAAATGGTAACATTTGATCAAAAACTGTTTTGTTCTAAATTAGAACAAGCTAACTGTTAAGTTCGTTACGAAGACCGGGACTCACAGTTCAGTCAGCTACTCCCCTTTAGACAGGCAACCTGTCTTAAGACAACTTTACAGTGTATTATATACATGAGTTGAATCCAGTTTCGTTTTGTCGGAAACTGCGTTTTCCGATAAGTTCGTTTTGATACCAGTTTGTGATTTGTATAGATACCTGTCGTCTGTTCGATAGTTTTTGGCGGAGAATAAAAAGTTGTAGTGTAAATATTGCAAAAACCTAAATTGTACCTCTCGCCGATAATAAAATGGTTACATGGTGGAGAATTCCCTTATTTACAAGAAGGATTTGATCGATTTCATGGACAAATTATGAACATTTGAACTTTATTGTGATTGATTATTTGTGCGCCATTCGAATTCATGAGTCTATTAAAAGTTGAAAAAAGGATAAAGGACCTATCCAAACGTTTAGACAATGGAAATTTGAAGAAGGTTCCAGTTTTATTAACAGATAGCAGGGGTAGAAATTTAGAAGACGTAACTGACAGTTCACAATATCCCGAAAACAAAATTTATTATTGGTATTCCCCCGGTGACGGAGTTCAGGAACAATTTTCTTGGCTAAAGGAAAATTTAGAAAAGAAATTCAACGAACTTGGGACGCAACATTTAACTCTTTATGTTTGGCTTGGCACATGCGATTTGACGGAAAAATGTGGACGCTACATTCAGCTGAGATCTGAGAAAAATGAAACGGTAAGCCACATTTGTAAGGTCTATGGAGATATTCATAAATACGTCAGAAGCTTCCCTACAATTAACATTGTTTTCTTAGAACTTCCATTCTATTCAATTTATTTGTGGAACGTACATCGCCGTCACCCAAACCCTCATATATTTCGAGACCAAGATCGCAAACTACACAAACAGATCACAGAAGTGAATAGATTTGTAAACCAAATAAACACTCTGTATCATCAGAATTCGCCATCGTTTTCACATGATCTAGAAAAGAACCGTAAACGTGCCGGACAGCGGGCCAAATACAGTTTTAACTGTGGATTATATATCGATGGAGTCCACCCTCATCCCAGGTTGGCAAAACTTTGGCTGTTGCGCATAGCGCTTCGTCTTCCAAAAGACTGTGGGCGACTGTAAATTGTGACTCTTTGATGTGTGAGATCTTTCTCACCAGCACATACAGAACCTTTTCGGTGTTTTTGAATCTTTGTGAGGTCTTCCTCATAGTATTTTTTTTTAATAAAATAAAATTTTAGATGTTATAAGTGAGGTCTTCCTCATTTGATTTTGTGTGTAGATTAATATTTATATATGTGAGGTCTTCCTCATGTGTATGTGAGTAAGTACAACTGAGTTTGACTTTCAAGGTATGTCTGATGTAGAGTCTGATGTTGAGATTTCTATTTTGTCTGATAGATTTTTAGCCGACAATGAATTTGGAAACTTGAGTATAAATGAAAGCGAATTATTCCTTTCACATGCATCCTCAGAACTTTCATTTGCTAGTTCACAGTCATTAGAATCAGAAAACTGGTCCGTCCAGTCATCTAGGTACTCGTCACCCCCAGTTCTTTCCCCTCAGATTGATCAGTTTACACAAGATAAACGTTTTTATTTTCCCCCATTGAAAGAAAAAGAAGTCCAGGTCCCTCAGATAATGGAGAAATTGGCTGTGTGTAGAAAATTTGGGGGTTACCCACATGAGAACGGCTCCGTTTTCCTGCATGAATTCGATTCATACGCAACCCTCCATGGTATTCATTCAGACGATAATGAGCGCAAAATAGCCGCATTTCATTTGCATCTGACAGGACCAGCAGTCACATGGTTCAATTCTCTACCGAAAGATAAGAAAAGGTCTTGGAAAATCTTTAAAGGTTGTTTTAAAGATAAATATGTCAATTTAAGTTGGAATAATCCATCAGTTTTAATGGAGAATGAAGTGTTTGAAAACTTAAAACTCTCCCCTAGTCAGTCACTCGAAGATTATCATTGTCAGCTTACTGAGAAAGCACAGCTTTTAGCTAAACCTGACCATGAAATTTTGTGCAAGTTTGTTAAGGGACTTCCCGATAAACTTGCGTTTTTTGTAAGGGCCGGGAGCCATAGCACTAGTGCAAGCGCACTTTCCGCTGCTAAAATGGGAGAGGCTTGTGGGTATAGAATCCACGATGAGCAAACTGTTGCTGCCGTAGCAAGAAGTTCAAGTACACAAAACAAACAAACAATGAGTGCAAATGCACAAATTGCCGAACTTCGTGAGCAGGTCGCAAATTTATCTTCTATTGTACACAAAATGTCATTTACAAAAGTTAAAACTCCACGTAGGGGCCAAGATTATAATGCAGATCGCCAAAATCGAACACCGCAAAATTTTCAACAAAGCCCAGCACAAACTCAGCTTCCACCCAATCCTGAGAGAAACGATAGTTTTACTTGCTATAAGTGCAAAGGCGCATCTCACATCCAGCGAAATTGTCTATGGAACGGACAAGGAGAAAGCAATGCAAGTTTGCAATGTCAACTCTGTAGTCAGTTTGGTCATACAGCCCCTCAGTGCTTAAATTTAAACCCAACGAACCCGAGGGACGCAAGGCACGCTCCCTCGGGCGGCCAGTCTTGAGTGCCAGGAAAAGATCTCCATCCCCTAGTCGACAACGGAAAAGCTTTCGTGAAAATTTGGTTCAAAATGTTAATCTTGATAGTAATTCCCATGAAACTTCTGATGAAAGTGAAAATGACAAAATTTCAAAATTTTTGTACATGCCGGTTAAAATTCACAATTTGGAAATTGCCGCTTTAATTGACACCGGGAGTTCGATTAATGTCATTTCTCAGCAGTTTTATGATTCAATCAATTCAAAAAGTAAACAAGAAATTCAACACGCTTATGAGAGAATTACATTGGCAAACAATCAGCGGATTGACATAATAGGTACAACACGGATTAAAATTACAGTACCGCATGGTAAACATTGGATAAGGGCGTACATCCTTACACAAACTTCACACCCTTTGATACTTGGAACAAAATATTTGGCGAAACACAAAATTGTTCTTGATTTTGGAAGATACGATGTGAGGGGGAGATTTTCAAAAATAAAAAGTCGTAGACGAATTACGATTCCGGCTAATTCCGAAATTGTTGAATACGGAAAAGTAAATAACCTTTTGTTCGGACATCAAGGAATATGCTCAAATAGTAAATTTCTCAACAAAAAGGGGATTATTGTAGCTAAAACCGTTGTTACAGTAAATGAGAAAAACCTTGTACCAGTTCGACTTTTAAATATTACTAATGAGCCTGTAGTTATTTGCAAAGACAAGTTGTTGTCAAAATTTGAGATTTTAGATAGTGACTATTTCATCTCATCTCTTGATAGTGATTGTACTGATGAAAACTTTGTTCAAAACATACAAATTTCGGAAAACGATGACAAAGAGCAATTGGACTCAAAATTTATGTCATATTTTGAAATACCCGAAACCTTGAGCAAGAATCAAAAAACAAAACTGCAAGATTGCCTACAATCCCATAAAAGTTTGTTTGTGACTGATGAAAACCCCGATCTAGGGTATACCAATTTAGTGCAGCACCGTATTACATTAAAACCGGACTATAATCCGAAGTATCAGAAACCGTACCGCTTACCTCCCGAAAAGAAAAAAGCGTTACGAGAGCATCTAAACGAGCTTTTACGTCAGAACATCATTGCACCCGTGCACGAATCGGAAAGTGTTCCAATAACAAGCCCTGTCGTTCTAGTATCGAAACAAAATAAAGTTAAGAAAAATTCAGAGGAACAAAAGAGCACGTTACAATACAGGTTTTGTTGCGACTTCCGTTACTTAAATAGCCAAATACAAGATTTCCGTTACTCGATTCCCGACTTACAAGATTTGACTGAATCGTTTTCCGATCGAACTCCAAATTTTCTTACTACAATAGACATGTCATCGGGATTCTTTCAACAACCAATTCACCCAGATAGTCAGCGTTTCACAGCGATAAATACTTGTTTTGGAACATACAAGTTTCTAAGATTGCCAATGGGTCTAAAATCGTCACCGTCATCATTTCAGCTGCTCATGGACAAGGTCCTGCATGGCTTGACGTTTAAGATTTGTTTGTGCTATTTAGACGACATTTTGATTGTATCGGAGACGTTTGAGCAACATATAGAGGACTTGAATAGCGTCTTTAATCGTCTTGAGGAAGCAGGTTTAAAACTAGGACCTAGAAAATGTACGTTTGCTAGGGATTCGTGCGTCTTCTTAGGTCATCAAATTTCGAAGCACGGTATTCAACCACCGCCAGACCGCATCACCGCGATTCAAGAGCTACCAACGCCTAAATCCGTTCGTGAGCTACGACGAGTTGTAGGCCTATTCAACTGGTTTAAGAAGTATATTGACAACTTCAGTGTGACAATAGAGCCTCTTACTAGACTCCTACGTAAGAACACGCGCTTCCGGTGGACATCTGAGCAAGAATCCGCTTTTGAAAGCTTAAAAACATTACTTGTTACATCGCCTATTCTAGCGTTTCCTGATTACAATGTGCTGTTTCATTTAGGAGTCGACACTTCCGCCAAAGGAATCGGTTACGTACTTTTCCAGTATCAAAAAGGAGAAAACAATGTTGAATCACGTAGAGTCATAAGATACGGATCGAAATCACTTAGTCGTTGGCAAAGGTCGTATGGCCCAACAAAACTCGAACTCTTGGGTATGGTTACTGCGATATTAGATTGTTCTTTTTATCTGCGAGGTCGCCGCTTCGTAATAGAATGTGATCACCAAGCGTTGAAACCTTTGTTCGAAAAACAGCTGAAAGGAGCTATTTATGAACGCTGGATAGCGATACTACAACAATATAGCTTTGATATTCGTTATAAACCAGCGAGAGAAATGCAAGTGGCCGACGCTCTGTCTCGGAACACAAGAACTGATAAAATAGAGGACGAATTTTCTAGTCCAGATATAGAGGACCCGTATTTCCCGTACAAAGAGGAGATAATCGGAGATATCATTGTTGAGAATGGACTCAAATTTCCGAAAACACTTCACACTGACTCGACTGATACCGAGCAAGTGAATAATTTTTGCATAGTGAGATCGAACCCACTGACAGCGCACCCAGTGGGTAAAACTGATATAAATCCCGACACGGAGTATGATGCTGATACCGAATGTGATAATCGAGTAGACGAGGACAGGACAAAATCCTATAAACATTCGAAGGCGAAAACTAAAATTGTCGATTCGCATATTCAGTCCAGTGTCCACGATTATGTCGATAAAAGTACATGTCATTCTGATAACAAAGAATCCGAAACAGACGGTAATGTTAAAACTGGGAATGAATCACAGTTCGACGAATTAGCTACTTCCAATGCATACGATACAGATGTGTTTAATCAAACAACAGTTGTTAGTACAACAGAAAATGCTAAAAATTCGGAAAACACGGAAAATACACAAACATCCGAGAATTGTGAAAATGGTGATTCAGACGCAGTTGTTCGTCGAGAAATTGAAATGATAGAACTTTTCGAAAAGTCAGATTTCAGTGCAGCTAGTTTACGAAACTTACAGGAGAAGGACAAAGTGTATTCCGCGTACATTCAATATCTAAAGGACGGTACGTTACCGAAATCACAAAAAGACGCACGGAAGCTACTTATTCAAGTTTCAGATTATTTACTGATTGACAATTTACTGTTTCACAGTCGTCAGGCCAAATCTAAGCGTAACAAAAGCCTGAAAAATTATCAACTGGTTCTTCCCGAAATCGCTGTAAAAACTGTTATTTCACTGTATCACGACTCAGCTTTAGGGGGACACGGTGGAATTCAACATACCATCGATCTTATTAAAGAAAAGTATTTCTTTCCAAAACTTGCACAGAAAGTGACCGACTATGTGAAAAGCTGTCCCGACTGTCAAAAACGGAAAATGACTAAAGTAAACACAAAGTCCGAAATCACCGCCTACCGCACACCTGACTCTCCGTTTCAAGTCGTACAGATTGACATTTATGGACCAGTGCCGATTTCCACTAAAGGGAATAAATACGTTTGCACTGCTGTTGACATTTTCAGTAAATTTATCTTTGCGGAAGCAATTCCGTCTGCAGATGCAATATCAGTAGCTGAAGTGATCTTCAAAATGATAACGCAATTTGGCGTATTTGACACTTTGATAAGTGATTTAGGATCGGAGTTCATAAGCCGTTGCATCAAAGAAGTTTGTCGATTACTAGACATTAAACAGGAATTTACTCCAAGTTTCTCACATCACTGCTTGGGAACGTGTGAACGGCAACATAGGACAATGGGAGAGCGAATAACACCATACATCGAACATGGAAAAAACTGGGAATATGTGTTACCGTCAGTATTATTTTCAATGAACAACACAGTAAACAGCAGCCTAGGATATTCGCCATTTGAAATTGTGTACGGACGCAGGCCGAATTTTCCATTATCACAACATTGCCGAAATACTGATTTGAACACGCTCCCTAAAGATTGTCATGAATACGTAACTCACTTAACGGACAGATTACAGATTATCCGCGATCAAGTGCGTGAAAGTGCAATAGTTTCACAAGAACAAATGTTAGCCAGAGCAAACAAAGGAAAATCATTAATTCCGTATATGGCTGGTGATTACGTATATTTAGATAAAGAACCCACGGGTCAAGGACAAAAACTGAAATTCAAGTATACCGGACCATACATTATTCACAAAGTTAACAGCCCGCACATGTTCATTTTGAAAGACCCGGTTACTTTGAAGTGCCTTCCAAGACCGATTCATATAAATAGACTGAAAACCGCATTTGTGCGAAAACCGAATCCATCACCTTATTTTATGGATCCTATTCACTCGAAACTTGACAATGACAGTAATGAATTAACATCATCGGAATCTGAAAGTGAGGGCATCAGAACATCACAACATGAAACGCCAGAAGACGTCGCTAGCGAAAATGATAGAGCTAATAAACGAACAGAAAATGCGGACAACCAGCCACATGTACGTCGTTCTACACGAACTACTCGAAAACCAGTTAGATTTAGAGACAATTCATTTGTTGACCCTACAAATGTATCGTTTTCAGAAACAGAAAATACGACAAAAATGAAGGTGAAACGTGTGTTAGCGAAAAAGTTAGTAAATGGGTTATGGACATATTTAGTACATTTTTCGGGTGAGCCCGCTCAAAACTCACAATGGATTGCTGAACAGGAGTTAGATGCAAAAACGCGATCAATTATTGAACTGAGACCACCTCCGCACATATTTTGATAATAGAGTACTTAATGCGTGAGATCTTTCTCACAATAACCGCATATTGTTAGTGAGATCTTTCTCACAATTTAACCGTATTTTTAGTGAGATCTTTCTCACAATTAACTCTTTTCTGTGTTTGAAGGGTTTTCCAAGGGATTCACTGCAATTACCGCATAATATCGAACTAAAATGATTCGAGTGAGATCTTTCTCACAATATTTCAATTGTTTTGTGAAATCTTTCTCAAAGATAGTTACCCTGCACTAGAAGATCTAAATAAAGTGATATAGAAGTGAATATGATAATTTCATTGGATTTTTGTGTTTCTTCCATAACAACGAAGTTATCGTTCGTTTTCATGTGAGGTCTTCTTCACGGATCCGTTTACTGAAATAGTATACTTTAAATTTTCCGATTTGGTGATAAATGTACCATAAAGTGAACAAGTACAGAACAATCAATAATAGACAATTTTTTGTTGTTATTTTGTTATTATGTTATTTTTGTTCTGGAATTTGTGTACAGAAAGCTAGGTACAATTCGTTCTTTGACATGTTAAGATTTTCAAGCTTTGAAATCCAAACGACTTTGAGGAGATTTTTGTTTCTTTAAAAACATGTAGGAACTATCAACATTGTAATTGCTTATTGGTAATTGATCGGTATAATCATTGAAAAGAAAAGGCATGTTTGCATTCATGTATAGTGAAAATGTGTTTGTGGTATATGGAGTTTCAAATAATATTCAGAAATAAACCCCGGTTAGCTGTTTTTACTAATATTCATCTGTTACCATGTTGTGCGTATTTTTTTTTGGTGAGATAGTGAGTGTGTTAGATTGGTACCATGATCGATCGTGTGCGAAATAGAGTTTTCCTTCAATCAACTTTAACCTATGAATATGAAGTATTTACATGTTAGCTATTTTTATAAGAGTTAGGGCTCTACTGAATTTGTACTCGTAAGATTTTTGCCACTTTTTATAGGAACACGTAGAACTTTTCACATTTTTCCAATGAACGATCATGTTTCGAAACATGTTTTATAGTCTTTAAATTGCCTAGTATGCTCACTGATGCGTAAAGTTTGATAATATGAGAAACCAAAGTTATCTTGATATTTTAAAAATTTACTGTTAGATTTTGTGAATTGATAGTTAAATTTTGAGTTGTAACTTGAAGTGATAATGAAGCTTTTCGGGCAATCAAGAACGACGATTCATTTTTTTTATATCCTATTTGTTTGTATTTAATTGTAATTTTCTTGTATTTAAAAAAAAAAAAAAAAAAAAAACTGAATTCAACTTTTTGAAAAAAATCCCTGTTTTTCTTTTGGCGGGGGATATTATATACATGAGTTGAATCCAGTTTCGTTTTGTCGGAAACTGCGTTTTCCGATAAGTTCGTTTTGATACCAGTTTGTGATTTGTATAGATACCTGTCGTCTGTTCGATAGTTTTTGGCGGAGAATAAAAAGTTGTAGTGTAAATATTGCAAAAACCTAAATTGTACCTCTCGCCGATAATAAAATGGTTACAAGTGCCACATAAACAAGATATGATTTAACATTGCTAAATAATTAAACAATTTGACAAAGGTCTATAACCCCAATCTTCCTAAAAAAAATACGAATTTAATTGCTAATGGCATTAATTAAAGTAAAAAAAAAAGTAGACATTTTATACACAGTCACACGTAAAACTATAAAGCCTGAATTCTATCCTTAAATAACACAAGTTCTGTTGAGCTTTATAAATCGAATATATAACATTCACAAACAAACAAAAGTATTCAATCATTTAATTACACAGAACAAATTTATCAATTTAAAGTAAAACTTTTAAAACAATAATAGATAGGTAAGAAATCTATAACCTTATAGGTACACTTATTAATACCAGGATAAATCAAACACTGAGCGCTGTAAAGACATGAATTAAGAGCAGTTAGAAGTCAGAAGGCCTTTCACTTGCTTGTCGCCGCTCAGACTGAGATCGTAAGCAACAATATGTAACTTTTTGAAAAAATATTTTCATGTTGTTTTCATTCTCTTCTATGTATGATCTATTAGAAAGTTTTTAATTTCAGTGCTAAAACATATAAAATCTATATTTTTAATTCGATTTGAATTATAATAACTTGTCTAAAAACTAACTCTATGGCAAGTTTAAAAAGGGGCGATCTTTTCTATTAACGTGATTTGGGCATGTTTTCACTTCTGTTAACTTTTTTTTAAATAATGCTACTGTTTACTTCTTTAACATAGATTTTTTTTTATAACTAATATTGAAATAACAAACCCTGTTTGCTGTTAATAGTCAGAACACTGCTAACCGTTTTTCAAATATTTTCTCAGTTCACTTTTTTCAATGTTATTGAGTCTTCCTAAAAAAGAGGAATCAATGAGATTCTGTTTTTTTTTTTACTTGATGACAAATTATTTTCAGTGTATGTGTCCTGGACCTCTTATTTAAAGTCACATGATCTACAGTTAGCTGCTGAACGGTTGTTAGTAGTTTTAGCTGTTTGGTTTTTCGACAAACCTCTATTGCAAACAATAGTTGATGACGTAAACACTCATGTACACACGGAAATGACAAACGAAAGTGGTCTGTGACACACAATATTTAGAAACTAGCAAACATAAACCAGGTATATGTGGTATTCATGCAAAAGTGATGTAAAAGAAAACGTAGCATTGGTAACAAGGTTTATTAATATAATTTGAAGGTAATAAAAAATAATGAACATTGAGGAAATCGTAAAAAAATACAATCCCAACAAAATAAAGTCCGAGAAACCGGCAAATGTATGATCTGTATCTGTAGAATACTTGGCTGGACTTCACTAATGAATATAGTGCCCAAGGTTGTGGTTGCGATTAGTTGGTAATTAGTCACTTAAGGTTGCTCCCTGCCCACGGAGTACTTCCTTGAATGATTCCACTGATGTTGCCCAGATACACTTGGAATCTTTATAGTCCGAGAATCCTCTGCCGTCCAACGCTTTTTAAAAATTTATTTTGCGTGGGACGTCAGAGAGCTCTCCATAAACAAAACAGCAGATTTTGCGACACCGGTCTGGGTGGGCAAATTTCATCGTCTCCAGATGTTAACAAACATTTTCATCCAGTTAAACTATAAATAAATCGCTTCTTTAGATATTTTTCTCTGTGAATATAATGCTTTTGTGACATATAATGCAACTTCTCCCTGTTGTCCACCCACTTCTCCCTGTCAGCCCCCAAAAGAGAAGTGACTTATCCCTATATTTTGACCCAGCATGAGCCCTGGAAACTGTTAAACAATATCAAAATGGACCAATTGGCTTATGATATATGCAACTACTTTTGGACGCCACTCCCGCTCTGATACATTATGAGTAATGGGACTAAATTCGTACCCTTGCCAAAAAAAAAAGCAAGGGTACAATTATATGTTTTAGTGTTTTTGAATGATACTGGTTCAAATAGTGTGGGAGAAGGGAGAAACAAAGTCTTTACCTGCCAACTTTCAAAAAAAGAAAAAAAAAATTACTTTACCCCTATCTACACGGGTTTTTTATTAATTCTTTTCAGAATTGAGTTGTCTTCATGAAAAATGCTACCTTTATGTTTCCAATGCCATTAAACTCCTATATTTTAATAATTTCAACCAGTTTGAACAAAACAAACAATAACCGTGGGCGGAAGTCAAGCTTATTTACCAGTGTTTACTGAGATAATGAGTAATGAAAGGACTCCACAATGACAAACTATAAAGTCCACCACTTCCATCCAATGGTAAAGCATAAAACTGTGGGTTGTAAAGCACTCTTGTGTGGCTCCATTATGAGTTATGGGACCTCTTTGTAGCTCTGCCGAGATATTAAAAATAGGTTTCATTCCTGTGTATAATACTCACCCAGGATGGTACTGTAAAGTATAAGATAATATGTTCTTTTTTTTATTTCAGAGAAAATGGATTTAAGAAAAGTGAGCAATGAAAATAAGCTTGACTTATGCAGAAAATATTATATTGGTATGCACTTTAATTAAGATTCTGTTTTGAGGTCACCTGTTCGTCCCAAGAGTCTTCTGAACTATTGTATTGTCATGACTTTTGTTTTTGTCTTTATTTGCATCGTAAAATTTCAGTTCCTTCTTTGAAACAATTAGAACAATTGAAACCAAACTTAGTCTTTAACCAAGTTTATGATTTGTCCTGATACTAGGAAATCCAAACTTCCACCAGCTGCGGGACTTAGTTTAACCCTTGGGAAAAAATGTTTAATAAAGCTAAACTGTTTATAAAATCAATTATAAAGCAAATTAAATTAACATGATTAATGTTAAATAGTTAATATATATTCAGTGTTCTAGGATTTTTTTGCTAACTGAACTTTACACGGGAAAGTGTCCTCTATAAACTGTCTTTCCCACATCTCAAGTAAACTTTCCCACACAGTTTTAATGACGTGTTAATTTTTAAGTAAAAAATATACAGATATGTACCAATTGAAGATTTTCTTCTTGTGCAGAATTGCACAATAGTTATTGTTTCCAAATATAAATGCACTGCATTCAGTACATTTATATTTGGAAACAACAACTATTTGCAATTCTGTCTAAGAAGCTGGCTTAGGTTTCTTGTTGTACATACTTTTAGGAAACTAACAGTACAAAACCCCCATACATCTCAAAATATAATTTACACATATTTGTACATAACAAATTTTCATCCTTGTCGTTTTTGTACAAGTCAAAGTAAGAAAAAACTTCAATATTATATTATTTAATTCATAACCAAATTTACAACAAAAAAAACACAAAAAAAAACAAAACAGAGAATTGTTTCCCTCAAAAACCGGATTTTGCCGGTTTTACCGGGTTTGATTTGGTACTTACTGTATTCATATCTGATCTCAAAAATGTTTTGCAGCAGTGGTGAAAACTCAAATTACAAGCACCTGTATAACATTGATCAAATAAAAAACGAAAACAAATATCCACACTTGATTTTTTTATCTTGATTTAAAAAAAAAATAAACTATTGAACAAAATTAATGTATTTTTGTATCCTGCCAGTGCAAGTATGAACATTTTTTCAAGAATCCCGACTTTTAATGTGTACTTGCCCACGGGTGACCAGGACAACAAAATTGGCTTTCCCGTGCTGAGAAATAACTTTCCACGGGTGACGGGAAATGGGAATCCTAGAACACTGATATGTGAAAAAATCTTGCTAAGATGTCACCATAAAAAGTGTTAAACGTTTATGACGTTTATTAGGAGTATATACTAATTAAACTACATGTACTGGTGTGGACTCAAATACTACTTTCTGACTATACTAATGATTGTGGATTACTTTTTCTGATATTACTGTGGAATAATTTGTACATGTATTATTTTTGACTACAGATAACTATGCAATACTTTGTATTACTTCATGTTATACTGATAACTGTTCAATACTTTATATTACTTCATGCAATAACTGTTCTATACTTTGTATTACTTCATGTAATAACTGTTCAATACTTTGTATTACTTCATGTAATAACTGTTCTATACTTTGTATTACTTCATGTAATAACTGTTCTATACTTTGTATTACTTCATGTAATAACTGTTCTATACTTTGTATTACTTCATGTAATAACTGTTCTATACTTTGTATTACTTCATGTAATAACTGTTCTATACTTTTTTTTCAGGTGGATTTGCATTTCTTCCATTTCTGTGGTTTGTAAATTCAGTCTGGTTCTTCAGGGAGGCTTTCTTGAAAGATGAATATACAGAACAGAAACAGATCAGAACATGTAAATAGCTGTTTTGTTTTTAGCTCACCTAAACCAAAGGTCCGTGTAGGCTTTTGCAATCCCTTGGCATCCATTGTCCATTGTAAACTTGGCCACAATCATTCTTATGGGTTCTAGTTTAAAGTTTACACCCAAGGTGTTGATCAACAAAGACAGAGATGGCCACTGTTACTAAAAATAGATCATAGGTGTAAACACATGTTTTTGGTCAAAATCTCGAAAATTATAATAGCTATCGAGAAAATGATCAGTACATTGAGCTTAACCTGTCTGTCATTATTCTGGTCTGATACCTAGCTTTCAGTACATACTTAGGTCTGGAACCAGTCTGTTATTACATAGATCTAAAATCTGTCTGTCATTACACTGGTCTGGGCCTATCTGTCAACATAGGTCTGGAACCAGTCTGTCATTACATAGACCTGAAACCAGTCTGTCATTACACTGGTCTGGGGCCTATCTGTCAATACATACATTAGTCTGGAACCATTCTGTCATTACATAGACCTGGAACCTGTCTGTCATTACACTGGTCTGGAACCTATCTGTCATTACATAGACCTGAAACCAGTCTGTCATTACATACACCTGAAACCAGTCTGTTATTACACTGGTCTGGAGCCTATCTGTCAATACATAGACCTAAAACTGTCTGTCATTACACTGGTCTGGGGCCTATCTGGCAACATAGGTCTGGAACCAGTCTGTAATTACAGAGACCTGGAACCTGTCTGTCATTACACTGGTCTGGAACCTATCTGTCATTACATAGACCTGAAACCAGTCTGTCATTACACTAGTCTGGGGCCTATCTGTCATTACAAAGACCTAAAACCTGTCTGTCATTACACTGGCCTGGGACCTATCTGGCAACATAGGTCTGGAACCAGTCTGTCATTACATCGACATGAAACCAGTCTGTCATTACACTGGTCTGGGGCCTATCTGTCATTACATAGACCTATAACCTGTCTGTCATTACACTGGTCTGGGGCCTATCTATCAGTACATAGACATGAAACTAGTCTGTCATTACACTGGTCTGGGGTCTTTCTGTCAGTACATACATAGGTCTGGAACCAGTCTGTCATTACATAGACCTGAAACCAGTCTGTCATTAAACTGGTCTTGGGCCTATCTGTCATTACATAGACCTGAAACCAATATGTCATTACATTGGCCTGGCGCCTATCTGTCATTAAATAGACTTGAAACCGGTCTGTCATTACAATGGTCTGGGACCTATCTGTCAGTACATACATAAGTCTGGAACCAGTCTGTCATTACACTGGTCTGGGGCCTATCTGTCATTACAAAGACCTAAAACCTGTCTGTCATTACACTGGCCTGGGACCTATCTGACAACATAGGTCTGGAACCAGTCGGTCATTACATCGACATGAAACCAGTCTATCATTACACTGGTCTGGGGCCTATCTGTCATTTCATAGACCTATAACCTGTCTGTCATTACACTGGTCTGGGGTCTTTCTGTCAGTACATACATAGGTCTGGAACCAGTCTGTCATTACACTGGTCTGGGGTCTTTCTGTCAGTACATACATAGGTCTGGAACCTGTCTGTCATTACACTGGTCTGGAACCTATCTGTCATTACATAGACCTGAAACCAGTCTGTCATTAAACTGGTCTTGGGCCTATCTGTCATTACATAGACCTAAAACCTGTCTGTCATTACACTGGTCTGGGGCCTATCTGTCATTACATAGAACTAAAACCTATCTGTCATTACAATGGTCTGGGGCCTATCTGGTAACAATATAGGTCTGGAACCAGTCTGTCATTACATAGATCTAAAACCTGTCCATCATTACGCTGGTCTGGGGCCTATCTGTCAGTACATAGACTTAAAACCTGTCTGTCATTACACTGGTCTGGAGCCTATCTGTCATTACATAGAAATAAACCTGTCTGTCATTACACTGGTCTGGAACCTATCTGTCATTACATATGCCTGAAACCTGTCTGTAATTACGCTGGTCTGGGGCCTATCTGTCATTACATAGACCTGAAACCAATCTGTCATTACACTGGTCTGGGGCCTTTCTGTCATTTCATAGACCTGAAACCAGTCTGTCATTACACTGGTCTGGGGCCTTTCTGTCATTACATAGACCTGAAACCAGTCTGTCATTACACTGTTCTGGGGCCTTTCCGTCATTACATAGAAATAAACCTGTCTGTCATTACACTGGTCTGGAACCTATCTGTCATTTAATAGACCTGAAACCAGTCTGTCATTACACTGGTCTGGGGCCTATCTGTCATTACATAGACCTAAAACCTGTCTGTCATTACACTGGTCTGGAACCTATCTGTCATTAAATAGACCTGAAACCAGTCTGTCATTACACTGGTCTGGGGTCTTTCTGTCATTACATAGAAATAAACCTGTCTGTCATTACACTGGTCTGGAACCTATCTGTCATTAAATAGACCCGAAACCAGTCTGTCATTACACTGGTCTGGGGCCTATCTGTCATTACATAGACCTTAAACCTGTCTGTCATTACACTGGTCTGGAACCTATCTGTCATTACATAGGCCTGAAACCTGTCTGTCATTACACTGGTCTGGGGTCTTTCTGTCATTACATAGAAATAAACCTGTCTGTCATTACACTGGTCTGGAACCTATCTGTCATTACATAGGCCTGAAACCTGTCTGTAATTACGCTGGTCTGGGGCCTATCTGTCATTACATAGACCTAAAACCTGTCTGTCATTACACTGGTCTGAAACCTATCTGTCATTACATAGACCTGAAAGCTGTCTGTCATTACACTGGTCTGGGGCCTATCTGTCATTACATAGATCTATAACAAGTCTGTCATTACACTGGTGTGGGTCCTATCTGTCATTACATAGACATGGAACCAGTCTCTCATTACACTGGTCTGTGGCCTATCTGTCAGTACATACATAGGTTTGGAACCAGTCTGTCATTACACTGGTCTGGGGCCTATCTGTCATTACATAGACCTCAAACCTGTCCATCATTACACAGGTCTGGGGCCTATCTGTCAGTACATAGACCTGGAACCTGTCTGTCATTACACTGGTCTGGGGCCTATCTGTCATTACATAGACCTAAAACCTGTCTGTCATTACACTGGTCTGGGGCCTATCTGTCAGTATATAGACCTGGAACCTGTCTGTCATTACACTGGTCTGGGGCTTATCTGTCATTACATAGACCTGGAACCTGTCTGTCATTACACTGGTCTGGGGCCTATCTGTCATTACATAGACCTTAAACCTGTCCATCATTACACTGGTCTGGGGCCTATCTGTCATTACATAGACCTGGAACCTGTCCATCATTACACTGGTCTGGGGCCTATCTGTCAGTATATAGACCTGGAACCTGTCTGTCATTACACTGGTCTGGGGCTTATCTGTCATTACATAGACCTGGAACCTGTCTGTCATTACACTGGTCTGGGGCCTATCTGTCATTACATAGACCTTAAACCTGTCCATCATTACACTGGTCTGGGGCCTATCTGTCATTACATAGACCTAAGATCTGCCCGTCATTACACTGGTCTGGGGCCTATCTGTCATTACATAGATCTGAAACCAGACTGACATTACACTGGTCTGGGGCCTATCAGTCAGTACATACATAGGTCTAAAACCTGTCTGTCATTACATAGACCTAAGATCTGCCCGTCATTGCACTGGTCTGGGGCCTATCTGTCATTACATAGATCTGAAACCAGACTGTCATTACACTGGTTTGGGGCCTATCTGTCATTACATAGATCTGAAACCAGTCTGTCAGTACACAAATACAAGCAGTAGTAGTAGAACACTATTTCAGAGTTTGCATAGTCATTCAATGTGTTTTTATTTGAGAAATTTTTGTACATTTATGACTAATTTGTGACAGTTGTATGTATTAATGTTGATTGTTTTTATCATTTTCAGATGTGATCAGGTCAATAATTGGGACAGTTGTATGTATTAATGTTTATTGTTTTTATCATTTTCAGATGTGATCAGGTCAATAATTGGGACAGTTGTATGTATTAATGTTTATTGTTTTTATCATTTTCAGATGTGATCAGGTCAATAATTGGGACAGTGATATGGACAGCTATTATTACAGCATGGATTGTTATATTTCAGTTAAATCGAGTTTCATGGGGCGACACTGCAGATGCTATTTCATTTATTATTCCCAGAGGCACAGCCTGAGAATTCACAGAAAATGGAAGGCACTCTAATTAAACTGTACTAGAGTTATGTCCCTTCTCACAGAGCACATCTATTTATATTCCATGTTATGCCATACAATAAGATATATCTTATATGGCTTACAAGAATAGACTTTTATTGACAATAAATTATGAAATTGTCAGGTTCATTAATATATCAGTCATTTGTTTTATTTATTTTAATAATTGAACATTACACATTTTGTCATAATCATTAATTTTATATTTATTTGTTTTTCATTAAAAAATGAAATCTTGCAATTCAGCTTGGTTTTCATCTCACCTGACTGCTATTTCTGTTTATCCATTCACATTTTAATCTTTTCCTCATTATCTCAAGGTCAAGTGGTCATTGTAATGTCAACACTGAGGTTGTGAGTTCAAGCCTTACTGTGGCCAGAGTGTTTATTCCAACCTTACCTGATAAGAATTGCCATGCTGAAGGATGAGGGTTTTTACTAGCTACTAGGGTTTCTAATCTGGATTCCATGATTTATGACTTCTCTGTCAGTTATAATGTGTGTGTTGGATAAGATAATAGATTACATTGAGATTAGCAATATAATTCAGTCAGAATGGAAAATCTCATATCCTGCCTTTTTCCAAAGGTCTGTAAAAACAAATAATTTCACCTTTCACTTCACTCACTGTTAGTATTCAATAACAAAGGGAGCTAACCTAACCACTGATGAAGTCACAAACGCCTGTAAAATAATCTATTTTTTGCAAGTAGATGTTTAAGGAATAATCCATATTCCTAAAAAATATATTTAAATCCGTTAGATATTTAGAGATTATTAACATCAGAATATATAACATAGAGCTAATAAAACAGTTCATTTTAATCTTGTTTTTATTCCAAAATTTAGTGTAAAAATTGTTGGCAATTTTCCATTTTGTTACCTGCAGTAGATGGTTTTCAAGATATAGCTAAAAGATTGTTGTCAACTTTACATTCTGTTACTGAAGGTTGAGAGTTTTATGATATAGCTGAAAGATTGATGTCCTAGAGAGAGAAGTAGATGGAAAACTGAGTCAGCATATTCCATCAGGTCGATGCTTCCGTTGTAGTTTCTGTAAGCACAGCAAAATGTCTCTCAAGGTTTTAGCTAGTTGTATCCATTGTATAGTCTATTGTGTTCTGTATGTCTTTGGGAACTCCAGCTAGTTGTATCCAGTGTATAGTCTATTGTGTTCTGTATGTCTTTGGATGTTTGCCTTCTTGTACATATATTATTTTCCTTTTCCTTTTGTTGCAGTGTATGCTGACAGAGTGTCTCAATAAAATCTGCAAATATTGTAAATATATTTGGGTGGTCACGTCAAGAGATGATTTTGATATGTAACCATCAATTAGACAATCAACATAATTTTGTTTATAAACTAGTTTAAATTAGAGTTTATTTGTGATTTGTTTGTTATAAATTTATTTATTATTTTAAAACTCTTTAAGCTAGATTTAATTTATCATATTTATATATATATTTGTTTGTTTGTGTTTGTTTGTTTGAATGTTGTTTAACGCCACTTTCACCAATTTTTCAGCCATATCATGGCGTCCAGTTTTTATTGGGGGAGGAAACCGAAATACCAAACAATGACCTGTCGTAGGAAAACTGGCAATCGGGTAATCTGAATTCCATACAGCAATGCTTTAATTCGCAAAATGCACAGGACTCATACGTTAAGGTAACTTCCTTTATTAAGGTCAAAAAATTCCGAATCATAATTCACTTTCGGATACAACAATATACTTGACGACAAAGAAAAATGGAAACAAACTACAAAACTATATAAAAGGTCAACATATTTTTCTCCTAACTAGGGTAAAGTTTATGTGAAAAAAAAAGAAAAAATATAGCATGTTCATGTACCCCTTTAATTGTTATGTTCATTTTAGCATGTAGCGAAGTGAATACCTCTTAAATTCACGAAGTAATATTCAGTTCACCAGCAATAAATACGTGACAAGCTAATGAACCGCGAAAAAACCTGTATTAGGATACGTTCTTCAATTAAAGAACTCGTACGTTAATATTTAAATGTTTCGATCACAATGCAAAAGAATATTTGATTTTTATTTGATGTACTTTGAAATTTTCTCTTTTTCACATATTTATCGGGTCCTCGGTGGCCAAGTGGTTAAGGTAGTTCGTCTACTATTGATCACGTGGTCTGTCAACACTGAAATTGCGAGTTCGATTCTCACTGCTGGCAGGGTGTACTCGACTCCAATCTTAATTGACAATGATTGCCAGTTTTCCTACATCATGGCGTCCAGTTTTTATTGGGAGAGGAAGCCGGAGTACCAGGAGAGAACCCCCGACCTGCGGTAGGAAAACTGGCAATCCTTGTCAATTAAGATTGTAGTCGAGTACACCCTGCCTGCAGTGAGAATCGAACCCGCAATTTTAGTGTAGACAGACCATGTGATCATTTATAGACTAAGTACTTTAACCACTTGGCCACCGAAGCCCCCTATATATTTTTGAATTTTATGTTTAGTTTGTTGAACTGATTGTTTTATGTATTTTATTAAATGTCCTGTTGAACATACTTCTTAATTGAGAATCAACAACAAATGTCAACTCAATCTTGTTACTTAAATTTAGGTTTATATATATTTTAGCTCAACAGAAATAGTGTTCATATTTCATTTTTATTTGTACATTACAGTTAATTCATACCCTTCGATGGGTCTCTTAATGCACATTTCTGAATAAGTTGTTTATTTTGAGAGTAGACAATTTGGGAATAAACCTAATTATTATGTACAATAATAAGTAGAAAATATAATTAAACCACAGGAAAACAATGTAGGATAAATGTGAGAAAAAGCATGAAAAACATTCTAAAAAAAGCAACAATATTCTGTTCCAGCTTACCCTCTGAAAACCCATGCATTTTCGGCCGGTTTAAAGTGCAAACCCAGTTTATAGTATGGTGAGCGGACGGTAAAATAGGATATCTTTTTTATCTATTTTGTGTAATCAACTCATCATAAAGTTTTCAACCCAAATCTCTGAAACTAAAACTAACTCTATATTAACTAAGAACCAAATTGTAGAAGTAGGTTTTGTAAATCAAAAGAACTTTTTTAATAAAGTGAATGATAGTCATTTAACCGGTAGCATTACAGAAAATGATACAGATGGAAGTGTAGTTAAATCAGTACTTACTAGTGACCATAATACACAATCTAAGATATTAAACATTGAGAGTGTTATCAATATAGTAGATGATGGGATTGAAACGATAGTTAAACCCTTAATTTCTGAATGCAACGTACTTCCGGGTAGTGATGGCACAGGAGTGAATAAGTCGGGCCAACAAGCATCCTCTGTTCGTACTGTCATTGATGTAGTAGAAACTGAAAACAAGAAAAATAAACGTCAAACTAGTAGGACTCGTAAGCATAACCAAGAATCAGGTGTAGATAAAGTTTATAAAATAAAACTAGAAAGTGAAATCAATAAACTTAAGAAAACTATAGAGCTACAAGCTAAGATTATTAATCAGTCGACCAATTTTAACAATTTAAACAATAATGTTACTAGAAGTAATCCGGATAACCAAAATTTTACATTAACAAATGGGGAGAGTCCATTGTTAGAACAGCGGATACGTACATTGGAATTTCAAGCTATGCAAAATATGACTATGACCTCTATTCTTGCCAGTCAACAGGCTCAGCTTGTGATGCAACAACAGATGAACATTATGAACTCTAGCTCCTATTTTACTCATACGTCTATTCCTGTGGTACAAGCTAGGAGTTATATACCATCTCCTCCAGGATATTCCATTGGAAGCATACGAGCTCCGCATTTCATGCCTGTGAGACAGCCTGCCCCGCCATATGGTAACTTTGTTCATAATATTACAACTGGTAATTCGTACAGTCACCTTTACGTACCTCAAGAAACCCCTAGGGTACAAGCATCGTTCATTGGTCACCATCAGGTGCAACAACCAGCAACTTCACAATTGCAACCACATGTGAATCCAGTACAGGGACACTCAAATATATCGATACCGAAACCAACAGGACATTATCAGTATCAATCACCTCTTGAACCCCCTAGTACACACCCCTCATTTTCTGGTCAGCACCAAGGTCAACAACAGGCATTCACATTAGACCAGCTACCGTTGAATAGGGAACAACATAATCTGAAAGTACCTCAATCGAATTCAGAGACAAATGGTAGTTCGCATCACTCTAAATCAGATCGTACATATATTGAAAGGAAGTCTGTAAATCATGTTGCTCCTGTTCTGGAGAGGAAATCAGCAACGAAACCAATCTATCAGTCTCCCGCGGATATCGGTAGTACAACACACGAGAACCTGTCTCAAACCAATCTATCAGTCTCCCGCGGATATCGGTAGTACAACACACGAGAACCTGTCTCAAACCAATCTATCAGTCTCCCGCGGATATCGGTAGTACAACACACGAGAACCTGTCTCAAACCAATCTATCAGTCTCCCGCGGATATCGGTAGTACAACACACGAGAACCTGTCTCAAACCAATCTATCAGTCTCCCGCGGATATCGGTAGTACAACACACGAGAACCTGTCTCAAACCAATCTATCAGTCTCCCGCGGATATCGGTAGTACAACACACGAGAACCTGTCTCAAACCAATCTATCAGTCTCCCGCGGATATCGGTAGTACAACACACGAGAACCTGTCTCAAACCAATCTATCAGTCTCCCGCGGATATCGGTAGTACAACACACGAGAACCTGTCTCAAACCAATCTATCAGTCTCCCGCGGATATCGGTAGTACAACACACGAGAACCTGTCTCAAACCAATCTATCAGTCTCCCGCGGATATCGGTAGTACAACACACGAGAACCTGTCTCAAACCAATCTATCAGTCTCCCGCGGATATCGGTAGTACAACACACGAGAACCTGTCTCAAACCAATCTATCAGTCTCCCGCGGATATCGGTAGTACAACACACGAGAACCTGTCTCAAACCAATCTATCAGTCTCCCGCGGATATCGGTAGTACAACACACGAGAACCTGTCTCAAACCAATCTATCAGTCTCCCGCGGATATCGGTAGTACAACACACGAGAACCTGTCTCTAACCGACTCCAATACTACTGAGATATATGCTAACCATGTGGAACAAGGGCCAGTAATACCTCCGAACTCGGAACAAACAAATCAATTGGGAAATAGGACGATTTTTTAGGAAATCCAAGCCTTCAGAGGCCACCAAATCTAGGTTAGTGGCACAAAAAATACTCTTCGACCTAGTCACCTGTAATATTGAGGGCAAAGGCAATTTTAACTTCTTAGGGGAACTGTGTAGTAAATTTGACATTTTATGTTTTCAGGAGCATTGGTTATTTGATTGCCAAAAACATATTCTCGTTAACTCGCTGCCTTCGATGGAAGTACATATTAGATGCTGCGATTCATTTGATAATATTCAAAACTTTCACCTACCAAGGGGTAAAGGGGGTGTATGTATTGCCTGGAATAAGAATCTTACTGACAGAGTACGTAAAATAGAAATGGGAAATGAACGCATTATTGCTATTGAAATCCTGCCACCGGATAAAATGTTTACATGCCTACAAATAATTCTGGTGACTCGTATTTTGAATATATAGAAAATTTAGACATTCTTGAATCTATAGTTGCATCTTTTGTTAGTACCCATAGGATAATCCTTGCGGGCGACTGGAATGGAACTTTGTTAACTCCTCGTAAGGGTAATAAGCATGACACACTTTTAAGAACATTTGTTGAAGAAGGGAACCTTAAACACCATCATAGCTATGATCTAACCTTTTAACATTATGCCAATGATTCTAAATCGCAAATTGACTATATTCTCTTTAATGGAGACCAACAGCAACTTCTGAACTTTATGATACATGAACCTTGTGCTATTAATTTATCTGCTCATGTCCCAGTTTCAGTTAGTGTAATGGTTAGTGAACACTACACTCACAGTCAAAAGAAGGATCGCATGGGTGCTATAATGAGATATAACTGGAGAGACATAGATAAAGTTAAGTTTTGTAACCTTATAGACAATAATATTTCTACATACAGTCAGAAGGCTTCCACTGCTGAGGAAGATATTGAATTCCTTTGTCGTATACTTACTAAAGCGGGTGCCTCGTCTGTCCCGGCTAAAACTATCAAGCTTCAAGGTCCGAAAAGGAAATATTCAGAGCAGAGTTTTGAACTTCTAACATTAGCTAAGGAAAAATTTTATACATGGAAAATTAACGGAAAACCAAATAATAACTTAAAAACTGAAAAAATTGCAGCCCAAAGGATGTAAAAGAAACAACTGAGACAGGAACAGTACATAGAAAGAACCAATTTTTATCAGGACATTATGGTCAATGTGAACTCTGTAAATTTTTTCAAACTTATTAAGCGTAATTCGAAATCTTGTGGGGATACAACATGTCTTCTTGTTGGAAATAGCAGTTTATTCCAGGTAAATGACCAAACACGAGCCTTCGCCAAATATTTTGAAGATCTAGCTATGCCAGAAAAGGATTCTTCTTACGATTCCAACTACCTGGCCTTATGCAATCAACGTATTGAATTAATTCAGGAGTTATGTGACTTGGAGCATGATAGCCTAACTCATGAAATATCTGTTGTGGATATTAAACAGGCAATCGATACTCTTAATACTGGTAAATCTGAAGATGAGTCTGGGTTAAGTGCTGAGCACTTTAAGAATTCGCCTCAATCAGTGACTGTGTTTCTATATAATCTTTTTAAGAAAATAATGTTGAATAGAACTGTTCCAAAAACTCTGAAATCAGGTATTCTTTCATCAATTTTAAAAACTGGAAAGGATCCAAAGGACATGGATAACTATAAAAGCATCACCGTCACATCTATAATATCTAAAATATTTGAAGCATCCGTGCTAACCTATCTTTCGGAAGTCTTTACACAGTCCACTATGCAATTTAGATTTACTCAAAATGAATCAATGCTAATGGCAGCTTTCTTAATCAGTGAAGCTAGAGGCAAGATATAACTCACATGAGTCACTCTTCTTAATTACTGTAGACAGTAGGAAGGCGTTCGATGTTGTGGATCATACCATACTTTTAGATAAAGTTTACTGTCTTCAACAAAATTCCTCTCTATGCTCCGTTATAAAGGATTACTATTCTGGCTTGACGTCTAAAGTGAAATGGAAGGGAACAATTAGTAAAAGTTTTGAGATTAAACAAGGCGTTCGTCAAGGTGATATACTATCGCCTTTTTTGTGTAAACTATATGTTAATGACTTACTGGATAAATTACAGAGTAGTAGCATGGGGCTGAAAATAGGTACTACATACATAAGCTGTCCGACATGTGCTGATGAAATAGCACTTCTTAGTAATAACCAGAACGAACTACAGGACATGTTATCAGTAACTAAATGGTTTGCCGACCAAAATCGTGTTACCATTCATCCGTTGAAAACGAAGGCAATAGTCATAAATCACAACAAAAAGGTTGATAAGTCATCATTGCAATGGAAACTTGGAGACTCGGTTATCCTCCCATCTAAAGGAGACTACACATCTGAGGATCATTCGATCTGAGATGAAGGAAAATGAAATGAACATTGAATCAAGACTAAGTCTGGCTAGACGCACTTTGTATTCTCTTATGGGTGTAGGAGTTCATGGGTCAAATGGTATAAATCCTTATGTCTCATTTAGAATTTATAAATGTTATGTTCTCCCTAGACTGTTATATGGAATCGAACTGTTACCAATCACGTAAGACCGTAAAAAATCTACAGTCTCTACCCTCGAGCACAGCCAACTGTGCGGCCCTACTTTTACTTGGTGCCTTACCGTTAGAAGCAGAGATACACAAGAGGATACTTACATTTTTATACAATATCTTGTCATCCCACAATGACACAATTAGAAAAACTGCTGAGCGCCAGATTGTTATGAATCAAGATAATCCGTATAGTTTCTTCAATAAAGCCTTTAGTATTTTATACCAGTATAATTTACCTACTTTATCGGAAATTGTAACATTGTATGGTGACAAGGACTTATGGAAGAAATTTGTCAAGACAACTGTTTCAGATTATTGGAATAAATTTCTGGTAAAAGAAGCCAGTATTAAGTCATCTTTAGTATATATGGACAAGAGTAGTCTGAGTATCGGTCATACCCACTCTATTTGGTCGGGTTTAAAATTCACTGTATCAGATGTAAAGAAAGGAATGATCCGTGCCAGAATGGTAACAGGGACATATCGGCTACAAACTCACTCTCATAAATTCTCTAATGGTAAAGAATCAGGGACATGTAAATGTTGTCATAGTGGTGATGAAACTTTACTCCACTTTCTTTTGGAATGTCACAGTCTATTTTATCAGAGGAAAGAGTACATTATGAAACTGAAAATATATATTATATCTTTAATTGGAGAAGATGGATGGCAGTTAAATTTCGGTACTAAAAATGAGCTAGTTAAGCTAATTGTGGACAGTTCACATTACACACATCTGTTTAGGTCGGACATTGTAATGACCTCGATTCACCAGATCTGTTCAGACCTGTGCTACCGTCTTCATGCCCATAGATTATGGATTTTAAATACGAATCCGCAACTCTTAGTCTGTGAATAGGACAGTTTCTTGGCGATGTGTTTTACAAATGCATTGAGGGAGATAGGAGTCATTTTCTCTACAAATTTTTTGTGTGAATTTTACCCTTTCATTCTATCATATTTTTATATCACCCAATTTTACCATTTAGTTATTAAAACAAACCATTATTCCCCATCATTCATCCTTTTATATCTAAAGTTAGGAGTTATGTGCATAAATGCACTTTTTTATTTAATAGTAGTGTTAACTATTTTGAAGAATATCACATTAAGCAATAAACGTGTACTGCATTGGCACGTTTTTTGTTTGTTTTTATATTACCCATTTTTTTTACCTTTTAGTTATTAAACTAACTACTATTCCCCATTATTCTCCTTATAAAATCTAAAGTTAGGATTTAAGTGCATAGAATGCATTTTATTATTAATGTTGTAAATTTCTGTGAATAATATCACACTAAGCAATAAACGTGTACTTCACTGGTGTGTACCAGTGGAGGGTGTACCAGTGGAGGGTGTACCAGTGGAGGTGTTCCATAAATGGAAGGATGTACATTCAACAGAACAGAACAGACTATCAGGTCATACGGTTGCAGAGCTCATTAGTCATATGCAATATGGAGGCAACTGACATTTTTAAATAAGCTTAGTTTTTGTGTAGATTTTGTTTGTCTTTCGTTTACAATATCTCTTTATCTATAACAGATGGGGCACACCGGGTGAGACCACCAGTAATGGGATATATACAAATATGAACAATTTACTTTTTATAGCAAAGATAGATCTCCGTGTAGTCGGGTTTTATAACCGATCTTAGTTAATACAATACTACAAGTGATTATGAGCTGCCAAATAAAGGAAGAGCTGAATGGCGAACGTCTGGGCGACACTTGGAGTTTATCGCACCGGGTCACACAAACCCTGATCTAGGCAGAATTCTACTGACGTTCCGGAGTTAGTTTTGTGATTTGTCGGATTAACCAAAAAAAGCGAGGATATGATTATTCGTTATAAACTAACCCTGGTGATGCTACTGTATAATAGTTCAAAGATAATATATACAAAGGGCAAAAAACGGACAAATAGTCATTAAAGGGCAATAACCACTATGTGTTGTCGATCTATTAGCATTAAATGCAATGTACTTATACTGTGAAACTTGGAATCTTAAGGTAAATACTACTAAAACCAATGTTGTTATTTTTTCAAAAAGTCGTCGGACTGAAAATTGTCATTTTCTGTACTATAATGAACGTCTCTCTGTTATTAACGAATTTCAATACTTAGGCATTGTATTTTCTAGAAAGGGTACATTTCATGTTAATAAAGCCAGACTTGTGCAACACACCCATAAAGCAATGTTTTTGTATTGCGTAAAGCTAGAAAATTGTTTTTGCCAATTGATATATTATTGCAATTATTCGATGCTATGGTTACTCCTATATAACTATGGTGCTGAAGTCTGGAGTTATGAAAATAATAAATGTAAAACAGTATTATCATACTTTATTTGTTAATGATTGGAAACTTCAGATATTTAACTACAATAAATGTTTAAACTATAGGATGTTTAAAGCAGAATTCGGATTTGAGAACTATCTAACTGTGCTACCTTTAGATTTAAGAATTAACATATGTAAATTTAGATGTGGCAGTCATAGATTGCCTATTGAATGTGGCAGATTTTATAGTATAGATAGAGAAGAGCTAGGTGATGAATTCCATTATATTTTCAATTGTACCTTCTTTACTAATGAACGTCAGAAATTATTACCTTTTAACCTGTGTAATACAAAAAATACAAATAGTTTCTTTGAGTTAATGAATACAAGTGATCATTATGTTCTTACTGGCTTAGCTAAATTCTGTAAAATTGTAATGTCAATTTTCAAATAATATTTACCTTCCCACTAAATATTGTATCTTGTAAATATGTTTGTTCATGCATTATATCAGTTTTATTGTTACATGTACTATCATGCTTCATGTGAGGCCTTTAGTGAAATAAAATGTTTCAAATGTAGAGTTTTATAGATGCTTACTAAAAATTGGATTGATTTATTGATTGGATGTTTGTTTTACGTCCAGCGAGCAGTATTTCAGCTTTATTCAGGACGGGAACAAGTTAACAAACAATACATTAATTGAAAAAGGGGTGGGATGGGACACAGGTAACAAAATTTTGACAGTCACTGGAAAAGTACGGAGTATTGGGTAGGGTCGGAGAATTTAGCCTTTTGTAGCGGCTACAATGAGCCTTCGCTTTTTCGAAATCTACAAGAGGGATCTTTATCGTGCAAGGAGTTTGGCACTCTCAAAACACGTTACCCACTATGTTCCGCAGCCAGGCTTTCCGTATTATGACCTGACAACCCCCCAACGAAAGGGTCTCCCATATCCGCCACCCGGGGACGCGCTGGTTGTTCTGTGGGTTGGGCACTGGGAACCGTTCCAGTATTGTCCCAGCTAAAAATTTGACAAATATATTAATCTTGAGACAATAGATACTACAACGGTTTACAATTTCGTGGCTAGTCAAAGAAATCGTATGGAATCACGCTTTTCTGTTGCAATGTTCATGATATGATCCACAAACTATTGATTCCTGTGCCCCCACACCCAAGGATGAGCACATATTTGAAAATTTAATTCTTAAAGTGTTGAGCTGAAATTGTAGACGTGTACTAAGACATCTAGAATGCTCATCATTATTATTGTGTGTATAAACACTTCATAATCACATCTGGACATATGGAACAAATCGAGAACACCTCTTGTAATTATAAAGGGCTGAGAAGGACATATGAAACAAATCGAGAACACCTCTTGTAATTATAAAGGGCTGAGAAGGACATATGAAACAAGTCGAGAACACCTCTTGTAATAATAAAGGGCTGAGAAGGACATATGGAACAAATCGAGAACACCTCTTGTAATTATAAAGGGCTGAGAAGGACATATGAAACAAATCGAGAACACCTCTTGTAATTATAAAGGGCCGAGAAGGACATATGGAACAAATCTAGAACAACTTTTGTTATTATGAAGGGCTGAGAAGGACATATGGAACATATCGAGAACACCTCTTGTAATTATAAAGTATAAAGGGCTGAGAAGGACATATGTATTTAAAGCATTTACACTATCGTTTATGATCTATTCTAATTCATTGACTCGCAAACTGAGGATGACAAACATTAAACGAAAGGGTATTTATGATATTATTTGTTAGAAATACAATTCTATGTAAACTGTAACGATGATTTGACTAAGAACAAAATTTGGTACAAAATATAGGACATTGAGTTTATAGAAAAACTTGAACTGTATATGATGTTTTGACACAATTAAAATCTTGAGTTCAATGACAAAATTTATTGGCAATTCATGAAGTTGACTGGTTATTTAAATACTTTACCTTTGTTTGCAAACGTCAATATCTGGAACACAGTTTCAAACCCGTATGATCGTACTGCAGGTAAGTTGACTTATATAACTCCAAGATTAGATTCCATCCATGTTTGGAACAGCGCTACCTATTTATATAAACTCATCGGATCTGATGATCAATCATTACATTTTCTGTCGGGACGAAAGTTTTTTTTAACACTGTTTGAAATGTTCCATCTAAATGAGGACATCTGCATTTAAACCATTTACTCGCGATCTACTCTAATTAATTAACTCGCAAACTGATGATAACAAAAATGTCACACAATTAACAATAAACGAAATAAAGGGGTATTAATGATATAATTTGTTAAAAATACAATTTTATGTAAACTATGATGACATGATTTGACAAAGCAAGGGAAAATGCACGAAATTTGGTACATAATATTCATAGAAAACCGTGAACTATTCATGCTGAGTTAAAAGTTAAAAGTTTAAGCCAAGTATTCTAAGGTTACCTTTGGTTACCGTTCTTTATAACTAGCCTATATATTAAACTTCACTGTTATTTGTGAAAGGTCAATTTATGGAACACAGTTTCAAACCCGCATGATCGTACTGCAGGTAAGTCGAATAATAAATTTTATTCCATCCATGTTTGGTACAGTGTTATCTATTATTTATGCAAACTCCCTAGAGCTGATGATCACTGCAATTTTTGTCGGTTTTTTTAAATACTGTTTGAAATGTGGCAGCTGTATTTTTATGATAAAAATGTTTCAATTACATAGAAAATCTCAGTCAACTTTTCAAAGAGGAAAACTGTGGTCACATTACTGTCAATGAAATAATGAACCTTCATAAAAACGTTTGATGTATAAAATCCAAGGAGGTTATTACTGTACTGCGTGTTCTATATTCCCGCTAGCTAGACTGAGCGGTAAAGATAAATACATTAGTCATTTACACAATTCACAAGTGGTTAAAGTAATTAATCAATCAATATACACGTGTTCACCAAAAGTTAAACTCGGCGCTGAGACATCTTACCTCATTCGAAGACTTTATGATATCACTGACACTCGGCGCTGAGACATGTTACATCATTAGAAGGATATATGATATCACTGACACTCGACGCTGAGACATGTAACCTCATTCGAAGGCTTTATTATATCACTGACACTCGGCGCTGAGACATGTTACCTCAATCGAAGGCTTTATTATATCACTGACACTCGGCGCTGAGACATGTTACCTCATTCGAAAGCTTTATTATATCACTTACACTCGGCGCTGAGACATGTTACCTCATTCATAGACTTAATGATATCACTGACACTCGGCGCTTAGACATGTTACCCCATTCAAAGACTTTATGATATCACTGACACTCGGCGCTAAGACATGTTACCTCATTCGAAGGCTTTATTATATCACTGATACTCGGCGCTGAGACATGTTACCTCATTCGAAGACTTTATGATATCACCGACACTCGGCGCTGAGACATGTTATCTCATTCATAGACTTTATGATATCACTGACACTCGGCGCTAAGACATGTTACCTCATTCGTAGGCTTTATTATATCACTGACACTCGGCGCTGAGAAATGTTATTAACTCATTCAAAGACTTATGATATCACTGTCACTCGGCGCTGAGACATGTTACCTCATTCGAAGACTTTATGATATCACTGACACTCGACGCTGAGACATGTTACCTCATTCGAAGGCTTTATATGATATCACTGACATTCTACGCTGAGACATGTTACCTCATTCGAAGGCTTTATATGATATCACTGACATTCTACGCTGAGACATGTTACCTCATTCGAAGGCTTTATATGATATCACTGACACTCGGCGCTGAGACATGTTACCTCATTCGAAGGCTTTATTATATCACTGACACTCGGCGCTGAGACATGTAACCTCATTCGAAGGCTTTATGATATCACTGACACTCGGCGCTGAGACATGTTACCTCCTTCATAGACGTTATGATATCACTGACACTCGGCGCTAAGACATGTTACCTCATTCAAAGACTTTATGATATCACTGACACTCGGCGCTGACATGTTACCTCATTCGAAGGCTTTATGATATCACTGACACTCGGCGCTGAGACATGTTATCTCATTCGAAGGCTTTATGATATCACTGACACTCGGCGCTGAGACATGTTACCTCATTCGAAGGCTTTATTATATCACTGACACTTGGCGCTAAGACATGTTACCTCATTCGAAGGCTTTATGATATCACTGACACTCGGCGCTGAGACATGTTACCTGATTGATTCGAAGACTTTATGAAATCATTGTCAATCGGCGCTGAGACACTTGCCTCATTCGAAGACTTTATGATATCACTGACACTCAGCGTTGAGACATGTTACCTCATTCGAATGCTTTATTATATCACTGACACTCGGCACTGAGACATATAACGTAATTCGAAGGCTTTATGATATCACTGACAACCGGCGCTGAGACATATAGCCTACA
The DNA here is from genome assembly GCA_944474755.1 of Limnoperna fortunei. Classification (NCBI taxonomy): domain Eukaryota; kingdom Metazoa; phylum Mollusca; class Bivalvia; order Mytilida; family Modiolidae; genus Limnoperna; species Limnoperna fortunei. Next base: position 108,732,251 of record OX104112.1, on the reverse strand, counting down.
TTGAAGACTTTATTATATCAATGACATTCGGCGCTGAGACATGTTACCCCATTCGAAGACTTTATAATATCACTGACACTCGGCGCTGAGACATGTAACCTCATTCAAAGACTTTATTATATCACTGACACTCGGCCCTGAGACATGTTACCTCATTCGAAACCTTTATGATATCACTGACACTCGGCGATGAGACATGTTATCTCATTCGAAACTTTATGATACCACTGACAGTCGGCGCTGAGTCATCTTACCTCATTTGAAGACGTAATGATATCACTGACACTCGGCGCTGAGACATGTAACCTCATTCGAAGGCTTTATGATATCACTGGCACTCGGCGCTGAGACATGTTACCTCATGCGAAGGCTTTATTATATCACTGACACTCGGCGCTGAGACATGTTACCTCATGCGAAGGCTTTATTATATCACTGACACTCGGCGCTGAGACATGTTACCTCATTCGAATACTTTATGATATCACTGACACTCGGCACTGAAACCTGTTACCTCATTTGAAGGCTTTATATGATATCACTGACACTCGGCGCTGAGACATGTTACCTCATTAGAAGGCTTTATGATATCACTGACACTCGGCGCTGAGACATGTTACCTCATTCGAAGACTTTATTATATCACTGACACGGCGCTGAGACATGTTACCTCATTCGAACGCCTTTATGATATCACCGTAACTCGGCGTATATACGTCTACAAATTAAGCCCAACACTGTTTGAATTAGATTTTAACACTGTCAAATTTTTGCTTTCCCTCAGCGGGATTCGAACTCACACCGTTGTGACACTGTGGCACCAATTCGCCTGCACTATGTCCAGCGGTCTAGACCCTATATATAAGACAAGTGTACACTACTCCTTTATGTAATGACTAATAGATGTGATCTGGAAGGTTCAATGAAATCAGACTCGATTACGTCAACACCGTCTGCTGATGTACCAATAACACACTTCTATCATTTGTTTATAGATTGATATTGACACTGAAGAAGACCATCAGTTGGTTGAAAATCTTGTCGTATTTATTAATATATATATATATTTTTGTTGACTTGTGTGTTGTCAATTACGTAAAAAACAATTTGTATTTTTTCATTAGTTCTATCGAACTGTAAGTTGATAAGTGTTTTCTTGGTATGTATTTCCATAATTTCATAATAAAGTTTAGAAAATATGATTACACTATTTATTAATTATTGTCGATTTATGTTAATGGCTAAAATACTTCATATATCGCACGCTACAAATACCGTGACAAAGCAAGCGATGCCGAAGTTCAAATAAATGTACATGAAATAACTACCGTTAGATTTTTTTAAAATCACATAATGAAAATGACGTCACACCCTAAACTCGGTTGACTCGAACTTCGGATAACTCGATATATTTTTACGGTCCCGAAAACTTCGACTTATCGAGGTTTGACTGTATATATATATATATATTAATAAACAAGAAGTATATATAAAAATTTGATATTAACCCTGTATTTCTGATGTTTCAGAAATCCGCTGGATAGATATATTATATGGTTGTCACAATACTTAGACGTTTGTATATATATATATATATATATATATATATATATATATATATATATATATATATATATACGTCTACAAATTAAGCCCAACACTGTTTGAATTAGATTTTTAACACTGTCAAATTTTTGCTTTCCCTCAGCGGGATTCGAACTCACACCGTTGTGACACTGTGGCACCAATTCGCCTGCACTATGTCCAGCGGTCTAGACCCCTATATATATATATACTTTTATAGTAGAAACATCTCTATTTGTATCGTTGCATAATCCTCTAGACTTATACATTATTTTTTTGTTTATGCTGTATCGTCATGTTGGCGATCCGATACTTAGTAAGTGTACTGGTTGGTAGCTTCCTTTAGACTTAAACTACATATTTAGTCTACTGAAAATAATTAAAACAACACTACAATGAATATGTAAGGAACGCAATATTTCGCTCTACCAAAGAGCTTCATCATGCGTTGACTGAATCAAAAATTCAAATAGTAGAAATTATTTTTGTTGTTCTTTTTAAATATATTATAAGGTTCCGAGAAAGATAATTTTTACATTTTCAGATGAAATTTTGAAAAATGTATGTCTGGCGATTATTTCTACATTATTACTTCTTTCTAATTGCAAAGAGTTCTGTTGGAAACCAGATAGAAACCGTTATTGTTGAAACGCCATCTGGACCCATTAAAGGTTTAAAAGATGTTTTTACGGAAACAGGAGACACAGTTTACGAGTTTAGGGGGATACGATACGCCCAACCTCCTACTGGCCCTTTGAGATTTAAAAAACCCGAACCAGTCGGTAAATGGACTGAAACGTACGATGCCACCTCTTTCGGAGCAGCTTGTCCACAGACATCATTATTATATGAAAATGAAAACCTTCAAATGTCAGAAGACTGTCTAGTGTTAAACGTCTATGTTCCTAAAGTGCTGGATCCTGGTCAATCTTTATCCGTTATGGTATGGATACATGGTGGCGAATTAATTATGGGACATGCGCACGAATATAATGGTGGGAGAATTGCCGTCAAAGGTACCGTAATTGTAGTGACCATAAATTATCGATTGGGTGTATTTGGATTTTTTGCTTTAGATCATCCGGCTGCAAAAGGGAATTATGCCATATGGGATCAAATACAAGCACTTAAATGGGTACAACAGAACATTGCCGCCTTTGGAGGAAATCCCAATTCTGTCACTATATTTGGAGAAAGTGCAGGTGGGTGGAGTGTAAACGTACAAATGATGATTCCGTCAAATAAAGGTCTTTTCCACAGAGCTATTTCACAGAGTGGAGTATTCGACTTTGGAAGAACTTCGATGCTGACAGCAAACAAACTAAGGGGATACGCAGAGGACCTTGCTAATAAAACAGAATGTCCTATGCACGATATGTATCAATTTGTAGACTGTCTGAGACAAAAGCCGTTTGATGAACTTGTTCAAGTAACCGACTTGTGGGCGTCATTGCCAAATGATAAAGTCGAACTTGAGTCTAGACATACCCCGGTTATCGATGGGGAATTGTTTATGACTAATCCATATGTTAACTTAGAGGACGGTAATTCCGATGTTGCAAAGTTCTTTCATTCGATCGACTTCGTGGCTGGTACAACGTCGAATGAAGGCTCTCTGTTGTATATGTTGTCTCCCGGATTCCAGGACTATTTTGGTTTTAATGTTACAGAAGGCATACCATCCAAAGCGATATGCGAGGGTATGATTGGGCCGTATATTCAGGGGTACCTACAAAATGATAGCGAGATTAAAAGTAAACTGTGTAAATTCTACACTACTGACAAATCCTCTGCAGAACAAAGTTTAAAGGCCACAAAATACTATGGAGATATGTTACTATTTTTCCCCACGGTGCGAATGTTAGAATATCACTCTTCCATGGGAGGCAAGACATATCAGTACGTGTTTTCAAAGCTGAGTCCTCTTCCGTTGGGAGGACCTCCACCACCGTGGTTCAAAGGGTGTGGTCATGGTGACGAATTAACATTTCAGTTTTCTGGCAAGATGTTTTCAACAGAAGACATTATTTTAAATGATGAACAAAGAGAGTTGTCGGACTTATTTATCCAGTACTGGACGTCATTTGCTAAAACAGGGTAAATACAATATTTATGCATAATTAAATCTAAAACAAAACAGTCTATATGTTGCTGTCTAAAGGTACCAGTAGCAGCGTCATAACATTCTATCTCATTGTAAAAGATTCATACAATCATGCTTTGAAGTTATAAAGTTAGTTGTATGAAGATATCTTTTGTGTCGGACAACATAATTGACTGACTCACCATTATACTACTGTAGGACAACATAGCAGACGGACTCACTACTTATACTACTGAAGGACAACATCACAGACTGGTCAACCACTTATACTCATGTCGGACAAAAATACAGACTGACCAACCACTTATACTAGTCGGACAACATAACAAACGGACTCACCACTTATACTACTGTCGGAAAACATAACACACTGACTCACCACGTATACTACTGTCAGACAACATAACACACTGACTCACCACGTATACTACTGTCGGACAACATAACAAACTAACCACTTATATTACTGCCAACAACATAACTCACTGACTCACCACGTATACTACTGTCAGACAACATAACACACTGACTCACCACGTATACTACTGTCAGACAACATAACACACCGACTCACCACGTATACTACTGTCGGACAACATAACACACTGACTCACCACGTATACTACTGTCGGACAACATAACAAGCTAACTCACCACTTATATTACTGCGAGCAACATAACTCACTGACTCACCACTTATACTACCGTCGGACAACATAACAAACTAACTCACCACTTATATTACTGCGAACAACATAACTCACTGACTCACCGCGTATACTACTGTCGGACAACATAACAAACTAACTCGCCACTTATATTACTGCGAACAAAATAACTCACTGACTCACCACGTATACTACTGTCAGACAACATAACACACTGACTCACCACGTATACTACTGTCGGACAACATAACAAACTAACTCACCACTTATATTACTGTCAGTCAACATAACAAATTCACCACGTATACTACTGTCGGACAACATAACAAACTAACTCACCACGTATACTACTGTCGGACAACATAACAAACTAACTCACCACTTATATTACTGTCAGTCAACATAACAAACTAACTCACCACGTATACTACTGTCGGACAACATTTCAAACTAACTCACCACGTATACTACTTTCGGACAACATAACAAACTAACTCACCACTTATACTACTGTCGGACAACATAACAAACTAACTCACCACGTATACTACTGTCAGACAACATAACACACTGACTCACCACGTATACTACTGTCAGACAACATAACACACTGACTCACCACGTATACTACTGTCGGACAACATAACAAACTAACTCACCACTTATATGACTGTCAGTCAACATAACAAACTAACTCACCACGTATACTACTGTCGGACAACATAAACTAAATCACCACTTATATGACTGTCAGTCAACATAACAGACTGACCAACCATTTATACTAGTCGACAACATAACAAACGGACTCAACATTATACTACTGTTGGACAACATAACAGACTGACCAACCACATACTAGTCGGACTCAACATTATACTACTGTCGGACAACATAACAGACTGACCAACCACTTATACTAGTCGGACTCAACATTATACTACTGTCGGACAACATAACAGACTGACCAACCACTTATACTAGTCGGACTCAACATTATACTACTGTCGGACAACATAACAGACTGACCAACCACTTATACTAGTCGGACTCAACATTATACTACTGTCGGACAACATAACAGACTGACCAACCACTTATACTAGTCGGACTCAACATTATACTACTGTCGGACAACATAACAGACTGACCAACCACTTATACTAGTCGGACTCAACATTATACTACTGTCGGACAACATAACAAACTGACTCACCACGTGTACTATTGTAGGACAACATAACAAACGGACTCACCACTTATACTACTGTCGGACAACATAACAGACTGACCAACCACTTATACTACTATCAAACATAACATTATACTACTGTCGGACAACATAACAAACTAACTTACCACGTGTACTACTGTAGGACAACATAACAAACGGACTCACCACTTATAATACTGTCGGACAACATAACTAACTGACCAACCACTTTTTCTACTGTCGGACAACATAACAGACTGACCAACCACTTTTTCTACTGTTGGACAACAAACTGACCTAGCACTTATTTCACTGTCCGATAATATAACACACTGACAAACACCATATACTACTTTCGAACAGCATACTAAACTGACCTACCACTTATACCACTATCAGATAACTCACTGACACCCCATACTACTGTCGGTCAACATAACAAACGGACTCACCACTTATACTACTGTCAGACAACTTAACAAACGGACTTACCACTTATACTACTGTCGGACAACATAATAAACTGACCTACCAATTATACTACTGTCAGACAACATAACTAACTGACTAACCACTTATACTACTGTCAGATCATTACGGACTGACTAACCACTTATACTACTGTCGGACAACATAATAAAGTGACCTACCACTTATACCACTGTCAGACAAACATAACACTGACTCACCACTTATACTACTGTCAAATAACATTATACAATGACTCACCACTATACTACTGTCGGACAACATAAGAAACGGACTTACCATTATACTTCTGTCGGACAACATAACAGACTGACCTACCAATTATACTACTGTCAGACAAACATAACACACTGACTCACCACTTATACTACTGTATATACATAACAGACTGACCTACCAATTATACTACTGTCGGACAACATAACAGACTGACCAACCACTTTTTCTACTGTTGGACAACAAACTGACCTAGCACTTATTTCACTGTCCGATAATATAACACACTGACAAACACCATATACTACTTTCGAACAGCATACTAAACTGACCTACCACTTATACCACTATCAGATAACTCACTGACACCCCATACTACTGTCGGTCAACATAACAAACGGACTCACCACTTATACTACTGTCAGACAACTTAACAAACGGACTTACCACTTATACTACTATCGGACAACATAATAAACTGACCTACCAATTATACTACTGTCGGACAACATAACTAACTGACTAACCACTTATACTACTGTCAGATCATTACGGACTGACTAACCACTTATACTACTGTCGGACAACATAATAAAGTGACCTACCACTTATACCACTGTCAGACAAACATAACACTGACTCACCACTTATACTACTGTCAAATAACATTATACAATGACTCACCACTATACTACTGTCGGACAACATAAGAAACGGACTTACCATTATACTTCTGTCGGACAACATAACAGACTGACCTACCAATTATACTACTGTCAGACAAACATAACACACTGACTCACCACTTATACTACTGTATATACATAACAGACTGACCTACCAATTATACTACTGTCGGACAACATAACAGACTGACTCACCACTTACAAACTTACAAACATAACACACTGACTCACCACTTATACTACTGTATGACATACATAACAGACTGACCTACCAATTATACTACTGTCGGACAACATAACAGACTGACTCACCACTTACACTACTGTCGGACTACATAACAGACTGACCACCCAATTATACTGCTGTCAAACATAACACACTGACTCACCACTTATACTACTATCAAACAAACATAACACACTCACCACTTATACTACTGTATGACAACATAACACACTGACCTCCCAATTATAGGTGTAGGACCACCAAATACCGGGAACCAGTCCAGAGGTTGTACGTAAAAGTAGTACTAGTCAACAGACAGGTTCACTCTTGCATCATATAGAATTTGAACCGCACATGATACCAGAATAAATTTGGTATTTTTGGAAAGCTCAATATTCTAGGAAACTTGAGGATGAAGTTTTATTGGTTTTAAATGAACATAAAAATGTTGAGAGTCAATTAGGGACAAGCACTATTTTTGGACTGAAATAGAAAGTGAAAGTAGATTTTTAGACCACGTGGACTTCAGGTTGAGCGTTTTTTCTTATATGCCATGAAACATATTGTGAAATTTTGACAGAATGTTCAGCCAGTGCATTTTTATAGGGGACAGAAGTGTCACTTAATTTGAAACAAAGGTAAATTTTCTAGGATAAGTCAAAATTATCAAATTTTAATATAGCCGAAGAGTAAAAATACTATGGTGGTCCTACACCTATACTATTGTCAGAAAACATAAGACACTGACTCACCACTTATACTACTATCAGACAACATAACAAACGTAACTACTGTAAATCTTTATTCAAATTCAAACAAAACGTGCACGTTAATTAGTTTAACATTAATATGCTGAACAGAAAAGTTTCTAAACACCAACAATGTCTTAGCTGAAAAGAAATCTTTAAGACGCGCTGTAAATAATTATAACTGGAAAAAATTTCAGACTTCCAGATGGAGGTGAAGGATCTGTGTTGTGGAAACAGTTCACCATAAAAGACAGAAACTATCTTAACTTTGATACTCCAGTTACCATAGGAACATCTTTAGAAGATGCGACAGTTAAATTATGGACCGGTATATTTGAAAACGTCGTCTATCAGTCTCCCGAGGACACGGACAACCATGATGAATTGTAGTTGAATACATGTACATATATTCGATTTTTACGAATAGTTTAGTTAGGTTTTGTTACAATAGCTTAGTGGTATATTTGAAATTTAATTAAAGATTCAAATTTCTTAAAATCCTACTGCGGTTTGTGTTTGTCTGTTGTTTAACTTCACGTTGCCTAAGTATCATGTAGAAACCCCAGACCTTCGGTAAAGGTGTTGACAGACTTAAATTTTTATTTATACATTAACAGGTACAGGACCATCTAATAGAAATATGTTGGGTGTCAGGTGTTTTTCTACCTCTGCTTCCGAAAACAATCTATATTTATCTTCAAAATTTAAGTGTCTGATTTTTTTTATTAATAAGGTAGACCTTTATAGATTTATAACACATAGTAGTATTATTATTTAACAGATGCGTATTATTATTTAACAGATGCTCGCTTTTATGATTGGTCATCTAAATACCTACTAGATTTTACTGGTATTTGAGATACCTTCTAGATTTTACTGGTATTTGAGATACCTTCTAGATTTTACTGGTATTTGAGATACCTTCTAGATTTTACTGGTATTTGAGATACCTTCTAGATTTTACTGGTATTGAGATACCTTCTAGATTTTACTGGTATTTGAGATACCTTCTAGATTTTACTGGTATTTAAAATACCTTCTAGATTTTACTGGTATTTGAGATACCTTCTAGATTTTACTGGTATTTGAGATACCTTCTAGATTTTACTGCTATTTGAGATTCCTTCTAGATTTTACTGGTATTTGAGATACCTTCTAGATTTTGCTGGTATTTGAGATACCTACCAGATGTTGCCGTTTTTGAGATATCTACTAAATTTTGCTGCCTTTCCTCATCATGATCATTCAGACAGATCCAGTAATCGTTACGGATATAAGTAATTATCCTACACCAATATATGTAATTATTCAAATTAGCTATCTAAATTTGTTAGGATAATACAATCTAAATTTGAAAAATATTATTTATATGCGGACTTTTATTGGTTGAAACATTATTTCATGTTTACTTATACTACATATTGTTTTTGTTTATTTTGTATATTTTTGCATTTTAAATGCAATAGTTTTCATTTACATTGGTAAAATTATCTATGCACTCTATCTTTCATTTGGAATTTTTTGTATTCCAGTATTATCTTTTTTTTATTTATCTGTCATTTATATACAATAAATTTTAAACAACTTGTATAATTTTTCATTATATATGGAATATCCTTTATTTTAATGCAATAAATTTTATTCATTTGGTATAATTGTTCATTTATGTGCCATAATTTATTTATTCATATGCAATAATTGGATAATGTATCAGAAAATTTAAGTGTCTGTTAAAAGATATGAATGGGTCTGATTTAATACAGCAATATATGATTAGGTCCCTTTTCATAACGTCCGAAAATATATCAATAGGGAGGGTTTTCGTTTTCAAATCTCCGTCCGCAGACCTGTACCTGGGGAGGAAAAGCAATAAGTTTTAAATAGCCCTTTGTACATGTCTTTGTTCACAGCAAACGATGAGGCTTTAGAGCATTTTTAATATAGGTTTCATAACAATTACTCATCCAGTCACCATGTGACTTTAACATCCATTCTGAAAATATTCCCCCAGTCTATTACTAATGCATCTGTGACGAAATATAAACATTACATAGTTATTAACAAAATAATAAATAATAAAGTAATGTAAAAACATATATAAATAATTAAATAAAGAAATGAAAAAAAACACAACACACAATAAATTTAAAAAATATTTGACCTCGCATGCCAAGCCGTACATCTCGTATTTGTCTTCGAAAAGTTTTAAAGCGGAAAAGGCGAGAAACACGAAAAATTTACTCCTCCAGTCACCATGTGACTTTAACATCCATTCTGAAAATATTCCCCCAGTCTATTACTAATGCATCTGTGACGAAATATAAACATTACATAGTTATTAACAAAATAATAAATAATAAAGTAATGTAAAAACATATATAAATAATTAAATAAAGAAATGAAAAAAAAACACAACACACAATAAATTTAAAAAATATTTGACCTCGCATGCCAAGCCGAACATCTCGTATTTGTCTTCGAAAAGTTTTAAAGCGGAAAAGGCGAGAAACACGAAAAATTTGAAGGCGAAATCGTAACATTTTTTCACTTCGCCTTTTCGCGTTAGCATTGTATGTATGTTTGAAGTTTTTTTAAAAGTATTTTCCCAAATTATATTAGTTTTTATAATTTGACGTCGAGTGTTTATAGGGAAGAGCTGGAGTACCCAACGAAACAGTAAACTTTCGACAGGAAAACTGGTGCTCTTTGCAAATATATAGGGATGAGTCGAGCACACCGTCTCGCTGTAAGGATCGAACAGACAACTCGGTGATCAATAATAGATTACTGCTACCTTAACCTCCGAGGTCGAGGTTTTTTTTTTATAGTAAACGCATTTGTCGTGGTTTGATCAGTTTTCTTTTTTGTCACAGTTCCTATGATGTTTGTTTGTTTGTTTGATGGTGTTTAACGCCAATTTCAGAAATTTTTCAGCTATATCATGGCGTCCAGATTTTATTGGGTGTGGAAGCCGGAGTACCCGCAGAACTGGCAATCCTTGTCAATTAAGATTGGAGTCGAGTACACCCTGCCTTAGTGAGAATCGAACCGGCAATCTCAGTGTTGACAGACAACGAGATCAACAGTAGACGAACTACCTTGACCACTCGGCCAGTCCCTATGAATTCCGGTGTATAATACTGAAGATTTACGACAAAAGCGAAAACATCTATTTATATATTTTTTTCACTTCCCCATAGTGTCACATAAATTTACACAGAATAAAATAAAGAATAAACTTATGTGCCACAATTCCTAAAAATTACGGTGTATAATACTAAATAAGATTTACGACAAAAGCGAAAACATCTATTTATATATTTTATTCACACTATCATTGTGTCACATGAATTTACATCTCAAATAAAGAATAAACTACTGCGCCACAATTCCTAAGAATTCCGGTGTATAATACAGAATGTTATTTAAGACAAAAGCGAAAACATCTATTTATATATTTTATTCTCTAAAAATCTCATTGTGTCACATGAATTTACACAGAATTAAATCTCAAATAAAGATTAAACTACTAACCGCGTTTGTATATCGAAGTTTATGAGTTAAATATGTGAACATGTAAGCGTAATATAAAAATCAATTCTGCTTTCGCATTTTAGCCTTCGCAATTTGTTTATTTTACCATGTCTGATAAAGTCATTCCACAATTAATGATATATAAGTATAAATGGTTTTCTTTAAATTCGGAAGTACTTGAAATTAGTTACCAGGTTTAACAGACCTGACCAGCGCGTTCTCAGTTGGCAGACATGGGATGTCCTCACGTTCTTTTGGTTTTTTTTCGGGGGGGGGGTGTGGTGGTTCAGTTCATATTAAAATTGCCGCGAACCATAGTTACCTGTGTAGAGAATGTCATGCTTGTTGCACGAAAAAAAGTAAATCTTACGCCCCAACCCATACCCCATATTTTTCAAGTGGAATTAAAAATTGTTGCCCTTGTGTCCATCTTTCTCTAATTTATTGAAGGAGCCGAGTGGTGATGTTAGTTCATCAACTATTGATCACGTGGTCTGTCAACACTGAGGTTGCGGGTTCGAGAATCACTGCGGGCAGGGTGCACTCGACTTAATTGAAAGGGATCCAGTTTTCCTACTGAAGGTCGGTTGTTTTCTTCGGGTACTCCGGCTTCCTCCTCAAATAAAAACTGGACGCCATGATATGGCTGAAAAACTGCTGAAAGTAGGTTAAACAAAATTTAAACAAGCAAACAAATATAATTGATTTATATTTAACTTATTCTCGTCATGAATAAAGTTGAACTACTCTCGCTGAAAGAAAATGAAAGAATCACTCAATCAATCAATAAGTTATTGTTCAAATTGAATGACACTCGTTTAAAGGACAAGTTTTGAAAAGTTCTGTTTCATATATATGACTCTGTAATGACAATGTTAAGACCTAAAGAATTAATGACGTTTTGTTAAACAAATTACTATTTCGTACGTGTCTATCTGTCACACATTTTTACGCTTAACTTCAGTATTCGCAGACAATTCTCTTTGGCGTTATTGGGGCCTAGGTGGCTGATTGGTTAGTCATCTACTAGTTATCACATGCCTGTCAACAAGTTGCGGATTTTCGAACGACTGCAGATAGGGTGCGCCCGACACCACTTTAATTGACAAAAGACTGTCGGTTTTAACCTGTACTCTGGCTTCCTCCCACCCCACTCCCAATAAAAAATGGACGATATGAAACAAATGGAACAATCCAGTGTAATTGTATGCATACTTTTTTAAACAACTTTTATTGCCTGTCCAATAAAACTTAAGACTAGAATCGCTGTATATTTTTACAATACAACTTTTTGTTTAGTAAACAATGCATTTTGATTGACAATGCTTGTTCAACCACGGGGGGTAACTAAGGATACTTTTAGGTACAGGTCTGCGGACGGATATTTGAAAACCCACCCTATTCATATATTTCGGACGTTATAAAACGGGACCTAATCATATATTGAATGATTAAATCAGACCTATTCATATATTTTATTACAGCACATCCCCATTGGCAAAATAGTCAATTCACTACCAAAATGATCAAGTGATGTTAATGGAAGACTTTGTTTGTAAGATCACTGTGCTTTACATAGGCTTAGCATGCTTAAGATGAGAATTGAGGCATTGATGTATTTAGATAATTTACAACTACCCAATGATATATTTTTCAATGAAAAAAGCTACCTATTCATTGGAGAGGTAAAAAAGTGACCTATTCGGGCCGCATATCCGTATTATCCAATATATACCAAGCTACCACCCCCGCCCCCCCCCCCCCCCCCCCCGTGTGTTCAACAGTTCAGCAATTGTTTATACACAACAGTTTCATACTTGTATTTAAAAATGTTGTAGATTAAATAAAAACACGCAGGCATACATTTAAGTAACTAATAATGATGTCAAAAAGAGGCCACATTCTTTCCTAAATGTGAAATAAATTTGTTACTGATTGGGGGAGTCGGGTCCGCTTAATATATGACACAAAATATACATATAACAGGTCGCAAAAAATAAAATAGGCCGAAATCACGAGTCGCGGGAATAGAAAAAGAGAATCAATAATGGATCACGAAAATAAAACATTTACCTCGTCGCCACTGATTTGCCTTAAAAAGAAGTTTTTTGAAGGTTACAGGACTCGATTCGCAGATATGTCATGCTTTAAAGAAATGTGCTTAATTATATAATATAAAGAAATTTTTTTTCTTTAAATATGTTTATTTATTCATTTAGAACGAGACATTGTATTAACAATTCGTTTAAACGTATGTTTTTATTTTTTAATTATTAATGGTATAATAAATTCATATATTATATACAAATGACGCAGAATCCGTTTTATCTTTAAATTATTAATTTATACGAATCCGTCAATAAACTATCTGATTTATGCATATAATTAAATGACGGATTCTGAATCGCAATGATTGGACTGATCGCACTGATCGCTGACGGTTACCAAGGTAATGACGGATTCATAATTTTTGACGGATGTAGTCATCATCAATCAGTCAGCGATCCGTCAGCGTTCCAAAATCCGTCAGCAATCAGTTATCAATCAGTCAAAGTGTTGCGTTTACGGGTGCAAGTACTGTAGATATAAACAGTGTCCTGTAGCTAACTCATTAGATATAAACAGTGTCCTATAGCTAACTCATTAGATATAAACAGTGTCCTGTAGCTAACTCATTAGATATAAACAGTGTCCTGTAGCTAACTCATTAGATATAAACAGTGTCCTGTAGCTAACTCATTAGATATAAACAGTGTCCTGTAGCTAACTCATTAGATATAAACAGTGTCCTGTAGCTAATTAACTCATTAGATATAAACAGTGTCCTGTAGCTAACTCATTAGATATAAACAGTGTCCTGTAGCTAACTCATTAGATATAAACAGTGTCCTGTAGCTAACTCGTTAGATATAAACAGTGTCCTGTAGCTAACTCATTAGATATAAACTTTTCAATGTCACTGTCAAATTCTGATCGTACTTGATTCCTAAGGGACGGACCATTTAACTTGAAGGGGGGGCCTTGGTTTTTTGTTTTGGACAAAATATTTATTTTTTGAAGGCGTCGCGACAGAATATTTTTTTTCATTATTAGCATTATTTTATATAGCAGAAATCCTTCTTCAGAATATTTTTTTTCTTACCCTCTGCTTCCAAAATATTTTTTTCATCAAAAATCATTTTCAAAATATTTTTTTAGGAAAAAACCAAGGCCCCCCCCCCCCTGCAAATTAAATGGTCGGTCCCTAATGGGCGGATTTGGCAAAACATTACTAGTAAAATTGATAGGCCAACCAAATTCTAAAAACTGCAGTAGTTTGGAGTCATGAAAATCTGCAGCATATTCATACCACTTTGAAATATTTAAATCTGTTTCAACCTTAAGCTTACAATGAACATAATTAGGTTTCCCTGATAATAACACTCTGTCATGTTATAAAATATCAGCATTGGTTGTATACAAATCATTAATAACATCAAACAAAAAATATTTGGTAATATCAGCATATTCATAATATAATGGTCCAGCTGGCTTAGTGAACCATGAAAATCTACACATATAATGGTCCAGCTGGCTTAGTGAACCATGAAAATCTACACATATAATGGTCCAGCTGGCTTAGTGAACCATGAAAATCTACACATATAATGGTCCAGCTGGCTTAGTGAACCATGAAAATCTACACATATAATGGTCCAGCTGGCTTAGTGAACCATGAAAATCTACACATATAATGGTCCAGCTGGCTTAGTGAACCATGAAAATCTACACATATAATGGTCCAGCTGGCTTAGTGAACCATGAAAATCTACACATATAATGGTCCAGCTGGCTTAGTGAACCATGAAAATCTACACATATAATGGTCCAGCTGGCTTAGTGAACCATGAAAATCTACACATATAATGGTCCAGCTGGCTTAGTGAACCATGAAAATCTACACATATAATGGTCCAGCTGGCTTAGTGAACCATGAAAATCTACACATATAATGGTCCAGCTGGCTTAGTGAACCATGAAAATCTACACATATAATGGTCCAGCTGGCTTAGTCAACGATGAAAATCTACACATACAATTATTAACTTTACAATGTTTACAATACCCAGAGTCTATATGTTCAATAAAAAAATTATCCGGGTAAAAATGAAGAAAAATTCTCAATAGAAAAATTTCGTGATGATCAAGAGAATGTAAGTCTTAAACCAGTTGATCTGCATCGAGAGGAGGTACTATCTTAGAATTCATGGAAATGGTTGGCAGATCTGCAATTTCATGGGGAAACACATCTAATGTACATGAGACTTTAGGCACACCTGCATTTTCAGGGGCGAGATCATCTGACTCCAATTCCATTGGGACACTTGCACTAAGAGGGGGGGAGATCTTCAAAGTCCATCATATCGGGGAACACACCTGCATATTCAGAGGTAAGCACATCTAATGTGGATAAAACTGTAGGCACACCTGCATTTTCAGGGGCCTGAATATCATACTTCAAATCAATAAGCACACTTGCACCAACAGGGGAAGAGACTTCTAAGTGAACTAAATTACTAAGGACCCTATTATCTGCATAAAGTGGGGAAAAACATTCGACTCTGTACAAAAAGGCACCCCTGAATTTTCAGGGGAATACACACATGACCTGGCAGGGGGACTTAAATATAACTCAGCTAATTTCTCTTGGCTGGTACCTACATGTACATATATTTTAGGGTCAATCTTTATATGTACAATTTCATCACATGAATTAAAATAACTAAACATTTCGGCTGTATTTTCTACCACTGTACACGATTTTGCCGGATGTCAGCGGGTGGAATCAAAAGGGTTTTTATCTCTACGCACACATTTTCGACAGGAATGATACAACTTTTTATCACCGAATTTATCGAAATGATCACCTGAAGTTTGACAATTTCAAGTTTGGTAAGAACCACAAACCATGTAACGATTTTCACGGTTGGAAGATGATATAGGTGTTACCAATGTTCTTTATTTCTCATCCGCAAACAAGTCGTTCCAAGATTTTATGCCTCTCTAAATAGCACGCGAAGAACTACTGCATGCTATGCTTTAATTTCAGAAAATGGAATATTCTCAGCCAAATACAGTAAATTCAGCAAGTGTGATTGTCTAAATTGAATAAACTACTTTTCCACGTTCAATAAAATAAAGATTTCACCTATGATCAACTGAATCAAGCCGAATTGTTGGTCATTGTAATTAACTGAAGAATTTTGAGCAAATTCATGCGGCAAGGGAACATCCAAAGTAACTCGATCTTTTGAAGCCCTTGCTTCCCCAGATATGGCTTTGGTTTTTGTTTTCGGTGTAAACGGTTCATAGAATTTATTACCCTTATATATTTTCCGCTCTCTTCGGTGAGTGAATCACCTTCACTGTCAGTGAGCTGTAGCTGTATTGCAGCAAAATTTTCCTTTAACTTGTCCACTTTTTTTGATAAATTTTCATCAGCACAAAGAGTTTTCACTGAGGGTATGTCTGTTTTATTGGTTTTATGACTAGATTTTGACCGGGACACTCTGATTTGGCAAGCCTTGTGATTTGGTAAGTATACGCTTTTAAAGTTCTGTGTTCTTTTTTGTCAGTTCATCTAGTTTAATCGATAGTTCTAAGTTTCTATTTTCTTCTTCAAGCAATGAAATACTGCGTAATATTTAGTAGTTCGAGTTCGTTCCGCAAGGGGTGGAAGCTATCACCCGTGAACTTTTTGCTTGGCACCGATACCCACTTCAGGTGCTCTCTCTCTCTCTCTCTCTCTCTCTCTCTCTCTCTCTCTCTCTCTACCTCTCTCTCTACCTCTCTCTATCCCAATGTCTATAACGTGCCGTTGCATGCGTGGCTTTACAAAAGAAAAGAAAACAAACAAATAAGAATTGTGATGACACTAATATTTACAGTGAACCATTTTTTTTCAATTATTATTAATATATTATATAATTTTAATACACGTTTTTACATGAGACCTATTTAGATGAGATGAGAAAGAGCAGATGCTGGGATCTGCTCTTTAAAGCTGTCTACGGTTGTACAAAGGACTGCTGATGTTGGAAGCACATTATTCCATTGTACAATAGTGTGCGGATAGAATGAAAATTTGTAAGAGTCTTTGTTTGTATGGATGTGTTTGAAGTAATAGGGATGCTTGTTTCTGGTTCGGGTGTCTGATGGAATGAGTAGGTTTGATGGATAGATTGCAAGTTGATGGTGAGTTATTTTATAAAATACTATTTAGGAGTAAAAGGAATGTCATTCTCTGATGTATTGACATTTCATGCACTATAAAGTCTTTAAGATGATCTGGTAATCTTCTACCTTTAGCTGATCTTGTCTTCATTGAGCAAGGAAAAAAAATTTACACCGCACCAACCACGCGTTGGGTAAATAAACATATATAAAATAAACCTCCCCGATAGATAGCAATAACTATCGTTCAATTAGGGACAATTGGAGTTATCTCCCATTTTCCACAATGATTGAAACCAAAGTCTATATTTTGTTTTATTTTCATTTTTAGCTTTCAATATGGTAAATTTAGAACTGCACGATATTTGTTTATAAGATCTTACGTTATAATATTTTTATGAAAAAAAAATTATTAACTACACACACATTAGTAAATCACCTGGTTAATTTTCAAAATAGAACGAGTATCTTGGCCTTTGCTTTTTATACAAACTTGTCTGAATCGCTTTCATCAGGGAGTACACCACTATTCTAGATCTCTTTACACAGGTTAGGTCTAACTCATTACACAGGTGCTATAAATATAACCTAGCCGATAAAGTAACACTGTTATCACTGTTATGCAACCCTTAAAGGGTACAACACTATCAAGCATTGCTTACACGGGTAAGGGGTACAACACTCACGCGGGGGGGGGGGGGGCTTTTTGGTATCGTCCATGCTTCTAACTTTGTGATGATTGCAAGTTCGTGACCTTTGGAGCGTCACGAGTTATCATATTACGTCATCGGTAAATAATTATCTTCTGCCTCTTCCTTAACCGTGAAATGATTTTCTACGTCTTTCCATAGACAGTTAAAAAAATTGACAAAAATTCAGGTAAGATATATGTATAATACAATATCTTAATAGAAAATGGCTACTTCCGCTATTACTTTTTGCTTTCAGATTGCGCTCACCTGAAATTCCTGGAAAACCCATTTGTATCGATCACAATGAATCAGCATCGGGTCAAGCATCAGTGAACTTTAATTTTAGAAAAAGGCCAAACAAATAGTTTTTCGAAATAAATTTAATTTCAGTAAGTGTTAAGGCCCAGTTATGATATCAGTGATAATTTTCATTGTAAAATTTCTATGTCTAGGTGTAGAAAATGTTCCAAAACATAAAGCAAAATGTGTTTTTACAATTAAGTACATTTCCTATTAAAATACACTGGATATTTACACAAGTTTTGGAACTTAATAATATATTTTTATTACTTCTGACACTAGGATTATAAACAAGTTATGGAACTGGATTATCTAATTGACCCACTACTGTAATTGTATGAGAAAAGAATATTTATTTTTACAAAATATTATTTTTTTATAGAGAAAAACACAATTAATACAATATAACTGACCTTTTTATTGTTTCAGTACGCATGTCCGAATAAATAATGAGTTTTTTAAGGTCACGAACTTGCAATCATCTTCACTTCCAGCCTGAACTAAATCCGGTGACAGAATAAACAAATGTTTCTCAGATATAAAGTTCAATTACGACAAATTTCCAAATGTAAAAAAGTGCCTCCAAGACTGCTTACACGATAATAAAAAAATTATTGCAAATGTTCTGCAAAATAAGTGCTTCATCAACCACTAAGGGTAACGAACTTTCAAGCATCGAGGATATATATTGGGTTTTAAATACGGATGTGCTGTACGAAAGAGTCACCTTTTTCTCCAAAATATATGAAAAGGTAGCTTTTTTCATTGAAAAACTATATCATTGGGTAGTTGCTTATTACGTACATAAGGAAACATAAGCAAAAATTAAACTTTTCAAAAATGTAAACAATCGTTCGCCAAGTTCATTGATACATGTATGGTTACACATCAATAACTGTTTTGGCTGTTTAAAACAATTATTTTCTGCTCTGTAACATTAGCAAACAAAGTTCCAACGCCATTTGAAAATATGAAGCGTGACTTACTGTTAATATGTAGAAAAATTGATGAAAAACAGCTTTTTCCCTGTATTCATCATCTAAAAATAGACATTTTTAAAGTGAAAGTAGAAATACATGGTGTGGCCTCCTTTGTATTTTTGTATTGGATAATCAATTTTATACAGAAAAATCATCAAAAAAGTTCCTGAAAGAGTCAAAATACGATATTTTACTGTTTTATGCCAACGTAAACGTCAACGTCAAAACGGCGTATTCAAACGACGTCATGACGTCATTAATATTCATGACATGGCACGTGGTTTTATCTCATGAATAAAATGATCAATATTTCTCCATATGTCTAAATATATCAATGTCTTAATTATCATTTTAAGCCCATGTTATGTAAACCACGGTGATTTTACAAACAACGGTGTTCCATTAACATTACTGGATCATTTTTGAACTGAATGGAGTATTTTATATAAAATATATGATTATAGTAAGTTTCGAAGCAGTCATATAGCGGTTATTTGGCTGACAAATAAAAACTGCTTACCGCGTTTGGTTCAGCTTATGCTCCTTTTGTAGATTACAGAATGTGTAAACTGACAACAACAATTATATCCAAGTGATAGTTGGCCGTTTGAAATGCGGCAGATTTTTTCACTTTTATAGAGCACTTTTCTATAGTAAAGTTTGACCTAAATTACCACGGAAGTGTATGTTTGGAAGAGTCAATTGTTATCTATTCGAAATCCTTCGGATCATGTCGTCTGCAGTTAAGGAGGGAAAAGTCTCGCGGTTTGTCCGAATACCATTGAACGTTACGAAAGCCACCATGGAAAACAGCTTAATATAGGACCCTATGGAATAAACATACAAATTGCTTCTTCTATGGAACTGTTCCAGACAATTAAACCAAATAATGCAGAAGTGAATCTTGGATAGTAATCTTATTATTTTGAGTTTTTCGAGCCGATAATTAATTCAACATGACTGCAAATGCGTTCTGATTGGCTGAAATTTCAAAATTGTTTAATCACAAACTGCTTTGCAATTGTGATATTGTAGAAATGTTCCTCAAATGGTCCCTACTAATTTTGATTTTTTTGTTTCGATCCCAAATACAAGATTGCTGCCGCCATAGAACATCAATTAACTAGTAACCTATAAGAAAAACATAAAACTTCTCTGTCCTACAGATGCTTATTAACCATTCAGCTTGGCAACATTCATATCAACAGTATCTTCAAATAAACGCTTTAGCATTTAATATAATAATTTGCAAGAAAAGTCATATCTTAAAATGTTTTTTTAAGTCTGGTGAGCGATAGTTTTTTGACAGTTTCCTCGGTGAAATGCTTGACTTTTAACCTTTTAATCTTTGTTATTTATTCTGTTATTCTAGGGTATTTTATTTAAAATGTATTTACGGAATAAAGAACCTTAAACCCGAAGATGACTGTTGTTTATATAACTGCTGGAAAACCAGACTACAACATTGGCGCCCACGTAATGGTTTATTCCAAAGACAGATCTCTGATGTGGAACAAGACTTTATATGATCTGATGATGTCTTATTGTGTCCATATGAACAGACTGAAAAGTGTTTCTTTATCTCGATAGTGCTATTTGAAGTGCGCGAATTGACACTATGTATAGTTTACAGATATTCTTGTGTTCCTGAACATTTGTATGGTTACATGGAATATTATTGTATGCACATTGACTACTTACACTTGAACTACTTTGTAGTTTAATTTATTTATTTATCTTGACATTTTGTGAACATTTTTTGTTCTTAATTAAATTTGATTTATATTTTCTTTATTATAAATGTAAATTCTTCAATTTTTTGGAAAATTTAATCATTATTTGAGTTTACATTTCAATATTGAAATTTTCATTATTTTTTTCTTAAATTAAGTTTCTTTACTTAAACAAATTTTGATTATTTTTTTTTTGTTTTTGAAAGTTTAATAATTAACTTTTCCTTCAATGAACGTCATACTAGTTCAAACTTGTTTTTAGTAATGTTATTAGTATATCAGCAACAGCTTTACATCAATTGCATCACTAACAAATAAAAACAGATATATCAGTGAAAAAAAACTGTCATTTAAATAAAAACAAAGGCCGTAAAACAAATATTATTAATATAAAATTATAAATAGATAGGACCTAAATAAACTGTCTTTTATTGCCAGGTGGGGTACTCATCATTTGACATAACTACACCACGACCATCCTTGGTAATAATTTCTCCCGTTTCTCCGTTTAGAATTACCAGACATGGAATACCAGATACTCCAAATTTACTACTGCATTTACCCTGCAAAGAAATTTTATTATAAAAAATGGTGTCAAATAGATAAGAATAAAATATTACACAACATTGTTTTAACTTCAGGGCCGGCTCTACGAAGGTTTGGGCTCAATTGGAAACATGATGGTCGAACCCCATTTATGATGTTATGATAATAATACTTTAAATAGCCTGACAGACTTGCAGGTTTAAAATGTTAATATAACTATATAGCTGGTACCTCTTCACTTGACACTTGCTACAGTTATCATGTAGCCCGTCCACAACACTAGCAAAAGATTGTGTCCCTTGAACACGATGCACTGAATTGTCTAGACTATTTGTGAACTGACCCCCCCCCCCCCCAACAACAACCCAATCAACGTGTGCAATTGTGTGCAGTTGGTCCTATTGGACTGATGCCGGCCCCTGTTTAACTCCTCCTACATGTGTTATTTCTCTCTATTTAACAAATACAGTATGCTTTAGTATGACTTTATATTTTGTTAAATCAGTTCTTCATTGTTTCACAATAACTAAATGTATAATAATTAAACAAATCAAAATTTTTACCTCTAATTCCCTTTTAGAAAAGTCTAGTGCTAGCCAAGGCATTTCTTCAAAGTATTCATCAAAACTCGACTGATCGTTGTCTGAGCTAATGAACACTATTTCAAAATTAGCACCATCCGCTTTCCATTTGTTGTATTTTTCTGCCAATACTGGTGTAAATTTTCGACAGGGTGGGCACCAATGAGCGGAGAAATACAACCCTAAAACAAAAATTAAGTTGTTTATATACAGATCAATACAACCTTGAAGCCATTTTCGAAATCAACGGATATGTACCTATATAGAGGAATACAACCCTAGAAGCAAATCAGAACTAGTATGACATGTACCAATTCAATACAGAGGGATACAACCCTCCAGGCAAATCAGAACTCACCTGACCTGTACCAATACAGGGGAATACACCCCTACAGGTAAATCAGAACTCAAGTGACCTGTACTAATACAGAGGAATACTACCCTACAGGTAAATCAGAACTCACCTAACCCGTACCAATACAGAGGAATACAACCCTACAGGCAAATCAGACCTCACCTGACCTGTACCAATACAGAGGAATACAACCCTACAGGTAAATCAGAACTCACCTAACCCGTACCAATACAGAGGAATACAACCCTACAGGCAAATCAGAACTCACCTGACCTGTACTAATACAGCGGAATACAACCCTACAGGTAAATCAGAACTCACCTGACCTGTACCAATACAGAGGAATACAACCCTACAGGCAAATCACAACTCAACTGACCTGTACCAATACAGGGGAATACAACCCTACAGGCTAATCAGAACTCACCTGACCTGTACTAATACAGAGAAATACAACCCTACAGGTAAATCAGAACTCACCTGACCTGTACCAATACAGAGGAATACAACCCTACAGGCTAATCAGAACTCACCTGACCTGTACCAATACAGGGGAATACAACCCTACAGGCTAATCAGAACTCACCTGACCTGTACCAATACAGAGGAATACAACCCTACAGGCAAATCACAACTCAACTGACCTGTACCAATACAGGGGAATACAACCCTACAGGCTAATCAGAACTCACCTGACCTGTACTAATACAGAGAAATACAACCCTACAGGTAAATCAGAACTCACCTGACCTGTACCAATACAGAGGAATACAACCCTACAGGCTAATCAGAACTCACCTGACCTGTACCAATACAGGGGAATACAACCCTACAGGCTAATCAGAACTCACCTGACCTGTACCAATACAGAGGAATGCAACACTACAGGGAAATCAGAACTCACCTGACCTGTACCAATACAGGGGAATACAACCCTACAGGCTAATCAGAACACACCTGACCTGTACCAATACAGAGGAATACAACCCTACAGGTAAATCAGACCTCACCTGACCTGTACTACTACAGAGGAATACAACCCTACAGGGAAATCAGAACTCACCTGACCTGTACCAATACAGAGGAATACAACCCTACAGGGAAATCAGAACTCACCTGACCTGTACCAATACAGAGGAATACAACCCTACAGGCAAATCAGACCTCACCTGACCTGTACTACTACAGAGGAATACAACCCTACAGGTAAATCAGAACTCGACTGACCTGTACAAATACATTGGAATATAGCCCTACAGGTAAATCAGAACTCACCTGACCTGTACCAATACAGGGGAATACAACCCTACAGGTAAATCAGAACTCACCTGACCTGTACCAATACAGGGGAATACAACCCTACAGGTAAATCAGAACTCACCTGACCTGTACTAATACAGAGGAATACAACCCTACAGGCAAATCACAACTCACCTGACCTGTACCAATACAGAGGAATACAACCCTACAGGCAAATCACAACTCACCTGACCTGTACCAATACAGAGAAATACAACCCTACAGGCAAATCAGAACTTACCTGACCTGTACCAATACAGGGGAATACAACCCTACAGGCAAATCACAACTCACCTGACCTGTACCAATACAGAGAAATACAACCCTACAGGCAAATCAGAACTTACCTGACCTGTACCAATACAGGGGAATACAACCCTACAGGTAAATCAGAACTCACCTGACCTGTATTAATACAGAGAAATACAACCCTACAGGTAAATCAGAACTTACCTGACCTGTACCAATACAGAGGAATACAACCCTACAGGCAAATCACAACTCACGTGACCTGTACCAATACAGAGGAATACAACCCTACAGGTAAATCAGAACTCACCTGACCTGTACTAATACAGAGGAATACAACCCTACAGGCTAATCAGAACTCACCTGACCTGTACTAATACAGACAAATACAACCCTACAGGTAAATCAGAACTTACCTGACCTGTACCAATACAGGGGAATACAACCCTACAGGCTTATCAGAACTCACCTGACCTGTACCAATACAGGGGAATACAACCCTACAGGTAAATCAGAACTCACCTGACCTGTACCAATACAGAGGAATACAACACTACAGGCAAATCAGAACTCACCTGACCTGTACCAATACAGGGGAATACAACACTACAGGTAAATCAGAACTCACCTGACCTGTACCAATACAGAGGAATACAACCCTACAGGTAAATCAGAACTTACCTGACCTGTACCAATACAGAGGAATTCAACACTAGCGGCAAATCAGAACTCACCTGACCTGTACCAATACAGAGGAATATAACCCTACAGGCAAATCAGACCTCACCTGACCTGTACCAATACAGAGGAATACAACCCATTGGGCAAATCACAACTCACCTGACCTGTACCAATACAGAGGAATACAACCCTACAGGCAAATCAGAACTCACCTAACCCGTACCAATACAGAGGAATATAACCCTACAGGAAAATCAGAACTCACCTGACCTGTACTAATACAGAGGAATACAACCCTACAGGCAAATCAGAACTCACCTGACCTGTACTACTACAGAGGAATACAACCCTACAGGTAAATCAGACCTCACCTGACCTGTACCAATACAGAGGAATACAACCCTACAGGCAAATCAGAACTCACCTGACCTGTACTACTACAGAGGAATACAACCCTACAGGTAAATCAGAACTCACCTGACCTGTACCAATACAGAGGAATACAACCCTACAGGCAAATCAGAACTCACCTGACCTGTACTACTACAGAGGAATACAACCCTACAGGTAAATCAGAACTCACCTGACCTGTACCAATACAGAGGAATACAACCCTATAGGTAAATCAGAACTCAACTGACCTGTACCAATACAGAGGAATACAACCCTACAGGTTAATCCGACCTCACCTGACCTGTACCAATACAGAGGAATATAACCCTACAAGTAGTATAGTGTCTCTATAGCCCCATGGCCCCATGTATTGCACAATATGGTGCAATAACCCCAAACCCCAGTGGGGGTCATAAATTTCAAGGTATTGCACAACCTCATACGTCATAATGCCCTCAACGACCCTAAAGTAGGGTCATAAATTTCAAGGTATTGCACAACAGCATACGTCATATCTACGACCCTAAAGTGGGGTCATAAATTTCAATGTATTACACAACAAACTTCAATCTCATACGTCATAACAATTCCCTCGACGATCCTATAGTGGGGACATAAATTTCAATGTATTATACAACAAACTTCAACCTCATACTTAATAACAAATACCCTCAACCATCTTGTAGTAGATGATTATAAAACTCAAGGTATTACACAAGAAACTTCAACCTCATACGTCATATCTTCATACTTCACATCTTGTATTTCTGTAATCCATCATAATTAAAAAAATACAAGACGATGTCAAACATACTTTCTAACGAAAAAAAAATTAAACAAGTTCTAAAATTGAGTGAGAACATCTTTTTTATTTATTTAAAGTAATCAATGATATCATTCTTAAACAAAGTTCCTTCAATTGCTTCATATATTCGCACACATCTTTGAGGTCCTTAAGTATTTGAAAATGTTTTTTGTTCATATCATAAATTATATTACTGATGTCCTTTCTTCCACTTGTATTGCATAATTTTTTTTCCAATTTTTGAACTTTAGTCAACCTTAAAAAGATATAAAATAAACCGTTAGTTAAAATTATATCTTCAACATATTATAATTACACATATAAACATCAATATGCACATACAGTTTTCAATCCAGCAACTATTCTTTTCGTAATAATTTCCTTAAACAGAAAAACCAGTATATTGTCTTCAATACTGTCAACCTACAGAACACAAGCAACTAAAAAATCAAACTAAAAATGTATATAAACAAAATGGACACAGTTATAATGCTTTTTACAAGGAATAATTTTTCCGTGGCCACAATTTAAAAAGAAAAAATCTCTTTGTTCAATGTATGTGACAATGCAAAGATCTTATCTCACCGTCTCCAAAAGTGATTAGCATTATTCATCTTAATTTTCTTTAAACAATGGAGATATTACACATACTGTAATAAAAAATATTATGTAAAAACCCTATGAATAAAGCAATACATGTTTGTTTTACATTCAGACTAATGTTATTAAAATCAAACAATACCTCTGTTCAGAATTACATTCTGCCAACATTTTATGAACCACGTACTCAAATTCTTCATTTTCCTTGTCACTATAAAAGAAAAATACACAATTGACATACAAGCAAATAATTTTTGTATTCCATTATAACTCAAAGTTAATAAAATATTTTAAAATCCAATCACGAAAAAAGTGAGAATAACTTACCATAAATCAAACCAAGCTTCCGCCATTTTCAGTTAATTATACTAAAAAATTTTGGTTAGTATAAAAATGTTTGTGTTTCTGTCTCTTTATATAATAGCAGAAAAAGATATTTTAAGAAATATGTGTCATAAGCAGATGTACAATTTTACTGACTTTAGAACATTGCACAATCACAAGCAGATGTTTTAACAAATATATCTTAGCTACTTTTTTCTTAAAAAAAGAAAAATAGAAGAAAAATAAAATTCGTTTGCAAACATCTGCAATGACATCATTTATTTATATTTAAGACTTGAGTCATAGAAACTTACGTCGTCCCAATCCAAAAGATGGCTCATTCACACGCAGATGTTTTTATAAATTAAGCGCAACTTTCTTATTCTTACACTAAAAAGCAAAAACACTTTCTTTTACAAACATCTGCAATGACATCATTTATTTATATATAAAACCAGAGTCATTTAATAGAAAACTATGTCCTCACAATTCAAAAGATTGCTCAATCACACACAGATTTTTTTAAAATAAAGCGCAACTTTCCTATTCTTTCACTAAAAACAAACATTTTCGTTTACAAACATATGCAATGACATCATTTATTTCAGTCATAGAAACTTAGTCGCTACAATCTAAAAGATTGCTCTATCACACGCAGATGTTGTTTTTTTTTTTAATTTAACGCGACTTCTCTATTTTACACTAAAAAACAAACTTTTTCGTTGCAAACATCTGCAATGACATCATTTATTTATATTTAAGTCATTTGATAGAAAAATAATAAAAATAAAAAATGTTTATATATTTTCCGCGCCATGAGAAAAAAACGTACTTCAAATTATACAACAGGCAATGATTTATTTCCTTACATTTAAAAAAATCTCTTTAAATGTGTATTTGTAAAACATTTATAAGTAGCGAATAATTTTAATTTTTATAGTTAAATTCATTAAAACTGTTTTCAACATATCGTTAATATCTTTTAAAAAGTATAATCAGAAGACGACAAAGTGTTACAAAAACAAGAAAAGTGTAGTCAATTAAATTTTGGAGCATCTGCTATTCAAAAATTAACTTTCGATCTATTATAATCCTCGTGTGGAAAGAAAGGTAAATGTGTGTATATTTGAAAAAGAGGAAATGGGTAACTAACATACTTATTTAATACTACTGAAAATGGACATTTTGTTGGTTTTTTTTGGAAACACCATAAAAGCTATTTTAAGTTATCATAATAATTAAAGTCAGAAAGTCGTTCCATCTGCTTATACCATTATATCTATAAATAAAACTTAAGTCACTTGAGAGAATAACAAGTGCAAAATACGTCATCACTGCAATTGTGCAAAGGAATGAATATTAAGCTATCACCAGCAGATTTTTTTTGTTGTTTAAAAGAGATGATGCAACTCATCGTTTTCTATAACTTGCACCAAAAGTCGTTAAGAAATGATATCAGTATCTATTTTTAAATCTCTAGTCATAATGTTTGAAAATCGCACGTTAAAAATAAATGTGTACACCATCTGTCCATCTAATATTGATTTATAATTTCGCGCACATTTCAGTTTTAACAAAACTACATACACTTCATAAATTTCACCTGTCCAGGAATTACATTTGTCTATATTTAGAAGTTAATATTATACGATGTTTGCAAAACAAGCAGTATAAACAAAATATATCATGTTATTCTTTAAGTGTAAAATCAATCACCCTACATTCTCTTTCTTTGTAGAATATACAAAACTTGATTGTGATATTTTTAACAAATGGATGAAAAACTAATTTGTAAAAAATGAATAAATTTATCATTAATGTAACGTCTTTGTCGCACTTCACTACCTGTCAAAAATACACACTTCACTCCGTTTTAGTGTTTAGTAAACTATTTTTAATGATAATAAACGGCAGTGACATATAGAATATTTTGTGTTTTACATCAACACCCATTCAGTAAAAATAAACTTTTATTTTGCGCCGTTTTCAAATAAATATGAAATATTTAATACATATCATAATCTTAAGGGACGGAAAAGGGGAGATTACCTAACAGTTCTTTTTGTATACCAGAAAATAGACATTATTAAGCGTTTTTCTTCTTTCTTAACTGTCAGTAATAAGATAAACTTGGAAACTGCAATGTGAATTTAAACCGACAGATGTTAAATAAAATATTATTTTGCTAAGAAACTGGAGCACTATATAATTATGTTTACATCACTATTCAAAGATTAACTTCTGATTTTGCTCCGTTTTTCAAATAATTAAAATTACTACATATAATAATCCACAAAACACAAGTTACCCAACAGTTCTTTAATACACAGGAAATTTACATTAATAAATGTCAATTTTATATATTTTATTAAAAAATATTTTGTGTCAATTACAGGGTAATCTGTAAGGACCACTTCATTTATTCCTTTGAAACTTAAGCTCTTCTTATTATGCATAGAAAATAAAGCTTTCATTTAAAAACATAGATTTACCACGACAAAGAAATCTTTCTTTTTATCTAGATAAATTTTCAAAAGGTGATTTTGCGCAATGTTCAGGTAAATTTAATGTACGTATAAAAATCCTCCTGCAATAAAGGGAGGATATCTATCTTTTTTTAAAAACACTAAATGAAACATTTATTTAAAATGAAAAATTGATATCTATACAGGCGTTTAATGACAATGATATGGACAATTACATGGATAACCCGTAAAGATCTTTTCATCTATTCTTTTCAAAGCACTATAAAAAGTTTGACAAATAACTATGGGTGGGCTTTAATGTATTCATACAAATACTTAATTTAAAAACGAATGAATAGAAGTGCGTCAAAAGTGCGGCCACTAAGCTCTGTACATAACGATGAAAACAAATTATACGTTTTTCTTCACTATTATCGTGTTAAAAATAATTTTGGTTAATATTACTATTTGATATCATTTATAACAACAAATTTTAGTAGCCATTACGTTTCAGGAAAAAAACTTTACAAAAGATAACTATAATTAATATAAACAACTATTTTTTTAATTTAATTTCTTCTTTTTTCTTAAAATTTAAATATAAAAACAATAACTATAAACATAATTCCTTACAAAAAGAATTTGTAATTTACTAGAAATACATTCTAACCTATTCGAACAAATCATTAATACGGGTCATTATTTTGAAAAAATGGTTGACGAATGCCTAAAAAGAATTAATTTTGCAACAAAAAGTCAAACATAATCATCATAACAAATTACTCTTATAACAAAGAGAAAAGTAATTAATTTGGGACGAAATGTGTACAATCAGTTGTTTTGCACAGAACTAAACTTTAGAACAATAACAGGACAGAAAGACAAATGTGGGTTAAATAATATACCATTTTACAGAATAAGAGTTGTTTCCCCGTATTCCGAACGACTTCAAGACTGCACACATACATCTTTCCTGCAACGAAACAGAAAAAATATTATAATAATAACAGACCGATGAACAGTAAAAAAACTATGGATATTGTATTGTCCCTACTAAATTGGGTCTCCTTTATAAATTTTATTTGAAATAAACCAACTGATGATATAATTTTGGTTCTTAGTTCAATTTAAAGTGTATGAAAAAAGAAATTAAACAAAAAAGAATGTATTTCATATAAGAAAGGATAGAAAAGGAAAGATAGTAGAAATAGGGAATTATCATGGATACGATATATGATTTTAAAACGATAGCAGTGAAAGATCTAAAAATGTATTAACAATATACGCACTTTTGCAACGAAAAAATGCCTTTTTATCATATTGAAAACTATTCATAGCAAGAAATAATTGTGTTAAAAAGGGTGGTAATTAGAAAGTGCATTCAGAACATAACATAAAATCTCATAATATAAAGAGTCAGAAGAAGGGAGGTTAATGAAAATACCATTTCACTTATTCTAAAGGGAATACTAATTTTAACAACATCGCAGACTAAAATATGTTTTAGCTATAGCTATATACAATACATAATAAATCGTGTTTATCTAATATAATATTTAGGAACTAAAACATCAAGTAGTGTATGTCTTTTGTTTCACTGTTACATAAATTCTTCGGGGGAATATGTACAACTATAGTCACAATTGCATTAGTATTTTCAGAACAGTATATTGTTGATTATACATGTATGTCCAAAACCAAAATTGTGTAGGTGTGTTATTTATTGTAGCGATTACCATGTTGGATTCTCTTTTTTTGTATGATTAGTATTTTCTCAATCTATTTGTTTGAAACCACATGTATCAAATATTTTTGTTAAAAATCTAATCACACATATCGATGTCACAACTGTATATTTATTAAAATATTTTTGAATGATAGTAAAAACGAATTATATTAAAAACTGTGTGCTTTTTTAATGACTGGAACCAAATGAAATGCAAAGGAGGAAATATAAACTATACAAATCACAGATGATCAACATATGTAATTGATTTTATTGTATGCCACATTCAGTACAATTTATTACAGTTTTTCGAGAGCAACTATGTGTAGACATCGTATTTTAGTACTGACATTATATGAAATATACATGGAAACAAATTTTATTTTGCCAGTTACGATAATCGAAGTATTCCTCAATTTGGGGGAACAAAGGTTGTTCTTTAGAACGTTTACAATTGTGTTACTCTTTGAAGAGAAGGAATTGTTTTAGTACATAAATAAATTGTGTAATGTCCGAACACAAAATGCAAAATAAACATGTTCGTACGTTTACATAAACATTTTACTGTGCGTTCATCCCTCCAAACGGCTGCCATGCCGCCTGTCGCGTTAAAAAAGCATTCATAATATAAAGGCGGCGGCGGGCGGCCGTTTGGAGGGATGGTCTCAACTGATAAATTCCTAATTGGTTTGTATTTATTTTTTTAATGTCATCTTCAAAATTTATCGCTGGCTCTTAAACCTTTCAAAATCTTTTTAATTGCAATTATTGAAACTACAAACCTTATTTTCATGCTTTTGTTTTCTTATTTACAATTAAGTAGCCATTGAATGTTACAAAATGAACAAATAGACTATTTCTGTAATAGTGTGTCTTTGTAGACTATTTCTGTAATAGTGTGTCTTTGTAATAAGCAACTTCTGCAAACAAAGTTTACTCTGCTTTCCCATGTCTTGCACCTGTATTTGCTTACAATTCTGAAAGATGTTACAATTTTCTTTGTATATGTTCTCCCTTTTTATGTGCATTTCTCGCAATTAATGTTTATTGGTTCAAAACGTTTCTACATGTTTTTATATATCTTACAATGAAACCTTTGTTTTATTTTCTGAGCACGCCGTTTTTTTCATCCATTTCTTTTATGTCCATATATCTCTGACCGCAATTAAACTATATAATCCACTTATGACACAAGTAACAAGACATGGTAGTATAAATTATTATACAACCAGCGATACAGCATACATTACGTCTGGTTTTGCAACAAATGTTTGTTTCTTGCTATGTGCTTATATGACTTTAAACTGATATGACTTTTTAACATACAAAATCATCACATTCCTGTTGTTATATTAAGTAAAGAAAGACAATTTCCTTGTCTATGTGGTTATCTTACACACTAATGAATTTTGTGCTTTTTTCAAAATAATACAATTTGTAGGTTTCGTACGGTTTCGAAAATGTTCAATGTTTTTGTTTTGTTCACAATTTTGTCCGGAAAGCGTATATAATAACTATTTCCAAATATTTTGTTACAGCACTTTATCTACAATATAAGTTTAAATCGTCTTTGATTAGCATCTGCTTACCGATATCTTAGTCAATGATTAGGGTATTAAGCAAACTAAAGAATCGTATAACTCATCAATTTTATTTTATTTCATCGATAAAACTCTACTCAAATTTGACAAATATATTTATGGTAGGACTATTGATAGGCACGCATAGGTAAAGTTTATTAGTTTTTGATCCTTTCTTTGTGGTAATGTCTGAAAAAGAACAATGTATAGAATGGGATAAAAGCGACATTTTCAATCATCCGAGGTGATGCAAAACTGCCTCGTGTTTTCATATAAGTGTAACATATTTACATCAAACTTTAACTTACAACAGTGACATTCATATGATAAAGAACGCACAGTAAAATGTTTATGTAAACGTACGAACATGTTTATTTTGCATTTTGTGTTCGGACATTACACAATTTATTTATGTACTAAAACAATTCCTTCTCTTCAAAGAGTAACACAATTGTAAACGTTCTAAAGAACAACCTTTGTTCCCCCAAATTGAGGAATACTTCGATTATCGTAACTGGCAAAATAAAATTTGTTTCCATGTATATTTCATATAATGTCAGTACTAAAATACGATGTCTACACATAGTTGCTCTCGAAAAACTGTAATAAATTGTACTGAATGTGGCATACAATAAAATCAATTACATATGTTGATCATCTGTGATTTGTATAGTTTATATTTCCTCCTTTGCATTTCATTTGGTTCCAGTCATTAAAAAAGCACACAGTTTTTAATATAATTCGTTTTTACTATCATTCAAAAATATTTTAATAAATATACAGTTGTGACATCGATATGTGTGATTAGATTTTTAACAAAAATATTTGATACATGTGGTTTCAAACAAATAGATTGAGAAAATACTAATCATACAAAAAAAGAGAATCCAACATGGTAATCGCTACAATAAATAACACACCTACACAATTTTGGTTTTGGACATACATGTATAATCAACAATATACTGTTCTGAAAATACTAATGCAATTGTGACTATAGTTGTACATATTCCCCCGAAGAATTTATGTAACAGTGAAACAAAAGACATACACTACTTGATGTTTTAGTTCCTAAATATTATATTAGATAAACACGATTTATTATGTATTGTATATAGCTATAGCTAAAACATATTTTAGTCTGCGATGTTGTTAAAATTAGTATTCCCTTTAGAATAAGTGAAATGGTATTTTCATTAACCTCCCTTCTTCTGACTCTTTATATTATGAGATTTTATGTTATGTTCTGAATGCACTTTCTAATTACCACCCTTTTTAACACAATTATTTCTTGCTATGAATAGTTTTCAATATGATAAAAAGGCATTTTTTCGTTGCAAAAGTGCGTATATTGTTAATACATTTTTAGATCTTTCACTGCTATCGTTTTAAAATCATATATCGTATCCATGATAATTCCCTATTTCTACTATCTTTCCTTTTCTATCCTTTCTTATATGAAATACATTCTTTTTTGTTTAATTTCTTTTTTCATACACTTTAAATTGAACTAAGAACCAAAATTATATCATCAGTTGGTTTATTTCAAATAAAATTTATAAAGGAGACCCAATTTAGTAGGGACAATACAATATCCATAGTTTTTTTACTGTTCATCGGTCTGTTATTATTATAATATTTTTTCTGTTTCGTTGCAGGAAAGATGTATGTGTGCAGTCTTGAAGTCGTTCGGAATACGGGGAAACAACTCTTATTCTGTAAAATGGTATATTATTTAACCCACATTTGTCTTTCTGTCCTGTTATTGTTCTAAAGTTTAGTTCTGTGCAAAACAACTGATTGTACACATTTCGTCCCAAATTAATTACTTTTCTCTTTGTTATAAGAGTAATTTGTTATGATGATTATGTTTGACTTTTTGTTGCAAAATTAATTCTTTTTAGGCATTCGTCAACCATTTTTTCAAAATAATGACCCGTATTAATGATTTGTTCGAATAGGTTAGAATGTATTTCTAGTAAATTACAAATTCTTTTTGTAAGGAATTATGTTTATAGTTATTGTTTTTATATTTAAATTTTAAGAAAAAAGAAGAAATTAAATTAAAAAAATAGTTGTTTATATTAATTATAGTTATCTTTTGTAAAGTTTTTTTCCTGAAACGTAATGGCTACTAAAATTTGTTGTTATAAATGATATCAAATAGTAATATTAACCAAAATTATTTTTAACACGATAATAGTGAAGAAAAACGTATAATTTGTTTTCATCGTTATGTACAGAGCTTAGTGGCCGCACTTTTGACGCACTTCTATTCATTCGTTTTTAAATTAAGTATTTGTATGAATACATTAAAGCCCACCCATAGTTATTTGTCAAACTTTTTATAGTGCTTTGAAAAGAATAGATGAAAAGATCTTTACGGGTTATCCATGTAATTGTCCATATCATTGTCATTAAACGCCTGTATAGATATCAATTTTTCATTTTAAATAAATGTTTCATTTAGTGTTTTTAAAAAAAGATAGATATCCTCCCTTTATTGCAGGAGGATTTTTATACGTACATTAAATTTACCTGAACATTGCGCAAAATCACCTTTTGAAAATTTATCTAGATAAAAAGAAAGATTTCTTTGTCGTGGTAAATCTATGTTTTTAAATGAAAGCTTTATTTTCTATGCATAATAAGAAGAGCTTAAGTTTCAAAGGAATAAATGAAGTGGTCCTTACAGATTACCCTGTAATTGACACAAAATATTTTTTAATAAAATATATAAAATTGACATTTATTAATGTAAATTTCCTGTGTATTAAAGAATTGTTGGGTAACTTGTGTTTTGTGGATTATTATATGTAGTAATTTTAATTATTTGAAAAACGGAGCAAAATCAGAAGTTAATCTTTGAATAGTGATGTAAACATAATTATATAGTGCTCCAGTTTCTTAGCAAAATAATATTTTATTTAACATCTGTCGGTTTAAATTCACATTGCAGTTTCCAAGTTTATCTTATTACTGACAGTTAAGAAAGAAGAAAAACGCTTAATAATGTCTATTTTCTGGTATACAAAAAGAACTGTTAGGTAATCTCCCCTTTTCCGTCCCTTAAGATTATGATATGTATTAAATATTTCATATTTATTTGAAAACGGCGCAAAATAAAAGTTTATTTTTACTGAATGGGTGTTGATGTAAAACACAAAATATTCTATATGTCACTGCCGTTTATTATCATTAAAAATAGTTTACTAAACACTAAAACGGAGTGAAGTGTGTATTTTTGACAGGTAGTGAAGTGCGACAAAGACGTTACATTAATGATAAATTTATTCATTTTTTACAAATTAGTTTTTCATCCATTTGTTAAAAATATCACAATCAAGTTTTGTATATTCTACAAAGAAAGAGAATGTAGGGTGATTGATTTTACACTTAAAGAATAACATGATATATTTTGTTTATACTGCTTGTTTTGCAAACATCGTATAATATTAACTTCTAAATATAGACAAATGTAATTCCTGGACAGGTGAAATTTATGAAGTGTATGTAGTTTTGTTAAAACTGAAATGTGCGCGAAATTATAAATCAATATTAGATGGACAGATGGTGTACACATTTATTTTTAACGTGCGATTTTCAAACATTATGACTAGAGATTTAAAAATAGATACTGATATCATTTCTTAACGACTTTTGGTGCAAGTTATAGAAAACGATGAGTTGCATCATCTCTTTTAAACAACAAAAAATATCTGCTGGTGATAGCTTAATATTCATTCCTTTGCACAATTGCAGTGATGACGTATTTTGCACTTGTTATTCTCTCAAGTGACTTAAGTTTTATTTATAGATATAATGGTATAAGCAGATGGAACGACTTTCTGACTTTAATTATTATGATAACTTAAAATAGCTTTTATGGTGTTTCCAAAAAAAACCAACAAAATGTCCATTTTCAGTAGTATTAAATAAGTATGTTAGTTACCCATTTCCTCTTTTTCAAATATACACACATTTACCTTTCTTTCCACACGAGGATTATAATAGATCGAAAGTTAATTTTTGAATAGCAGATGCTCCAAAATTTAATTGACTACACTTTTCTTGTTTTTGTAACACTTTGTCGTCTTCTGATTATACTTTTTAAAAGATATTAACGATATGTTGAAAACAGTTTTAATGAATTTAACTATAAAAATTAAAATTATTCGCTACTTATAAATGTTTTACAAATACACATTTAAAGAGATTTTTTTTAAATGTAAGGAAATAAATCATTGCCTGTTGTATAATTTGAAGTACGTTTTTTTCTCATGGCGCGGAAAATATATAAACATTTTTTATTTTTATTATTTTTCTATCAAATGACTTAAATATAAATAAATGATGTCATTGCAGATGTTTGCAACGAAAAAGTTTGTTTTTTAGTGTAAAATAGAGAAGTCGCGTTAAATTAAAAAAAAAACAACATCTGCGTGTGATAGAGCAATCTTTTAGATTGTAGCGACTAAGTTTCTATGACTGAAATAAATGATGTCATTGCATATGTTTGTAAACGAAAATGTTTGTTTTTAGTGAAAGAATAGGAAAGTTGCGCTTTATTTTAAAAAAATCTGTGTGTGATTGAGCAATCTTTTGAATTGTGAGGACATAGTTTTCTATTAAATGACTCTGGTTTTATATATAAATAAATGATGTCATTGCAGATGTTTGTAAAAGAAAGTGTTTTTGCTTTTTAGTGTAAGAATAAGAAAGTTGCGCTTAATTTATAAAAACATCTGCGTGTGAATGAGCCATCTTTTGGATTGGGACGACGTAAGTTTCTATGACTCAAGTCTTAAATATAAATAAATGATGTCATTGCAGATGTTTGCAAACGAATTTTATTTTTCTTCTATTTTTCTTTTTTTAAGAAAAAAGTAGCTAAGATATATTTGTTAAAACATCTGCTTGTGATTGTGCAATGTTCTAAAGTCAGTAAAATTGTACATCTGCTTATGACACATATTTCTTAAAATATCTTTTTCTGCTATTATATAAAGAGACAGAAACACAAACATTTTTATACTAACCAAAATTTTTTAGTATAATTAACTGAAAATGGCGGAAGCTTGGTTTGATTTATGGTAAGTTATTCTCACTTTTTTCGTGATTGGATTTTAAAATATTTTATTAACTTTGAGTTATAATGGAATACAAAAATTATTTGCTTGTATGTCAATTGTGTATTTTTCTTTTATAGTGACAAGGAAAATGAAGAATTTGAGTACGTGGTTCATAAAATGTTGGCAGAATGTAATTCTGAACAGAGGTATTGTTTGATTTTAATAACATTAGTCTGAATGTAAAACAAACATGTATTGCTTTATTCATAGGGTTTTTACATAATATTTTTTATTACAGTATGTGTAATATCTCCATTGTTTAAAGAAAATTAAGATGAATAATGCTAATCACTTTTGGAGACGGTGAGATAAGATCTTTGCATTGTCACATACATTGAACAAAGAGATTTTTTCTTTTTAAATTGTGGCCACGGAAAAATTATTCCTTGTAAAAAGCATTATAACTGTGTCCATTTTGTTTATATACATTTTTAGTTTGATTTTTTAGTTGCTTGTGTTCTGTAGGTTGACAGTATTGAAGACAATATACTGGTTTTTCTGTTTAAGGAAATTATTACGAAAAGAATAGTTGCTGGATTGAAAACTGTATGTGCATATTGATGTTTATATGTGTAATTATAATATGTTGAAGATATAATTTTAACTAACGGTTTATTTTATATCTTTTTAAGGTTGACTAAAGTTCAAAAATTGGAAAAAAGATTATGCAATACAAGTGGAAGAAAGGACATCAGTAATATAATTTATGATATGAACAAAAACATTTTCAAATACTTAAGGACCTCAAAGATGTGTGCGAATATATGAAGCAATTGAAGGAACTTTGTTTAAGAATGATATCATTGATTACTTTAAATAAATAAAAAAGATGTTCTCACTCAATTTTAGAACTTGTTTAATTTTTTTTTCGTTAGAAAGTATGTTTGACATCGTCTTGTATTTTTTTAATTATGATGGATTACAGAAATACAAGATGTGAAGTATGAAGATATGACGTATGAGGTTGAAGTTTCTTGTGTAATACCTTGAGTTTTATAATCATCTACTACAAGATGGTTGAGGGTATTTGTTATTAAGTATGAGGTTGAAGTTTGTTGTATAATACATTGAAATTTATGTCCCCACTATAGGATCGTCGAGGGAATTGTTATGACGTATGAGATTGAAGTTTGTTGTGTAATACATTGAAATTTATGACCCCACTTTAGGGTCGTAGATATGACGTATGCTGTTGTGCAATACCTTGAAATTTATGACCCTACTTTAGGGTCGTTGAGGGCATTATGACGTATGAGGTTGTGCAATACCTTGAAATTTATGACCCCCACTGGGGTTTGGGGTTATTGCACCATATTGTGCAATACATGGGGCCATGGGGCTATAGAGACACTATACTACTCCTACAGGTAAATCAGACCTCACCTGACCTGTACTACTACAGAGGGATACAACCTTACAGGCAAATCACAACTCACCTGACCTGTACCAATACAAAGTAATACAACCCATGGGGCAAATCAGACCTCACCTGACTTGTACCAATACAGAGGAATATAACCCTACAGGAAAATCAGAACTCACCTGACCTGTACTACTACAGAGGAATATAACCCTACAGGAAAATCAGAACTCACCTGACCTGTACCAATACAGAGGAATATAACCCTAGAGGCAAATCACAACTCACCTGACCTGTACCGATACAGAGGAATATAACCCATGAGGCAAATCAGAACTCGCCTGAACAGTACCAATACAGAGGAATACAACCCTACAGGTAAATCAGAACTCAACTGACCTGTACCAATACAGAGGAGCGCCTTAGTTTATTTATAATTTGTTCTCACCAGTCTTGAATGATATACAAATTTTTCAAACCCCAAAGAACTCAAACAGCTAAGGTGTTAATTATTTT
Source organism: Limnoperna fortunei (assembly GCA_944474755.1). Classification (NCBI taxonomy): domain Eukaryota; kingdom Metazoa; phylum Mollusca; class Bivalvia; order Mytilida; family Modiolidae; genus Limnoperna; species Limnoperna fortunei. Next base: position 108,692,252 of record OX104112.1, on the reverse strand, counting down.
TACGAAAATAGCAAGTAAATCGACCGAACAAGAGAGGAATGTCAAAGGAAAACTACAAATCCGGATAAAGACAAACATACACAACGCTAAACATACCATAAAAACAAAACATAAAGTGAGTAACGCGAACCCAATAAAAATTATGGGTGTACTCAGTAAGCAGTGCCTGCCTTTAGTTAAGGCAAAAGTCAAATCCAGGAATATGAAAGACTACATAGGACTGTGATGGTATTTGAGAGATCGACTTCCCATGACCATAGAGTCATGGTGACGACTATAGAACTTCTGAAGGGGTAACATCAACCGAGATATAACAAACCCTTGTTCGAGTAGCTTAGTAGTCAACAGTAGTGAGTGGTCTAGGAAATCAGAATACCGCCATGCTTCCACTTCTATCAACAGAAACTTTTTATTTGATCGCTAATTTGGTAGCTTCATTCACTACATATGTCTAGTTGAATACAAATGCCGTGTAGTTTGTTATATTAAAGACCAAGTAATAAGAGAACGGAGTTAACATAACAACAATTTATTTTTTGGCTAAAATTATGCCCAAATAAATCTTACCAACAACTTTGTCTCTGCCTGTAAATGAACTGGTTGCTACGTCTCCATCTTTTCCTTTTACCTTAGTTCCAATAAGATCTACAATGTTAGACATTTCTTGTCAACAAATATTGACGTGTCAGTGTACAGATAAATAATTAATGATTACAGGTAAAAACCAAAGTATTAATTAATCAACATACACAATATGACCTAGCAACATTGCTACGCCTAGTGAAATATCTTTTGTTTAAATAAAAATACGCACAATCAAAAATAAGGTTTAAAAGTGTGCCGTTCATATCCATTTACTCTTACAAATATATTTGAATTAAATCTAAGCTTTTGTTTACGTTTGGATAGAAATCAGCAAAAATGTCTGGCGTCGACCGGTTTTAGCCGTTTAAATGATACATTATATGACTAATACAAATTATGTTTCAGGTGTTTCTATGACAATGGCCCCAAATATACAAACTCATTGTCTAAGGGAGGAGGGCTGAAATGTTATTATCTCCTAAAGGAACACCATCTCGGAAATAATTGAGATAGCTACCAGATTTTGCCTTTTTTTAGATATCTACTAAATTTTGCTGGATTTTCTCATAATGATCATTCACTTAAACAGATCTAGTAATCATAGTTAATTATCCTACACCAATACATGTAATTATTAAAATTACCTATCTTAATTTTTTTGGAAAAAACAATTGAAATTTGAAAACTATTATGTATATGCGGACTTTTATTTGTTGAAAAACTTCAATAATTTTTATTTCTTTTCATTATTTCATGTTTACTTATACTACATATTGCTTTTGTTTATTTGGAATATTTTTGCATTTTAAATATAATAGTTTTACATTGTTAAAATTATGTAATCACTCTTTCTTTCATATGGAATTTTGTGTATTCCATTCTTATAATTTTTTTTTCAATTATCTATATTATTATTTATATACAATAAATTGTAAACATCTGTTCATTATATATGGGATATCCTTTATTTGAATGCAATAAATTTTATTCAATCGGTAATTTTCGGTATAATTTTTCAATTATGTGCCATATTTGTTTCATTCATTTAAGATCAATCATTTAAGGAATTAATTTTGAAGAACTAATGCGAAGTTGGATTCGTCTATTGAGTATATATTTTAATTTCCTTTAAATACTCAATAGCCGAGCAACATTGTAAGTAAGGATGATATAAATTTCTTGTGGAAAATCTCAGAAGTACCATTGAACGTTATGATAGGGACATTGTTTTATATGTATGGCTTGGAACTTGTGACCTGACTGAGAAGCCAGAAGGTCAGAATTACATTTATTTACGATCAAGAAATTCGGAGACGGTAAGAACTGTTATTAACTGTTACCGCGATATTTACGGATTTGTAAAACGATTTCCACGAGTAAAGTGTGTTTTTCTAGAAGTTCCTCCATATTCAATTTTTAATTGGAACCAGTGTCACCAAGGAAATGAACCGTTAACTCCAGCGGCACTATTGTGTTTTTAAGGATCGTGACCTGAATGTTTGTAACATATCTGACACTTATTATTCGCCGCCTCTAGCTAGTCTAGTCGTATCGTCTCTTCTTATCGTCTGATCGTCTTGTCTTCTCTGGGCCTCGGTGGCCTAGTGGTTAAGGTAGTTCGTATACTATTGATCACGTGGTCTGTCAACACTGAGATTGCGGGTTCGATTCTCAGTGCAGGCAGGGTGTACTCGACTCCACTCTTAATTGACAAGGATTGCCAGCTTTCCTACAGTAGGTCGGGGGTTCTCTCCGGGTACTCCGTCTTCCTCCCCAATAAAAATTGGACGCCAAGATATAGCTGAAAAATTGCTGAATGTGCTTTCAACACTATTCAAAAAAAACAAACAAACAATCTCGTCTTCTCCTCTTTACATCTAACTTCGAGCTGGCGGGTAATTCTGTTACAGCCGTGTATACTCTAGATAGCTCTTCATTCCAAAAGGAGGCTTGGTATTGAGTCTACGATGAATCCCGAGATACCTCGATGATGGCCGTGGTAGTTACCGGAAGAATTCACTACACTCCCCACTCTTAAAAAGGTCGGAGGCTATCCGCTGGACATCAAGGTAGGCTTGCTTGCTAGTAATCTCTCAGTAGACTCTTTACAAAACAATTACTTAATACTATTTACATCTGTCTGCTTATTAAGAAAATAAAATATGGCGTTCCAGCCTCACAAATGGGTTGATAAGTTTCTTATATCAACACGGTTAAAAAACTTTGGTTCAAACTTAAACTATGTACACCATCAATATCTGTCGTTGAGTTCTAGGCAGAAGTTAATGCAGTGCAAATAAGGAAGCTGCATTAACCGTAGTGGTACTACAAACTCTTTCCACCGACTCTCCTCTGATTCTGGCCACTGCCCTGGCTGTCTCCCCAAGATAGATGGGACTGTTTGGAGAATACTCCCGGAGGGGCATGTATGGAGCATCTGTCTCCAGTAGTTGGCAGGTACTTATCTCAGTGCTTCCCTCTGGTTCTGGATCCAGTCTTCCATACCAAGTTACACATTACCCAGCAACCTCTTACTACTCCTGTCCAAATGGAGGTGTGATTCAAAGACATCCCAAGCTTCCCATCCGGATGTATCAAGCTCCTCTTACCTCTCTTCACTTTAGGCTTGGGTTGATGGTGTTCTACGATGATTTCAAGGGTAGAACCATTTAACCTCAGAGTATACCTAATGTCGCCGATGGTTACTGTCCCTCCTTCTTCCTCCACATCCTTGATCTGATGATCACCTATATCATCTGGGTCGCAAAACACATCCACAGTAACCACAACCTTTTTCTTGTCCCCTCCCAAGTCTTCACCCTCGTCCCACTCTGGTTGTCTTCTGTGCACAACAGGTCTCATGCTGGTGGATGATTCTTGCTCCCAGTTAGGCTTTCAAAATTATCTGGATCATTCATAAAGTCTATCCCCAGGTTAAGGTATATTTCTACTGCTTCCTCAGGCAGTCTTGTAGCATAGCTACCTGGTACCTCCAGTGGATCAGCACACTGGTGTGGTTTGGAGGGTTCAAGGTATACCTGTTGTAGGGAGGTCTCCTCCATAGTAAAGTGTCAGAAAGGCTCCCCATCTGCTCAATATGCCGACCAAATATCCCTGCCTTCCTGGGAATCAATCCGGGCTGTTGGGTACACCATCTCAGCAAGTCCAAGATCGACTCACTCTTCTCTAGCTTCTTGGCCAGGAACTGCAATACCTCCCCTCGTATCTCATTTATCTTTGGGAACTTTTCTGGCTTAACTGGGGGAGAATGCATGCATTTGATTCACCTGGTTCCGCAGCCCTCTGGTCTGATATTGGCAATTAATCAATGGACAGTTGGCCTTTCGTCCTCTGGGTGGCATAGTGTTTTCCTCCTCCTCTCCTAGCAACTCTATCACATTCGCCTCCTTAACCTCTACCTCCCTACAGGACTTTTTCCATGGTCTTTTCTCCTCCTCACCTGAACTGCTATCGAACAACCTCCCTGGTGTTATTTTCACTCGTCTGTCTTTCTCAACCTGAAATGGAAGTTTTACTGTTAGCTATGATAACTTGTTTTGTATCCCAGAGGGGTACAACTATGGAGTCTGACACCGTGGGCAAAAGTAGTTCTGTAATTTCTCCCCAACTTCTGGCGTCATTTGAACACATTCTCCATGCATCCAGTCTTTGCAGCTGTCACATTGGATCATAAATCGACCATTATATACACTGGAACAAATACAATACAGTTGACCCTCTATACTGGTGATGCCTTCTCCTGCTTACAATCTACGACGAAATACCAACAACGAATCTGGTAGTTCTTTATCCCTGCATTGTTTCATTCGATCATGTTTGATCACTACAACTCTTGTTCGCACTTCTCTGCCCAACATCATCTTGTTCGGTGTCATTCCTTTTATCCTGTTAAATGAAGATCTTAACGCACAGGCTAACTGGGGAAGATATTAATCCCAATCTTGCTGACTTTCACTGACAAAACATCTAACGGCACCCATCAAGTTTCTATTTTATCTCTCTACGTGCCCATTGGCAGATGGTCTGTAAGGAGGGGTCCTGGTCTTATTAATCGTGAGCAACTCACATATAGCTTTTAATAGTTTTCCCTCGAAATGTCTACATTGGTCTGTTTGGATGGTGCAAGGACATCCGAATCTAGCGAAGAACTCATTGACTGCTGCCTTGGCTGTGATTTCTGCCTTCTGCGATGGAAGTGGGATAATTTCAGACCATTTAGTAAACTGATCCACCATGACTAATATGTAAGTGTTCCCTCTGGGCGTTTCGGGGAGGGGTCCAAGGAAATCTAGGTGTACTCTCTCCATGGTAGCACCGACATGGAACTTCGTCATTGGCGCCCTGGCTTTTCGTGATGGTTTCTTGTACCGATTACATTTCTGACAAGCCTTTACAAACTGCTCTATAAACTAATTCATGCGATACCAATAATACCTTGCCTTGATTCTTTCTCTGGTACGTTGTATTTCCATGACGTCATGCACATACCAAATCGTGGTTAAGATTAGTCAGCTCTTCTTGGTAATCTTTTGGTACCACTAATCCCTTTAGTCCATTCTTTGAAGAATTATACAACAGACCTTCAGGATTTAGATAGAAAAACTCCTTATTGACCAGATATTTCTTTGCTACTGAACTACTTATTGCTATTTGGTCTTGTGATGGCGCTTCTCCTATCTGTAACAAGTTGAGTATCAACTTCAAGTCATCGTCGTTGTTCTGAGCTTCGATGATAACCTCTGGCGAATATTGCTCAAGGTAACAACCAGTGTCCTTTATCTCTACCTGATTTATCATCTGGGTGTCAACTCTTGTTTCCTTTTCCACTATGGGTTTATCATTGACTGGCTCTTTTAGCTCTTTACTTTCAGTTTAAGGGGGTTGTTGTCTGCTTTCCTATTGCAGTCTACACCCTCGTCTGGTAGTTACCATCTGTACATGACATCTCTCTACTATTTCTATGAACTGGTCTATTCCCAGATAGGGTCTTCGTCTCTGTCCGCTTCATGAAATAACATCTTGAGGCTATCAGTTTCCAAACCTGGATACTCAAGAGTCTCATCTCTCACGGATTCCTCTATTGCTATTAATTTAGGACCTTCGGTATATCCCTTTCTCTTCTGTCTAGCTGCCCTTTTCCAGCTTCTTTATCTACTTTCTAATGCTTCACATTGTCTTAAAACTAACTTTAACTGTTGGTATAAACCATCTTTAAATTTTGTAAGATAAACTTCAGAAGTTGGTACATGTACAAAAGTATTTTGTCACTTGTTAGCACAAGATTCAGTTTCTTGTTTAACTTTATTAATTTCAGTAAGGAACTTATCTTTCATTGTTCTTCTCTTAGCTACATTATAGATAGGATTTTTATATCTTTGTCTAAGGCTGCTAAATCTATAACCAAAGTTCCTAATCTGTCAATGTCTATTTATAACAAATCTTGAACTAGTTGGGACCTTGTCTCTCTGTTAAAATTCACTGTACTTTAACCTTGGACAACTCTACTGTATCATCTATTTCCTTGGCGAAGATATTCCAACTACGATGAACATTTATGCAGTGGGAGCATCCTCGGCATGGTAAATCGGTCGGAGCTACATGGATTGACATCTCCTTGCATGGGTTTTCTACTAGGTACCTGGGAAGAATTTGTATGCTTTGACCCACTTCTGTTACACACTTCCATGTTGTATTGGCTCAGTACCTCAAGCCACATCGCTAGCTGTGCCTGGGGGTCACCAAAGTTCATAAACCATCTCAAGCTATTATGGTCTGTTCTCACAATGAATCCCCTTCCTAATAGGTAGTGTCTAAAGTGTTGAGTGAACCGGACAACAGCTAGGAGTTCCTTCCGTGAGGTACAATAACGGCGCTGGGCTTGTGACAATGTAAGACTGCCTTAAGCTATTGTTCTTTCTTGTCCCTTTTGAACTTGGATAAGCTCTGCCCCAATGGCTTTATCCGAAGCATCTGTGTCCAAAATGAACATAATTATCATCCTTGTTTGGAAATGTCAGGAGTGGTGTACTCTGGAGTGCCTCTTTAAGTTGTTCATATGCCCTTTGTTGTTCTGTGCCCATTTCCATGACTTCTTCTTTATAATCTCTATCAATGTTGTGGACATTTTGGACAGATCTTTGATAAAGGTCCGATGATAGTTTACAAATCCCAGGAATACCTGCTTTGGTTTTTTGGGGGCTGTCCATTTCTTTATTGTCTGTACATAGTCATCTCCCATAGACAATCCATTTTTATCTATTTGTCTGCATAAAAATGTTGTCTCCCTGGTACATAGCTCACAATTTAATGATTTTAGCTTTATACCATACTCTTGGAATCTCTGAGTTTTAATTTTCAATGTGTGATTACAATTCTTACCAATAACCAAAATGTCGTGAAGTAAAGCTAGTACAACTTCCCAGGTTAATCTCCTCAGTACCAACTGCATTAATTGCTCTTGCATACCCAGCTTGCGCATTGCAAAGTCCAAAGCTGAGGTGTTTTTTCTCGTCTTCCTCAAACCCAACGGGTGTGCGTCTCCACCTTTGATGGATTAGTTTCGTTGACCCGGTGTCGATTGTATATTCTACCTGATGAAATTGACCAAGATCAAATTGGTCTTTTAAAAATACATCTGGGTACTCCTCAATTACTTGCTGTAGTGCCTCTATCTCCTCCTCTGACAATTGTGTTCTAGCTGAACCCACTAACTTACCCAAGTCTTCATTTAATTCTGTATGCTCCCTTGTAAGATTGACCTTTAGGGCTCGTACTATTTCTTCAGATTCCATGTCCTCCACTCTGCTAGCTTGAGCTATGACTCTGCCTTTCTTTAATGTGTATGGGTTGTCAGATGTATTTATAATACCTGATTCATAGAAGCATCTTGGCATCATTAGAAGTGTTGTGTCTTCTAATGGTTGTTCTACGATATAATTTTCAAGGTTGGCATCTAGCTCTCCCTGGACATGGACTACTGAGTTAACAGGGACTACAGTTCTACGAGGTAAAGGGACTTTCGGAACCATGGGTACTGCTCGTCCTGCTCCATAATATATTCTAAGTTCGTCTACATTTAGGGACAAAGTTCTTTTATTCCTCTTTAAATCCATCACAGCTTCCTGTTCATATAGAAAGTCTATCCCAAGTAGCAGGTCATCATCTATGGGTGCTACACAAACTTCTAACTCTGCTTTCCAGTTTCAATTCAACAGTACCTACCATCATGAGATTCATCTTCATTCCTCTTCCTGCCACATGAGTGATTTGCACAAAACCAGTGGTTTCTCATCTAATTTTTCATAAATCCTATCTGAAATGATTGTCATTTCTGCAGCAGAGTCTAATCTCTAGTTATTCACGTATACAGGAACTTTATTTTTTTGCATCTCCCGTCTTCATAACAGACAATGTTCTTCCCAATCTATCCATGATCTTATGCGGAATCTCTTTGTCAATAGGATTTGTGTCTTGTTAGGGTCTTCTAATCTCTGTTCTGGTTTTTCTGTGTTTGTTGATATCATGTCAACATTGCTTTCTTCACTTTTCAATTTCGTATTGCCATGGGTGTTCGCCAAGGTGGATTTTTCGATCCATGCTTTTGCTGAATTATTGTTGAATTATTGTTGAATTGACTACGATGAGGGATTCCATTGGTACAGGAATATCAACGTGGACCGGTAAAGGTGTGATAACCAGGGCAATCTCAATTTTTTCTGTCATTTTAGTTTTCTAATGCTTCTGTTCTTTTTTTCTTCATTATTATTTAATTATGGGTGATAATTTTCAGCACGGGTCGGTTTTATCCCACTCTGACCGTTTACTTGTTTAAATGCTTCTATGTTATTTCATTTTTTCGCTGGCCTTTGTCTCTTTGTTTAGTTGGCTTTAAACAGTGTCTTGCAATATGCCATGCCCTCCACAGTTGTAACATCTGAATGCTCCTCCTTTCTCTGAGCCATACTGTTTTGAATGTGCATTGGAAACTTTCTTTTATAGTTTTTGGAGGGTGGTATTAGTTGTTTCTTGAAATATGGACATGCTCTCTACTAACCTTGCCATTTGTTCCTCCATGATGGGCTTATTATCCTCCTTTTGTCTAACTGTTTGACACAGTGGTTCAGGATACAAGCGGAAAGCTTTGTCGGCCCAACTGGAAAGCCTATCTGCCCATTCATCTGTGGTTTCTGTGGGGCTTTGTCGCGCAAACTGTACTTGAAGTGTTTCCATCTCCGACTCGTTGGCATGGTTGAAGCGTTGTTCCATTTTCTCTATGACTTCTTCATAGGTAACATCTCTATTGTGTCTCATCAGGTTGGTGACAAAACTGCTGGCTGCCCCTGTTAGACACCAGTACAGCTGATTTCTTCGTTCTAATCATTCCATCTTGAAGAGTCAGCAAATATCTCAAATTTTACCAGAAAAGATGACCAGTCTTCGCTTTTGTCGGTTCCATCAAATTTGAATGATTTAATCATTGGTGGTGGTGGTTGTGATAGTCGTGAACTGTAGGACATGGGTTGAAGTGTCTGCGATGAGAGAATGATGTAGTCTTGGTGTTTCCATCAGGTCTAATCAAGATCCAAATTGGTGTCACTGTTGTGTGTCTTGTGGGGGTGTAAGTCTGGGTTGGTACATGTCTGTCAACAATAGGGCCTGGTCTGGGTATATACTGTTGACTTGGTCTGGTAGATTGAATGTTCCGGTTTGTCATTATTAGCGCGGATTCTCTTGGTTCCTCTTCTCTCTCTTGAAAAGGAGTCGGCCTTATCCTACTCACTTGTTTAGGCATGTACAGGGCTGCTGGGTCACTTGGTTTTTTTTTCTCTTGCTAGTCTCGTCGTATAGTCTCTTCCTATCGTCTGATCGTGTAGTCTTCTCCTCTTTACATCTAACTTGCTGGCGGGTAATTCTGTCACAGCCGTGTAGACTCTAGAGAGCTCTTTATTCCAAAAGAAGGCTAGGTGTTGAGTCTACGATGAATCACGAGAAGCCTCGGTGATGGCCGTGCTAGTTACCGGAACAATTCACTACAGCACTAAGAGGCTTCTGACGAGACGACAGACTTTTGCAGAGCCAAGTCGAAGAAGTCAACAGATTTATAAGAGACACAAATATAATTTGTCACAAAATTTCACCGTAATTTGGACTAGACCTGGCAGGCAGCAGACGTGGTCTTATTTTACCGGCAACTAGATACTGTTTTAGATTTACTACCCTTTATATTGACGGTGTTTACCCTTGTCCTGTATTTGCACGTCTTTGGCTACTTCAGTTGGTAAAGATAATGTCAAGAGATTGTGCTTAAATGATATGAATTATATTCTGTGTTGATGTGTATTTGCTTTGGTTTTGCAAGTATTGGGTTGCTATTACGTACAGTGCAGCCTACTTATTTGATTGGCATTTATTGCTCTGCCAAAACGGTTAAAATTTTAAGTTAATATTTGCAAGTATTGACTTGCTGTCACGAACAGCGTCGCCGATTAGTTTGATTGACATTTATTGTTATGCCAAAACGGTCAACTGCGTTTGTCGGCAATAATGGTTTTGTCGTTTAGTGTACTTGGCGGGTAGTGTCTTGCCAAAGTCGAATACGAGCCTCGGAGTTTAAACTGGCAACTATTGTCTTGCCATTAGCATTAGAGACAAATTACATGTAGTTGAATTGAATTTGCAACAACGACATATGCATGAACTGGTATCCCAATAAGTAATCGGCATTTATTGTTTTGCCAAATACGGGTAAAATACATATACATGGTGTAAATAATGATCAAACCCGTAAGCTTTTTCGTCCCATTACAAAACGATCACGATACTGAGTCTGAAGAAGAAGATTTTTCGTTGCCGTATGTAAAAACACCTGTTACACCACAATATCCGCATACATGTACTTCAAGTCCCATAACTCTTAACGAAACTCGTGAAGAATCGCGACCTTTCACCGACATTTGAAGGGGCCGGCCCTGACATTGTACAATTAACTGAGCCAAACCGCTAAGCAAAAATGGTCCAGAATTTCAGCATTATTTGATGAGAAATACGTGAATTTAAACGTACATAGCGCAACGGTAATCATGGAGAGCGAGCTTTTTCAGAGTATCATCATTTCTAGTCAGTTAGTAGAAAAGGCTCAGATACTACAGAAGCCAGAACACGAAATTGTGTCCAAGTTTATTAGTGCGTTGCCAGAGAAACTTTGCAAGTTGCTGGGTAAATTGATTCCGGAAGTTCAATTAATGTAATGAATAAATCTTTATTTGACTCAATACCAGACAATCTAAAATTGTACTTTGAACAAATGGATGATTCAGTCGTACGATTGGCAAACGATGCTAAAATTAAAATATTTGGTACTGCAAAAATCAAAACAATTATTCGTGGAGATGAGCAAATTCTAGAGTTTTACATATTTCCGGTTACATCTCACCCTCTTATAATTTGAATTTAAGATTTGCTCCGAAACAATATTATTCAATTTGATGACTGTACATTCATGGCATTTGGAGATCAACATGTATGTATTCAAACCCACAAAAAGCTGATAATAGCTGATAACAGTGAGCTTTTGACATACTGTAAAGTGCCGGGAAATATAAAATTTAAAATTTGAGTTGCAAGGCATTTGTTCAAATATCAAGTTTGCCTTAATCATGGACTTATGGTAGCCAAATCAGTTGTGGTAGTTTCACACAACCGTAACGTGCCAATTAAGATACTTAATGCTACAAACTTAAAGTAACTGTCCCAAAGGGCAAACATATTGCTGAATTTACGGTACTAACCAGCGAATATATGAGTTTCTATTTCAACAGTGACAGCTAGTGACATTCCGTCTGTAAAAAATATCCAGCTTGCTAATCATAATGTTGGTAATAATGTGCAAAATATCGGGGATCTTATATTTGACAAGTCCAGTTTCGGAAACGGACAGTGTGATACGGAAACTGATAGTCGCCAAAATGATGCCATCAATATAGGAAAGTTTTGTGAAAGCTTAAATATTTCTCATGATCTATCTCAGTCGGAGAGATCTGAAATTCAGAAACTCTTATATAAAAATCGAGATCTGTTTGTTATAAATGAACACCCTGATCTTGGGTTAAAACAGCGAATTATTGTCCCTGTTAGTGAATCCGAGGATCTGCCGATATCGAGTGCTGTCGTATTAGTGACGAAAAGAAACCGAAACGAATCGCAAAACTTTAGATTTTGCTGCGATATTCGACATCTTAATTCACAAACAGAAGACTTCAAGTACACTATACCCAATCTACAGAAACTAACGGAGTCCTTTTGCGAAATGAAACCAAATTACATAACACCAATTGATCTTTCTTCTGGATTTTTCCAGATGACTTTGTCCGCCGATTCTTCTAAATACACCGATTTTAATACGTGTTTCGGCACTTACAAGTTCTTGAGGTTACCGATGGATCTGAAAAGTGCCCCAAATACGTTCCAGTTATTTATGGACAAAATACTAAACGGACTAAAATTTTGCTCGGTTTTGTGTTACCTTGATTATGTTTTAGTGTGAAGTAAAACTTTCGAACACCATTTGTCTGACTTGGGCAAATAGTTTCGAAATTCCGTAGTGCAGGACTCAAACTTGATCCTTAATCCGAATAAATGCAATTTCGCTGCGAAATCATGTATTTTCCTTGGTCACGAGATTTCACGAGAGGGAATGAGCCCACCTAAAGATAGAGTTCAAGCTATTGTCGACTATCCAGAACCGAAAAACGTTAAACAATTGACAGACGACTACTCAGGATGTTCAACTGGTTCAGAAAATACATACCGCATTACAGTTCACGGACACAACCGCCAACCAAGGTTTTAAAGAAATCTCAGAAATTTGAATGGACAATAGAACAACAAGTTGCATTTAAGGATTTGAAGGAAAGTTTTGGTAAACTCTGATATTCTTTGCTTTCCGTCGTTTTATTTACCTTTCCTTGTCGCAGTTGATACGTGATATTATGCGACTAGCGCACGATTCTGTTCTTGGAGGACACAGTGGAATACAAAAAAAACTTGACAGAATCCGGGAGATCTTTTTCCTTAAAAAGATGGGCCAAATAGTTACCGATTATGTGAGAACTTGCCACGAATGTCAATCAAGAAAAGTATCAAACATGAAAACTAAGGCAAAAGTCATCTCCTACAAGACTCCAAATGAACCATTTCAAGTATGACAGATTGATTTGTATGGTCTGGTTCAAACGTCACATAACGGAAATCAGTATATATTTACAGCCGTCGACATGGTTTCGATATTTATTTCAGCACAACCAATACGTAATAAAGATATGCTTACAGTTTCAAGTGCAATTTTTAATTTGGTCTCTCAGTTCGGAGTATGCGAAACTTTTGATTTCAGATCAAGGGACAGAGTTTATCGGCAAATGTACGAAAGAAGTATGTAAGATGCTAAGAATTCATTAGGATTACACGCCCAGCCTAATGCATCATTGTCTTGGTTTGTGTGAACGGACACATAGAACCTTAGCCGAACGGCTAACACCGTATGTTTCTAACAATTCAGGATGGGAAACTGTGTTACCGGCGATAATATTTTCTATGAACGCTTCGGTCAATTCGTCCACTCAATATTCGCCGTTCGAAATAGTCTTTGGGAGGAGACCATTTTTTCCGCTATTTGCCGTTCATGCGTTGGACTTAATGATATTCCGAAAGATTGTACAGAATACATGAAAGAAATGCAAAATCGCATTGATACAGTACGCACTGCTATTAAAGAAAACACGATACGAGCTCGCGAGAAGATGGAACAATCCACTAACGTCAAAATAAACGAGCTTAATCTTTCAGTCGGTGATTATGTTTATCTTCAGATTGTGCTAACGGGCAAAGACCAAAAATTCAAGCAAACGTATGAAGGACCATATACGGTGAACAGAATTTATAGCGATCACTTAGTGTTGCTCTGCAGGGACCCTTCTGGAAAGCGTTCTTTCAAGCGTCCCGTGCATGTTAATAGGTTTAAGCGTGCAAACATTCGCCACCGGGAACCGAAAGCGTACTTTGAAGAAAGAACAATCGAGTGGTGACCAAAAATCGTCATCCGAAACGCCAGAAATGCAAAGTCCGGCTCAGTCGACACACAAGAAGACACGAACAAAAGTACACCTGAACTAGGGCGTTCATCTAGAAAAAAGTGTAAACCGGCTCGGTTTTTTCGCACATGATGCCACAAATGAAACAGACAGTAGTTTCAAGATAAAACGTATTCTCGCAAAAAGAAAAACAAAGAATAATTTTCAATATTTAGTTCAAAAAGTTGGCGAACCCGCGGAAATCGCCCAATGGCTAACACTTGCGGAAAAACCGCCTAACGCACATGGTATGATTGTATCAAGGGCACCGCCTCTTATAGGCCAGGATAAATATTTATAAATGTTGGCAATTATTGTCCTGCCATGTTCCGTTTTGGCCACTTAACTGTATTTTTATGTAAAGTTCCTGTTTCGTTCCATTTGATCGAGGAAGATTCAGTTTACATGTTATTTGATATATGTTTGATGATGACATTTAATTATCGCCTATAATTTATGGAAGCAGCCAAATTTCAACCGACCATTGGTTGTGCGATTATTGTATCGCCACTAACTTTGCGTTTTAAGGAAGCTATTCTGGTACTTTGATCAATTTGTTGGCAATTATAGCAATGCCAATTTCGTCCCTTTAACACTATCTGTAGCAGCGATTGCAGTTATATATAGCAATAATTGATTTGCCAAAGCAGTTCGTATAGATTTTTCTGGCTTGATTTGGATATACCTAGGGCTGAAAAGATTGTATATTAAGGACAAGATGTCTTGTGATGTTTGTTTTATTTAAGGGCATTGTACTAATTGTTCATAATTGTATTATATTTGTGCTAGGAATATGTTTTTTTCTTTTCATCAGTTTGAAAATTTAAAGTATATATCTAAACGGTAACCTATAGAAATTTAGTTTCTACCTGTGTCATGTATGCTTTTAGTCTAACAATCAGTTACGAAACAACTTTGGTATGTGAACAAATACTTGTGTAAGGCAATGGTATATTTTGAGTTTTATGTGTATGTAAGAAACAAATCCCTTTTCTGATGTTACTATCAAAATTGACAGATTACGATGTTATAAGGAAATGGCTCTAGCAGCTCTAGAATATTTGACGTTTAATTAAGAAGGCTTTGATATTATCATTAGAATTGTTATTAAGAGTTCGGGATCTCTGCTTTATTCACAATAAAAAAAAACTGTAAATTGAATGATCAACTTCAGAGTTAAAGATTAGTAGTAATTGTTGAAACTGAAATATATGGTAGAAACAGATGCATACATGTACATTCATGGTAAAAGGTTGCATTTCTTTTCAATTATTTTAGGTACATTTCTCCAGTCCCGAAACCAAATGAAAATTTTTCTTCAATTTTTTTTTGGGGGGTGGCGGTGGGGGGGGGGGGGGTGAGGGGATGTAATATTCCATATTTGATTATTTAAGTATATCTGGTTCCAGTGACTGGAAAGATATTAAATTTAGAAATTAGGTATAAGCCCGGGATAAAGGTTATTAATTTGGTATTTGCAAAATCTTCTTGTCAATCACCAATCGGAAAAGACTTTTTTGGGTCTCGTCTGGAAGTTGTTGAATTGTAGGGAATTGTAAAATTGTGAAGTGAAAAAAAAATGTGAAAATCGATACGAAGTCTTTTTAATAGTAGTTCCCCAAACAAGAACGTCACAACTTACCCGTTTGATTACTTTTATTCGTGTAAAAATGTTTGAATTTTCAAAATAATTCTTCTTTAGTCATCACACCGTAATGGCTGGTGTGCCAGTCAAAGGTCATCTAACACACATACCAGTGCACTCAACGATTCGCAGACGACAGTGAATGATAGAAACCAAAGTCTTTATTTTGTTTATTTTTAGCTTTCAATATGATAAATTTTGAACAACCTAAGTTCACGATGTTGAATCTTGGTATATTGTATTTTTTCTGATAAGTGCATTCTTGAATTTTGATCAAAAATAATATAAACTACACACATAAGTGAATCACCTGGTTAGTTTTCAAGATAAAACGAGTATCATATATGTGTTTAACGGCCTTGGCCTTTGAGTTTTTATAAATACAAAGCTTTCATCAGGTAAGGAGTACACCACTTGTATAGATCGCTTTCATCAGGTAAGGATTACACCACTAATATAGATCGCTTTAAACTGGTAAGGTATACAACTCAATACACAGGTAAAGGGTACAACCCTGTTATGCAACGCCAAAATGGTACAACACTATTGGGAAATACGACAGAGAAGCAACAACATTTGTTAAACTTTGGAAAGACATGTCAGTAAGAACAGGGATACGGGGAAACAGTTTAAAGATCTATCCACAAAGAGCAAGGACTGAACTACGTAAAAACTCGTTCACCATCAGAGTAGCGAAAACCTGGAACAATCTCCCAGAGGCAATAGTTACCGCACCATCAGTTAACGCCTTTAAGAACAGATTAGATAAATTCTGGAAGAACCAAGAACTCTTATTCGATGACCACAGAGCTAACATTACCGGAAGTGTAATCGAATATGAGCTAGAGACTGGTATAGAGGAAGAGAATTCCTGAACCAGTAAAACAACCTAAGTAAACCTAAGTAAACTATCAATCATCGCTTTACACGGTTAACAGGTACAACACTCACGGGGGGTAACTTGGTATATATTGGGTAATACGGATGTCCGGCCGGAAAGGGTCACTTTTTTAGCTCCAAAATATATGAAAAACTAGTTTTTTTTCATTGAAAAATATATCATTGGGTAGTTGTAAATTATGGGTCTGACTAAATAATGCAATATATGATTAGGTCCCTTTTCATAACGTCCGAAAATGTATTTTTCGATTTTAAATACCGTCCGCAGACCTGTACCTAAAAGTATTCCTATTTACCCCTTCCCGCCCATCCCCCGTGACAACACTATGCATCGCTTTAAGAGGTTAGGGGTACAACACTATTATAGAACGCTTTACACAGGTTAGGGGTACAACACTATTATAGATCGCTTTAACAGGTTAAGGGTACAACACTATTATAGATCGCTTTAACAGGTTAGGGGTACAACACTATTATAGATCGCTTTAACAAGTAAGGGGTACAATAGATCGCTTTAACAGGTTAGGGGTACAACACTATTATAGATCGCTTTAACAGGTTAGGGGTACAACACTATTATAGATCGCTTTTACAGGTTAGGGGTACAACACTATTATGGATCGCTTTAACAGGTTAGGGGTACAACACTATTATAGATCGCTTTTACAGGTTAGGGGTACAACACTATTATGGATCGCTTTAACAGGTTAAGGGTACAACACTATTAAAGATCGCTTTAACAGGTTAGGGGTACAACACTATTATAGATCGCTTTAACAGGTTAGTATACAACACTATTATAGATCGCTTAAACAGGTTAGGGGTACAACACTATTATGGATCGCTTTAACAGGTTAGGATACAACACTATTATAGATCGCTTTAACAGGTTAGGGTACAACACTATTATAGATCGCTTAAACAGGTTAGGGGTACAACACTTATGGATCGCTTAAACAGGTTAGGGGTACACCACTATTATGGATCGCTTTAACAGGTTAGGGTACAACACTATTATAGATCGCTTTAACAGGTTAGGGGTACAACACTATTATAGATCGCTTTAACAGGTTAGGGGTACAACACTATTATAGATCGCTATAACAGGTTAGGGGTACAACACTATTATAGATCGCTTTAACAGGTTAGGGTACAACACTATTATAGATCGCTTAAACAGGTTAGGGGTACACCACTATTATGGATCGCTTTAACAGGTTAGGGGTACAACACTATTATAGATCGCTTAAACAGGTATGGGGTACAACACTATTATAGATCGCTTTACACAGGTTAGGGGTACAACACTATTATGGATCGCTTTAACAGGTTAGGGGTACAACACTATTATATATCGCTTTAACAGGTTAGGGGTACAACACTGCGTTATAGATCGCTTTAACAGGTTAGGGGTACACCACTATTATAGATCGCTTTAACAGGTTAGGGGTACAACACTATTATAGATCGCTTTAACAGGTTAGGGATAAAACACTATTATAGATCGCTTTAACAGGTTAGGGGTACAACACTATTATATATCGCTTTAACAGGTTAGGGGTACAACACTGCGTTAAAGATCGCTTTAACAGGTTAGGGGTACAACACTATTATAGATCGCTTTAACAGGTTAGGGGTACAACACTATTATATATCGCTTTAACAGGTTAGGGGTACAACACTGCGTTATAGATCGCTTTAACAGGTTAGGGGTACAACACTGCGTTATAGATCGCTTTAACAGGTTAGGGGTACAACACTATTATATATCGCTTTAACAGGTTAGGGGTACAACACTGCGTTATAGATCGCTTTAACAGGTTAGGGGTACAACACAATTATAGATCGCTTTAACAGGTTAGGGGTACAACACTATTATAGATCGCTTTAACAGGTTAGGGGTACAACACT
The DNA here is from genome assembly GCA_944474755.1 of Limnoperna fortunei. NCBI lineage: Eukaryota > Metazoa > Mollusca > Bivalvia > Mytilida > Modiolidae > Limnoperna > Limnoperna fortunei. Next base: position 108,674,066 of record OX104112.1, on the reverse strand, counting down.
ATTATAGATCGCTTTAACAGGTTAGGGATAAAACACTATTATAGATCGCTTTAACAGGTTAGGGGTACAACACTATTATAGATCGCTTTAACAGGTTAGGGGTAAAACATTATTATAGGGCGCTTTAACGGGTTAGAGGTACAACGCTTTACATAGGAAAGGGATACTACACTATTATGCATCCCATTACGCATTTATATGGTACATAACTCATAGATTATAAACACCAAGGCCACCACCCAGTGCCCAACTTGCCACAAAGAACTATACGTCATTAACGATTTTTTTTAATTTTCAACTTTCAGGTGTTGAAATGACAACGATTGTCTGCTTTATAATGTGTCTGATATACTTGTGTGTAGCTGAAAATCCAGAAACTTTAAATGTGAATACTCCTGTCGGACAAATTACAGGATTAAAGCAAATTTATCCTGAAACAGGAGAATCTTTATTTGAGTTTCGAGGAATTCCGTATGGTAAACCACCAGTTGGACCACTGAGGTTTAGGAAACCGGAACCTTTCGGAACTTGGAAGGGTTCTCTTGATGGAACTAAATTCGGATCACCATGTCCACAAATCGGAATTGAATTTTTGCCAGGTTTTGTAGGGCAGAAAGATTCTGAAGATTGCCTCGTATTAAATGTTTACGTTCCAAGGAGTTTTGAAAGAGAAACCAAATTATCTGTTATGGTATGGATACATGGGGGTGGGTTTATCATTGGACATGCGCACCAGTATGATGGTGGACGTATAGCTATGGAAGGAGATGTAATAGTTGTCACTATCAATTATAGGTTAGGAATATTTGGTTTTCTTGCAGTTGATCATCCAGCGTCAAGAGGAAATTACGGCTTATGGGATCAAAAGTTAGCGTTACAATGGGTTCATGATAATATTGCAGCATTTGGAGGAAATCCGGGTTCCGTTACAATATTTGGGGAGTCTGCAGGGGGGTTTAGTGTGTCATTCCAGTCCCTGATTCCGTCAAATAAAGGATTGTTTCAGAGAGTTATTGCACAAAGTGGCGTTGTCACTAGAACTATATTTCCAAAAAGGAGATCCGTTAAAAAATTAATATCAAAATTATCTGAGAAGACATCGTGTGTTTTGGATGATTTACACAGCTTCGTGAATTGCTTGAGAGGCAAAACTGTTGAAGAACTCTTAAACGCCACTAACCAGTTCCTATCAATGCCCAGTGACAGGCTTGGCTTTGAAGGTATAGGTACGCCAGTTTTAGACGGAGAATTGTTTCAGGACCATCCGATTAGGAAACTGGAAGACGAAAGTTCCGACGTAACACAATTTTTCAGGTCCCTTGATTTCATGACGGGAACAACTTCCGGGGAGGGATCCTTGTTGTACATTGTGTTATTGCTTCCATTTCAGCAATTTTACGGTTTTAACATAACAGAAGGTATTCCGTCAAAAGTTGCATGTGAAGGGATCGCTTCCCCATTTGTGGAGTCATTCTATGACAACGATGAAACTGTTAAAGAGAAAATATGTAGTAAGTACTGTACTGAAACTTCCCTTGAGGACCAGTCAATGAAAGCGACAGAGTTGTGGGCAGACATTATATTCAACTACGGAACTATGCAGATGTTGAAATATCATACTTCTTCACATAGTAAAACGTACCAATACATATTTTCGAAGATAAGCTCAAAACCTGCTGGCGGTCCAGTGCCGAAATGGTTTAAAGGTAGCGGTCACGGAGACGAACTTATATACTTTTTTGACGTAAAAGGGGCATTAGTACTTGGAGAAGAGTTTGTTCTGTCAGAAAATGATAAAACATATGCAAAGAAATTGATAAAGTATTGGACATCATTTGCAAAGTCTGGGTAAATATACAGACGTTTTATCTCATTTTTACTGATATAACATCTAGCGTTTAATATATGTTAGTATTGCATAAAGCCCCAACAGTGTCCAGCAATGATATATTTTCTACTAAATGCAGACTAGCACCATACGTTTATTTGTGTACACGTGACAGTGCAAGTACGTGTCCACCGATGGACTTGTTAATCCTAAGACACACTATTAACGCTAACTGTCCACCGTTAGGCTTGTTATCAGCGGACACAACACAGTAATTATCCCCTGTAAGGCTTGTTATCCTTATGACATAACAAAGGAATTGTCTACCGTCAGGCTTGTTATCCCTAGGACACATCACAGTAACTGTCCCCCTTAAGGCTTTTTATCCCTAAAACACAACACGTTAACTGTCCACTGTAAGACTTTGTATCCCTAGGATAGAACACAGTAATTGTCCACTGTAAGACTTTGTATCCCTAGGATAGAACACAGTAACTGTCTACTGTAAGACTTTGTATCCCTAGGATAGAACACAGTAACTGTCTACTGTAAGACTTTGTTTCCCTAGGATAGAACACAGTAACTGTCCACTGTAAGACTTTGTATCCCTAGGATAGAACTCAGTAACTGTCCACTGTAAGACTTTGTGTCCCTAGGATAGAACACAGTAACTGTCCACTGTAAGACTTTGTATCCCTAGGATAGAACACAATAACTGTCCACTGTAAGACTTTGTATCCCTAGGATAGAACACAGTAACTGTCCACTGTAAGACTTTGTATCCCTAGGATAGAACACAGTAACTGTCCATTGTAAGACTTTGTATCCCTAGGATAGAACACAGTAACTGTCCACTGTAAGACTTTGTATCCCTAGGATAGAACACAGTAACTGTCCACTGTAAGGCTTGTTATCCCTAGGACACAACACGGTCACTGTCTACTGTAAGGCTTGTTATCCCTAGGACACAACACGGTCACTGTCCTCTGTAAGGCTTGTTATCCCTAGGACACAACACGTTCACTGTCCACTGTAAGGCTTGAAATCCCTAGGACACAACACAGTCTATATCCACTGTAAGGCTTGTTATCCCTTGGACACAACACAGTCACGGCCCACTGTAAGGCTTGTTATCCCTAGGACACAACACTGTAACTGTCCACTGTAAGGCTTGTTATCCTTAGGACACAACACCTTCACTGTCCACTGTAAGGCTTGTTATCCTTAGGACACAACACCTTCACTGTCCACTGTAATGCTTGTTATCCGTAGGACACAACACAGTAACTGTCCCCTGTAACGCTTGTTATCCCTAGGACACAACACAGTCACTGTCCACTGTAAGGCTTGTAATCCTTAGGATACACCAGAGTAACTGTCCACTGTAAGGCTTGTCATCCCTAGGCCACAACACGGTTACTGTCCACTGTAAGGCTTGTAATCCCTAGGAAACAACACGTTCACTGTCCACTGTAAGGCTTGTAATCCATGGGACAAAACACGGTCGCTGTCCACTGTATGGCTTGTTATCCCTAGGACGCAACACGTTCAGTGTCCACTGTAAGGTTTGTAATCCCTAGGACACAACACGTTCACTGTCCACTTTAAGGCTTGTTATCCCTAGGACACAACACATTCACAGTCCACTGTAAGGCTTGTAATCACTAGGACACAACACGTTCACTGTCCACTGTAAAGTTTGTAATCACTAGGACACAACACGTTCACTGTCCACTGTAAGGTTTGTAATCCCTAGGACACAACACGTTCACTGTCCACTTTAAGGCTTGTTATCCCTAGGACACAACACGTTCACTGTCCACTTTAAGGCTTGTAATCCCTAGGATACAACACGTTCACTGTCCACTGTAAGGCTTGTTATGCCTAGGATACAACACGTTCACTGTCCACTGTAAGGCGTGTTATCCCAAGGATACAACACGTTCACTGTCCACTGTAAGGCTTGTTATCCCTAGGAATCAACACGTTCACTGTCCATTGTAAGGCTTATAATTCTTAGGACACAACACGGTCACTGTGCACGATATGCTTGTAATCCATTGGACACAACACGATCACTGTCCACTGTAAGGCTTTTTATCCATACGATACAACACGTTCACTGTAAGGCTTGTTATCCCTAGGACACAACACGGTAACTGTCCACTCTAAGGCTTGTAATCCCTAGGACACAACACAGAAACTGCCCTGAAAGGCTTTTATCCCTAGGACACAACATAGTCACTGTCCACTGTAAGGCTTGTCATCCCTAAAACACAACACGGTCACTGTCCACTGTAACGCTTGTAATCCCTAGGACACAACACAGTCTATATCCACTGTAAGGCTTGTTATCCCTTGGACACAACAAAGTCACGGTCCACTGTAAGGCTTGTTATCCCTAGGACACAACACTGTAACTGTCCACTGTAAGGCTTGTTATCCTTAGGACACAACACCTTCACTGTCCACTGTAAGGCTTGTTATCCTTAGGACACAACACCTTCACTGTCCACTGTAATGCTTGTTATCCGTAGGACACAACACAGTAACTGTCCCCTGTAACGCTTGTTATCCCTAGGACACAACACAGTCACTGTCCACTGTAAGGCTTGTAATCCTTAGGATACACCAGAGTAACTGTCCACTGTAAGGCTTGTCATCCCTAGGCCACAACACGGTTACTGTCCACTGTAAGGCTTGTAATCCCTAGGAAACAACACGTTCACTGTCCACTGTAAGGCTTGTAATCCATGGGACAAAACACGGTCGCTGTCCACTGTATGGCTTGTTATCCCTAGGACGCAACACGTTCAGTGTCCACTGTAAGGTTTGTAATCCCTAGGACACAACGCGTTCACTGTCCACTTTAAGGCTTGTTATCCCTAGGACACAACACGTTCACAGTCCACTGTAAGGCTTGTAATCACTAGGACACAACACGTTCACTGTCCACTGTAAAGTTTGTAATCACTAGGACACAACACGTTCACTGTCCACTGTAAGGTTTGTAATCCCTAGGACACAACACGTTCACTGTCCACTTTAAGGCTTGTTATCCCTAGGACACAACACGTTCACTGTCCACTTTAAGGCTTGTAATCCCTAGGATACAACACGTTCACTGTCCACTGTAAGGCTTGTTATGCCTAGGATACAACACGTTCACTGTCCACTGTAAGGCGTGTTATCCCAAGGATACAACACGTTCACTGTCCACTGTAAGGCTTGTTATCCCTAGGACACAACACGTTCACTGTCCATTGTAAGGCTTATAATTCTTAGGACACAACACGGTCACTGTGCACGATATGCTTGTAATCCATTGGACACAACACGATCACTGTCCACTGTAAGGCTTTTTATCCATACGATACAACACGTTCACTGTAAGGCTTGTTATCCCTAGGACACAACACGGTAACTGTCCACTCTAAGGCTTGTAATCCCTAGGACACAACACAGAAACTGCCCTGAAAGGCTTTTATCCCTAGGACACAACATAGTCACTGTCCACTGTAAGGCTTGTAATCCCTAAAACACAACACGGTCACTGTCCACTGTAACGCTTGTTATCCCTAGGACACAACACAGCCACTGTCCATTGTTAGGCTTGTTATCCCTAAAACACAACTATGCCACTGTCCACTGTAACGCTTGTTATCCCTAGGACACAACATGGTCACTGTCCACTGTAAGGCTTGTAATCCCTAAAACACAACACGGCCACTGTCCACTGTAACGCTTGTTATCCCTAGGACACAACACAGTCACTGTCCACTGTAAGGCTTGTAATCCCTAAAACACAACACGGTCACTGTCCACTGTAACGCTTGTTATCCCTAGGACACAACACAGTAACTGTCCCCTGTAAGGTTTGTTATCCCTAGGACATAACAAAGGGAATGTTTCCCCTTCGGACTTTATTTAGTTTGTGAGTGAGTCGCCGGAGTTTACACATTGATAATTTCCTAAAACTCAGTGTTTAATCCTATACTGTAAGGCTTGTAATCCTTAGGACACAACACAGTCACTGTCCTCTGTAAGGCTTGTTATCCCTAGGATACAACACAGTCACTGTCCACTTTAAGGCTTGTAATCCCTAAGACACAAATCGGTCACTGTCCACTGTAAGGCTTGTAATCCCTAGGACACAACACAGTAACTGTCCCCTGTAAGGCTTGTTATCCTTAGGACACAGCACAGGAAATGTTCCCCTTTAGTCTTGTGGCTCCCGGACACAACACAGTAACTGTCACCCTGTAAGTCTTGTTATCCATAGGACACAACACAGTAACTGTCCACTGTAAGGCTTGCTATCCTTAGGACACAACACAGGAAATGTTCTCCTTTAGTCTTGTGACTCCCGGACACAACACAGTAACTGTCCCCCTGTAAGGCTTGTTATACTTAGGACAAAACACAGGAAATGTTCCCCTTTTGGCTTGTAACTCCCGGACACAACACTGTAACTGTCCCCTGTAAGGCTTGTTATCCCTAGGACACAACACAGGAAATGTTCCCCTTTAGGCTTGTGACTCCCGGACACAACACTGTAACTGTCCCCCTGTAAGTCTTGTTATCCTTAGGACACAACACAGTAACTGTCCCCTGTAAGGCTTGATATCCTTAGGACACAACACAGTAACTGTCCCCTGCAAGGCTTGTTATCCTTAGGACATAACACAGTAACTGTCCCCCTGTAAGTCTTGTTATCCCTAGAACAAAACACAGGAAATGTTCCCCTTTAGCCCTGTGACTCCGGGACACAACACTGTAACTGTCCTCTGTAGTCTTGTTATCCCTAGGACACAACACAGTAACTGTCCCCATGTAAGTCTTGTTATCCCTAGGACACAACACAGTAACTGTCCCCTGTAAGGCTTGTTATCCCTAGGACAAAACACAGGAAATGTTCCCCTTTAGGCTTGTTACTCTCGGACACAACACTGTAACTGTCCCCTGTAAGGCTTGTTATCCTTAGGACACAACATTGTAACTGTCCACTGTAAGGCATGTTATCCCTAGGACAGAACACAGAAACTGTCCACTGTATGGCTTGTTATCCCTAAGACACAACATAGTCACTGTTCATTGTAAGGCTTGTTATCCCTAGGACACAACACGGTAACTGTTCACTGTAGTCTTGTTATCCCTAGGACACAACATAGTAACTATCAAGTAACAGTAATTGAAGCAATTGAAGCTGTTGAGAATAACATTTTCTGTAATTGTATTGAAAATAAATAACTTTAAATAAAGTGATTTAGGAGGTCTTTGTAACACAAATATTGTTTACAAGTTTAAAAAAAGATAGATGTTATTTAGATGTTAAATAAATATAATTTGAGTTTTTTTTATACATAAAGACATGGATACCACAGATATAGTTGGAAATTGTCATTTTAGATATCCAGATGGTGGTGAAGGGTCGGTTGCATGGAAGCCGTTTAATATGGAAGACAAAACCTACATCGAATTTGATGTCGATATTAAACACGGACGTAATTTAAATCCGGAAATGGAGGACTTTTGGTCAAACCAGCTACCAAAAATAGAGTTAGACGTTGTAGATAAAGGTACACATGATGAGTTATGACCAAGTACTGGTTTTTAAAATAAATTTGTGTTGTTGTTGACTTATTCATTTAAAAGAGGTTCAGTTGTGTGTTATTGGTTGTCACGACCTCTGCATAACAAGACAGTAGACCAGATAATCTCTTCTATAGCATCTATACTTTCACATTGACTTATTTAACAATCCAACTCATACTCTACAGTAATGGGAGCGTGAGGTTTGCCATGCCATGAAACCTGGTTAAACCTCCCATTTTTAAAAATGCCTGTTCCCGGACTTTGATTTGTGGTTTTGTGGATTTTTAGCTCACCTGACCTAAATAGTGTGAGCTATTCTCATCACTTGGCGTCCGTCGTCGTCGTCGGCCGTAAACCTTTCATATTTCCAACTTTTCGTTCAAAACCACTTTGCCAATTAGAACCACACTTGGAATGTGTATTGGGTGGTTCTTCACAAAGTTTGAGTTTTTGGTGCTAATCAAATATTCAACATGGCTGCCAGGGTCGTTAATGCGTTCTGATTAGCTGAAATTCAAAAATCTTTTTCTCAAAAACCGCTTTGCAGATTGATTTGAAATATTGCAGAAATCTTTTTAGTTTTTGCCGATCAAAATTCCAAGATGGCCGTCATCGCAGGACAGTTTAAAATAGGACAATTATGCAGAAATGACGCTTTGATAGTTATCTTATTATTTTGAGAGTTTTCTTTAGCGAATTGGAAATTCATCATGGTTACCAGGGCTACTAGTGCGTTCTGATTGGCTAAATTAAAAAAAAATCTGCTCACAAACCACTTGGTAGATTGATTTGAAATACTGCAGCAATGTACCTTAGACAGACCTTTACAAAGTTTTGAGTTTTTTGTGACAATCCAAAATCCAAGATGGCCGCCACCGTGGAACACAGCTTTACATATGACCCTATGGAAAAACATACAAATAACTTCTTCTATGAAACTGTTCCACACAATCAAACCAAATAATGCAGAAGACAATCTTGGATAGTAATCTTATTATTTTGAGTTTTTTTCGAGCCGATAAGAAATTCAAAATGGCTGCAAATGCGTTCCGAATGCCTGAAATTTCAAAATTGTTTTCTCACAAACTGCTTGGCAGAAGGAATTGTGATATTGTAGAAATGTTCCTTGGATGGTCCCTACTAATTTTGAGTTTTTGTTTCGATCCCAAATACAAGATTGCTGCCGCCATGGAGCATCAATTAACTAGTAACATATAAGAAAAATATAAAACGGTTTCTTCTCTGTCCTACAAATTGATGCTGATTAACAATTCAACATGGCAACATTCATATAAACAGTATCTTCACATAAACGCTTTAGCATTTACAAATTTGCAAGAAAAGTCAGGTCTCTTGAAATGTTTTTTTTTTGTAAGTCGGGTGAGCGATAGTTTTTTGACAGTTACCTCGGTGTTCGCTACTAATTATTACATTCAATGAACTAGTTCAAACTAGTTTTAGTACTATTATTAGTAAATATTGTAAGATAAATATTGAATCCTCGGATTATATAGATATATTCCCTTGTACATGAGGTATACAGATGTCTATAGATACACCAGGCAGATGATATCGACATTAAATAAATCGGTTATGGAGATGGATAAGCTCTACAATATTTTATTTCTCCAATTAAGGGTTCACAAGGGGGGATAGGAAAGGAAAGAACGTTAATTAGATGGTTAAACAATACATATAGTATATAAACAGAATATTAAGACCTGATATGTAAATGTGTGTACTGATGTTCGTCTGTCGATGACCAAGGACATCACATAGGTGGCGAAGAAGATGGGGTTGGGTGTTTGCATTTGTAGTCTGCTGTGGCTGAGGGAAAGGCGTTAGCTCTGAACTTTCGCAGCTCTCGTTTCCATTGAGCCTCAACAGTCCTGCTTTGCTTGTATGCGGGGACACCTTGGCTGGTGCAGCAGCGCCAGGTTGGGCGGTCTAGCGATACTGTCTCCCAGGTGTTTGGGTTGATCCCAAAGCTCTTGAGAGCAGCCTTGAGTGTGTTCTTGAAGCAGTTTCTTTTACCTGCGTGTGAGCGCTTGCCTTCTGCTAGTTCACTATAGAGGAGCGTCTCGAGGATACGTGTGTGAGGCATCCGAACCAGGTGTCCTGCTAATATGACTTGAGCTTTCCTCAACATGGTGTGGAAGATCAGCTCTAGAGAGTACCTCTATGTCTGGAACTTTGTCTTGCCAAGAGATTTTTAGCAGCTTTCTTAGACAGTTCATGTAAAAGCAGTGTAGTTTCTTGGCATGACGTGCATAGACTGCTCATGTATCACAAGCATACAGAAAGGTGGTCAGCACAACTGCTGTGTACTCTGTCAGCTTAGTGGCCATCTTGATGCCTCTCACTGATCTGGAAATCGTGCAGCCAAGGTAGATAAACTTGTCAAACGTTTAAAAGGTTGGTGTAGGAATTCGGACTTCTTGGTGCTGATGCTGAGACAAAACCTTTTACATGCAGTGGAAAAGCAGTTCATGCTCTGCTGCATCTTGTCCACTGTGGCGGCATTGAGAGCACCGTCATCTGCAAACAGGATGTCGCGCACAGTGTCCTCTTCCACCTTGGTTTTTGCTTGTAGCCTCCGTAGACTGAAGGCCTGCTTGACTACGTTGGTGACTGGGAATGCATCAAAGGGATCGCCGTCATCCAGTACTCAAGCAAGAATGCTATCGTGAAACTGACGTACCATGCTGATGAACTTGTTTGGACAGCCAAACTTTCTCATGATCTTCCTTTCTTCACGACTGACAGTGTCGAAGGATCTAGCGAGGATCTTGCCTGCAATTGCAAGGAGTGAGATTCCACGGTGGTTATCGCAAGACTGCCTGTTTCCTGTCCTCTTGTAGAGATGGACAATGAAGGCTTCCTCGAGTTCCTGAGGAATAACTTCTTGTTGCCACATAGTTTGGAAGAGCTCGGTTAGCTTGTGTACTAGGACTGGTCCTCCTAACTGGTAAATTTCAGATGGGATGGAGTCAAAGAAAGGAGTCTTGCCCTTACGGAGCAGCTTAATTGCTTTTTGTACTTCTGATACTGTTGGGGACGCAGCCAAGGATGTATTTGATGTCTACCAGTGGCATGCTTCGTCATTAATGAATGAAGGCATGTTCAAAACGTTGTTGAAGTCATCTGCCCATTTTTTAAAGATTGATTTTTTCACAGTGAGCATAATGGTCCATCTGCAATTAGTAATGGAGAAGTACCAGGAAACTGTGGCCCATAGATAGTCTTGAGGGCATCGTAGAAGCGCTTGAAATTGTTGCTGTCGGCATGCTTCTGTATCTCATCCTCGTCTGCCTTGTTGCTGAGCCAAAAGTCCTGCATTTCTCTTAGCTTTGCCTGCACCTTGCCTTTGATGGATTTGAAGGCTGCTTTTGTTGCAGGCAGACGAAATGTCTTGCTGAAGGTCTCTGTGGACTTCGCGCTTCTCGTCGAGCACCTTCTGGATAGCTTCATCATTTTCATCGAACCAGTCCTGGTGTTTGAGAGTATTGCGAGATGAGTGAGAGAAATGTTGTACACCATGTGCCGGAAGGCTGTCTAGTCCTCTTCTGCTCTTGAGCCTATGTTGAGTTGGCTCAGCTTGCAGAGATTTTGACGCACAGAGTGCTGTTCCAGCTTCGTGGCGTTCAGTCACTTGTTAACCTTTTTTCCTTGAGGGCGCCGCATAGGCTGAATGCGCATGTTGACTGTGGAGATACTGTCTGTGGTCAGTCCACCATTATGTACCACACACGGCCTTAGTCACCCTGACATCCTGCCTGTCCCGTTTCCTGACTATAAACATAGTCAATAGGTGCCAGTGCTTGCTGGCACGGTGCATCTAGGACGTCTTATTACGGTTGGGTAAACGGAAGACTACTTTTTGTTGGTTAATGTTGCTTTTGCCGACTCCATGTCGCTCAATGACTCCCTTCCATGCCTGACAATCTGTACCCACTCTGGAATTAAAATCTCCAAGAATTATGAGCTTGTCTTCCTTGTGTACAGACGTTGAGAGTTTCCAAGTCTTCATAGAACTTGTCTTTGGTCTCCTAGGGTTTGTCATGGTGGGAGAATACGCACTGATGATGGTGGCGTGCGCTTTTCCTGGAGGGGGAGCCGAATATACAACAGCCCCTCATTGAGTCCTTTTGGGATTCTGCTAAGCTTGTTGGTCAAGTTCGATCTGATGGCAAAGCCCACCCATGCTTCGCGACGCTCTTCCCTACTGCGTCCACTCCAGAAGAATGTGTATCCTGCCTTAGACTTTGTCGGCTGGCCTTCATCCGCGAACCTAATTTCGCCCAGAGCTTCGATGCGTATGTTGTACCGATAAAGTTTGCGTGCGATGTGTGTAACAAAACATGTATCTTAACCTAGTGCCTTGCCACGTAGACATCCGCTTCTGGGACGATCAGCTACGGGACGGCAGACTAGGCTATCTACAGTTGCTTGTGAACTCCAAATAGATGTTCGACGCGATGTTGGGATTGACCTCTAAACTCAAGAGTTCTCGAACAACTTGAGACATTCGCAACATCTTGGTTCATAAAGTAAAGAAAAAGATTGCAATGAATCCATTAATGTGTGCAGTTCAACCACAGGAATTTGACCCAACATTTGGGGACAAACTATGGCAAGAAACAAGAAGTCAGTGATTGAAGGAGTCTAACACAAACAAAATATCTTCTGAGCTTACCTATCCTTGTTAAAACGTTTACACTTGTAATTTTAACTGCATCTATGCAACGAAATACAATATAAAAAGTTGACGGAACATTATAAAGTTTCCAAACATGTAATCATTATTAGTAAATGTTTATTTACTTATGAAGAAGTGACCTTGAATAAGATGAAACAAGATAAAATGTCGGACAGCTAACATATACCTTGATCTTTGCTTTCCAATTATCAAATCGGATCCTCGGTGGTCGAGTGGTTGAGGTCATTTCCGGTTTATCAACTCTGAGATTGCAGGTTCGAGCATTATTCTGGGCAAGGTATGCCCTAACCTTAATCGACAAAGTCCGGAGTTTTCACCGGGAAGTCCAGCTTCCTACCAAATAAAACCTGAGCACCATGTTATAACTGAATTACTGCTGAACAAGGCGTTAAACCCCAATAAATATCAAATTAAGTCATAATAGACATTACGTATTAAATTCTCTGAATATCGTATATTGCTTTCAATTTTTTATATTAACAAAAGTTTTACATAAATTGCATCACTAACAAATAAAAACAGATATAAAGTGAAAAACGGTACTTTAAATAAAAAAGGCAATAAAATAAATATTATTAATATAAAATTATAAATAGATTGGACCTAAATAAACTGGTATTGTCCTTTATTGCCAGGTGGGGTACTCATCATTTGACATAACTACACCACGCCCATCCTTGGTAATAATTTCTCCCGTTTCTCCGTTTAGAATTACCAGACATGGAATACCAGATACTCCAAATTTACTACTGCATTTACCCTGCAAAGAAATTATTTTATTATAAAAATGGTGCCAAATAGATAAGAATAAAATATTACACTACAAACATTGTTTTAACTTCAAGGCCGGCTCTACGAAGTATGGGGCCTCATTGGAAACATGATTGCGAGAACCCCCATTTATTAAGTAATGATAATAATACTATAGATAGCCTGACAGACTTGCAGGTTTAAAATGTTAATATAACTGTATAGCTGGTACCTCTTCACTTGACACTTGCTACATTTATCATGTATAGCTGGTACCTCTTCACTTGTCCACAACATTAGCAAAAGATTGTGTCCCTTGACCTCGGTGGCAGAGCAATGCACTGAATTGTCTAGACAACCTATGAACTGACCCCCTTCCACCCAATCAACGTGCGGGGCCCACTGGGCGTTGGGCCCAATTGTGTGCAATTGGTCCAATTTGCCTAATGCCGGCATTGTTTGACTGTTCCAACATGTGTTTAAATTCTCCGTCCCTACCCAATACTCCATACTTTTCCATTGGCAGTCAAAATTTTGTTCCCTGTGTCCCATCCCACCATTTTTCAATTGATGAATTGTTTGTTAACTTGTCCCCGTCCTGAATATAGCTGAAATACTGCTCGCTGGACGTAAATAAAACATCCAATCAAGCAATCTTTTAACCTACATGTGTTATTTCCCTCTATTTAACAAATACAGTATGCTTTAGTATGACTTTTTCTTTTGTTAAATGAGTTCTTCATTTTTTCACAATAACTAAAAGTCTAATAACTAAACAAATCAAAATATTAACCTTTAATTCCCTGTTAGAAAAGTCTAATGCTAGCCAAGGCATTTCTTCATAGTATTCATCAAAACTCGGCTGGTCCCGGTCTGAGCTAATGAACACTATTTCAAAGTTAGCACCATCTGCTTTCCATTTTTTGTATTTTTCTGCCAGTACTGGTGTAAATCCTCGACAGGGTGGGCACCAATGAGCGGAGAAATACAACCCTGTAAAACAATTAAGTTGTATATATATAGATCAATACAACCATGAAGACATGCCAGAAATATCAGCAATCAACTGGTATGTATTAATACAAAGGAATACAAACCCTGTGTTCAAACAGCTAAGGTGTTGACTATTTATTACGAAAATAGCAAGGAAACTGACCGAACAACAAGAGACGAATGTCAAAGGAAAACTACAAATCCTGATAGAGACAAACAGACACAACGCAAAAAATACCATAAAAACAAAACATAAAGTGAGTAACGCGAAACCAATAAAAATCATGGGTGCACTCAGTAAGCAGTGCCTGCCTTTAGTTATGTCTAGGAAAAAGTCAAATCCAGGAATATGAAAGACTACCTAGGACTGTGATCGTATTTGAGAGATGGATTTCCCATAACCATTAAGTCACGGTGACGACCATAGAGCTTCTGAATGGAAAATATCAACCGAGGTATAACAAACACTTGTTTGAGTAGCTTAGTAGTCAACAGTGGTGAGCGGTCTAGGAAATCAGAATACCGCTATGCTTCCACTTCTATCAACAGAAACTTTTTATTTGATCGCTAATTTGGAAGTTTCATTCACTACATATGTCTAGTTGAATACAAATGCTGTGTAGTTTGTCATTGACCAAGTAATAAGAGAACGGAGTTAACATAACATCAATTTACATTTTTTGGCGTAAATAATGCCCAAATAAATCTTACCAACAACTTTGTCTTTGCCTATAAATGAACTCGTTGCTACGTCTCCATCTTTTCCTTTTACCGACGCTCCAATAAGATCTACAATGTCGGACATTTCTTGTCAGAACAAATATTGACGTGTCGTGTCAGTGTACAGATAAATAATTAATGTTTACAGGTAAAAACCAAAGTATTGATCCGTACCTAGTTAATTACTAAACATACATAATATGACCTGGCAATATTGCTAAGCTTAGTGTAAAAATAAAAATACGCGCAATCAACCGAATGTTTTAAAGTAATGATACAATCAGCCGAATGTATACAAGTCCAATTTCTCTTTTAAATACAATTTAGTATTAAATCTACGCTTATGTTTACGTTTGGATTGAAATCAACAAAAATGTCTGGCGTCATTCCCTATAAATTGTGGTTTTAGTCGTTTAAATACTAATACAAATAAGATTCAGCTGTTTCTACGACGCTGACCCCAAGTCTACTGAAACTCATTGTTTAAGGGAGGAAGACCGAAATGTTATTATCTACCACCGAACAACATCTCGGAAATTATTATTAATTTATTTGTAAATAGTAAAACCGAGTTACCTGTAATGGATACAGGGTCTGTATTCCAGCCTGATGGGAATTCGTCATCCTCTCCGACATCTCCAGTAGCGTCTTCACTAATAACTGTACCGGTCTTACCATCCATGATAACTAATGTTGGTATCCCCTCTACCCCAAATGTCTCCGACAGGTTGTTCTACAACAACAGAGAATACATCGTTTATTTGAGGGTATCCCCACTACCCCAAATGTCTCCAACTGGTTGTTCTACAACAACAGAGAATACATCGTTTATTTGAGGGTATCCCCTCTACCCCAAATGTCTCCTGCAGGTTGTTCTACAACAACAGAGAATACATCGTTTATTTGAGGGTATCCCCTCTACCCCAAATGTCTCCTGCAGGTTGTTCTACAACAACAGAGAATACATCGTTTATTTGAGGGTATCCCCTCTACCCCAAATGTCTCCTGCAGGTTGTTCAACAACAACAGAGAATACATCGTTTATTTGAGGGTATCCCCTCTACCCCAAATGTCTCCTGCAGGTTGTTCTACAACAACAGAGAATACATCGTTTATTTGAGGGTATCCCCTCTACCCCAAATGTCTCCTGCAGGTTGTTCTACAACAACAGAGAATACATCGTTTATTTGAGAGTATCCCTCTACCCCAAATGTCTCCTGCAGGTTGTTCAACAACAACAGAGAATACATCGTTTATTTGAGGGTATCCCCTCTACCCCAAATGTCTCCTGCAGGTTGTTCTAAAAGAACAGAGAATACATTGTTTATTTGATGGTATTCCCTCTACCCCAAACGTCTACGACAGGTTATTCTACAACAGAGAATACATTTTTTATTTGAGGTTTTCAGCGACTTTCCTCAATTTATCAGCTATATAACTGTTGGGTAACCGAACTCAGCCTTGATACACATGTCTGCGCTGTCATGTCGTAACCGAAGTCAGTCTCAATGTGACAATCCAGGTGCTGTCAGGTTGTAACCGAAGTCAGTCTCGATACGAGCATTCCATCGCTGTCAGGTTGTAACCGATCAGCCTCGATATGGCAATACAAGTGCTGTCATGTCGTAACTGAAGTCATATGGCAATCCCAGTGCTGGCACGTTGTATCTGAAGTCATATGGCAATCCCAGTGCTGGCATGTTGTAACCGAAGTCGGTCTCGATATGACAATCCCAGCGCAGACATGTTGTAACCGAAGTCAGTCTCGATACAATCCCAGCGCTGCCATGTTGTAACCGAAATCAGTCTCGATATGGCAATCCCAGCGCTGTCAGGTTGTAACCCAAGTCAGTCTCGATATGACAATCCCAGCGCTGTCATTTTGTAACCCAAGTCAGCCTCGATTTGGCAATCCAAGCGCTGTCAGGTTGTAACCCAAGTCAGCCTCGATATGACAATCCCAGCGCTGTCAGGTTGTAACCGAAGTCAGTCTCGATATGGTAATCCCAGCGCTGTCAGGTTGTAACCGAAGTCAGTCTCGATATGGTAATCCCAGCGCTGTCAGGTTGTAACCGTAGTAAGTCTCCATATGGTAATCTCAGCGATGTCAGATTATTATACCGAAAAACCTAACCGCGGACAACAGTAGCTTATGTGTTTTAAGAGTACCACCCTGCTTGACCTTTTACCAATTTTGGAAAAAGCGTAGGTTCAATGAAGCCGCTTACAACAGGCTTAGTTATCCAGCCCTAACCAATATTCCCAGTGGCAGTCAACATTTTATTCCCGTAAGTCCATCTTGTTCTTTGTATATATATACATGTATATATAGGGGAACTTTTGCTCGCTGGACGTTCAAGCAACATTCAATCCAGCGTTCACCGCATCTGTTTAATTTACAGTGCCTTCAGCTACCGACATCAGAGGCCGGTATATAACAAAACATATTTAGAAAGTCATATATTTAATAAAATGAGGTAATATATGTATTTGCATTTAAAGATTTATCTTCATGAAGTCACTACTTTGGTATTATGGAATAGTACAGACGTAGATATTTAACCTTGTCGTTTAAATAGTTCTCAAGATTTATCAAATGTTTATTGAAGTGTGCAAATAACTAATACAAATGTTACTTGATTACAGGTAAGTTTTAGTGTCAAATCTTTGACATGTATATTCAGGTGTACACTAATTGATTCGATTAACTCTTGGGCCGGTATAATTAACTAGATCAACTTCACTCTCGTCGTAAGATAAAAAATCAATAAGTTTATTGTATTATATGGAAATTATTTATTTGCATTATAATTGAAGTCGGTTTTGATAAAACAATAAAATTATTGATTCGTTCATGCAAATACACATTCAAGGAGTAACGGTGTGTCTCAGTCACTGCATGTGGAACCAGGTAGCTGAACTGGTGATTCTGTCAGCCAATCAGACCATGAATTATCCGGTACATCACGGCAATTATGCATCGATCTCTTCTTTCTTGCAATAGTTCCCACCATTTATGTTACGCTATTGGTTCTCTATAATAATCGTACAAAGCGGACTGTTTTACGCTGTAATGCCTCAAGTTTGACGATATTTTCTCGAGTATAAAGGTCCAAGATGGAGCAGGAATACTTCATAAGCGAACATGGATTTGGTAGCACAATGCTTGTTCTTGCTAAGTCAGCTGCGTACTGTTCTCTGTATAAAGGCTCTGGTAGCATTGCCTTTTCGTGGTGTAACTAATGTAGTGGTCCCAGCTTAGTGTCCGATGTAATTTGACCCTTTGTTATACTTGGCTGATTCCATCTTCTTAAGTGTCCATAGGCAAAGGTCATATTGTAACAAAGGTCATATTGTAATTTAAGAGGATGTAATTCCGTTTGCCATTCAAATCCGATGGTTGAAGACCATCTTGGCCTCCCAATATTTCTGTACCTGCTTTGTCCTTAACCTGGTAGTACAGGACACAGTCGTCAGCAGACTCACCTTTGAATATGACACGTACTCTGGCAGGACGTTAACAGGACACAGTCGTCAACAGACTCACCTTTGAATATGACACGTACTCTGGCAGGACGTTAACAGGACACAGTCGTCAGCAGACTCACCTTTGAATTTGACACGTACTCTGGCAGGACGTTAACAGGACACAGTCGTCAGCAGACTCACCTTTGAATATGACACGTACTCTGGCAGGACGTTAACAGGACACAGTCGTCAGCAGACTCACCTTTGAATATGACACGTACTGTGGCAGGACGTTAACAGGACACAGTCGTCAGCAGACTCACCTTTGAATATGACACGTACTCTGGCAGGACGTTAACAGGACACAGTCGTCAGCAGACTCACCTTTGAATATGACACGTACTCTGGCAGGACGTTAACAGGACACAGTCGTCAGCAGACTCACCTTTGAATATGACACGTACTCTGGCAGGACGTTAACAGGACACAGTCGTCAGCAGACTCACCTTTGAATATGACACGTACTCTGGCAGGACGTTAACAGGACACAGTCGTCAGCAGACTCACCTTTGAATATGACACGTACTCTGGCAGGACTGCAGACTCACCTTTGAATATGACACGTACTCTGGCAGGACGTTAACAGGACACAGTCGTCAGCAGACTTACCTTTGAATATGACAAGTACTCTGGCAGGTCGTTAACATCAGGGAGCCAGATACGCTCCTTTGAGGGGGCCCTTGAAATAACTGAAGCTGTTGCTGAGAGTTCTCCTTTTTTATGCCGTTCAAAAAGGAAGTCTCTGAGCCAGGACAAGGTTGTGCCTTGATGACGTAATGTTCGATCTTATATAGTAGCCTTTCTTCAGCCACATTATTAAAGGCTTTTGAAAAGTCTACATGAATCAGGCTGAATTGTTCCTTGGTATCTACATTCTTGGGCAAGTAATTTACTGTCAGAGTCTGTTGTGGTCGCATATCTTTATTTTTGTAAAGCCGTGCTGAGCGTCCTTTACAATGGTATGGTGTTGTATTTGTTTATGCTGAATACATGTTTTCCATCAACTTACAGAGGATCGCTGTAAGTGATACAGGTCGATAGTTTGAATTGCACAACTAGGACGAAGCCACAATCTCTGTGTTGACTCCACAGGGATCATAAGTCAAACCAATAATCTATATAACTAATGGCAGCTTTCAAGTCACTGGAGCTTTATAATGATTGATTATATACACCGATATGTATAGAAGCTGAATAAATATAAAGGTTAAGCTCGTGTTCAAATGAACACATCTCTAAAGTAGCTACATATATAATGTAGCTCCTTGTTTTGTTCTCCGCCAAGACAACAAAGGAGCTACATTATTGTAATTAATACCTATGGCTAACATATCTTAAATGACCATGTGCAATGCATTTCGTAAAATACTTATATTCATTCTTGAAAGCTTTCTAAAAATAAATGTACTTTTATGATCATTTATAAAGATTGTGCTAATGACAACTATTTATATCCTTCTTTAAAATCTCAACATTGATTGGATAATTTCATAATTAAACACCCTGAATATTTACCCGTCGTTCCTCATCATCAAATGGAATGGCTAGCCAGGGCATTTCATTGTAATACTCCTCAAAATTTGATTGGTCCCTATCAGAACTGACGAAAATAACTTCGAAGGGGTTCCCTGCTTTCTTCCATGTCTCATATTTCTTAGCTAGATGAGGAGTGAACGCTCGACACGGAGGGCACCAGTGGGCAGAAAAATATACACCTGAAACAAATCCCAATTTTCAATTTGTATATGATGTTTGAACACTAAACATGGAATTGTTTTGAGAGACCTGTGAAAAATCTTTCAAGTCAATAAATGTAAATTGGTGGATAAATATGACCTGTGTCTAATTTGTAGGAGTTTGATACTTTATGCTGCTATATGTGGACAATAAACAGTGGTTCTTTTTACTATGTTAGTAGATTGTTTGTTTGAATATTGTTTAACGCCACTTTCAGCAATTTTTCAGCTATATTATGGCATCCAGTTTTGTTTTGTTTTTTTTTTTGGGGGGGGGGGAGGAAGCCGGAGTACCCGGAGAAGGAAAACTGGCAGTCCTTATCAATTAGGATTGGGGTCGAGTGCACCCTGCCGGCAGTGAGACTCGAACCTGCATCCTCAGTGTTGACAGACCACGTGATCACTAGTAGACGAACTACCATAACCACTCGGCCACCGAGGCCCCTCTGTGTTAGTAGATAAATGCATACTACAGAAGTCTCTCTCTTAATTCAGAGTTTATAGGAAAAGATTCTGTCAAATTAAGGTACACAATAAACAGAATATATATGAAGAAGTGAAAGAAATCAGAAAATAATTCTCAAACACTTTTAACATGAAGAATTAAAAAAAAAATTTGTATAAAAATATCAACTAAAAGGACCAAACAGAAAATTAATTCCTTTAATTATATTAAAAAAAGGGATAAAACAAGTTTTTTGCAATAATAGGTGTAGTGAAAATAAGTGGATACAAATGAACATCGGCTAAAATAGCAAAATCAAACACTGGCTTTGGTACCTTATCTGAAACCACCAGAGAGTAAATATATGGTCTGACATTTCTGAAAACTCATAAAAAATTATGCTTTTAATAAAAAGTTAAGGATCGTAATGGCAGTGTGACAAGTGAACAAGTCTTAAAATGAGTTCAGTTTTTAATGTTTTGTGTGCATTCTCTTGAAGCTGATTTCTATCAGATAAGGATAGACCGGTCTTTACATATGTAGTATTTTATGGTAGAACACAAAGACAACGCAAGACTTGTATTATAGATATATCTCCGTATTATTTACTATGTTGCAGACAATGAATAAAACAAAAAATCTTAAATAAGGACTACAGCGTTGTCCCCTTCTTATGTTTGTCTAAAAAATGTACATGTACGATCCAATTTCTATTGACATATTTCGACTCGTTTATCGATATACAAGACACAAATATTTTCCAACATTTGGGGGGGGGGGGGGGGGGGGGTGGGGGCTCTCCACCAACATAAACACAATTTGTTGATTCCGGGATTCGAAATTTCCACCTTGTATAATTATTTTCACCACACGAACTATATTTTATACGCACTTGATTATGATACTACGTCGGTAAATATGTGTGTGTAGTGAATCGGAATAATGTGTACATAGTTACTTGTTGTCCTACTTACCTATGATTTTTTTATCGCCACACAAATCAGCTGTACTGACATCGCCATCTTTTCCTATGACCGTTTCACCAAATAAACCGACGATTTTCTCCATTCTGGTTTATACGCCTTGACAAGGCAACAGTATACCGGAGTTATATACCTACTTACTGTTCTATTTTTAACTATGAACACACTCAAAGCTAAAAATAGCAGTGGCCACAGTATGACATAGCTAAACTTACTTTCAGTGACGTCACTGCATCGTTTCAATCAATAATTATTTTCATAGGTGGGATGTTTAAAGCTGAATCCCAAGTAATATTTTTCAACAAAAATTATTATACCAGCGGTGTTTTCTCTACGGAAGCGTTTTCGGGCCACTTTTTGGATTTTTTTATTGCGTTTAAAACGCAAAATATTCCAATTTATATCCGCAAATAATTATACACGACAATCCAAATAATTTTATCCAAACTAGTCATTTAAAATATTTCCTGTTTGGGTAAAAGGGTATTATAAGACAGAAATTACGTTATCGTCCGTTCAATCGTAAAAGTATAAAATTTTCAGCTTAAAATGAAAAACTGTTTGCACACAGATTTTTTTCTCCGCAAAAATAACAACCCTTACAACATGTACAACTGGTATTCATTATTAAATTAGACTGAACTAAAAGACGCGTGCCTTTGTTGGACGTACTGGAGTAAGCCTTACAGAGGGTACTACAAGATGCATGCCATTGTTGGACCGTCTGAATTAAGAGACCTACCCTACTTTACACAGACGGGAGGGACTAAGAGAAGCGTGCCATTGCTGGACACGGTCTAGGCTAAGAGACACGTACCATTGCTGGACACGGTCTGGACTAAGAGACCTATCCTACCTTACACATATCGTGCCTTAACCTGTTCTCGATAGTAACCTATTCTCGATAGTCATGCAAAAATTCATTTTGTCAAAAAACGATGATTCGCACATGCCTTCTGTTTGCTGGCAATTTTCCTTTAGGACACCACTTTGCTCCTCGGCAATGAAGAAATAAACAGGTTCCGCGTTTAGCTGTTTAAAATTCTCCCAAATACAGAGTACCATATATTTCGATACCTTTCCGTAATCCCAAAAATTTCTTCAACTTATAGTACAATAGACGGGCCTATCTTTTAAACCAATGCTCCAATTTAAACAAATTTTATATGAATAACATTTTAAATTACATTTTATGGTATTTTATTGTCAGAATAGGTCTGCATAGCTAATTACGCATACATTATCGAGAACTGGTGACGTAGTATACCATATGTCAGAAATTATGTCGTTCGAATTATATATTCGAAGATCTTGACAATATCCGGACGGTTCCTTGTAATTTTTTGCAAGTGTGTAGTAGTTTATCTATGAACCCAATTGGTAAATAAATAAATATATCTATTAGATAAGAACAAAGTTTTATCCAATAATCTCTTAAGCTATCGAGAACCGGCAAAGCCAGGATACTTGACTATGAGAAACGTGTCATTGCTGAACACGGTTTGGGCTAAGAGACCGACCCTACCCTACACAGACTGGACTAAGAGAAGCGTGGGATGGCTTCACACGGTCTGGACTAAGACACCTTTCCTACCTTACACAGACTTTACTAAAAGAAACGTGTCGTTGCTGAACACGGTTTGGGCTAAGAGACCAACCATACCCTACACAGACTGGACTTAGAGAAGCGTGGGATGGCTTCACACGGTCTGGACTAAGAGACCGACACTACCTTACACAGACTGGACTAAGAGAAACGTGCGATGGCTTCACTCGGTCTGGACTAAGAGACCGACCCTACCTTACACAGTCTGGACTAAGAGAAGCGTGCGATGGCTTCACACGGTCTGGACTAAGAGACCTATCCTACCTTACACAGTCTGGACTAAGAGAAGCGTGCGATGGCTTCACACGGTCTGGACTAAGAGACCTATCCTACCTTACACAGACTGGACTAAAATATTTTCTCCATCGAGGATAACAAAATTTCCGTTGTGCACATTTAATATAATCCGCTACGCATTATACAGTGTGCAAACGGAAATTTTCCTATCCATCGATTGAGAAAATATTTTTTGTAGTTAATACTCAAAACACATTTATTTTTTAACTAAAGTTTTTTATTTGTTGATGTTATGCAAAAAACGTGCAACGATAGTTGATGTGAATTATTTTCTGTTTGCTTTACTAACATGGATTCTGACGATACTTGACGATACTTGACGTGATATTTGCTGCCATGATTTGTGATCGTCTGCCGTGTAAGTTCGTCTGCTGATCCTGGTTCATAAAAACAAACCCAATCTTGTTAATTGGTAAGTATGGAACGCCGTTGTTGTCTTTACATAGGGATTATGTCTATATTCGATGGTATCGACATTATATTCGGTAGAATTAAGTTTATATTGAGTGCTTATGTCTTTATTTTGAGTGCATATGTCTTTATATTGAGTGAATACGTCTTAATATTGGGTGCTTATGTCTTTATATTGAGTGCTTATGTCTTTATATTGAGTGCATATGTCTTTATATTAAGTGCATGTCTTTATATTGAGTGAATAACGTCTTTATATTGGGTGCTTATGTCTTTATATTGAGTGCTTATGTCTTAATATTGAGTGTTTATTTTTTTTATATTAAGTGCATATGTGTATCTATATTATATTGAGTGCTTATGTCTTTATATTGCGTGCTTGCATTTGCGAACATTTAGAGAAGTAATGATTTGAATCTTCGCGGTCGGATCCACAGCGACAAGAAGGATCAGGCCTGTATAGGTCATAATTCAATATTGATGATGAACATCTTAATTGGGTTAGGACAATATTAACTTTTCGATGGCAATATTCATAGTGCTTTGGAACTCTTCTATTGGGTTCAAGTTCTTTAGTTCAGATTTAAACTTAAAAATAGAGACAACATTACGGATCAATATACGTAAACGGTTCCACTGTCGTATAGTTGATGGTAAGCTTGTGACAATTCGAGCAACCTCAAGCAGTTATTGTTCAAGTTTATTGCAGTAGCCCTACCCCGTGTGTCCCAAATCACGGGCATATTCAAAAATTGGTTTTATAAAAACTAAATATAGTTTAAAAAAGTTTTTCCGAGTAAGTTTATATATTTCAATTTTCTGAGTACGTTCACGTGTTTTGAAACACTACATTAAATTATCAATGTGTATATTCCACTTAGCGTCACTGCTGTAGCTAACACCAAGATGTTTATGGAGATTAGTAACTGGTATATTAATGTCATTTAGTCCTTTCGAGATTTCGAGTCTCAGATTAGGCAGGATGTGCTCTTCACCAGTCTTAATTGACAAGGGTTGTCAGTTTTCTTACTAAAGGTCTGGATTTTTCTTCTGGTATTCTGGCTTCCTTCCCCAATAAAAAACTGAACGCCACAATATTGCTGAGATATAGCTTAAAAAGTGGCGTTAAACACCATTCAAACAAAACACTATATTGTACACAAAGTATTAACAATATTTTTAATGTGGAATTACTAATGACTAAAAAATATTTGCAACTATTTATTCGACGTTTGCATCTCCTTTAATATCTTCTTATACGCACCTCTGGTAAATAATAGTACTGTTTGTTAAGGCTATTAGCAGTTAATTCAACCCATAATAAACAGTAGATCTTTAAATTCGTTTATTTGTAACATGTCCAGAAATACAAAAGTTTGTTTCACACATAATAACAATACTACCGTATATCAGTATATAATGTACTAACTGTACTGTCCCTTCGAGGTCGTATATACACAATACCTAAATCCAAACACAAATATTAATGTACGGCTGAATGGGTATTCCTATTTATTATAATTCATCATGATTCTTCATTTTGTTCTCAACTTCTATTTGAGAGTAAATATCTGACCAAAATTTGATGGTTTCCGGTTTTAAGAAACTTTTCATTTTGATAGGAATATCAAAATCCAGATATATCCTTCCGTTTGTATCGTATGGTATCCAGGAAATGGATCCTTTACCGCCAATGGGATATCTGCAATACAAAATGTGGAATTTTTGTTAAAATATGTTAAAATATTAAACTGTCACACCTGATCAACTTACGCCTGTTTACCAGAGAAAGCAAAATGCTCAATTATCTGCTTTAAAATAGATTTAATTTCTACCTAATATTTTGATGATATTAAATCCTTCTTTCTTTCCTCACAGCGAGTCAAGTTTCAATTAATATTAAGAAATATTGAATAACGAACGAACAAGGTTTTCAAAAGAAATTATGTACAACATTTTACTAACAGCGTCATATAAAATCCTAACAATTCGGACGCATTAAATATTAATATACATAAAATATGATGGAGGTATCAAAACTAGTCTGTGGACTGACGGCTTTGGTTTAGTGGGTTTATAGTTGTGTTATATGTCAGTATCGTGTAATACATGTAACGTATAATCTAACATAAGTACTTATTGCGTTGTATACTGTGGAGTAGGTAAATGCGAGAACAGCAAATAGTTAACTTTGTCAATTAAATTTATCGGTAATTCAGTTTTTCACTAAATTGTTGGATGAGGTGACAATCGCTTACCAAGTACATATTTTAGCCCGTGTATTCCACAGGACATGTCGTCAGAATATATTTTGGTTAGTTACATATGCATATAGTTCAGACAACATAAAACATTTTTTACAGACTGTGCCCCGCCCCCTCCTTTTCTGCGGACATACACATTTATTTTCTCATTTTCTTAAGAGTTATCCCTCTTAGGTCAATGTTACTATCCAAACCCCTACTCCCTTATTTGGCTACACTTTTTTGCATTGTTTGCATTGGCGGAAAATATTCAAAATTTGTCATATTTGTTGGTTTTAGAATGTTTGTTAGTCAACAAGTCCATTATTTGAAAAATAATTATGTGATTAGAATGAGTTCTATGGAAAATATACATATATTTATAAAGATTTGTTTGTTGTGTGTGTCTTTGTGGATGCCGAGATTGTTTTATGGTCAGCTGTTAGCAAACAACAGCCAAAATAAGTTAAATTAGAAATCTGCTTGGGATCTACTTTGTGTTTATGTTTAATTCAAATTAGAAAATCAAATGTCTACGTTCAAACGGTGTTTCAAAGCAAAAATCCGTTTCTGTGCTGTGAATTATGTTACATAAGACTCGTCATTTACAGTTGATCTTTTTATACCCCCGCTTCGAAGAAGGGGTATACTGTGTTACCGTTGTCCGTACGTCTGTCGTTTCGTCTGTTCGTCCGTAACAAAACTTTCCATCGCTTTTTTAAGCAACTGTAGGATGTAGAAGCATAGAAAGTAGTCTAATTAAAACATTAAGAAATTATAGTTGCGATGTATTGACATTGAAATATCAATCCAATGATTTTAAATCTAGCAAAGTAATTGAAACCTATAACATGTTAAGCTACTTAGCGGCCAAGTAACAGATAAAGTCGTAAGCACTTAATACAATTTTTTAATAATTCAAATTTACAAGGTATTGAAAAACATAGAAACTCATCAAATATAGGAAAACTAAAATGTCCAACATAAAAAAATCGACATATTTGGGTAAAAAGAGTCAAACGCATTTGGTAACGTAGTTCACATTAATCAACGTTGTCATTATACAACTATAATTGCATGCTCTATATATCAAAAGAAAAGTAAAAATTTAATATCAATACCCAACAGATCTTTTGTGCGAGATATAGAAAACATTCGGATAACGTAGTTCACACAACGTAATTTACTTTGCAGGTTTTATTCTTATTTTGTTAAGATCGTCAATAATTTGTACAGAAAGAAATAGTCAATGTTAAATGTTATTAATAGTTTAAACCCAAACATCATTTACCTGTAATAATGATGACTGACACCTAGTTCAGCCTGAAAAATTATTTGTCGGATATAATTTCATTAAACCTTGATGCATCCGTTTTAACGGGACACTTTAGTTAATTCTTTGCCAGTAGAGTCATGGAGTGATTGATTTAGCCGCCTTGCCCATCATTACTAGTTTGATGCCACTAGAGTCATGGAGGAATTGATATAGCGTCTTTGCCCATCACTTACTAGTTTGATTTTGTTACTTGAAACTGAATGTTTTGATTGCAATTTCAATGCTGGAGGAATCGAGACAAAAGAGAAAAAAATTTTAAAAGCTATTTTGACGGGTCTACATTTCTAATTCATATGGTAATCTCTTCATTAAGAAACACTGAAAATCCCATTTCTGCAAAACCACTGGTTTTCATAGTTTCATATTTCTAAAAATAACTTTAAGAAACTTGTCAATGTTCCCTTGTTTGTAAATAAGCAACTTCATACAAAAATATTATTATCAAATGTTTACCTTTAAACTTTTCTCATTTAACGGATTTTGGCTGACAAAATTAATTGCGTGTTGGTGTTTTACGTGACATAAGTCAAGAATAATAAGCGGATTTCAAACACTGTCATATACACATTAATGATATTTTTTGATATATCTTTATATTTTTATCGTTGCATAATTCTCTAGACTTTATATTTCTCTAATTTTAACGTAATGTTTCAACCGCTTGACCGGTGTGGAAAAAATATTTCTCACTAATGAGACAGCGTGGTACCTATTTTTAGCCGGTTGAGATATCCTTATCTCAACCCGTGGGTGAGATATGAATTTCACGCTCCTTTTCCCGTAAAAATGTATTGTGACGTCAACTGTCGGTTCAGCAATAAAAATTAGAAAATATTTGCTTTAGTTGTATTGGTTTATTATGCCTTTTTCAATATTAACATGAAAACAACATATCTGAGCTTCCATGACCCAATTTTTGCCACAATATGATAGCGGTAACATCTAACCTGGTCCCCTGGTGCAATATTTTTCATTTACGCAAGCTTCACTTTCAAATATAACCCCAGGTCACCACCAGTTTACTACCCGGTTTGATTGGTTGTTTAAAACGCCATGTTTTAGCTAACTTTTCGCGCGTTTCGTTCCGTTGGAAATTTATGTCAGAGTACAATTTAAATAAAGTAGCTACCTGCTTCTTGTTTTCCGGCTTTCGAGTTAAACTGACAAATCTCTGTAAGTTATTTCCACATTCAATACATAAATCTATAAAAGCATTCTTTTGATAAACTGTATTTTTATTTGATTTGTTTACCCGGACGCCGGACGTTACGTCATAATGCTTTGTATCGGAATTACGTCAGTTACAGTTATTACTGACGTAAATTTTGAGGCATTCCGAATGTTGCAAACCGGTCAAAATTTTGACCGGATTCATTGCTGGTGACCTGACTGTATATTCGAACCGGAAGTCCGCTTACGGTATTGAGAATATTTAGTCAGGATCCCAGACTACGGTAACATCAAAACAAACACGGTGACACAACATGTGTACACTGGAGATTACGTCCAGGGTAGATAACTCTATGTGTTGTCATCTTTCAATAGAACAGAACCGGATTTTTTTTAACGAATTAGTGAGAAATAGAATCAAACACCGGTGGTCGGGCAAGACGGGAAAATCTCAGACACCCGCGTGAAAGATTTCTGGTCTCCAACTCGGCAGAGCCTCGTTGGAGACAAGAAATCTTTTTACTTGGGTGTCTGAGATTTTCCCGTCTTGCCCTCCCACTGGTGTTAGATCCTATATTTCTCGTCACTAGTGAATTTTTTGTTCTCAGCAGTTGATTGGTTAAAAATAATAACGTCACAATAAGAACTCATGACGTCATAAACAAAGCACCTTCCATTTACCGCGTATTCAAGTCATGAACGTAAAATTGGGGTTGGGAGAATTTGTACTTTGTTTCGCAAATTTACTCCTTTTTAAAATTAGAGAAACAGAATCTTACATTAGTACTCTTGGATTATCGGATTTCTCCAATCTCGATAGTTAAATTATGGAAATTTAAGTCCTCGCCAAGGCTCGGACTTAAAATTCCATGGACTTAAAATTCCATAATTTAACTATCTCGATTGGGGAAATCTGATAATCCACTCATACCCATGTAAGATCCTATATTTTTCACTCCGGTCAACCGGTTGAAGTATTACGTCAAAATTAGAAAAAACCATTATCACTCTCAATTCTAGAAATTTATCACACACTCATTCATTACGACTCTGAAACTTCCTGATTTTTAAGTGTTTCCATTAAAGGTGCAAGATAAAATTCAGAAGCACGGCTGAAAATTCCGATGAGTTTGACTGTTTTCATTATAAAGGGCCCGGACCAATAAACTTTACAGTTTATAGGTACGAAATTTCTAATAAATTTAAAAGGCTCGGACTCATACTAGTTTACGGGTCCGCCCTTTTTATGAATTTAATAGCCCCAGACTCATAAATTGTACAGTTTACATGAACAATTTCTTAGTTACGTTTATGCCACTGACACATAAAATTTACTATGTGTACTCATTTCTTATTAAACTTTACAGTGTATAGGGCCCTTGTCATATTAATTTTATAGCCAGGACCTATACAATACAGTTTATGGGTCTGCCATTTTTATTAATTTATAAGTTGTATAAAAGCATAGGAATACACTTAGATATATTATAACTGCGGAAGTGATCAAAATATACACATAAACAGAGTTTTAAGAGATCAATATACTCTTTGGACTTTTAAAGAATACAGACATTGATTTGAGGTATGGACTATAAAGGCCATCGATTTTAGACATCTGCATATAAGGTTACAGGCATATTTTACAAAGACCAACCATGCAATCATGTTCCTTTCCCGTTTCCTCACAAATTATTGTGACACTTAGAGTTTATGCTACTGACAGCTCCATATTGTAAATGGTATAACGAATCCGCCTGTCTACTTGGACTCTCTTCTGATACGTGCATACATGTGTTTGATAATATAAATAACAAGATATGAAATCCCACAAAGCATCGACCTCCATTTTCCTTATCTACGATAATGTTTTTTTCAGTTTTAAGGTCCCCATTTAAAAACATCGCTTGGGGAACATACAAATTTTAGAGTTATAGACGGCCTATAAATTATACGACACTGGTTTCTTGGACTTGTCCGTTTCGAGAATTTCCTTGGTGTTCGGTATTTTGTTGTATCCTTCATTCATGTGTCCAGTGTGAGTTAAGAACATAAAGTTTAAAAGGAATGAATGGAAATTGAATTTACAGCGTCTTGATTGAACTGTCAATATTTTTAAGCGGTACAATTAGTTAATATGTTTGTTTTCATGTTTATATTCAAATACACAATATAAACTATCATGAATACTAAATATCTTATCGAATCTTCTTTAATTATGGTAAAAAATGTAGAAACATTACTTTCTACAAATTTCTGCAGTAAAAACATAGTTTCCTCATCAATTCCTCACGTTTAACTTTGCGACCAGTTTATATGACACCAATTATATTCTGTAAGAGGCTAGTAACGGTCTTTTATTTTTAAAGTTTTAAAGTAAATCAAGAGCGAAAACATCCTGTAATTAAATTTTGCTAAACACAATATTATTTTTTAAATTTGTCCTGCAATAATGACTTTAAAATATTTGTTAAGAATGTATTTTTTTTATATTTAAGTTTACTTCACACCAACTGCAGCATTCGATAGGTTTTGAACACGTGGTACAGAATGCTGAAGAACTCATCAATGTGCTCGTTATTATTAGTTTTAACTTAATTTGTGTCTGCCATTACGTGGCTACCGAATACATGCGTGTTAGACTGTGAGTCGAGTGCACGCTAAAGATGACAGTACAGTGTGTCATATTATTAAACCTCGGTTAAAATCACTTAATTACTAATTTGATCAGAATAATTTCACTGACTTGTATCATATGACGAGTATGATTATTCGTGCAAATACACTATTAATTCACACACTCTACGATACCTTCAAAACTAGACATATGGCATCAAGAATAACACACTTTACAATTACACAGAAGAAAATCGCTTTGTCACTTTGTCAATCTTTTCACAGACCTTACTTCTACAATACGTATAGACGTAATACGTACCCGGTCTTGGCAAACGATGTCCAATACTGGATCAGATATTTTGACAAGTCCTTCTCGTCATCGGTTAAGTTCACCACACCATTTTTAAACAGGTAAACGAGTTCGTCACCATGTCCACATCCTTGGAACCATTTTGGTGGGGGTCCTCCAAACGGATCTGGACTTTTCTTTGAAAAGATATATTGGAATGTCTTTCCTTTACCATTTAAATGATACTCTAACATTTTGACAGTAGGATATGTAAACAGGATATCAGCCAACGCATTTGTTGATGTCTTACTTTGTTCTAGCATAGATCCATCCACTTGGTAAAACTCACACATTTTCGATTTGATTTTGTCATTAGCTTTTAAATATGTATCCACATAAGGTTTGAGCAGAGCTTCACAAACGACGTGATGAGGTATACCTTCACTAACATTAAAGTTATAGTATTCCTGCAGTTCAGGAAGCAGAATCAGATACAGTAACGATCCTTCGTTTGAGGTTGTACCAGCTATAAAATCCAGAGATCTGAAAAATGTAGACGTCTTTGATTTGCTGTCTTCCAATTCCTCGATAGGATTTGCGTGAAACAGCTCACCGTCAACAACCGGGTAACTATGCGATTTGAACAATACCCGTGTTTGTAGTAGTTCTGGCGATATCGAGGTATAAAATTCAGCAATCTCCAACAGGTCAGCAATTGTTTTGTTTCTCAGGCAGTCTACGAAGAGGTACTTGTCATTAATTGGACAATTCGATTTGACAGACAGTTCCTTTGCGTATTGATTCACGGCGGTACGAGTTCGCATGAGTATTTTGCTGTGTACGCCACTTTGTGATATTACTCTCTGAAATAGACCTGTGTTAGACGAAATAAGTGACTGGATCGATGAACTATAACCGCCAGCAGATTCCCCGAATATCGTTACTGAACTTGGATTTCCTCCAAAAGCTTCAATGTTATCATGTACCCACTGTAAAGCCATTTTTTGATCCCATAAACCGTAGTTACCTCTGGCAGCGGGGTGGTCCAAAGCCAGGAAGCCTAGTAGACCTAATCGGTAATTGAAGGAAACCATGATAACATCTCCCTCTATTGCCATGCGCGACAGATCGTCCTCGTGACCGTAACCGACCTGAAATCCTCCACGGTGTATCCATACCATAACGGATAATTGCTTTCCCTTTTTGAAAACTTTTGGTACGTAAATATTGATAAACAGACAGTCTTCAGATGTTTTTAGTGTTTTATATTCCGACATAAAATCAGTTTGGGGAATGTTCTGTGGACATGCTGAGCCGAACGTGGTAGCGTCTAAGGCTTCTTTCCACTTCTCTATAGCTTCAGGTTTTTGAAATCTCAGAGGGCCTATTGGCGGTTTGGCAAAAGGTATCCCGCGGAACTCATATAAGGTATCACCCGTGTCTGCAAATGTCCCTTTTACTCCTTTTACGGGTCCTGACGGAGTCTGTGTGATAACACTTTCAACTTCATGAGCAGCTGTGCATCTACACATGCAAAGGGATAGAAAGGAAAGCAATATGAACACTGCCATTATCTGAAATACATTTCTGTAAGTATTTATTCAAATCAGCGAGACCAAAGAAGAGTATTTGAGTTGTATTAACCGCAGCCAATATTCATCGGCTACCGTGCACAAATGTGTCCAGTCCTGCGAGTCTTTTAATTTACTTTGTATACATATATTTTTTAATCTTCTACGTTTAAACAATACATAATACGGTTTAAGTGCTTTAATTGTGTTAAATACGCATTAAAACAAGCGCATTTAATACACTATAATTCGAAAATTTATTACAAATAAATCAAACTATCTCGGGACAAATAATGGTCATATTGAACCCCAGGTAATGTGTAAAAAGTCAGAAAAATCCAATATAATGTACAAGATTTCAAACGAACGTCATGGAAAAATAATATTTGAGCAGTTATTTTTATCGAAAACGCATACTTGTGGATAGATAATAAACACAGACCAGATCACAAAACATTTCTAAGACAATAACGAAGACCACATACTGAAGCATAAACTACAGGCTTGCATAGGTCGCTTAAAAAATTATTATATCCAAATTCTGTTAATGTTGTCCTATTCATAACTGCTTATGTTTTATATTTCTTTTATTATGGTACATTTATTTTGTAAGTAAATTTGTCACCCGGAACCTTAAAAAAATTGTTAAAAATTAGGATTTTTGTTGCATTTTAGCAATATTTTCAGCTAGATCATCGGGTAGAGATTTATTAAGTAAAGAAGCCGGTAAAAAAACTTCTGACCTTCGAGGAGAAAACACGCATTTATTGTCCAATTATCATGGGATTGTTCTTTCGTATGTTTTAAATAAAATATCTAAAAATCTAAATCTTTCGCTAAAGTGACACGTTAAAAAAGGAAATAACACAAACGAATAATTATTTACCTTAAAGTATTTAGTCCACAAATATTACCTATATCCATGCACCAATATAAATGACCACACTATGGATTATGAACTTAAGGAAATATCAATATAGAACCAAGTCAGGGGCAATATCTGGGACACAATTGAGTAGTGACTAACGGAAGCTGTTCTGTGATGACTGACAGTGATGTATTTCATTAATGTAGTTTTATGTATTTCAGATAAAAAAATAGATCATGTCTCACTTTTAGAAAAAATTTCTCACACAAGAGAATGAACTTATAATCCAAAGTACACAAGTGAACGTAATTCAAAAGAAAATAAATGAATAAATTTCAGTCAGTGTAGTAAATTAATAAAACATGTCAACATGACGCCACAAATTAGTTTTATGAAAAATTTACATTTTATTTTCACTTTTTTATTAGGTAGTGTTCATTCCTAAACAACCTTCACACATGTAAACAATTGGCCAAAGAATGATCCCGATATGTCATATGGTCATTTTGCATGACACGACAAACCATTTGTATATGAACATATCAATTTACCCAGATCTATAAACAGCCACCTGGCTCAAAAGAAATACCAATCAACGACATTTTCCAGCAACCAACCAAGTCATACAAATGACCAAATATATTCCGTACTTATATTGAAAATCATATTATGCATAACGAAAGGAAGTCCTGATGGGTTTGGGTAGTAGAGTTATTGACGCTGCATCTTTGTTTTAAGAAATGTACTCGCATGTTGACCAACCATTCACTTATGAACGAGTGTGTTATGACAATTATGTGTAACACTTCTTTTATTTACTTAGCAGACTACCGATTCGAACTTTTAGTTGCAATCGAAGTTTGTTGGTAGATGGTGATCACTTAACGTAAACTTTTATTGCTTTCATGTACATTAGGTGAGCACTTTATTTTCAGCATTAACACATCACACTGTTAAGACAGTTATAATTATGAACAAAATAAAGATTGATTGGAGCTATTCGATTTGTGTGATATAAATCCTTAAATGATGTAGACCGTTGATCCTACAGTAGTATAATCCACTTCCGTATTCATCATGGTCCTTTGTGAAGTATTTATCGTTTATTGTTTTGAAATAAAAGGTAAGTTTCTACGAATAACTATTTTAAATACATTTTTTTAGGATGAAGATTTGTACTATGTCGAGTTCTTTATTTTTATTGTCAGAGAAAAGTCATAATATTTGGCAGTTCTCCTCTTAAGTAACCACTAACGTCTCTGTTAACAGTACATTGGATAAATGAAAACCATTGTTACATCTTTCGTTCACTGTGATTGTTAATTTGTATGTTTATGGTACTATCTAACCTATAATGTTCCATCTGATCCTGCCAATGGCGTTTACATTTTACAACGTTATGCTAGATCTTTTAATTCGTTTTCGGTTTTTCTAGACCGAACACTGCTAATGAGTAATAACCTTTTAAGACCGTCATCACGATAGTTAATTGTTATGGAAATTCTATCTCCCATATGAGATCAGACATTTTGTCTGAGCGTTAAGTAGGTTTTCTATTCCAGAATTCTAATTTTTGACGGAATGCTAACACGTCTGAAGCATTGAGTTCACTCATGTTTTTATTTTTTTTTTGTTCAAGGTACTCGTTTTTGAGTTCTTATGCCTTTTGGTTTCTTCTTTGTGTCTTGTGTGTGTCAAGTTTGTTTCGCAATCCGGATTTTGTCTTTATCCTATTGTTTTTTACTCCGTTTTCCTACATTTTGCTATACGGAAAATAACTTATCCGTTTTAATGGGTCAAAAAGATTATCATATGTTTTTAAACCATATCAAAATCCTATAAACATTTATGACTAGTTTTTGAAATTGCCACCAAAGAAATCACAAGGAAAATGTTAGTTGATAAATCTTTAATTTTTAAATCTCAATAAATCTTTCGTACAACAAAAATTTTGGATGAAAATACTTTTGCAATGCATTTCTAGCATTTTCAAATATTGTATAGCGTTATTTTGCTTCATGATGGATAGTGAATTTCTCTTAATTTTTATCACGTGGAAAACCCGTGGTGGAACATTGATGCTGCGTAATTTGACATTTTACATCACTAATTTGACGGTGGTCTAGATAAATTGATGTACATCACAACATAATCTGACAGTGGTTTAGGTAAATTACATCACACTATAATCTGACGGTGGTCTAGGTAAATTACATCACTACATAATTTAACGGTGGTCTAGGTAAATTGGTATACATCATAACATAATCTGTC
The DNA here is from genome assembly GCA_944474755.1 of Limnoperna fortunei. Lineage (NCBI taxonomy): Eukaryota > Metazoa > Mollusca > Bivalvia > Mytilida > Modiolidae > Limnoperna > Limnoperna fortunei. The sequence goes on along the minus strand of OX104112.1, from coordinate 108,638,087 downwards.
GGTGGTCTAGGTAGATTACATCACTACATAATCTGATGGTGGTATAGGTAAATAAAACTAATAAAAATATTTCACAACATAATCTGATGGTGGTGTAAGTAAAAAAATATTTCACAACATAATCTGATGGTGGTGTAAGTAAAAAAATATTTCACAACATAAACTGATGGTGGTATAAGTAAATAAAAATATTTCACAACATAATCTGATGGTGGTGTAAGTAAATAAAAATATTTCACAACATAATCTGATGGTGGTGTAAGTAAAAAAATATTTCACAACATAATCTGATGGTGGTATAAGTAAATAAAAATATTTCACAACATAATCTGATGGTGATATAAGTAAATAAAAATATTTCACAACATAATCTGATGGTGGTATAAGTAAATTCAAGTACATCAGTATATAATCTGACGGTGGTCTAGGTAAATTCAAGTACATCGCTAGCATCTTACACTAATCTTTTTTAAACGCTAATTTTACTAGCTTAAATTTATAAAACGGATTTCTATTCACAAATAAGGCAAGCAAGTAAAAGTAAATTTGAATTGATGTTGACAAGGCGTCATAAAACAAAAGAAACAATGATCACTGTTTGTAGTTTACATGGCTTTTGAGGGAAAAACACCAAAATATCCTGACGCCAGAATAACCCGATTTACGTAAAATCACAATCAATTGTTTGGTCTACAGACTTGCGTAGTTAGAAGCGTTCATTATACAATTTGCAGAATTATAACGGACAACTTTTTGTCTAAACAAGTAATATTCATGCAAATGCTCTTAAGAGTATATGCATCGGTTTAAGACTGAATCAGGTTCTTTTTATCTTGGCGAGGTTACATTTACCAAATGAATACAGTTTGTTTTGTGATTACACCATTTGAAATAAATTAATAAATAAAGTAATTACCTAATTATGTTAATAAAAGTGCTGCGAGATCAACGTATTCGCTAGCTAAAATCTCTTTATTTATTTCGGCGTGACATGCATAGACAGCTTATCAGATGATGGATAGGAAACCATGCAGCTGCTGATTTTTAGTTTACGGTATAACAACTAGAGTTGTAGATGTTTAAGTAAAAGTAAATAAATTTTAATAAAATAAAATAAAATAAAATAAATAGAAACACGAATAAATAAAAAAAATAAAGCATAAAGTACTGCAAGTTAAACGTATTCGATGGTTAAAATATTTTTTGTGTGTTTTTTGTTTTATATTCTGCGAGAGGTGGTAAACTGATGGTTACCCCAAACCGGCGTTTTTATTCATTGAGGTTCATTGCATTGGAACACGATTAAAGAAAGAGGTTATATTTTATTCCAGAATTCCAGGGCGTATTGGTTTATTATTTTTGTCATTATTAAGGCTTTCCACTTTCAGAGTGGGAAGCCTTATTGTTTCTTGTCTGTTTATTCTTTTTTCCTCCGCGTTTTCTTACCCCATTAAAAGTTTGTTTCGCAACATGTCGTAATGATTTTTTTACCATGGATGTATTAGACATTACGCTTTCGCAGTTAACCCTGGCACATCGAACACTTTTTATTTACTGAGTTAATTCCACTGTCACAAAAAGCTTGTGTGCAGATAAACTTAGAAACCGTAAAAGATGTTGCAATGAAAGTTGTTCCAAATGGCCAGCCATTGATTGCGACAATTTATTTATCGCACAAAAGATTTTGACGACTACTTATAGGAGTTCTTTCCCCTTTTTCATTACAAGTATATTTTATACCATTGTAACTCATGAATGAGAGGTGATAGAGACTTGGGGTTTTCAGTGTTGGTGATCATTGACCTCGACCTTGAAAAAGGTCACAAGATCAAAGGTCAAAGTCACTCTAATTTTTTCCCTTTATTGTGTGCGAATCTCCTCCTTAACCATAACAGATATAAAACTGAAACTTATACGAAAATGTAAATCTGATAAAGGTCTTCTTTTATATTGACCTTTTATTAGAGTTATCCCCTATAGACCAATGAAATGTATTGTAAATTGTATTTTATCGTTATATCTCAGTAACTATAACAGATATTTACATGGAACCTTTTATCATTGTTCATCGTTGACATTGACCTTAAAAATGGACACGAGGTCAAAAGTCAAGGTTACATCATAAATTTTCACATTATCTTGTCATCGCTATTACTTTGAAACGGTAAAAGATACACAGTATCTGGTGAAGGGTAAAATGTCGGCCTCAAAACTTGTGTCATCTTTAAAGGGAACACAACACAACCATTGATAATTCGTTTTTTCATTAAAACAAATCAACTATTGATAGTAGGGACATGGGGTCTTCACCAAAGACCATTATGATCCTTGACCTTAAAAACAAATACAAGGTCAAAGGTCGGTCAATATCTCAATAACTATACGCGATTTTGATAAAAGATCTTCAACATTGATCATTGTTGGCATTCAGCAGGTTACGCTGTAAAAGGTCAAGATCAAAGTCCTTTTTTGATATTTGTTCATTTTCTATGTATGTTAAGTAGCTTATTAGCTTATGCACTCAGGTGCTCTGGACGAGTAAGAAGTGCCTGCATCTAATTAGACACTCGTAGAGTTACTCATCGTCATTTAATTTTTGACACCAAAACAGAGAAGTCATTATGATGATGATGATTATTCCACGTAGCAATTTTTCAGTTATTCACAACTTAATTAGGTGTTGTAAGCCATTACAGATTGTTTTCACCATCACTGCTAGAGGGCTATAACTTTTAATTGTTATCAAAGATTTGGAATGCACTGACATAGCAATAAAGGGGCATTCCATTATCTGACCTTGCGTTTGACTCCAATTTTAATTGTTAAGGATTGGCATTTTTCCTACTGTATGTAAGGGTTTTTTCTTCTGGCACTTCCTCCCGATAAAACCTGGACACCCTGATATTGCTGAAAATGTTGCTGAAATAAGGCACAATGCGTTTCACCTTTTTCCAGTACTAATTCATTTAATTGATGTTTGCTCTACGTCCAGCGAACAGTATTTTAGTTATGTTAAGGACAAACCGATTTAATGTTTTATTATTTGTTTGTTATTGGCCAAAAGACGATGGCACAAAAAATAAATATTTATTCAAATTTAAATTTAGTCTTAAATTACTGTCATTTATATAGTTAGATATGAGAATATGGGATGCAGACGACAACAAGTTTTTTATGGTGCACTCAGACATAAATATTAAGGTTAAAAAATACTTAAATCTATCTTGATAATTTTACCAACATTTATAGTCGTTATTAGTAAACATGACTTTTGCTCTTTGCGAAACACTTGTAATGAAGATTTATGAAAGTTTACCTATTATTTTTCTTTATTATAAGGAAGTGTGCAGTTCTAAACCACTTTCCCACATGATATTAATTGGTCAAAGAACGATCCCGATATGGCATATGGTAATTCGGCATGACACGACAAACCATTTAAATATGTTACATATTAATTTCACCCGATCAATAAACAGACACCTGGCTCAAATAAAAATATAAATCCACGACAAAAAAACACGTGAAAATAACATAAGCAATACCCAACTCCCTATTGTTTACTTCTTATTGTAAATAATTGTGTGATCAAAGATACCACTTTTACTCAATGTACTACAATAGACGCGAATGTCGTTTAATCAAAACTCGTCAGTGCCGCTCAAACCAAACAAATCTTTAAAATCACAATATTTATCAAAATGTCAAAAAACGTTATACCAATTTCAAATTAGGCCATCTATATCATGTTGAGCAATGCAACAATTCCCTCATGGAGTAGTGCTTTATGGCAATCGTGTGTAGCTCCTATTAGAAATCAAGCGCCAAAACACTTCATTAAGTAAACGCCCATTTTCCGTATTTAAATTATACTCTACACTGGTTAGATCATAAACATTATTACTACAGTAAAGATAGATTGGCGCTATTGGAAAGTTTGGATATAAATACTTAGATGTAGACCTACGGGTATATAATTCACTTCGGTATTCATCATGGACTTTTGTAAAATATTTATCGTCTTCGTTGTTATAAAAGGTCAGTTTTTACGAATAACTATGTTCATTTAAATACGATATATGTGCATGTGTTATAATTTCCGCGTCTTTTTGTTCATGTTTAAGTACCATTTTTGATAGTGAACATTCGTACTATTTTGAGTTCTTCATGTTAGTTGGTAGTCAGAAAAGTCAGGATATACTTGCAGTTCTCTTGTAAAGTAATATATAGCGTCACTGTTATAACTGTATTTAAATGAAAACGTATTGTTACATCTATCATTCACTGTTTTTGTTAATTTGTCAGTTTATGGTACAATCTAAGCTGTTTTATTCCGTCTTATCTTGCGTTTACATCTATCGTTCCCTGTTACTGTTAATTTGTCTGTTTAAGGTACATTCTAAGCTATTATATTCGGTCTTATCTTGCGTTTACATTTATCGTTCACTTTTACTGTTAATTTGTTTACGGTACAATCTAGCCTATTATATTCCGTCTTATCTTGCGTATGTACGTTTCCATTTCACAACTTTTACGTTACTCTAGATCCTTCAATCGCTATTCTGATTTTCTATACCGGACAATGCTTTGAACCAATAAGCTATTCATACAGGGATTTGTTGCACCTATGTCGATCAATTCTCTTTAGAAGTTCTATGGCCGTCGTCACGACTTAGTTGATTGTTTAAGAAAAACATTTGTCTGAGCAACGGGTAGGTTTTCCTATTCCTGGATTTGATATTTTCATGAGTAAATCAACGGATGGTATAAGTAAACTACAAGTCACCGAGTTTTGGTGAGTGTTTATTTGATTAAATTGTACGCGTATGGTCTAGCTTATGCTACGTTTGTAGATTAAGAAAAGTATATTTTGAAATTACCAATTATTTTCTCGAGATATGTTTTTTTTAAATTTTGATAGAGCTATTTTCCATAGAAAGTCAGCCATTTAAGTTCCATTTAACTGGATCTAATGTTGTTTACAAACGCTCGTCTACGTTAGTGATGTACAATGGTAGTTAATTATGTTACAGGTAATTCCGCCTCACTGATCACAGTTCATGTATTAAACATTGGAATGCATCATTCGATGTTTAACGTGAATCCAGATCAAGTTTTAATATTGTGTAATTTTATAATGTAGTAAATCGGAACTTTCTTTTATGTAGTTAGTGCAGTTGTGTTGTTTTTGATCCTCGTTTGAGTGAAAAAAATTACACAGGTGACCGGTTATTAACGATACTAAAATCGGCACGTGCCGATACAAATAAAAATATCTCTAAAACTACAAATTAAAAAAATATATATTTAAAACCATATTTATGCACTAACTATTAGTTTGCGGTATTTCTATGGACTCGAATGCATTTACAGTTATATATTGTACGGTTATCTTGTAAGTAAACTTCAACAGCTTTTGTTCTAAAGACAAACACTAATTTTAAAGGTGTTTATTTTTAATTGTCTACATAGACTCTAAAATCATTCCATAGAAAGGCAAAGTGCCACCGAACAAATAACGGACACACTTTATCGAATGAAACTGAATCGGGTTTCCTACTATCGTACAAAGTTGACATGTATAAGAGAAAAATCGATCGATTGTAACAGGAGGCCTATCTGCGTTGTAGCAGATAGTAGATATGTAGCCAGTTTATATCGACTGAGATAACGGAGTACTTCTTTAGCTCACTTGGTTAGAGGGCTGGCTGGCAATACTGTAATCGCGGGTTCGATCCCCGGCAGTGACATGACGTTATTTCACTCTCTACCGTTACACGATATATGTCCAGTGAGCAGTTGTAAGTAAAGTATATAGTATTTACAAATGTAACTGTGTTTGGCAGTTTTGGTGTCTCTGTGAAAAGAAAACGGAAATTTTAGGCACCACACTGTTAAAGTTTATGGTTTCTAAAATAAATATACAAATCGTCTTTTTTGCAAAAGCTTTCCCCAAATGTTGTACGATTTTATTTGCAAATTTGCGTGCTAACATAAGTTAACGATGTTATCGTTCGTACATCGGGCATTTATCGTTCGTACAACGTTCGTGCATCGTTTGTACATCGTTAGTACATGGTTAAACGTATATCGTTTCTTATCGTAGATCATTAAATAGTACCAAAAATCGGCTCTTCTTAAATAATATAGTGATGATTAATATTAACCATACGACTTTTGCTTTATTTAAATAAGATTGTTACGACTGGCGTCTGTATTAGCTTTGTGTCGATTATCGGTCAGTCGTATTGGTCCTGGACCTACAGGTCTCAGGACCTATACATCCAACCTGGAATCAATACCAGGGCCAATACATATTCAGCCACTTAGTAACACTGAAGCATGGTTTCTCCAGTTTGAATGGTAGGGTTTTTCGTTTATTCTATCGAAGTGTATAAGGTTTTTACATCATAAAACAAAATAAACCATTATATAATTGAATAAAGGAATTTGAAAATCAGACTTCTTTTAGTTACACGACAGGTATTGTATTTGGTTATTGTAATTAACAAAATTTACAATAATTCTCTAGTTCAAATTTTAAAAAGCGATACTCAGAACTGAAATAAAGAAAAACAAGTATATTATTGTGCACACGGTCTTTAATTTCTTTCAAAGAAATAAGCATGTATTTCAAAAATTTATGAAAACTTACACCTTTCAAATATATTAATGGTTTGTTTTTGATAAATTAATAGTCCAAGTGTGGTAATGCGATTGCATAAATACTGTGTATGAATTCAAACTAAACGGTATAATATCCAATTATTAGCGATATAAATAGACAGGCTATAAAGTACACAATGCTCGTGAATTCGAGCCCGACACCTCGCTGTGTTCGAATTTGACCTTAACGAACACTGCCAAAGGTCACAAGGTTTCAGGAGGTTCTCCTGTGCACCTCCCCAGATAAAACTAGATTGATTGATTGATTTGATGTTTGCTTTACGTACAGCGAGTAGTATTTCAGCGATATTTAGAACAAGACCAAGTAAACAAACATTTAATCAACGGAAAAAGAGGGTGGGGTGGGACACAAGTAACACAATTTAGACTGCCACTGGAAAAGTATGAAGTTTTGGGTAGGCGCGGAGAATTTTGCCTTTTGTCGCTGTGTCCTTGACCTTGAACGGATTTACCCCAAAATCAACAGGGCTCCTCCTCTTATGGTATGTAACAATATCCTGAAGTTTCATTAAAGTCGGTTCACAACTTTCTCAGTTATAGTCCGGAAACCCATTGTTGACGCCCGCCCGCCATCATCATAACAATAGCCGAGTTCAACTTCGTTCCAACTCGGCTAAAATTATTTTGAAGTATTTATTTCATTTTCTAATTAAACTATACCGATGGGATAGTAATTCTAAAAGTTACTGTGTAGTTTAATTCTCTTGCTTATTATGTTTCGTGCTCGCTATAATATTGTGCGACTAAAAGCAAACGGCGTACTCGATTCAGTTGCATGCAATATATTATACAGATCGTCGGGTATTTCCGGGGCATTTCTTTGGAATAATTTTAATGATCTCTATTGCTTGTCAAAGTTGATAATAAGAAAAATACACCACTAGAGTTGGTATTATACTACCTATATTAGTCACTGGGTTTTTTAATACTTCAACAGTTATACGTATACCTTAAGTAAAAGAAATTTATTTATTTGATTAAGTATATGATTGTGACAATACTACGCTAAAAGTCACACCTTCGTGTAATGCAGTTTTTTTGCTTGATGTTTTTGTTATAACATATAATGCCCTTTTTATTACGAAATTTATTAGAAAGAATGTTCCCACGATAGCCTGTCCATATTTCATTCTATGCCTCTGTTGTTTTCATTTCAAGAACAGTCCTTGACTTTTGCAACCAAAAATTTACATTGGTCAGTCATTTTTCTTTCTAAAGTGGTCTTACAAAATTCATCTGCTTTCGTTATGTATCATGGCATTCGGGAAAAACTGTCAGCCTTTTACCGCGTAACCCGCAAACGGCATTGTCCGAAATGTTTCGAACAGACATCAGTCGCCTGCACCTAGCGTATATTTCTGTTCTACATGTCATTGAGATCAAAATTTACTATGTAAAAACGCTCTATAAAAATGAAAAAATAAACTGCATTCTGATTATTAAGTGTGAAAAAATTGTCGATTTTAATTTTCACTTTTTTGGATCTACAAAAGGAGCATAAGTTCGACCGAACGCGGTATGCAGTTTATATTTCTCGCGCAAAAAACCTCAACCAAGACACGTTAATATAGTTATAGTTAATTTGTGTGTTTTAAATGGATAAGTGTGTCGATTGTTGAGTGAAGAAAAAAGAGATAGTTTTGTTATTGTTAATTTGGTGGCAACTGATCGTGTTAACTGACAGTAGAAATTAAAGTGAGGTTGCACACAAGATAAGATACTAGTAAGTTGTCCAAGAATATGTTTTTTGATCTCTTACGGGAGTAGTTGACGCGGCAATTACAAAATATTTATCGTCAAAAAGAGAACGAGTGTAGATTAGATACGGTAACACATTTTAGACTCTGATATGGCCAGATGACCACCACGCGTGTTTTGCTATTCAGAATCCTTAAAACGGCCCGTCAGATTTAACTGTGACGTAGTTTTGTATTTTTACACCCTACACAATTATTAATACCCATGTATAGCAGGTTGTACACCGCAGGCAGAGGACGCCTTTGCCCTATCTTCATAATCCTCTTTGATGTATTTTCAAACAAATGTAACTATTACTGATTATTAAATAAAAAGTAGCTATTAAAGTCTTTATATAATATATACACTTGACCATAAGGTAGGGACCACCAGGGTTTTATCGGAGGTGATTTTTTAAAACCAATATTTTTATCAATATATAGCTATCCATTGTTCATTTCACCTTTTCGTTTAAAATAGTTGACTATTTTAAAGAAGTTTATGATTTTACTATTCAAAATGTATAGAAAAGACCAACAAGATGTCGTTTGTAAAAATATGCCAAAAAACTGCTAAATCATAACTGAAAAAACGTTTCAGTTTGAACCGCTGGTAATGTAACATTCAAAGAGTTGGCAGGTTGAGGGTTATTACGATGTAAGAAGAAATAATTTTAAAATTTTTATTCATCAGAAAAGAGTCAGTATCGTGTGTATCCACCACGCTTCCGGTGCAATTCTTGAAGTCGTCCCCTCATGCTCTGGACATCTCTGAAGTCTACGTTGAGGGAATTGCCGTCACTGCTGAATTAAAATATCACGCAATTCTTGAATGTCCTGAAATGGGGGGTCACGCTCATTTGCCGGTTGAGCTAGTTCCATACATGCTCTATCGGATTCATATCCAGAGAAATGGCAGGCCATGGTAATGTCTCAATAGCCTCATTTGCAAGATGATCTTTGACGATGCGTGCTCTATAAGGTCTTGCGTTGTCGTCCATGAACACGGGTCTATTTCTAAGTGGATGCGCATCAAAATGGGGCACATTACCGGGGTCCAGAATCTCATCTCTGTATTTTAAAGCAGTTAGTGTGCCATCTAATGGATACAAGTCTAACCTAGTCATATGAGAAGCAACCCCGAACTGTCACTCCGCCACTACCAAAAGCTGAAGTTCCCAGAACATATGCAGGATCACAAGCTGTGTTGCGTTGACGCCATACACGCATCCTACCAGAAGAAAACCAATGAATTCATTTGCAAGAGCGAATATTCCACCAGATATGGTCACGCGCCCACTGCAGCCGGGCATCCTTATGTCTTTGTGTATATGCTTTATTTGTCTCCGTGCTCTAAGTCTTCCGCAGTTTAGCCTTCTGTTTACTGTCCGTCTACTTATTCTAAAATGGACATTCCATCGACTTAGCAACCTGTTTGCAGTGGTAAAAGGTTGTTGTTTAGCAAGTCTTCGAAGTAGGTTTATCGTCTCTCTCTGTTGTCTTCTTTGGTTGCCTTAATCCCGGCCTTTCCCCAACAATACCAGTTTCATTATATCATCTCATTAGCCTGCTGATGACAGAATGGCTAACATTGAACTTATCTGGAACATTGAACCTATCTGACACCTTCCGCTGTGTCATTCCAGCCCTTATCATACCAACTGCTTGCCATCTCTCTTCATCGACGTACCATGTTGAAATGATTTCCAAACAGGAACATTTTTACCTTTAACGCACATACACATGATGAGATGAAAAAAGGCACCAAACTTGGGTTTTCAAAAGCTGAGGGTAGATTTTAAAGTCTCTATTGTTATTGTATTGTGAATAGAGCGATTAAAAATTTAAACAATAGATACTACAAACCTAAATTTTGTTGATAATATATGTACAAAGAACCAGAAACAATTATTTTTGTTGTTTTGAAGCATAACTTGGTTGCCCTTACTTTTGGCCAAGTGTATAAAATTGCAGAGAATGTGTGTTGGTACATGGCAAAACTGAAAGTTTCTAAGTTTTTTTTTATTAAAAAAAAATATTTGCTTTTAAATATCGTGTTGGGTTTAAAAATATTGAAACTTGTTATGAATACAAATCTATTTCAGAACGTAATATGTGGATCGAAGTAAAAAATGTTTGCCTTGCACAATACAATGTATACATTGTGAATTGAGCATACACCGATTTAATCTGAATTTAAATGGCGTAATATTATTATATTTGCAACGAAGTGCAAAAGTAACATTATTTCAAGCACCAAAAATACCTAAGTGTAGTTTTGTTTACATTTACATTTTTATTTTTAGATATCATTGGACTGACAATTAATTCCTTCAGTCCTATTGGAAATGCAGTAATTGGACTCAGCAATGTAAATTTAACATGTTCCTTTACACCAGCACATAATGACATTGTGTTTTATATTATTATACAAGCCAGCATAAACACTACATTTGTTGATATTGTTACATTTGATCCAGCTGGTAGTTCTGATCCCGACCTTGCAGAAGATGGAAATTACTTGAAGGACAGAGTTAACCTGACCAATCCAACATCATCAGCTATTAATGTTCAAACTCAGGCTATAATAACATTTAATGAGATCAAGTGTGAAGATGAGAAACAATATAAATGTATCATTAGCTATCGAAATGGAGGCAGTATTCTTACCCCAGAATTAACAACAAGTATCGTAGTCAAAGGTAATATAACTAACAAGTTTAAACAATTTACCAAACTATATTGGGTTTACATTTTAAGTATTGACATGTTCTATTGTGTCATGCCATACTTCTATTGTTAATTTATTACCACCAATACACTAAGGTCAGCCTCTTACTTAGACCTACTTCTAGAAATAGACTCAGGAAAAATACAAACCAGACTCTACGATAAACGTGATGACAGCAACATTCCAGCAGCTCCAGCGTATGTTGTGTACATTTCACAACATATACGTTATTCTAGATCCTGCGATTGGTATTCCGATTTTCTAGACCGATCACTGCTGTTGACTGCTAAACTACTCAAACAAGGGTTTGTTGCACCAAGGTTATCTTTCCAGAAGTTCTATGGTCGTCACAATGACTCAATTGATCGTTATGGGAAATCAGTGTTTCAAATACGATCTGACATTTTCGCTGAGTCATAGGTAGTGATTACTATTACTGGATTTGACTTTTCCCTAGACATAACAATAAGTAACTCAACGGGTGTCTAATTAGAGGCAGGCACTGTTTACTCGTCCGGAGCACCTGAGTGCACCATGGTTTTTTTGTTTTTTTTTATGTTGCGTTTGTCTATATTAGATTTGTAACTGTCCCTTGACTTTTGACTCTTGTTGTTCGGTCGATTTTCTTTGCTATTTTTCATAATAATTTCATGTGATCTTAACAAAAAACCTAAAAGTATTTGTTACATTAATTGAATATGTTTGCATGTTACTAGGTATTCCAGCAATGCCAGATACAATACCAATTATGTCACCACAACAAGGCCTAGAGGAAGGAATGAATGCATCGTTCACATGTACTGGTAATGTTGGTAAACCGGCTGGTAGGTTTAAGTGGACCAAATATAAGGGACCAGTGTTTACAGACTATAGTGGAGTAACAACTACAGCAGTACAGATGCCAGAAACCTGTTCCTTCAATGGTACAAGTGTGCTTACAATAACAGTACAGGTCGAGGATATTAACGATATTGTAAGGTGTACAGTAGATCATGAACTAGCAGTACCAGATTCACTGTATAGGGAGACACAGCTTAAAAGTCTTGAAGTGTATTGTATGTATTTAAAAATCTGATAAATATATTATAGAAAAAGAATCGAAGATACCGATAAGTATTCAATACAATTCAAGGACATACAAACCATTGTTATTTAAAGTAGGAGCAACAACAGACACATAACACATAAACAAAAAACTGAGTGACACGAACCGCCTAAAAAATGTCTCCAGGTCCTCAAAAGGTCTAAGCAATTCCTACTTTACATATGGTACGAGTCGTTTCAGTCAGAATAAATCAGGTTAATTGACATATCATACAAATGTGAGCCCCCTGTTTAAGTAGGATTTTGGCAGAAAAACCCTCTATCAAGGAAATCTGGATACAAAATACAGGAAATACAGGCTCCTAAAACTACATTTTATTTTATTTTGTTTCGCTAAATTATGATAAAAAGGTAATGTTGAAATGTTTATAAGAGTATATTTTAAAAATTTTAGGTATATATGAAACATACATTTTCTGTAATAGACATGATATGAATTTGAGCTGATAGGTTAATACCTGTTGTTTTACAAAATAAGTATTCAGTATAAGTATTCGTTTACACCCTTTGTTTTCATTTTCGGTTATTACCTTTTTATGTAACTCAAAGAATGATTATCTGTGCTTCGACCCGCTTTTTTGCTTCTTTTTTTTTCTGAAGTTGTATCATTTTACGTAAAAATAGATTTATCTCTGTATCGAAGTATCATTCGAAGGTCATTTTGCCATGGTAAAAATCCGAATGGAAAAGTTTAAACACGCAACTGTATGTCAGTTTGAGATTTGTTTTTACTGTCGTGTACGAAAATTGTAACACTCACATGAAGATTACTGCCAATTTTCCCGTACATCCGTTCTGCAAAACTATGTTTCTGTATTTCGCTTATTTCTCTTGACACTTAAAAAGTTCTTTATGATCTTAAATGAAGTCAAAATTCGCGAATCATATGTGAACTCTGCAGAATTAAGTCATATGTTTTCCAAGTATTTTGTTGTGTCACGCAGACAAAAGACTACAGCATTTCAAGCAAATAATGTTAAATCTAAATGTAATGTGAGGAAATTTTAATCAAATCAATACTTTCTTATAATTAAAAGCTTAACGCAATTCCCACGTATTTATAACTTAATAGACATACGTTTTATCTCAGGACGGGCTCTTTGCCCGACTGGTTAAGGTAGTAAGTCATCTACTTTGATCACGTGCAACAGTGATTCTAAGTGTTCGAGCCTTATTAAGGTAGGGTTTTTTTAAAGGGAAACTTCGCAAAAAAATGAAAATTTGATATGTTATTCTTCAAATAAAAAGAAATATAATTGCCTTTTGATGTTTTGTTTTATTCTTTACCGTTACGCTTCTAGAGTGGATTAAAAGTGGTAACATTTTGTGTATGGGGGCCGCCATATTGACAGTATTTTATCACGTGACTGCGTTAGTGACGTGATAAATGTAATAATTGTCCAGTAAATATGATAAATAATCCAGTTTAAAAATATGTTTTTCTGCCTTAGCTCCTTGAAGAATATATAAACTGTGGCGATGACTAATGACCGGCTGACAACATAAGATTACCAAATACGTCTTAATGCATTAATGATCTTTGTTTTAATAAAAGTATTTTTAGAGACAAATTTTAACCTGCCTTTATTTAACTCAGATATAATTTACCTAAATAATAATTGTAATAAAAGATATATTTATATGATTATTTTTATATATAAAATAAAATTCCGTGGATAATTTTGCACGTCTTGAAACGGCAGTTGTACCTGGACGTGAAAATGTTACAGGTAAATCATTACTCGTTTATGAAGGATAATTAACGGAATTAGCAGGTAAACAAACAGAATGTTTATTGCAATTACTAAATCATTTGACGCCGACTTTGAAGTATGGATATTCGGACTTTTTCAAAAGCTAACCAGATTAAAGGTTAATCATGTTATTCGAAATTAGAAAGGCACACCCCCTGGTATGATTTGAATACACCGAAGTGTCAGAACACAGGATGTATATAAGATTTCGAATTCCTTTAGATGCTAGGTCAGAGGAAACGTAAAACTTACACGTTAAATCAAATATATATAACATGTAAAAGTTTGGAAACTTCGTTACGCACACGCACAATAAATGTTACCAGTAATAATGATTATAATAATAACAATAATAATAATTATAAATGTACTAAATGTGAAGTGAAATTTTGCCCGAAACAGTGTATTTAAAAATATTTCATTTAATGACCGTTATTTCTTAAATAGTCAACTTGGCAAATTTTGTATAAAAAAGTTTCGTTCATTAAGTTGCTTAATCTCATTAAGTTAAAAATAATAATGCGAATAATTTTCAATTTAATTAATATTTATGGACTTTATTTCCTTTCAAAACTGTGACTTTCTTTCCGTTTGCCGTTGTTGCTGCTGTGGAAATAGTCTTAAGTAGAAGTCTTTAAATTGGTTAACTACTTGTTACACAAGTCGGTTTTTTTTGCTTATATATAGATCAGGAATACGAAACGTAATCTTTCCAAAACTTTGTCTTATAGTACAACCTTCTGTTATTGACCGTTTCATGTTATTATCGTACGACGACTTTTAAGGTACTTGGATGTCTAGTATCACAATCTAGTGACGAGATAGTGACAAGATGGCGGACCTTCATAAGGGCTTTTTTTACACGGTAAATTCCATGCAGAAACTTAACCACTTAAAATATAATAAATCATCAAGAGGCAAATGTGTTTCTTTTTAGTTGAAGAATAACATATCAAATTTTCATTTTTTTTCGCGAAGTTTCCCTTTAAAGCCAACCTGAAATTGAACATAGATTGTTACTTGTTCACCAGATGGTCGAATGTTTTCATTGGCTACACTGGCTTTCTACCTCAAAGAAATCTAACAGCCATAATGCAGCTGAAAACGTAATAAAAGCTGCGCATCACTTAATTCAAAACAGACAACCAAAACAAGAAACGTTTTATTTCGTAACATGTTATTATCGAAGTTATTTAAAATTTTATTAACTATATATAATATCTTTCATAAGTTATATTTTTTTATTAGAAATAAAAAATAAAATAGAATTCTACTTATTATAAACGCATTATTTGTCATTTATTGTAAATGTTATTCTTGATCTAATTAAGGATTGTTTTAAATTGCTAGTTAGATAATATCTATAGCCATAATTAAAGTGAAAACAAAGTTTTACACTCTAAAAATTGCACAAATATTTCGCCTGACCAACAAATGACGGTACATATTATATGGTCACACTTTTCACAGATCAAGTTAGAAATATACAGCTGACAAAAGATCCAAATAAACCAAGTTATACGGAGGGAGTAGGAAAGATAACCTTAACCTGCACAGCAGACGGCAACCCCCTACCAACATATGAATGGTACAGCCAATCAGATATGGATACAGTGATAGCAAATGGAAGCGCACTAGTGATTGTAGCCCGGGTAGAAAACACGGGGAGCTATGTCTGTATGGCATTCAACAATTATAATGGGAAAAACTTTAACCAGACAGCTGTCCAAGATATTCAGATTGGTAGGGATATTGAACAATCTTTGTAATAACATATTCTTCATCAATATTTAATGCAAAGACACGTTTATTCAAATGGTGTCATGTGAAACACGGAAACTATTCAACTGGAATAAACAATTACAGCTCTCCAGTTTTGGTGGATATATTAAAAATTCTTTGTAATTACATATTTCACATCAATAATTAATGTAAAGACACTTTTCTGTTACATATACTATCTAATTGGGATAAACAATTACATCGCTGCAGTTTTGCACGTCTTTATTTTCAATTTTACCTTTTATTTGTGTTGATTCTTTTGAGATTGTAAATACATGTGCTTTTTTTCAATTTGTTCTCATCAAATTTTATCACAAAAATCAATTATTATTCTTCATTGCAATGTATTTTAATTTATAAAAATAGACGCACATATTTGTCTATTATTATACAGTTATTCGTGGTCATTCAGTTTCGTGTGTTGTTTGTAAAACTATTTCATTATATGTAGAAAGTGATAGATACACAAAACAATAAATTGTTATCTCTTTATTTGCCTATTTCTAATTGTAGACTTTCTTTCCGGAAGCACAACTCTTAATGGTGTCGTACAAATTCTAAGCTTACTGCTTCTTACGGAAATACTAGTGTTGTTTCTTTTATAAAAAGGTAGGCACATTTTTAATTTACATATGTAATGTTTTTAAATTTATGTTAACTTATTCAGATGAACAAAATGTGTGTAGTTACCAAAGCCTTATGCTATGTTATAACGACTGCCAGCAGACGTTATTACATGACATAATATTTACAGGTTAAATGTCCTTTTCAGGTATTAGGTAACTATAAAATATTATAACAGTAACCAGAATTCAAACAATTTCATCTTTTGCATAACGGTAAATACGCTACTGTCGGAATTTTACTCCTGGTTTGTTTGTAGTTCAATGTTTTGTATGCATATATAACTATGATTATGATATTATATTTTGATGGTTTCCCAGTGAATTTCTTTTGTTTTATGTTAACACGCACTATTATAATTAACTATAAGTTTTAGCGAACCAAAAGAAGTTCCAATAGCATTTAACAAATGTATTACTTTTCAATTTTCAGATTCATGAAGACTTTAAGCATAGTTCCACTGATCGACATATATACAGAACTATTAGTATTGTTTTAAAAGCGTACATGAATCGAGAAACATGACGACCATGTTACTTAACTTTCATTAATCTTAAACAATTGCGAAACAACAATGTAACAATAAAAACTTTTCTATTTTTATTTTTTTATCAGTTCAAATGCTGCTCTTGAATAATAATTCCTATATTAATTTTGGGAAGTATTGTCATCTTCTTGTCTGCTTAAATATAACGTGTGTACAATTGTGAATTTTGTACCTAGATACACAACTAAAATATGGATAAAATAATAAATTATTTTTTATAAATCTTGTACACTGAAATACAAGAAAAAAGATATACATGTAGATTTTATTTTTGCATAATAAGTGGATTCCGTTATGACATGATTATAAGTTTTTTTGACCTGATAAATATTTACTTTTATTGTTTCTGTTGCATTAAATGGTAAATCAGATATGTTTAAAACATTTAAAACGTGTGTAATATAGAATACATTTTCCACATGCATGCAGATTCTCCAAATTATCCGTGTTCAATTTTGTAACAAATTATATGTTAATGTTCATGTCAATTTATTTAATTTAATCATCCTTTAACATCGAATCACCATATGTCAATTTTAACGCTGAGCATAAAAGGCTAGAGTCACTTTTTGAATTATTTGTCAGAAATTTAAACTGAATGATTAATGAAAAATTCATAAAAAGTCTTTTTTACTATAACAACCAAGTTAGCTAAACTGTTATTATGCACTCTAAAATTTTTCGTAACGTAACCACAACTTCAACTCAGTAGACAATAATTTCAATATATCAAGTTCTTGAAACTTTTACACATATCAATTTGCGTTACTAACAGTTTGAATTGTAGTTCATTCAACCAAAATTGCAGCAACAAACGCAATGGTCCTATTCATTTTAAAAGTTTGTGTGTCATCATCATTTGCTGATTTGTTTTTTGGTAAAATGCCATTGACTGCTATGTACACGTAAATATGTTTTTATGTACATTAAGTAAACACATTGTCATTTTCCGCAATAACAGATAACACAACTAAAAATTAAAGAATTATACTCAGTGTTGACTTAAAAATAAATGTCGATCAGAATAGATATCAATTATTCGATTTGTGTACTATAAATACACTGTAACCCTACAGGTATATATTCACTTCCGGATTCGTAATGGGCTTATATCATATATTTATCATCATTTGTTTCGTTGTAGCACAAGGTAAATTTCTTTTAAATTAAATTTTAATTTTTAATCAAATACATGTCAATTATAGAAGTGTTTTAAGTTCTGAGTCGTTTTCTTCATGCTTTTATAACATTTTTTTCAGAATGAATTATTTCTAGTAGTCTAATTTTATGTATATTGTATATTATTGTAGTTCTCCTTTAACGTTTAAATAAATCTCTTTTTAGTAGTAAATGTGTACCGGTAACAGGTTACCAGATTGTTTACCCTACACTAAGTACAACCCTGAATTCTACGTTGTGTTCTGATTTTAAGTATAGTGGTTACTGTGTAAAATCTTTTGTCAGTAAAAACCTGCATAAATTAAGTTTTAAATAGTAATTTCTCAGATATTGCAAGATAATTTTGATATTGTTTTTAAACAATTTTGTATTTTTACATTCACTGCCAAAGAAATTGTCTGTAAAAACGAGAGCGTCGCAAAATGTTCTAAAACTAGTCAAAACAGGAATTGGTCAAGGAAACAGAAATGACAGTATTTCGACTACAGCTAAAACATTTACAACTGTTCTGCCTTTAATAAGGCTGTAGAACAGATGAGACAGCATATGCAGATGTTGAAATCTCAAGGCTTGTCGTCAACTAAGATCATTTTAAATTTGCCAGTTTATAATATAAAGTTTACCTATAACGTAAATAACTGATTAGTTACAATGTGTCAGAAAAAATATCACAGGTTTTTAAATACATCAACAGCCACATTGAATTATAGTTATAACGTAAAATAAACATGTATACCTATTTGAAATTATATTGAAAATTGAGATTTTTAGCCCAATACGTGCAGTGTATATTGAATTATTTAAATTTTAGTATGCAGGAGTATGCATGAAGTTACTAACTATTATGTATTAACTAACTAAGCCTTTATGTTTTCAACATTTGATCTATTCACTAACATTAGTCATATTGTTCGTGTAACTCAGGTGATTAACTTTCTCTTTACGTTCATAATCGGTTTAATCTTATGCTAAAACCATAGGACCATGACTAATCTTATGCTTACACCATAGGACTATGTTTAATCTTATATTCAAACCATGGAATATGTTTAATCTTATGCTAAAACCATGGGGCTATTTTTAATCTTATGCTCAAACCATGGGACTATGTTTAATCCTTGCTAAAAAATAGGATTATGTTTAATCTTATGATCAAAAAATTGGACTATGTTTAATTTTATGCTTAAACCATAGGACTAAGGATCTAGTCATAGCACCAGTTTAATAAACTTCTCACAATGTTATTTTTCAATTCCTGGATTTTTCGTTAATAAACAATTTTTCCGGCAATCTGTTTCATCATTTTTGAGTTAAGGAAAAATTTGGATTTTTACATTTTTTTTATTATTGCTGTCCTAGTATTTAAATTAAAAAAAAACCGGGTGAAAACGTAAACGATAAAACATAAAAAAGCTTATAAATAGGAAACAGCTAGCTATAAACTTTCGATTGGTATTATATTATACTTAGTAATTTTATGTTTTTGCATTTGTGATACAGACAATTTCAGTCAACCCATGGGGTGTAATTATTTATTATAGGGTTGTGGTATGGATGACATGTACATATATTTTTAAAAATAATAAAATAATATACAAAAAAATTAAAACTTTTTTAAATATTTTACTATGTTTTAAAATTTATTTTTTTAAATTGAAACTAAAGGCCCTATGGTTGATATGGGAGTCTAGGGTTAATGCGAGTGTGGTATGAAAAGCGCAAAATAATTAACCCTTATTATCACATATTTTAAGTAATATGTGTATTTTGAAAGCTTAATGTAGTTAATCTTTCAACTGTGTTCTACAAGTATGGTGCTAATGCAAGGGCTGGTATGGGTTTTCAATACGAAATCCAAAATCAGTCCGCGTATTTGCCACACACTTTGAGAACACACTTCATTGGACACAAACCCGCCTCTCATTTGAGCCCCTTCTGACTATGAGAACACAAATAAACATGAAAAAAAATTAACTAAAAACTTTTATGGTACACTAATAGACACATTTATACGAAGATACCGAAACGAAATCAACATTCCACCGCCTAAAAAAGCCAATTGCTAGCTATAACATTGCTAACCTTTTATTTGTTTACAATTTTGATAATCTGGCGTTGGCCTATCAAAGTTAGTTCTTCGGCGAATGTGTGCCCGCCAAAAACGTTTTCTTGTAGCATATTTGCAGTATCAGACTCTTCTACAGATCAGTCGAATTGTCCGACGTTTGCAGGTAGCAGTTTGTTCTCAGTCTCAGTTGTGATGGTGAAGTGTTTTGTCTCACAACTCCAATTCACAGCAGCAAATTCCTGATGATCTTCTTGGCTTGCCTTGTCGGTCAACTTCTATGATGCTAGTGTACACAGGTATACCATCAAGAACGGCGATTTCTTACTGGTGTCAACAAGCTTTTGAATACCGTACTATCATATCGCACAATCTCCTTTCTCGATGAATGCACCTCTACAATGCAGGTCATAGTACTCCTTCTGGTTGGTGATTGTTTTGAGGCATCGGCTGCCAGCTCATATGCTTGTGCTAATTTTTCACAGAGATCATTGATGTACTGTGTAACCAGTAACTACTGGTCTTTCCAAATGCAGTCTATAGAAAGGTGAAATTTTGTCCAAACAACGTGAGCAGATGCTAAGACTAGATTAATACGTTCTTTCATACGTTTTTGGGAAAGACCGGTTGATCTTTCACGAGTGATAGAAATTGTATGTCTTTTCGCGAGTGGAGTGCAGCGGAACGAGCCAAAAGACTAAAAGGTTCTTTCAAAGGTTTTGGGGAAAAACCGGTTGATCTTTCACGAGTGATAGAAATTTTATGTCGTTTCGCGAGTGGAGCGCAGCGTAACGAGCCAAAAGACATAAAAATTTCTATCACGAGTGTAAGTTCACACGGACTTTCCCCAAAACGTATGAAAGTACCTATTTCTTCGATAAATCAACAACTTTCACATCGCTATAACCTATAGACTCTCCATTGTTTAAGACTCCATTGTCTCTGACGTCCAATCAGAACGCCGGAAATAATTGACGCAGCAAGTACAGATGTGTGCGCGTGAGCTCATCTGTACTGGGTCATCTGTACCAGAAATCGGTCATTTACGGAAGAAATACAAATTTCACGAGTGAAAGTTCGAACTTGCTTTCCCAAAAACGCATGAAAGTACCTATTTCTACCGTAAACCAACAACTTTCACATCGCTATATCCTATAGACTCTCCATTGTTTTATACTCCATTGTCTCTGATATCCAATCAGAACGCCGGAAACAAGCACGTCATAGAAGAACGTTTTTATGCTTCCATAACAACGTTCTTGTTTCTGGCGTTTTGATTGGATGATGCAACAAGTACAGTTGTGTGCGCGTGAGCTCATTTGTACTGGGTCATCTGTACCAGAAATCGGCGATTTAAGGAAGAATGCATTTTCTGTTAACATTGATTGTATCTTTCCGAAACAATACATCTTCCTTGACTAACAGATGACTAAACTGCCGAAGAAGGAATGTGGTCGAACTTGTTGGTTGGTTTCTGTCTGTAAACGACAAATAGTATTAGGGCTTGATAACATGATTCACGGTTTGCGCGGCAGTCTAATCGACTGTATAGGTGGTCATAAGGTGGTTTTACATCCTGATTAACATCTATGCTCTCGATGTATGATATCGGAATGATGAAGTTGCGAATCGACTTTACATATTTAATGCAGATGGTCTATCTTTTGTCGAAATCAGCTTCAGCACTACTGGCTAAATTATAATTATATATATATAATTATCTAGACACATTTTGACTGCGCCAACGGAAAAATGTCTGTGACGGACAAAATCTGTCTGTGACAGGCATAAATGACTGTCACAGTAAAAATTACTGTCTGACACAACGTTTGCAGTCTTTTACAGACATTTTTGCAGTCATTTGCAGTCAATCACAGTCAGTGACAGACGAAAAACGACTACCTGGTATTGACAGTCATTTTTTAGCCAGTAGTACAGGTTGTCGAAGGCGACTCAGTCCCAGACTGCCTACTGCAGAGCTTACAACGATGATTAATAAAGAACCCGACCTATGATTGGTTTATTTGTGTAATAGCGTGACCAATGGATCTTTATACAGATTTGAGAATTAATGAGGTCAATAAAAACAGACTTCATTAAAAAAATACATATCAAATAACAGATATAAATATATAAATATTAAATGCATGCAGCGATATAAACTATACACATGAATTGCAGCAATATAAACTATACAAATGAAATCCAGTATTATCACATACTTAATACTTATGAATTAAACAGGTCTTAAAATCTATACCTATAGTCACAACTGTTTGGGACCCAGCACTACGAGATTTCCCAGGTACATGTATGTACAAATTAACAGAAACATTTGACACACCGATGTATAATAGTAGATTACTACTTCAGTAAACACTTGGCATGAGATTTGTCATAATAAACACTTAAAAAGAACATGTTTCACGATTTGATCAAAGTTTTTTCTTTTGGACCACAAGACCTCAGAATTATGGGGGTATAATACTAAATAATAGCGAAAGCACATCAATTATATATTCTATTCGCTATTTCACTGTGAAGAAAAAAATGAATAATGCGAAAGTGAAATATTCTTGTTGAAGATGGTAACATGTAACATTTTAAAGTTTTTATATTTTTAAGGCGTATATAGCCGTAGCCGAATCTGGTATAACGTTTCAGATTTGAATTTGATGATCACAGCTATACAACATTTTAATCATTTGGATTTAAATATTGTTTGGATTGGAACGCCATTGATGAGGCTTGATTAGACGAAACGCGTGTATCTTTATTTTATATGTCAACGCAAGATGAAAACCAATGAAAACCCTATACAATCAAACAATTAATCCAGCGTAAATTTAAATATACTTTTTTCTACTTTTATTGCAAGTCTAATAAACCTTGCGACAGACCGAATCGCTGTATATTTTACAATATTTTCTACTTAATTATTTTATTAACAATGTGCTATGTTTAGCAGCTCAACAGTTGTTTATACTTAATAGATTTATAATTGATTTAGAAAATTGTTATTAAAAAATATGTAGACATACATTTTAATAACTTTTTCTAACTGCACGTAAGAACGATGTCTGTCAAAAAAATGTCATGTCCTTTACTAAATGTGAAATAAACCTGTTACTAAGTGTGTGTGAGAGGTGTGGTTAGTATTAATGACACGCACCGGTCACATGAATAGAAATAGTTTTATTTTAGATTTGTAACGAATAAAAGCCGAAAACAAGGGCATAAAAAGGGCCAATTTTGGATTACAAAAGTAAAACAGTCACCTCCTCGCTACTGATATGCCTACAAAAAACGGTGGCTTTTGTATATTAACGGATATGTAAAATTACACATCAACGGGACGCCTGTAAATCATCACTTTGAGACTAAGTGTTCTCGTTTTTGGTTGGTGATGAAGGAGGGGGGGGGGCAGGGACGCAAAGCTGGATCGTAGACCATATGGTTTTTGTGTGTAAAGTTCCTTACACTTTCCAGATGATGAAACAGAAGATGATTATTCAAACGCTAAATAAGGCGCATTCATCTTTCGTATACCTAACATTTAATATTTTTTCTAGTGTTATTCATAAAACCCAACAATCGCATCCCGAATATTTAATTGATATATATTACATTTTCAGGTTCTTGTCTGAATATATCTAAACTACTGTTTGTGTATTTAGTGTTGAGTCTTTGAATAACATTTTGCAAATCTTTCCTAGTGGGAATTCATTAACCCTTTTTAGGCCATGATATATTTAATTTAAGTCTTATCACCTTCTTTTCTTATGATTTTAATTGTAACCGTGCGATATATTGTTTCATGGTATTTGTGTATGTTTGTTTTGATATCTTTCTTACTGTTTTGTGCGTACCAAAATTTTTACTTTGTAGTAAAGTTTTCTCAATGATAGTTTAGCCTTGAGTTTTTATTTCATGTTAGAAAGAGGAGGGCATACAACATACTTAAATATTAGTGTCATCTAAAAAATATTGCTGACATTGTTCAAATAACATTAGATATGCTATATATTTATTTTTGGGAAGGGGGGTTTCATTATTTTTTTCAGCCAGTTTCTTCTATTTTTGCTATTTCCAGACGAATATTATATATAGAGGCAGTAATTTTTTACTTTCGTCAAAACATTTGTTATGTGTTACGATAACAGTGTCCTTATGTAGGTTTATACTTTAAACAACATTTACGCCATTTCTTTTCTCTTATTTTTTAACGATTAAAAATTTGGCATACAAATTGTCTATATTATATTTCTTGTAAGACTGAATGTTAAAACAAAAAACAACTACAACAAACGGTGTTCATTATTTAATTTGTAATTACAATTTCAATGTGGGAATTCATGCCAGTTTTTATAAGTAATTTACTTTTACACCTTTCCGTAGTAGTGTACTCTCAAATACCATATTTGTCATTCTATACTACAGGGGCCATGTCATTGAACCGATCCAAAAATATGTCTGACGACATGTCTTAGGTTATACTTAGGACATATTTTAAGGGTAGACTTAAGACAGTCTGAGAGCATGGCTTAGACCGGAAACCGAAGCTATTCCTAGACCATCATAGCAAGATATCATAACATTGTGCGCGAGTTTACAATTGATCAAAAATGTTGATTTCTTGTTGTAATCGCTCTATTTGTACACTGGTTACACAATTTAGTTATAATGAGAAAGAAAAGGAGTCAAATCTTTGCGGAAATGAGCTAAAAAGTGAAAATCATAAAAAATACAAAACTTTAAAATGTAGCAATTAAAACTAAGACCATCTTATCACTACCGTCTCATTGACCTATAGTAAGGAGAAAAATTAAGACCTGTGCTTAATTGCGACATCTTCAGTGACACGATGTAGATCAAAGATTTGTCCTAATATGGTCTCAAGACATGTCTGAGACCCAAGACATCTCGGATGACACGTCCTTTGTTCATCTTTTGATAGCAATTTAAGTTGAATACTTGTATCAATAAATAAATTTGATTAATTGTATATTTGAAGAAAAAGCTTAGGTGACATTTTAGTAACAATTCTAAATATTTGCAAAATTTTAAAATAGAGGCTTCTTTAATATACTATTGGAATAAAATTCGTTTCATCTTACAATTATTAAGTTATACGTAATGGCTAATAAACTGACCGTTTTATGCATATAATTAAATGGCGGATTGTGGATTGGACTAGTCGCTACCACGTCTACCATTCGCTGACCGTTACTAAGTAATGTCGGATTATTAATTTGAACGGATGGATTTGTCAACAATCAGTCACTGTAATAGATATGTAAAAGATTTGGTAAGTTTGAGTTTAACGCCACATTCAGCAATTTACCAGCTACACCATAGGGTGCAGTTTTACTGTGGTCGGAAGCCGGTATCGTAAACAAATTTTGCTACCCATGTAGCTGCTTTGTATTGTTCGGAATATATATGTCACGAACCTATTTCACAGTATATAATTGTTATGTATATTTTGTGTATATATGTTCATTAATTATTAGAATAGCTACGGTAAACAACGCCTTAATCTCAGTCGAACACACCGAAGCTATATTCAGAATCGTAAACTTGTTAAACAGGTTTCTTGTGGTCAATATATATACTTGGTTGCACGGGTTTTTCTTAGTGTTGGGTTGACTAGTTGATAGTCAGGACAGCCGATATGCACCCACTGGATTGAACGCACGATATCTGAGGTAAGTGAGAAATTTATTTGTTAAACGCATACTTGCGTATTTTAAACAGTTAGCTTCTATGATATTTTCTGTAAGCATGTAATTTGCAATTTCGTATTTGGGGTTGAAATATTTTACCTTGTATTTTGAGATATTGTTTTCGTATTGCATACAATAGCGCTAGATTGAAAGTGTCTTAGTAAACAAAGCACGGAGTCCAAAACGTTGTAAACATTTGTTGGTGCGTATTCAGGCACAATATAACATTTAACATGTATTAGGTTGTAGTACTGTGTGTACTCGGACATAACATGTATTAGGTTGTAGTACTGTGTGTACTCGGACATAAAATATGCATTGAGTTATTACATTTTAGTTGATAGAATTGTACTGTGCGTATTCAGGCACATAATAGTATTTGATATTGATAGTTGTGTACTATTTTATCAGGTCAAAGCATAGGTGGTCACTTAGACGACGGAGCACGTAAATAGTCGCATGGACCACGTGTTTAAGTCGAAAGACAACGACGTATAAATGGTCGCAAGGACGACGGTGCGTTAGGACGACAGAGGATAAGAAGTCACTTAGACGGAGAATTGGTGTTTTGTGTTTCAACAGCGCAAACTGGACTTGGTGTTAACTGATCAGTGAAACGAACAATAAGACATTTAGACGTTTATTATTTTTGTTATTACATTTCGGGGGGTATTTTAATGTTATATATACTGTAATTGTGTTATATGTAAATATATTTAGTTGTGGATTTTCTTGTTTTCTTTAAATAATATAATCAACCGGAATAAACTCGGTTTTACTTGACAATTTTTGGTGTCAGAAGTGGGATAGGTAAATTTCCGGTTTTTATATTTTGAAATTTTTCAATTTTGTTAGTTAAAAAAAAAATTGACATTTACTTTTATGTTGAAATATTTTCAGATTGTAAATCGTATGAATCTGACTGAAGTTTGAAGTGACCTAAAGCTTTGGCAGTTGGAAGACCTCGGATGTCTAGCTGTTTATTCCAAGTGGGTATATTGGTTGTCGATTAACTGGTATGCTAGTTGGACCGTGCAGTAGTGGTTGAAGGTGTAGTTTGGTAAGGTTATTGGTTTTGGTCATTATATGCACTGTTGAGTTTATCAAGGACTTTTCAGACCTGTGTATCAAATTAGGCAATATCATCTCGAGTGGCATATCCTGCTATAGTTTCTGCTTGTACAATGGACACATTAAGGGAAATTACTGAATATGGTATATCCTTAGGTTATGCAGGAAGCGAGCTAAATCAATTTGTCACTGAACAACAAGACCACCAGCGCGAAGAAAGAAGGTTAAAGCGTGAAAAGGAACGAGAACAACGAGAACATGATTTCTCAATAGTTAAGTATAAAATGGATAACGAGTTGAAGATGAAAGAGCTAGAACATGCTCATGAGGTGGAAATGCTTCAAAAACAAGCAGAGCTAAAAGGTAAAGGTTTATCTGTAAGTGCAGGTATAGGGTTGCAGCCTAGATCACCCAAGATGCCACATTTTGATAAATCTACAGATGATATGGACCCCTATATCAGGAGGTTTGAAATGTATGCTATATCTCAGAAATGGGAACATGATTTTTAGGCAACTAATTTAAGCACATTGTTAAAAGGTAGGGCTTTAGATGTATATGCGTTACTATCACCTGATCAGAGCACAGATTACGAGATTTTGAAAACTTCTCTGCTTCAGCGGTTTCAGCTTACTGAGGATGGCTTCAAGCAGAAATTCCGAAAATGTAGACCAGAATCTGGAGAAACTTTTCAGCAATTTATTGTCAGACTGAGTGGATACTTTCAGCGATGGATTGAAATGTCCAAAACTCCATCAACATTTCATGGATTGTTTGATTTAATGATGCGGGATCAGTTACTACATATTTGTAACAGGGACTTAACATTGTTTTTGAAAGAAAGGATTCCAGAAAACATAGAGCAGATGGCTAGGTATGCTGACCAGTATAGGGAAGCTAGAAACGCAAATATAACGGCACTCATTTTTCAGACAGACAACGCACAGAAAGTGTTGAAACAAAAACCGCAACAAATGCAGCAATGTCAACAAAGAAAACAGGAGAAACAGACAGGAAAGGCAATGATAAGGATAATTTTCAAAAGAAAAGGTGTTACTATTGTGGCAAGCATGGCCATATAGCATCAAACTGTTTTGAGAAGAAAGGAAAGGTAGCAGCAGTTAACATAAAAGAGAGCCAACATAAACAAGGAAAACAGAACGATAATGTTCAGGTATGTAGTGCATTTACGATTCCCATATCTTTACCAATATACACTTCTGCGTGTGGACAAAGTTCAGTTAAGATGTCTAGTCCTCGCATTGAAATGCCCGAATCGAAAGGTATAGTGAACAGTAAGGAGGTCACAGTACTGAGAGACACTGGATGCAGCGGTGTGATATTAAAGAAGCATTTTGTAGCTGACTCACAGTTTACAGGTAAGTTTCAAACATGTGTTCTAGCAGATGGTTCTAAAATATCTGTACCAGTAGCTGTCACATTCATTGAATCGCCTTATTACACAGGATTAACCGATGTGTGGTGTTTAGAGGATCCGATATACGACTTAATTATAGGTAATATTCCCGGTGCACGTGATCCCAAAGACCCAGATACAGATTGGAGATCAGTACAGGCAGTGCAAACAAGACAGCAACTCCAGAGAGAAAGGCAACATAAGTATCCTAAATTGAAAGTGCCACATGGTGGATCAGAAGTTTTACCAGATGATATCAAGAAAGGTCAGGCAGATGATCTCTCACTTGTAAAGATCAGACAACTTGTAAATGACGAGCAAGTATCACCAGGCAAGGCTAGATTCTTCAAAAAGAATGGGTTGATTTACAGGGAGTATACAAATAAGTTTTCTGATGGAGGTAAGGTTTTTACTCAGCTAGTAGTTCCTCAGATGTACAGGGATACAGTATTAAGTCTAGCACATGAATGTATTATGTCAGGACATCTTGGAGTCAAACGTACGTATTTGAAAGTTTTGTCGGAATTTTATTGGCCAGGAATACAGTCAGACTGCCAGAGATTTTGCCAATCATGTGACATATGCCAGAGGACAATTCCAAAAGGTAGAATTACTCGAGCTCCTTTAGGCAGAATGCCGTTAATTGACGTTCCATTTGAAAGAGTAGCCGTTGATTTGATTGCTCCTATAGAGCCACGTACAGTTAATGGAAACAGGTATATACTTACTTTGGTGGACTATGCAACTAGATATCCAGAAGCAGTGGCATTGCCGTCGATTAATACCGAACGTGTTGCTGAAGCTCTGTTGGATATTTTTTGTCGTTTAGGCATTCCAAAGGAGATGTTGACAGACATGGGTACACAATTTACTTCAGAATTAATGAAGGAGGTCAGTAGACTGATATCATTACGACAGCTCACTACTACACCTTATCATCCAATGTGCAATGGTTTATGTGAGAGGTTCAATGGCAGTCTAAAACAGATGCTAAAGCGATTGTGTGCAGAGAAACCAAAAGATTGGGACAAATACTTGAATCCTCTGTTATTTGCCTATAGGGATGCACCTGAAGAAAGCCTTGGTTTTACCCCTTTTGAGTTAATTTATGGTAGGTCAATTAGAGGTCCTATTAGAGTACTCAAGGAATTGTGGACAAAGGAAACAAGTGAACCTGATATTCGTTCCACTTATCAGTATGTAGTTGATTTAAAAGACAGGTTACAGACCACATGTGAATTAGCGAGGAAGAATTTAGAGCAAGCATCAAGAAAGTATAAGAAGTTATATGACAAAAAAGCGAGGATCAAGAATTTAAAGGTAGGACAAAAGGTATTGGTTCTGTTACCGACTGAAACGAATAAGCTATTGATGCATTGGAAGGGTCCCTTTGAGATTGTGGGAAAAGTTGGAACACTTGACTACAAGATTCAGGTTGGAGAAAAAACCAAAATATTTCATGCAAACATGTTGAAGCCATACTATGACAGAAACGATAAGGTAAATGGGCTAATTTTTGGATTACTGAATGTTGCAGTAGTTGATGTTGAAGAGTCGGAGGATACCTTCAATGGCGGGTCCGACGATTTAGTACACCTTCCACCAGTACAAGCGTCAGAAGGTCCAGGTAATGTTCACATAAATCCTGAACTTAGTAGTGAGGAAACAGCATCTCTATTAGATATATTAAATTCATTTCCAGACGTTTTGTCCGATCTACCAGGCTACACTAATCTTGCTAAACATGATATTAAACTATCAACGACTGTTCCCATCAGATCTAAACAGTATCCATTGCCGTTTACAATGCAGAGTATGGTAAATCAGGAAGTCGATAAAATGATTGAACTGAATGTAATAGAACGATCAGAAAGTCCATATTGTTCTCCTGTTGTCATTGTTAAAAAGAAAGACAATACTAATCGGTTATGTATCGATTTTAGAGCTATTAATAGAATCACAATTTTTGACGCAGAGCCGATGCCAAATCCTGAAGAAGTTATTGCGAAAATGTCTAGTCACATGTTTATATCAAAACTTGATCTGACCAAAGGTTACTGGCAGCTCCCTTTAACAGAGACAGCTAAACCAATTACTGCTTTCCAATTTAGAACTAATCCTTTCGGTCTTGTAAATGGAACAGCAAGCTTTAGTAAACTTATGAGAAAATTACTCGATGGAATGGAAAATATAGAAAACTTTGTTGACGACATAATCATCTATACAATGACATTTCAACATCACCTTCTTGTATTACGTGAGTTGTTATTGCGTCTCCGGAAAGCTCATTTAACGGCAAAACCAAGTAAGTGCTACATTGGCTTTAGTACTATTGAGTGTTTGGGACATTTGGTTGGTGGTGAAAGATTAAGACCTGATGAAGGTAAAGTAGATGCTATCAGTAAAGTAACTAGACCAGAGACAAAAAGACAAATCAAGTCATTGTTAGGTATGATAGGTTTCAAAAGTGACCAATGCTCGGCTAATGCGGTGGGCTCTTATTCTGCAACCTTACAGGTTTCGGATAGTTGCTATTAAAGGCAGTGACAACGTTGGTGCTGATTGTCTAAGTCGCCTTTAGTTTTCTTCTGTGAACTAGGTTGTGATGTTTATAGTGCATTACACTTTCCGTAGGGGAAGGTGTTGTCACGAACCTATTTCACAGCATATAATTGTTATGTATATTTTGTGTATATATGCTCATTAATTATTAGAATAGCTACGGTAAACAACGCCTTAATCTCAGTCGAACACACCGAAGCTATATTCAGAATCGTAAACTTGTTAAACAGGTTTCTTGTGGTCAATATATATACTTGGTTGCACGGGTTTTTCTTAGTGTTGGGTTGACTAGTTGATAGTCAGGACAGCCGATATGCACCCACTGGATTGAACGCACGATATCTGAGGTAAGTGAGAAATTTATTTGTTAAACGCATACTTGCGTATTTTAAACAGTTAGCTTCTATGATATTTTCTGTAAGCATGTAATTTGCAATTTCGTATTTGGGGTTGAAATATTTTACCTTGTATTTTGAGATATTGTTTTCGTATTGCATACAATAGCGCTAGATTGAAAGTTTCTTAGTAAACAAAGCACGGAGTCCAAAACGTTGTAAACATTTGTTGGTGCGTATTCAGGCACAATATAACATTTAACATGTATTAGGTTGTAGTACTGTGTGTACTCGGACATAAAATATGCATTGAGTTATTACATTTTAGTTGATAGAATTGTACTGTGCGTATTCAGGCACATTATAGTATTTGATATTGATAGTTGTGTACTATTTTATCAGGTCAAAGCATAGGTGGTCACTTAGACGACGGAGCACGTAAATAGTCGCATGGACCACGTGTTTAAGTCGAAAGACAACGACGTATAAATGGTCGCAAGGACGACGGTGCGTTAGGACGACAGAGGATAAGAAGTCACTTAGACGGAGAATTGGTGTTTTGTGTTTCAACAGCGCAAACTGGACTTGGTGTTAACTGATCAGTGAAAGAACAATAAGACATTTAGACGTTTATTATTTTTGTTATTACATTTCGGGGGGTATTTTAATGTTATATATACTGTAATTGTGTTATATGTAAATATATTTAGTTGTGGATTTTCTTGTTTTCTTTAAATAATATAATCAACCGGAATAAACTCGGTTTTACTTGACAATATACTTGGTAAAATACCGATGTGTTTCCGAAATACATGTATAGTTATGAAAATCTGTTATCCAATAATAAAATGTTTGAATTATCTCCCTTCCACCAAGGAGGAGATTTTGATAATGGTATATAAAAAAAGAAGTCAGTTTGTCTTTATTTATTAATTATTGCTTTATGAAAATTTTCACATTAAATACCACCAACCCGCGGCAGGAAAACTGCTAATAATTTAAATTAAGGTTGGAGTCGAGCACACCCTTATCGCAGTAAGGTTTGAACTGTCAACCTCAGTGTTGACAGACCACATGAACAACAGTTGATGAACTGCCTTTTTCACTCGGCCATCGAGACCCTAATATGTGAAATAACCGAATTACGCATCAATATCATACTATTATACAAAAAATGTGTGGTTGGTTCATTGCAAGTGTGGCACATTACTGACCATTCAATGCGTGTTTGCTGTTTGGGATCCTTTTTAGAGCGTATGATACTTTTGCTCTTTTGCATTTTGCCCAATCAATGACGTCCATGTATAACAGGTTGTCCCCTTCTGGCCTTCCCCATAATTTTTACATATGTAAAATACAAACGTAGCTATTAAAATCTATCTTTATACTAACAAAGAAATATGTCTAAATGTCGTTTTTGGTTTAAAGAAACAATGAACCTTGTTTTAAAACATATATGCCAGCATGTATTATTTTGGTCGAAGTTACAAATATTTGTTAGTATGATACAATGTATACTGAACATAATTGTGTGAAGCAGTAGATTATACTGCTATAATTCATCCTTAATTAAAATAACTTAAAATTATTACAATTTGTACCAAATTAAGAAAAATAGCATTTGAAACACCAAAAATATACTTTTTGCTTCATCTTTTTTATAATTTGTTTTTATTAATTTTATAGATATTTTTCGCTGATAATTAATTCATTCAGCCCAAATGGAAATAGAATACTCGGACCCAGTAGCCTAAAGTTGACATGTTCCTATACACCAGCACAAGGAAACTTTTTGTATTATATTATCATACAAGCCAACATAGGCAATTCATTTGTTTCTATTTCTACATTCAATCCACCTGGAGATCCAACCTTGCCAACTGGAGGAAATTACCTGAAGGACAGTGTTAACCTGACCAATCCAACATCATCAGCTACTCAAGCTATAATGACCTTCAATGAGATCAAGTGTGGGGATGAAAAACAGTACAAATGTGTGATTACCTATGAAAATTCAGGCAATATTCTAACCCCAGAATTAACAACAAGTATTGTAGTCAAAGGTAATACGTGAACAACTTACTAGTGAACACAAGTTACCAATATATTTCAGCTTTATTTTTTATTGTTCAGTTGTGACCTGTTTCTTTGAACTACTGTAATGTAATGCTACTTTATGTTTTTTCATTTTTGTATTATAAATCTATTACCCACATGTGCACCTTAACAGAAAAATATGTTTGTGTAATCTTTTAACATTTGCATTTCATATATTAATATATTTCCTTTTTGTCAGGTAACCCAGCAATGCCAGATACTATTACAATTATGTCACCACAACAAGGCCTGGAGGAAGGACAGAATGTATCATTCACTTGTACTGGTAATGTAGGGAAACCAGCTGGTAAGTTTAGGTGGACCAAGCACAGGGGATCAGTAGGTACAGACTATACTGGAGTAACAACTACAGCAGTACAAATGCCAGGAACCTGTACCTATAATGGGACTAGTGTGTTTACTTCCACACCAGAGGCAGCAGACAATAAAGCAGTGATGAGATGTACAGTGGTAGAACAGGAACTGGCAACAGATACAATGTACAGAGAGACACAGCCGGAAAGTCTTGTAGTGTATTGTAAGTATATATTTTGAACGCGATTTTTTAATATAATAGATTCTAAGAAACTGTATTGAAAAGAATTATAAAGACGATGGAAGTATGAAAACTTAAAAGCATTTTGTTGAACTATGAAGTAAAGCTTGTGTTTGCGTGTGATATGTTTTCTTCAAAATAACGAAACATGCATAGTGTATACAGGTATGTACACCTGTCTATGTCTACCCTGATAAGATAATTAAATACCATCTCCAAATTACCACAATTGTTTATTTTTTATTTTTTATTTTATTAATAAATGCACTTTACAGATAAAGTTAGAAATATTCAGCTTACAAAGAGTCCAAATAAACAAAGTTACGCTGAAGGATCAGGGAAGATAACCTTAACCTGCACAGCAGACGGTAACCCACTTCCGACTTACAAATGGTACAACCAATCAGGCATAAACACAGTGATAGTAAATGGAAGCACACTAGTGATTGTAGATCT
The DNA here is from genome assembly GCA_944474755.1 of Limnoperna fortunei. NCBI lineage: Eukaryota > Metazoa > Mollusca > Bivalvia > Mytilida > Modiolidae > Limnoperna > Limnoperna fortunei. The sequence goes on along the minus strand of OX104112.1, from coordinate 108,603,658 downwards.
GGTGAAAAACACTGGGAGCTATGTCTGTGTTGCATTCAACAATTATAATTGGAAAAACTTTAACCAGACAGCTGTCCAACAGATTAAGATTGGTTAGTCTATTTTGAAATTTATTATTACTTAAGGAACTGTATGATGCACTCGTACATCCATTTTTTGTCAGAATATGTCAATTAAATCTGTCATCATGAGTTTCCTTATTATGTTAACAATAATATTCAAGGCTCATACATATTGCGTATCTTGATAGTGATGCAGGACACTTTCACTGAAAATAATTTGTCATTAAATATGTTTTTAATTCGCCATATAGTTATTTTTTGCCTATACAAGTTAACATAATTCAAAATACATTAAAGGGGTTTCAGAGCTTATTTTGAGGGCTTAAAAGTTTTAATTTTCTAATACATTTTATAGAGAATAGAATAAAAAAGCACGAAAATAAAAGATTACAAAAATCTGTCCAGTGAAATTTTCTGAATGTTTTGTCAAGCAATAGTATTAATTTTAGTGATGAGTTACATGTTTGTCCATTGGTAAATAACTGGTGAGAAAGAGCTAAAAATAGTAGTTTTAATCAAAATTACCTCACTTGTTAAAATGTCATTTTCATTATTTTTGCCAATACCGAACTCATTTATACGAAAACATTTTATTTCACAATTAATAAATGTAATGTAAAGACAATTCTTACAAGGATGGCCTTTGAAACAGAATAAATATTGAATGCTGATTAGTTTTTACAGCTTTTCATAGATAATGTGTTTTAACTTCAATCTAATTAAGTTGATTCTATTTATTCCCTTGACTAACAAAGAGCGACTATTGCCTTGATGGTTCGACTGTCTGTACTTTATCACCTCCATTGATGCGACTTTGTAGGGGTAATTTAAAGGAAAACGACACCGCTATCATCAATTGTCATTTTCGACTAAGTTGAATTTAAATATTTTCCTTAGAACAACACTTTTTAAATGGTTCATGTGGGTGTTTTTTAGGTTTTATACAAAGATTCCTCGATTCTAGCATCAGCTAATTTCAAATATTTCTAACTTTGCACTAAGTGATGTTTTTTTGAGAGTATGTGTGAATATGTTTTATTTCGTTTTGATGTTGCAATGTCGATAAAGAAATGTTTATTTCTGAAAAGCTGAAATTTGAACCAGAATTCTAATCTGAAACTACAAGACATTATATGTTATTCCGGTAGTAGACAGTTTATATAATGTCACATTCACGGCTTAGGATTTATATTACATGAGCCGCAGGCGAATGAAATATACGTCATAAGCCGTTAATGTGACATTATATACCCTGTCTAAGACCGGAATAATTATTATATTATAGCTCACACCTTAAATTAAGAATATTTAACGGGAAAAACAAATATTTAAGAAAGTAATATGAACATAGCGTAATTTCTTTTGAAAACGTGTTCAAGTTATCCGTATTTCTTTGGAAAATATACGTTTTAAGTGAAGGCATGAGATTAAAAAAATGCATTTTATTCATAGATTTTATCAAACTAAATTACACTCGGTAATTGGTCAAATTACGCTATTATTGATCGAAGCCCATTCGGGATTTTTAAGCAAAGTTTATATAAAACAACTATATTTTTGTTGAACATAAAATTAATAAAAATAAGAGAACATTTTTATATATTAAATAATAGCGAAAATTTATATTTTTAAATGTAAATCGTCTTCTGTTCAATAGATTACCCAATTATATCCTTAAAATGGGAAGCGTCAAGGTAAAAGTTTGCAAAGCACCAAATTCAATATCGTTGGAAAACGTGAGTTTGTATTGGTTATAATTGATGTGTGGATGTTGACGTTTTTGATATGTGATTTAAAATAAGAAAACTAGTGATTGACGGTAATATCACTTTGATTCCATTAAAATAAATATCATTGTACTTTGGACAATGGAAACGAAAATGAATATCAACAGATTTTCTTGACGATGTCTTGGCTGAAGAATGCATGATGTACAGTTAGTGCAGATACATGTTGGTCAACTTTTTGTGCGCTTGAGATCACGTTTCACGTTTATTGTTTTGTGCATTGACACACTCTGATAGAGGACACAACACAATTATACAGGATTTGTGACATGTGCCTGACATTATTGAGCCAGACTACTCACCCTTCCCGCCTTTTTCCCGTGCCTTCTATCGCTGATATTTTGAGAAGTTTTGTTTCTTAAATAACCTCCCTTCTGTTATTTAAAACAATATTACATATAATTTTATTTACGTCGTTTAAAACATGTTCGGATTAGACATTGTTGCACTATGTATATACTGTCATCTGTGGGACTCAAACTTTACTAAATAGAAGTATATACTGTCATCTGTGGGACTCAAACTTTACTAAATAGAAGGATATACTGTCATCTGTGGGACTCAATCTTTACTAAATAGAAGTATATACTGTCATCTTTGGGACTCAAACTTTACTAAATAGAAGTATATACTGTCATCTGTGGTACTCAAACTTTACTAAATAGAAGTATATACTGTCATCTGTGGGACTCAAACTTTACTAAATAGAAGTATATACTGTCATCTGTGGGACTCAAACTTTACTAAATAGAAGTATATACTGTCATCTGTGGGACTCAAACTTTACTAAATAGAAGTATATACTGTCATCTGTGGGACTCAAACTTTACTAAATGGAAGTATATACTGTCACCTGTGGTACTCAAACTTTACTAAATAGAAGTATATACTGTCATATGTGAGACTCAAACTTTACTAAATAGAAGTATATACTGTCATCTGTGGTACTCAAACTTTACTAAATAGAAGTATATACTGTCATCTGTGGGACTCAAACTTTACTAAATAGAAGTATATACTGTCATCTGTGGGACTCAAACTTTACTAAATAGAAGTATATACTGTCATCTGTTGGACTCAAACTTTACTCAATAGAAGTATATACTGTCATCTGTGGGACTCAAACTTTACTAAATAGAAGTATATACTGTCATCTGTGGGACTCAAACTTTACTAAATGGAAGTATATACTGTCACCTGCGGTACTCAAACTTTACTCAATAGAAGTATATACTGTCATCTGTGTGACACAAACTTTACTAAATGGAAGTATATACTGTCATCTGTGGGACTCAAACTTTACTAAATGGAAGTATATACTGTCATCTGTGGGACTCAAACTTTACTAAATAGAAGTATATACTGTCATCTGTGGTACTCAAACTTTACTAAATACAAGTATATACTGTCATCTGTTGGACACAAACTTTACTAAATACAAGTATATACTGTCATCTGTGGGACTCAAACTTTACTAAATAGAAGTATATACTGTCATCTGTGGTACTCAAACTTTACTAAATAGAATTATATACTGTCGTCTGTGGGACTCAAACTTTACTAAATAGAAGTATATACTGTCATCTGTGGGACTCAAACGTTACTAAATAGAGGTATATACTGTCATCTGTGGGACTCAAACTTTACTAAATAGAAGTATATACTGTCATCTGTGGTACTCAAACGTTATTAAATAGAAGTATATACTGTCATTTGTAATACTCAAACTTTACTAAATAGAAGTATATACTGTCATCTGTGGTACTCAAACTTTACTAAATAGAATTATATACTGTCGTCTGTGGGACTCAAACTTTACTAAATCGAAGTATATACTGTCATCTGTGGGACTCAAACGTTACTAAATAGAGGTATATACTGTCATCTGTGGGACTCAAACTTTACTAAATAGAAGTATATACTGTCATCTGTGGGACTCAAACTTTACTAAATAGAAGTATATACTGTCATCTGTGGGACTCAAACGTTACTAAATGGAAGTATATACTGTCACATGTGGTACTCAAACTTTACTAAATAGAAGTATATACTGTCATCTGTGGGACTCAAACTTTACTAAATAGAAGTATATACTGTCATCTGTTGTACTCAAACTTTACTAAATAGAAGTATATACTGTCATCTGTGGGACTTAAACTTTACTAAATAGAATTATTTCCTATCATCTGTGGGACACAAACTTTACTAAATAGAAGTATATACTGTCATCTGTGGTACTCAAACTTTACTAAATAGAAGTATATACTGTCATCTGTGGGACTCAAACTTTACTAAATAGAAGTATATACTGTCATCTGTTGGACTCAAACTTTACTCAATAGAAGTATATACTGTCATCTGTGGGACTCAAACTTTACTAAATGGAAGTATATACTGTCACCTGTGGTACTCAAACTTTACTAAATAGAAGTATATACTGTCATCTGTGTGACACAAACTTTACTAAATGGAAGTATATACTGTCATCTGTGGGACTCAAACTTTACTAAATGGAAGTATATACTGTCGTCTGTGGGACTCAAACTTTACTAAATAGAAGTATATACTGTCATCTGTTGGACTCAAACTTTACTAAATAGAAGTATATACTGTCATTTGTGGTACTCAAACTTTACTAAATAGAAGTATATACTGTCATCTGTGGTACTCAAACTTTACTAAATTGAATTATATACTGTCATCTGTGGGACTCAAACTTTACTAAATAGAAGTATATACTGTCATCTGTGGGACTCAAACTTTACTAAATGGAAGTATATACTGTCATCTGTGGGACTCAAACTTTACTAAATAGAAGTATATACTGTCATCTGTGGGACTCAAACTTTACTAAATAGAAGTATATACTGTCATTTGCAAAGATTTTCTTACTTTGCTAATCTTAATTTTAACATTGCCGATATGATATCTACGAAACGAATTCAGGGAACTGAGAACTTGGTTTGAAATAGTAGTTTTTTTATAATTTTTAATGTTGTCTGTCTTTTTTTTTGTATTGGCTATTTGTTGTCTAATCATTTGCTGATGCCATATTGAAGGATTTATTTTCTGACTTCTCTGAAGTCAAAGGGTGGGGTGTCAATAGTTGACTGTAATACTAATATTACTATTGATTCTTATCTATTGGTAAATAACTGGTAAAAGTGCTAAAAATTGGTTTTTTGGTCCAACTTACCTCCCTAGTTAAAGATATCATTTTCATTATTTTTGCCAATACTGAACTCATTTATGCGAAACCGTTTTATTTCAACTATTAATAAATTTGAGTAATAATAAAGTTATACGGCTTTCATTATTATTTTAAGTTGTATGGAAATTAAGAGTTAATTATGAAAGTTATTATTATTAAATTTACCATAAATGTTCTATTTTGAAATTTTCACAAAAGATTGCGGATGGTGTTCTGCATACCTTAATGTAAAGACAATTCTTTCAATGATGGACTTTGAAACAGAATAAATATCGCATGGTGATGTACTTTTACAGCCTTTAAGAGATAATGTGTTTTAACTTCAATATAATTAATTTGATTTCATCACTTGACAAATAAAGAGTGATAATTGCCATCATAGTTTGCCGGTCTGTACTTAATAAACTCCATTGAAGCAACTTTGAAGGTATAATTAAGAGAAAAAAGAGACCGCTATCATTCATTGTCAATTTCGACTAAGTTAAAAACTTTAAGATTTTCCTTAGATATCTGAACTTTTTATCGCTTTTTCAAAGAGGCATGTTGGTGTTTATAAGGCTTTATACAAAGACTCATAGCTTCGACCATAAGTGAATTCCACATATTTCTAACTTGGCAGTAAGTGATGTATTTGAGGGGGGTGTATATTTTTTATTCCGTTTTGATGTTACAATGTCTACAAGTAAAAGTTTTATTTCTGATAAGCTGAAATTTAAACAAAGATTCTCATCTGAAACTACAAAACAAAATCGATTATTATTTTAAAGAATCAACATCGGAATGTTTAACAAATCCTTGTGTTTTATCTAAACTACAAAGACAACGGTACTGAAACTTTACTAAATAGAAATATAAACGGTGTTTTACACATATTTTCGACTTTGCTAATCTTAATTTGAACATTGCCACTATGATTTACATACTAAGTAATGTACAATATATATATATATATATATACAAAAAATTCCAAACAATGCCATTGATTACCGAGCGTTGTCTAGAGTCTATATTTATATATTTTTGGGATTGCATGGTTATTTCATGCTTTATTGATCAGCTTTTTTTATTTTTAGCATGAAATGAATTTACATTAAAAATTTTTATCTTTACATACTTTATTTCAATAAGAAGTGTGATGAAATATGTAGAAAATTACGTATGATATTCATTGTTCTATTGTTTTATTTAATATCTGGTTTTATTTTTATTTTATACTATATTTCTTTTAATAATGCCATGGGAAAATGTAAAACAAAGTAAATGAAAGATGTTTTTGGTGATCATCAATAATGACATTATTTGATTAGAGTACTAGTTATTAGTAATCTATAAATATGGAATGGGAAATAGTGCATATTTACTTCAGAGTATACCTCTACTCCTTCTCCTACTACAACGCCTTCCACTACTACTTTAGACCCCAATGTTACCAAGTCACCACATAACACCAGTACTGGTGAGTGATGTTTATCTTTTATTATTCTTCGTGCAATAATAAAGTAGGTTTGCTATAAATAAAAAGGACTTTATTTGTATTCATTGTTATTATTAAGTCGGGAATTATAGCTGTAATATGCGGGTCTTGTAAGGTGAGTTTTATTGACTTATATAGGGAGCAATTCAATATTTTGTGAGAGAAAATGTCGAACTTTATCAGACTTCGTAATAGTAATATTCGTAGTCATGTAGATAGAAACATTTTCCATAGATTAGTGGTTGCAGATACATCTTACACAACCATATATGTCAACAGCAACGTCTTTTCGGTGTTTCGTTAATCGGCGTTCCTGTCTGTTAACTGCATATTGTTTAATCGCATCATTCAGATAAATAAGTCTCTTTTTCTCAACAAAATGTAATTTTACTGAAGAAGTGATTTTTTTTTACCAGGAGTCATAGTATTAATCATAGTCATTCCATTTTGTGTTCTTTGACTATTTGCCTATAAATAGAAACTGAAAAAAAAACTAAAACAGTAGTCTGTTTGGTATCCAATTAATTGCCTGTTTTGTATTGTAGGCCTTGCTTCCGGCAACACAAGTTTAATTGGAGTTGTAGTATTTCTAAGCGTACTACAACTTGCTGAAGTGTTAATATTGTTTTTTTATACAAAAAAGGTAGGTCACTTCATCAATTATCCAATGACACAATTTAAATAAATTTAAGGTAAGTTTTTGTATCCGCTGTAAAATACTGCAACACATTACTGTTCTTAGTATGGAAAGAAAAATTATTCAGCTGCAAATGTTACAGAACAGAACCTTTGATCTAGACTTACTCCCACGCTTATGTATTTTTATACAATAGAAGATAACACTTATCAGCTGTTGTCTGTAAATTCATGGTTACGCATTCAGTAGAACATAACGTATATAACTGTCATTACCTCGTCTTACACTCATGTTAGAACACGACATAATATGTGCACATTTTAAATGTGGTTTTTTTCAGGAATAATCATTTTTAAGGTGAAGAAAGATAAGTGAGTATGAATTAATACTGTAACTTTTATTGTCATACTTGGTATAAATACGGCATTGAAAACCAAACAATTGAAATAATTTGAGATAAATAATTCTTCTATTGAGTTATGTGAACAATTTGCCATTCTAAAATTTGAAGTTTGTTTTTATTAAAGAGTTGACATGAAGCACTCTGTCGTCACAAACCATTTTAATGTGTCACGAATAACGAGACTCCTTATTCGTTATAGACATAATAAAACCACCAAGGATGGGAATTGTAATGCGAGATGACACGACACAAAACGCGGACCGTAAAAGCTGAGGATACTTCCCGAGAATACCTGGCAGCGACAACAACTATGTTTCAGGTCAGACAGTTCAACGGAGACTACACGTGTCAAATCAATGCGCATGAAGAACATTGATCATGACATGGCACATTTTAAGCTCCGCAATTAACCAGAAGCAATACTACGTTAAATGTTGTACACTTGGCAACACACCCTATTTCTCACGTAACACTCCGTGATGGTCAGATGAGTGTCTACTGTGGATGGTAACAACGTTTTAATGACCCTTTGTGTGATGAAAACGGACTGCTTTGGAGGTGGGGTGTTATGGTATGGGGAGAAATAAGTGATCATGGTAAAACACACTTGATAGCTATTTATGGCATGAAGAATGCGTTAAAATATATATTTCATTATTGTTCTGCCCTTTCTGCAGCAACGCGGATTAAATCATAACTTCCACAAGGACAGTACCAGGTATCACTTGGCACGAAATGGCATGAGCTTTCTAAAACAAACTCATATTCGTGTAGTTCCATGACCAGTATTGACACATTATCTCAACATTTATAGGATCAGCTGTATAACATGTACCGGAAATACTTCAATATCTGCGCATGGCTCTTGTTGATGTGAGGAAAGATATTTTTGATATATACATTAATCAGATCTATATGTCATCGATTCGAAGCTGTTGTGGCTGCAAACTGAGGTCACACACAATATTAAATATATTTTATTCCCGCAAAATCATAATCCTGAAACTACTTTCGATTCATTCATATATAGTCATCTAATGGTTTGATCCACTATTTGGAGCAATCCTCTTTTTGTTATGTTAAATTATGTATGAATTAAACTTTTGTTATAGTTTATAGCAAATTATAAAACGTATTAATATTTTAATTTGCAAGTTTTAGAATGTATGAAGATGTTAAAAATGAATCCACTGACCGCCATGTGTACAGTACAATGAGTGCTGCTGATGAAAGGCGTACAGAAAGTGGAAGGCAGGATGGACATGTCTACTTAACTGTTAATTAAGCTTAAATAGATCTATTGACAGAAACATACATACTGAATATATAATGCTCTATGGAAATGCACGGAATATTAAGGGAGTGTAGTGTATTTTGTCATCATCTACTCGTTGTTGGTCTCTTTAATAGAAATTGCCTTAAAATTACGAATACAATCTTCAGGTAGAAAGGTGAAGTGGTGATGGTTAACGTCAAACAGGAAAATTAGATTATTACTGCTATGATGAAATTCGACATTCATTTGCGTATAAATATAGTTTAAAAATACTTCAAACAGCAAAATTACATTTTTACTGCTGTGATAAAATTCGACATTCATTAGTATAAATTTAGTTTACAAACTTACTTCAAACAGCAAAATTACTTAATTACTGGTATGATTTAATTCGCCATTTATTTGCATATAAATTTGGTTAAGAAACTTAAAGTTTATAAACTTGTAGTAGAAACATAAAATATAAATACTCAATAATGTTAATTATACAACATACGTGGATTTTATTTAGTAATATCTAGCACAACATGTAGCGAGTTGCGAAGCATTCTGTATCACGTGATCAATATCTGCCTTATGCTGCACTACAATTAATTTTAAAGGTAGACAACATAATTGGACATCGATAAAAAGTTATTTAAAAGAAATAACAAACAGTCTAGACATTTTTTACAATCTATAAAATTAAAAACACATTCATGTTACGTCACCATTAAGGAAAAACGTCACGTGACCATCAAAACTCATAGGCATTGTCAGGAGGCTCGGAAGTAACGTCATAAATCATGACATGTGCGATGTTTGAAATTAGGCGGCGTCTATATTCGTATTATAAATATACTCAATGGAAGTACACATATACATAACCATGAGTACTTTTTATATCTTTGATGACATTTATGTACATATATTTTTTTTATTAACTGTACAGATTGTTTGAGAGTTACAAGTTCTAATATAAACATAATACTATTAATGTTTTTCAGAATCGAATATAATTTCAAAAAATTAACTATAGGTTAATGTTGAAGAAAAATAGCATGTAAATCGACCGAACAACACGAAATTCAAGGGACAGTCAGATATAGAAAAAACATACAAAACAAAAACCAAAAGCACAAAACAAAACGTGAGTAACTTGAACCCAATAAAAACTATGGCCGCTTCGGATAGGTAAGCAGTGCCTGCCCTCTAATTGGACTCCCTTCGAATTACTCATTGTTATGTCTAGGAAAAAGTCAAATCCAGAAATAGGATGGATGTTAATCATTTTCTTATTATAAGTTTTCGATGTGTATACGCCACTGTAACGAACGACAATTGGTACAACTAAATGTTGTTTAAAATGGTTTTGGCTTGGCGGTAACAAAACTCAACGTGATAGTATAGTATATTGGCTATATATTTTAATATTCATTTAGAACAACGGAAACCAAAAAACTACATGAATGAGTTACAGAAAGTGCGTGTGGCTTTGATATGATCACATGATGTTTTTTGACATGAGAAACCACGTAGAAAAAAAGAACTAACTTACAGATCATAAACTGTTTATGGCAATGTCAGTCATTATCTTGGCTCATAATTAAACACACGAAAATATTTGACGAAATGAGATAAAGAATCCAAGACGTCTAAAACAATACAAATTAAATTGTGTGTTTAATATCAAATAACGTTGTGCTTAATAATAGAAGACAAATTGTTTTGAGTCTGGTGGAGGGGGCAGGGATTCATCTTTAGACAATCGCCTGTATGTCGTTAAAGTACTCATTCACCATTCACGCCGGATGCATCTCCCAATACAATTTATAAGCCATACAATAAGCCATTTTTGTGTATAAGTTGTTGTCAGGGCAATAAACATTTCTGCTTGTTAGTTGCTGTCAAATGAAAGTCCAGTTTGGCAGTAACAGACCTGCAATGCAATATATTACTAAGATATTCCATTTGTAAATTTTTTTTTTTTTTTTGCATAATCAAGATTTTTACATTTACTCTCATATCACACCTACCCATGTTGTTATAGGTATTTTTAATAGAAAACAAAATACAATTACTCCTAACTTACTAATTGCTTTATAACCACCAATACGCACACCCACCCACACACACATGCACACAAAACACACAGATTCACACATACTTCAAGTAAACACTTATTACATTCATGTTATCAGAAATATCACTGCAAAAATTTTGAAAAAAAAATAAGGAGACCACATCTCTTCTGCTTTATGTTTAAAGTTAATCTCTTTATTGCTACAAATCTTTCTATGTAGTAATACTTTTAATTTTGTGTTTCAGTCATACAATATTTTGTAGTCTTTCTTCCAATTTACGTTTCTAAATATAATTTTTTGAAAAAAAAAATTCAACTGGGAGGACAAATTGATTTCTTACTAGATAAGCATACAAGTATTTAAGACCAATTATCCCTAAACACCAAAATAACTGGGACATGACATGTCTCAGATTTTGCTGATTTTCATTTCATAAGTTGCAATTGACCATTGAATCACAAAAATGATGACTGTTTGTTATGATTGACCACGGTTGCCATGGTAACCGAGGCGGTCATTTTTTATCATTTCTCATACTGCGAAATAGACTATATTCAATTCCCAATTTGTTATTCAAAATTCAATGCATATTCAATAAAACGTTTTATTTGCTTAATTCAATACCTTATTAACAATATTCAAAACAGTTTCAAGACTAAACATAAATGTGTAGTCAGAACGAGGCTTTCAAATATGTCAAGAAATCATGCATTTTTTCTGGATTTTTTTTACCAAAAAATTACTATTTTTGCCACTTTACTGACTCCATTTTCAGAAAATGCACCAATCACAAATACTCATCATGAATATAATTACATAAATTGATGATTAATATTCAAAGCTTATAATTATCTCAATGGGGTAACAAAAGATGTCTATAGAAAACACTGTCAAAGATGGTTACCATTGTAACTTGTGAAAAAAAGCCATTTCTATATTGTTCAATATTTCCACGAAACTACTGTTTCTTAGAGGGTTAAATTAAATCATGCTTAATTATTATTTTTAACAGACATCCTATAAACTTAAAATGACATTGAAATCATTTCAGGGTACAGTGTCTCAAGGTCAAGGTCAACTAAAATTTGAACTTTCAAATATAAAAATCCCGAAGCAAAATCAATTTTAAGTGACCTTGAAGAACAACAAAAGTGACCTTGAAAGTTTTCTAAGGTCATACTATGTTGAAAAGATCATTTTAGGTACATATGATGACAACAATTGTTATCCTTGGCTCATATTAGAAGTATGGTCATACATATATTTAAATATAGAAAAATTGCCGTTTTTGTTTTATTACCATGGTAACCGACTTTAACAGTGTTTTCTAATGACGTTTTTTCTTACCCCATTGAGATTTTAAAAATTTTTGAATAATAATTATCAATCTATGTAATTATAATCATGATGAGTATTTGTGATTGGTGCATTTTTTGAAAATGGAGTCAGAAAAGTGGCAAAAATGGTAATATTTTTTACCAAAAATTATAGAGAATAATGCACTATTTCTTGACATGTTCAATAGTCTCAGTCTGATCATACATATATTTAAAATGTTGTAACTGTTTTGAATATTGTCAATGAGATATTGAATTAAGCAAATAAAAAAATTCTATTGAATATGAATTGATTTTCCACTGAAAAATTGGGATTTAAATATTGCCCTTTTCACTGTATTTTAATCGGCTCAAAATGGCCGCCACGGTTACCATGGCAACCGAAGTCAAATCATAACAAACAATCATTATTTTGTGATCCAATGGTCAATTTCAACTTATAAAATGAAAATCAGCAAAATCTGAGACATGTCATGTCTCACCCTATATGGAAATCCTTTGATCCTTACGGAGAATTGGTCTTAATATCTTGTTGTTTGGAAGGTTTCTTCTGGATTATTAAAAACGCGTCTAGGTTTGTTGCATGATCTCTTTAGTAATGCTTGACATCAGATGGTATATTGAAGAACATAGATATATCATACGAGGAGATGTATAGTGACGCTAACCATGACTACGTCCAATCTACTAAATAATTATATAAAAACCCCGATTTTTAAAAGACAATAAAGACCCTAATGAAAAAACTAAAAACAAAATAATAATGACAATGAGAACAAACACACAAAAGTGAAGAGTCACTTACATTGATACACATTAAAATTTTCGTTAAGCTCCAACACTTGCAGTGTTACCGTCAATTTAACTATTTAAAGTAAGCGATGTAAAAATAACGGACTCTGACTTCTGAAATGTCTGTAGACATTCAGGAGCAATCAATCAAGTCATGATGCCGACCAAACATTTTGTAAAAGTTGTTATATTGAAAATTTTTATGCATAATGGAAAACTTATTTTGTATAACAAAAAGTGGAAGTTTTCGAGGATTAGTCAGTAAACGATAAGTAAAGGGCAAACCAATAAACAAAAGTAGGACAACAAAACAATTGAAATGCTTTATACAGAAATGTCTCTATTGTGTTCAGGAAGACACCCATTCACGGAATATGTAGTATCTTTTTTAGAACATTTTAGCCAACACAGGTAAAAAAGTGAAATGCACAACGGATTTTGTTTTTGATTTTTAAATGCACGATACCACTTCTCACATTCCACAAACGGTAACAGTAAACTTACATTGGAAACGTTTCAAAGCTTGTTGGTAAAATTGTATCAGCTCCTGTTTACATTAACATGGGTTTCTATGTACATTAGATAACACATTGTCATTTTGAACATTTACAAATTATATATTTAGATAATTAAAAATAATATCCAGTGTTGACTGGAAATAAACGTCGTCCTTGTAGATATCGATTGGAGGTACTCGATTTGAGTGCTTCAGATGTAGACCAGTGGTTCGACGGGTCCTTTTTTCCCATTCGTATTCGTTATGGACTTGTATCAAATATTTGCAATATGCAACATTTCAGCAGCTCCAGCGTATGGTGTGTACATTTCACAACTTATACGTTATTCTAGATCCTGCGATCGGTATTCCGATTTTCTAGACCGATCCCTGCTGTTGACTGCTAAACTACTCAAACAAGGGTTTGTTGCACCTAGGTTGATGTTATCTCTCCAGACGTTCTATGGTCGTCACCATGACTTAATTGATCGTTATGGGAAATCAGTGTCTCAAATACGATCTGACATGTTTTCTGAGTCATAGGTAGTGATTCCTATTCCCGCATTTGACTTTTCCCTAGACATGACAATGAGTAACTCGACGGGTGTCTAATTAGAGGCAGGCACTGCTTTCTCGTCCGGAGCACCTGAGTGCACCCATGGTTTTTATTGTGTTCGGGTTACTCTCTTTCTGTTTTTTGTGTTGCGTTTTGTCTATATCTGGATTTGTAACTGTCCCTTGACTTTTGGCTCTTGTTGTTCGGTCGGTTTTCTTTGCTATTTTTCTTATCATAGTTTGTTTCGTTGTAATAAAAGGTAAGTTTCTTCCAATAAATTTAATTTTTGTCGTCAAATATATATATCATATTTAAAAGGTTTATGAGTCTTTTTGTGGGTTTATAACATTTTTTCAGAATGAACCATTTCTAGTTGCCCATATTTGAAAACAATCGAGAAAATACGAATATTCTTGAAGTTCTCGTTTAAAATTTATATCAAATGTAATTTTGAATAGTGCTTTTGAATAAATGGGACAAAATAAGAAAGCGTTGAAATCTGACGACCTGTGATCATTGTTAATTTGCCAGTTTATAGTACAATTTTACCTATAACGTAAATGACTGATTAGTTAGATTAGTCATAATCATATATTATTACAGGTTTTTGAAAATCATATCAACATCCACGTTTTATGTTCCTTATTATCACACAAATATTTATGCCTAGTTTAAATCAAATAAAAGTATATCTGAGCCCAAAACTTTCAGTGGACATTAAATTATTTAAATAACAATAATAAAACATGCATGCCTATGATATCAACATACATATGTATTAATGTACTAATATATATATAACATCTATCTATGTATCTATATCTAATAATATCTGTTTACTTGCTTAATATTGGCCCAGATGATTGAGTTTCAGCTTTCTCGATACGTTTGTCGTCTGTTTAATCAATGCTTAAACTGTTGCACGTTCTGAATCTATTTTTGTCCCCAGTTTAATAAAACTTTCCACTATGAGGTTTTCCTCAATTCCTTGAGCGTTAATTAAAAAAATGTTCCTGTAATCTGCTTTATCAATATTTTTGGTTGATGATAAGTTTAGAGAACCCTCAAATTATAAAAATTTCTTTAATAAAATTGTTCAATTGTTTTCCCACGTCTCTGTGTGGGAATGGGTTTTTATTGTTGCTGAACAAGTAATAAAAATCAAAATATCCGAGAAAACAAGAAGAGAAAATAGATGTGGTATAAACTTTGATTGTAATTTCTCATATTTATATGTAATATGTGTATTATCAAATGGTTGATTCGTTTACCTTTTAACAGTGTTCTCAAAGTCCAGTGATGATATGGGGGATGATTTGTAATTCAATATCCATATCAGTCCTTGTATTAGCCCTACCCATTGAGAACACAATTTAATGATCTGATATGAGGGCTGATGTGGATTTTTAAAGCATATCCATATCAGTGTTCAGATATACCCGTTTAAGTTTTGGACTCTGAAAACACATTTAACTATACACAATAAACATTTTACTTGTAAATCGCATGGGCCAATATACACATATTTTAAAAACTTTTGTGTGCATTTAAAGCGGATATAAACAGATTAATGCATGACATTTCTCAAATCTGCAATGGTGCAATGGTATTCCTACTTAAGTCATATTAGACCTCGTTCTGTTATACAAGTCTCGACAAGGTATCCGAACAGGGAAAATATCTTGTAATGATCTATAAATTAATGTAATAACAAAATACCAAACATCAAGGAAACTGTTAAAAAAAATCAATGAAGAAAGAGACCCAACAGTCATTAATACAGCAAATATAGCAATGGCAATGACCTTGTAAGACTTTAAAACTTTAAAATAAATTGTGGGTTAAACCAGGCTTCATTGCATGCCAAACCTCTCGCTTCTATTAATGTAGTATGTGACTTGGTTTTTTGATGAAATGGATAGTCAGTAATGAACATGTCCAATAATAATTATCATTAGAAAAGTAATTTATGCAAACTAAAAAAAAATGCGAGGCTGCTACATTACAAATAATTAGTATTATCTTATTTGATTTGCTTTTAAATGTCGTGGTTGGTTTGAAAATCAATGAACCTTGTTTAAATACATATATTTCACGTTGCATTTTGGTCTTAGTTTCCAATTATTGCTACCTATGTAAGAAAAAATAGCAATGCCAACACCAAAAATATACTTAAGCATATTTTGTTTTATCTTTTTTATAATTTTTGTATTACCTTTTCAGATATTATTGGGTTGACAATCAATTCATTCATTCCAACTGGAAATAGTATACTAGGACACAGCAATCTAAATTTGACATGTTCCTATACACCAGCACTGAATGTCATTGTGCTGTATTTATTACTATACAAGCCTACATAAGCCATGCATTTGTTCCTATTGCTACATTTTCCCCACCTGTATTCGAACGTGATCCAACCTTTACAACTGGTGGAAATTACCTGAAGGACAGAGTTAACCTGACTAATCCCACACCATCAGCTACTCAGGCTATAATGACCTTCAATGAAATCAAGTGTGGAGATGAAAAACAGTACAAATGTGCGATTTTCTATGACAATTTAGGCAGTCCTCAATCAACAGAATTAACAACAAATATTGTAGTAAAAGGTTTACTAGTTTACACAATTAACAAATACATATTGGGTTTATTTTTATTTTTCAATTGTGACATGCTTCATTTAACTCTTGTCATGTAATGCTAATATGTGGGTTCTCATTGTTATATTATAAATATATTACCCACATGTGCATCTTAACAGAAGAAAACAATATTTGTTTAAAATCTCATAATTTACATTTAATATCTTTATATATTTTAATTGTATCAGGTAATCCAGCAATGCCAGATACTATACCAGTTATGTCACCACAACAAGGCTTAGAGGAAGGAATGAACATATCATTTACTTGTACTGGCAATGTAGGGAAAGCAGCTGGTAGGTTTAGGTGGACCAAGTACAGGGGATCAGTAGGTACAGACTACACTAGAGTTACAAGTACAGCCGTACAAATGCCAGGAACCTGTACCTACAACGGTACCAGTACCACATTACATGCAAAAGACAATAAAGCAGTTATAAGATGTACAGTAGATCAAGAACTGGCAGCACCAGACACACTGTAAAGGGAGACACAATCTGAAAGTCTTGCAGTGTAATGTATGTATATATTTGATCAACAGGTGTGTTAAAATATATTAGATATATAAAAAAACGGTAAATGAATTATAAAGACGATACAATTTGATAAAACATGGAAACGTTCTGATGAACTACAGTTGTATAACCTATCAAGTAAATCTTTTTTCATGTGATATGTATTTTTGCTAATAACAAAAATTGTGTTACACGTAGTGGTGAAAAGGATCTTAGAAAGAGAACCCATTCTCCGACTATCGATATGATTACGATAAAGTTGTATTCTGTATATTCTAATTAATGAAGATTCATACATCCAATTTACATAGCAAATTTGAAAAACATTGTTTAATGACGATAACGATTTACGATTTTCACACTTCGACCAATACGAACAATACACTATATGTCCACTATTTTACGATAACGATCAAACTATCTCAACCGATTTATGACAATTCCTTACTTATTTAATGCCACTAGCCCACTGAACCTTCCACACAAACCCACACAAATTTATATTAATATATAATGTAAAATCTCTGTCTAGCCAAAATGCTGTAACTTTTATCTAAGTAAACTTGCACATATAGTAAGCTATAAGGAAATTACACTATACATTAAAACTATACTGTAATGTAACAAACAAATCTTTAAACTATGCAGATATAACATGCATTTTGTTTGCTACACTGACCAGCTATTCTTATCTCTTAACTAAAAGAAAAGTTTTTAAAGAGCCAAATGCTAAAAGAGAAAATAATAACAAAATTGCTAAATAAAAATTATTTGCAAATACTACTCTCTTCACACCACGTAGATATGTATACCTGTCTATTTTTATTCCATATTACAGCTCTCATATAGTTTATTTTATACTTTATTAATAAATAACAGATAAAGTAAGAAATATTCAGGTGACAAAAGATCCAAATCAACCAAGTTATGCTGAAGGAGCAGGAAAGATAACCCTAACCTGCGCATCCAATGGTAACCCCCTACCGACTTATAAATGGTACAAACAATCAGATATGGACACAGTGTTAGTCACTGGAAGCACTCTGGTGATTGGAGACCTTGTAAAAAACAATGGGAGCAATGCCTGTGTGGCAAGCAACAATTATAATGGGAAATACTTTAATCAGAAAGCTCTTCAAAAGATTAAGATTGGTAGGGATATTAAAAGATAATTTTTATTACATTAGGATTTATCTGATGTTCAATAGCTGTTATCAGTATATGTAGTTTCAATTTCTCATTATAAAGGGTCTCATATGAAAAGGTGTTAATGCAAAATACTGATTAGCCTAAATTTTAAAACTTGTCTACTTCTAAAATATAAAAAAATATTACTTTGCAGAACTGAAATCTGGATGTTTAACAACGTAAGTGTCATGGCAAATCCTTGTTTCAAATTGACACTACAAAGACAAATGTGATACAATTTACAAGATTGGCATGTAAAAGGCCTAAAACAAAAATGCTCTATATTATGTATTCCTGTTTGCTTGAATGGAGTTTAACGCCTCTTTCAACAAATCGTTCGCCTACATCGTGGCGTCCATTTTTATTGGTGAGAAAGCTGAGTACTGAGTACCCCATGACAACACTCAACTTTTGGTAGGAAAACTGGCAATCCTTGTCCATTAATATTAAAGTGGAGAACACCGCGCCCGCACTGATTCTCGAACCCGCAATCTCAGTGTTGGCAGGCACGTGATCAATAAAAGTAGACGAACTACCTTACCACTCAACCACCGAGTGCCCACATTATATTATTTGAACTTTGCCATTGGTAATATGATATAAACACCTGGAAAAAATTAAGCACCCCTAGTTTTTTTCAAGTCATACATATTCGTACTGATTTGGACTAATATTGGACTGCCATTCGTTTTTAATTTGTATAGCAAACAAAAATATGCATTGTTGGGCACAATAAAGCATCATTTAAAAAAACATATTATTTTATTTACATATTATTTCATCAAAATATGGACGGTCTTTACTCTTTTACGTAAAGTATTGTCACCGAAAGCTCTAAACTGTTATTTTATTTCCCAATTACACTTAAACAGGTCATTCATAAGCATTAATAATTAGTCAGCGAAAGGTCAATATCAGGTATATCACCGTTAGCTTGAATGTCTGCTGCTACCCTTCGTCGCATACTGCCAGTAAGGCGTCTAATTTGTTGAAGCGTTATATCTCACCATTTCCGGTTTAATTGGGTTTCTAAATGTAAATAGATGCTCTATTGGGTTTAGATCTGGACTTCTTGCAGGACACGGAAGAGTGGTCACAGCTTCGTTCTCCAGATATGCCCTTACTGCCCTGATGAGGTCTAGCGTTGTCATCAAGTAAAACAGGTCTTGACTCTAACGGGTGGTTTTCAAAATAAGGCACAACTACAGGTGAAAACACGTCCCGGGTTTACTTTTGGCCATTAAGGTTGCCATTTATTGTTACTGGATCCAGTTTGCAATCATGTGATATACAGCCCCACACCATAACTGACTCGTCACTAAAAGGCACTGTTGGAACAATGTTTCTTGGCGTGTAATTTGTGCTTTGATGTCTCGAAACACTGGTAAGCCCATCAGTTACTTGGAGTAAAAATTGGCTCTTATCTGACCAGTGTACCCGTTGACAGGTTCTAAATCTCCAATTTTGTCTTTCTCTGCACCAGACCAACCTGTCCCTGCGACGGCGATCATCACGAATTGGGCGCTTAATGGTCTCCTTGGTCCCAATTTAGCAGCTTTAAGATGATTTCGTAATTTTGTACTGACAGATTACGACTAGGTAACCATTGTTGCTTTAGATAGGTGCTTGCTGCAAACGGATTTTGCCTAACCAATCTATCAAGACCCTTATCTTAAAATTGGGTTGTCACAGATGGTAGACAAAAGCGGAAATGGATATTAACATCTTGCGTGGCAGCGTGTTTGCTGACCAAACGACTAATGCTTGTAATGATAGATTTATGATAGCCAAGCTGATGTCCTAATGTCATGTAAGACATACCAGTGGAATGCATGCCGATGATTTGCCATCTCAGTGCCTCTGATATCCTACTACTTGCTATGCTTATTTTAAATGATTTGGCAATTAGAAGTTCAGGATTTAAATACCGATATGTTGCACCAAAAAATAACGTTAATCAGTTAATATCTTTCGAACAAAAGTTCAGAAGGTCTTCTCTTATTAAAACAACACTATCAAGGTCATGTGTAGTTTTTGCAAAAGATTGTCGCGCCGGTGATCTATGTTTATTTGTTGAGCAACACGAAAAACGATCGGTTATACGGGAAATGTTTAAACCAAATAATTCCCAACCATGTAAATATCGGAATACTATATTTTTAATAATCATGCCATACTTAGTATTTTTTACAAAAACATTGTATATGAAATTTTTTTTTACCTAAAAGTATAAAGAAAGAAACTTTCTATAGTTAATAGTTTAAATACTTTTCACCAGTAAATAGTTAACGAAGTATTTAACAACATATAAATGTCCTCGTCATCATTTTCTGCGCACGTTTACGTGTTGATGCCCTAAATCAATGACGATGCTTTTTACATTTATTTTAATTGTTTAAAAGTTTGTGTTTTTTTCTTGATTAAATGTGCATGTTGATTTTTTGCAGCATCAACAAAGAGAAAAAAGGGCAATTTCATTCTCAAATAGCTGTACAATAACTGGAGATACAGACAGTTATTGCACTGTTGTGTTGACATGCGGAACCTCCGCCCACCAACGAGTCGAAACTGTATCTAATTTACAAATAGAAAAACATCAAAGAAAAAAACAAAAATCATTCCACAACTTTAAAATACACCAAGGTAAACTAGGCCATAAAACTTATCAATAGACGTACTAGACTACACTTCCTTGTTCTGACATAAACTAAACAATGAATGTGTATGTACTTTCATCAGTTTATTTCGTAACCAAAGGTAAGTCGTCTTTAGGCGAATATGTATGTCTGTAATTAATTGTTAGATATCTACGTTCATACCCATAGATATATTGATTTTAAAACCTAAAGTACCCTAGTAAGCGCTGAGGCCTCTTCCGCTAACAACGAAAAAGGTTATAGGATCTAGTTGTAAAAAATCTACTTTACATAATTTAAATTTAATAATAAGCATTTTGTAATCAATTTTAAGTGTCAGCGATAAAGTGGCACGAAAAAAATGTAAAGAATTTTTAAGAATATGTTGCTCCAAAGGGTTATGAAATGCAATTATTATTTGTGATATTTTAGTATAACTATAATTGCAGTATACTTTAGGGTATATTAATTAAAAATTTCTTAAAGTTTTCTTTTAAGCATCATTATGTGGAAAAACTAACTAAAGCCTATCAGACAAAGAACTTTATATACATATATTTATGCTATTTCGATACTTTGGAGTTTATAAGACAATCTATTCACTACCTTCGCCTTATTTTACAATTTTTGACAAGATATGTGTGTTTATAGGTTATCTCGTTTTTATACAATTGATCCAGCTAATCCTGATAGCATACATGGGACAGATAACCTACCATTAGGAGTGTAAACAAGGAATTTAAGCTCCTGCAATATTACTGATTTGTAAGTCTCTATAAAACTACAAAAATATCGATCAGTTGCCTATTTAAGCGTTTTTCATTCTTATTAAATATACTGATATAGGTTAGCTACATTATACCCAAAGAAATCGTTTTTACGTTCGTTTCTAGATTATCTGTGTTGTGTATCGTCTGCATTTCCGCAATATACAAATCGGTCAGCCTATGTACCTTTCAAATTAAAATTTCAGTTAACTATGCAGTGGTGTGCGTGAAAGAATGAATATTCTTGGTATATCTATAATTTGGACTGATTAGTGAGCGGAGTTTATAGGCAAAACTTTAGGTAGAACAATTAGTAATTTTTTTGCTATAGTTGAAAATACTAGCATTTTAGGGATTCACATAGCTTTTTAACATTCCTCAGCATTTACCTGGACTAGAAAATTAATAAACTTTCATTCAGCATAAAAACAATGTATGCACAATAATCACTTTTACAGACAATACATTACCATTTTTGCATATTTTTGACTAACATTTAAAAAAAATTAAACTTACTCCTATTAATTTTCTGAATTTGGCCCTAAATTCAGCAATTGGGGCCAACAACTATTTTTGACACTGAGATGGGAGAAATTGATCCATAGTTCAAACTTATCAGTACGGTTTAAAATTTACCTTATTTTAGGCCTATCGCAATTTAATTTTATGCACACGAATATGCACCATTTATTGCGAAAAGTAAAACATGACCATACACAAAGAAAGTTAAAATGAAATAAAGACAGCAGAACATTTTCCTGTGATTTTATTTGTTTTTTATATTTGTATATGTAGATACGATGCAAAAAGTGCTTATTAGCAGTTTCTGAGCTGTGCATTACACAATATTTTCTTTTTGAGTACCACCGTCAGTTAGTTTCATCAAGAGATACCACAATCTATTTAAAAAATAGCCTTGATGTACCCTCAAAATAAAATTTCACAAGACATCATCAAACATATATGTAGAACAGTAGTAAATGTGTCGGCTATAGTTGAAAATACTAACATTTCTGTGATTTGCATTCCTTTTTAAAATTTACCAGCATTTACCTGGACTAGGAAATTAATAAACTTTCATTTAACATTAAGAAAATATATGCCTTATATATCTGTGACCAATTTCTTATTTCGCTAGTTAAATTTTGAGACGCTCCCACTTTTACATGCAATTTCTAATGCAGTGAATGTAAAAATACTAAATTGTTTTTTTAAAAATCTAAGAAAAAATTTACCACTTTTTAAAACTTAATTTATACAGGAGCTTACACACAAAAATGTATACATCTAACCATTATTTACCAAATCTGAACATAACGTAGTATTCAGTTCTCTGGTATTCTGTTACTGGTACACATTTACTTCTCTTATACCTTCAAATATTGCACCCATATAGAGAAGTATTACAGAGTATGGAGCGGAAATGAAATGACCTCAGCTACGTAGATTGAAGTGTACATTAGATGTATATAAACTTTTTATTTCCGAAATTTAATCACACCTGGTAAACCCCATTGAAGAAGTCAAAGCTGGTTAATTATTGATATGATTTGTCTTGTGGATATATATAGTTGTTCATTGGTAATATCTAATATGGCGTCCTTCATACACTTTGAGAACACATTAGGGTTCTAATAGGTGGCATCGAAGTTGCGAGCTATACAGTTACATGCGTGTATGTAAAAAAGTCACCCGTATGATCCGTATGATCCATATGAACAAATCTATTTCAGATGGTAGATGAGCTATAAAAAGAAAATATTGTAGACAAGCATTCAATTTAAAAGTAGGTAAAAATAATTTAGACATCAATAAAATTTAAGGATTTTTTTTCTAAATAACTAATGTCAGAAACGATATTTGCGGCCTGTATTGCTGTATTTTAAATGGAAAGTTGTGTGACGTCACTAACACATTAGAGAACTAACGTCATGTCACCAATGGAATGCAGAGGCACTGTTAGGATGCTCTCAATTAACGTTATGAAAATAATGCGCCTATAAATTACGACTTTATTGACGCTAAACTGAAAATTTTCAATTGGAACATACCAATTTAGTTAAGATTTCTTAATATGTTTTGATTCAAAGGTACGTATATTCAATAAAGTGACAAGCATATATTTTTATGCCAATTTTATTGCTTTAACATGCTGTTTTGGTGTATATCTTATTTATTTAAAAAACAATATTACCATTGATAAGCGTCCTCTTAGATCTGCTTCGAAATTTTTAAACATTTGTTAGACTTATAAATCGTCTTTCCTTAATATGTTGGTGACGTCACGAAAATACCAAAAATACAGATTGCAAAAAATTGACATTTGTTGTTTTGATTTTTTTTAAATCAAACAATTCCATGTTTGCCTACTTGTAAATTATAGTGCTTGTGTACAATATTTTTTTTCTAAAGCTCACCTACCATCTGGGTTTGATCATATGGATCACATGATTTTTTTACACATATGCATGTTACCGTATATTTCGAATCTACGATGCTCGCTATAATATATCTATCTAGCGGATTTCTGAAGCAGCAGATGCATGGTAAACACCAAATATTTATATATTTCTACAAATAAACCTCAACAACGTTAGAATGTTAGAATTAGATATTAATACTGTCAATTTTTCGCTTACCCTCAGCGAGAGTCGAACTCAAACTGATGCTTCAGAAATCCATTGGATAGATTTATTATATGGTTGTCACAATACTAAGACGTTTGTATATAATTTACTTACTGTGACTGTATGACAAGTACCTTTGTAACCTATATAATATATACAAAAATGCTGAGTTATGAATAATTCGTATTGGCTACGAAATTAAATCGTCACACGCTGGTACACATGTATTATGTCTAACCTCGGTAAATGAAGCTATATTGTTTATTCAGCGCTTTAAGCGCTGGACATATGCAAGCGAATGAGTGCCAGAGTGTCACAACGGTGTGAGTTCGAATCCCGCGGAGGGTAAGCAAAAAATATGACAGTATTAAAATCTAATTCTAACAGTGTTGGGCTTAGTTTCTAGATGAAAATAAATATATGCTATTAACCCTGTATTTCTGATGTTTCAGAAATTCGCTGGATATATATATATATTATATGGTTGTCACAATACTTAGACGCTTGTACATGATATAAACTTATAAACATAAATAACGTTGGACTTTTGACAAAAATATAGACTGTATACACTACAACAACCAATTACTTTATATATATATTAAATTTATCTCTTGAGTAAAGCTATAATTAAATGTAAATCAATCTATTTAACCCTTATAGTGGTACAGCGACACATTTGCCGTTTAGCGATTTAGTGCCAAGCTACATTTTTGTCGTTTGGGGGTTGCACGCCAAGGCGACAAAAACTGTCGCTTAATATATTGAATGGTTGCTTAACGTGAGGCGAGCAGTAGTTCAGCTGTATTCATGCTGAGAACAGATTGACATTAGCAGACAATAAATTAAAATGAAGACATTGATTGGACCAAAGGACATCCGATTTTAATAATTGTAAAATAATTTATAATTTTAAAGAATTGTGTAGGAACGGAGAATATTTTGAGTCTGGGGATACTTATTCTGTTTCGACATCTATAAAAACAGCGGGGAATAGTATCAGCCTGGAAAATCTTTACCAAACTAACTGTGACAAAACTACAAGAAAATGTTTCCGCCTTTTAATATAATATGAAGGTAATTTTACTCCATTTTTTAATATTTTGTCTTCTATATCATGACATCCATTTTTATTGGTGGCGAAATCCAGGAGTACTTAGAATTTTTGTCTTTTGGACGCAGAACCAGTGACACTCTAGGGACGCCGTCTAACTGTAAATTAGTCAGGTGTAGACTATGCCACCACGTGGTAACTCGTGCGAATAGAAAAGAAAAACAACACTTAGTAATGCAGTGTCCCTACGCATCGCGACAGGAGAAGATTTTGGATTTTTATTGTTTGGACTGAGGTTTTGGTTTTTAAAATTCTTTGCATTAAAATCATATTTACTTGCTACATTTCACAAAGTGTATAAGGAAGCCCTAGATGTATGATTTATTTCTCTAGTTTTGTCCCCGCTCTATAGTGATTTGAGACGGAATCTACACAATTAAAAAAGATGCACTCGATTCACATTTACATGATTACTTGCCCGTCTTTATCCTACTATGAAACTGCTCGACACGATATAACTTAAAATAATACTGAATGTGCCTTTGAGTACTCTCTAAGCTAACCGCATATATCACTTGTTACGTCTTCAATTGTCATTATCCATATGTAAATTATTAGTACAGTACATGTAGAACAAGTCGTGGAAAATTATTGGAATACAAAACAAAATATTGGGCTACTGCTAAGAAAAGAAATTTAAAAAAAACCAGACCTATTATTTTGTATTTATGCAGATGAAGAAATAGATATTTGTAGATTAAATTGGTAATAAAACACGAGATATAACTTGCAGCTCTCTTCGACTTCCAGAGGAATGTAATTAGCATATTTACGATATCAGCAACTGACTCTTTGGTCCTACTGCGACGACTTCTTCAACTATTGAATTAAATAGTATTTCTTTTCTACGTGTTGTCTTACGACATTATTTGACAATTATTTAGACTTTAAATGTTAACAACAAACAAAGATCGGGATATAACAAATTCAAATTTTATGTTTTAAAGTCTTAAAATAAAACTTTAGCACAGTTTGAAGGTCATGTGTTGAATTTAATTTTTTTTTTTTAAGTCTGTCCCACATCCAGAGGGAAGACCTTTTTGTTGACGGAGCAATAATGTACTTAAAAGTGTCACAGTAAGCAAACCCAAACTGGTTGGAACACCATATCACATTGAAAACGATAGAACGATAGCAATTGAGTGGATAGTTGAAAAAAAACTTTTAATACCCAACTACTTGAATGTAAAAAATGTGTGACTGAGTTGTCCCCCTTTCTGTGTGCATCACATTCCTTTTTGTTTTACTGAAACAATGTCAATGATCGAAGTCCATATAATCTACTTATTTTTCTGCCTTTTATTTTTGTGAGTTCTTTTTTTTTCAACCAAACAACTTTTATTATCACATTGCTGTTAACAAATTGTATCTGAGATACAGCATTCTCCCAGATACCCCCTGTGTTACATCTATAAGGTATCCAGGGAAATACCCTAATGGAAAAAAAATCATTGTCTTCTGTATACATTTATATCAATATTTAAATGTTTTACCGTAAAATAACCAAAATTCTGTGAAATATCTATCAATGGAAAAAAAATTTATCTTTTTACATACATAGATCAGTATAATTGTTGTTTTACTGTAAAGTAACAAAATAGGTTCAGTGAAGCATTGTTTCACTGTGATCTTTGATACACACTGATGTACTTTAAATACACAAGGTCAAATATATTCACTTTTTACCCTTTGACCTCATGACACTTCACCTCTCGTTATTCTGTTTCTTGATTGGTTAAAAACCAATTGGACGGGGGTACGGAACAGGGTGGTAAATTGGACAGGGGCTCGGAACAGGGTGGTAATTCACCTTTCAAATTATGTACTATTATTATTAGATTTTACCGTCTGTTTGTTTATAAAATTATTTCATAGTGCAATTTAAGTATAAAGAACGATAGAGATGGGCTGCAGTTTGTAAAATTTTATATCAAACAACTTGTACAAAAACGTTAAACATTTTATATTTGAAGTAAAGCGAAAATTAAATGAATATTAACACGCTGGATTTTAGCGGGCTTTTATGGAGGATAAAAAAGACGAAGAGACGAAATTTTAATTAATTTCTAAATTCAAATTAACAATCATTTAATATTCATGTTGATATTAAATTAAATGCATTATTGTTCTTGGGCGTCCGTCGTAGTACGCACATAGATAGAGAGTTGTGGCTCTAATTGTAAAGTATACTTTGCTTATTCAGTAAATTTTAAACTATAAACATTTTATTAAAAAATTTCTAATATTCAATTTGTTTACATTATTGTATAACTGCTTTGGTGCTCGCAGAAAAACTTCATTTCTATATCTTAGGCATTGGGTTTCAATACATAATAGCAATAAACGTTCTGGAATACATGTATATGTACAACAAAGTACATGTAGTTGTATGTACATTATCAATTTTAGGTTAACTGTATGCTTGGTAAATCTGTTAATATCGAAAACACGTAAATAAAAGGGGGCACACATGTATAAATGAATAATTTCAAACTCGTTTCATCTGGGACTAGTGTTAATTTATAGGTTCATGATTTCATTCACGTAGTAATAATTGTCTGTCAGTACTTCCCCCAAAAAATTTCCATCAAACATTTCTGGTCTATTGAAAGGGTGAATTTGTATGACAATAAAGGCGATTCGTAGTTCAATGCATAACTCAATTTATATCTTTACTGCGTCGGTTATCTTTTTTAAAGATAGTACTAGTTGTAAGTATATAATCATTTTAATTATGATAAACAAAAAGAGAATGATGTACAATTAAACTTATTACTTTCAAACGTCATCGCGAAAGTAAATAGCTTACAAATTGTTGAATAATTTTAGCAATGGGTGTTTTTTTAATTTTGGTAAGTTTTGTTATGTTATGTCGGTTAAAGTTAACAATTCGTTTCTGAATGTATGAAATACGTCGATTTTTCTTTCTCTTTGATTTGAGAGATAGTGTGCTTTGTAGATTGAGAACCCTATGATGGTTAATAGCAAATTAATCCCATAATAGCATTCATCTGCAATCTTGTATCCAAAAACAAGGTTTTTTAAAGTGCAGATGTGTTCATCTATGTTGAAATATCTCAAAATTTCTTTAATTTGGGTCCAAAACTTGTGAACAAAATTACATGTCATAAAGAAATGTTGATAATCATCTACTTGTTTACACAGTATACATTGATTATTAGGTTTTATTTTCCATTGCCACAATAAGTAGTTACATGGTAGTATAAAGTGTAGTAGTTTCCATCTAAATATTTTATACTTATGTAATTCTACATATTGTTTTATAAATTTAAAAGTATCTACAGTTCGATAATTTTTCTGAAGAATCTTATTCCATAATAAGAGGCCTAATGGTTTATCTTTGTTTCTATTGGTTTGTAGTATTTTATATATATCTTTGTTACACATATCGTTAGTTAGGTAACATGTATAGAATATTTTTAGATTTTGTTTCCTGTTTATTTTTACATTTGTTTTAAAGGATGATTCTTCTGACAGTATGTTTTTCCAATGTTTTGGAATTGCTGTACAAATTTTATGAAATTCGCTTATCCAGTTTTGTTTATTTTTTAGTTTATTAAGAATTATTCTTTCTGAAATTTGTCCCTTTTCGTCAATGATATCATTTACATATAGAATATCACTTTTAATCCAGTTATTAAAGAACAAGCTTTTATTATTTACTTGAATGTTTTGATTTCCCCAGATTAGTTCTTTTCTTATAGTAAGAAAGTCAGTTGGATTTTTTGATTGACCTCCTTTCACAGAAACCCATGTTTTTATTAGGTTTTGATAAAACAGAGGTAGTGTATTAAATATATGTTTTTCTAACATCTTTATTAATAGATTTTATGTTCATTTCAAATATTAATAAATTTTTGCCAAATTTGTTAAAATAAAAATTGGGTATTATAGACCAGTTATCCTTTTCAACTTTGCTTTCCTGTAGTTTTAGTATCCATTTAATTTGTATTGCTTCTATATATTTATCAATGTCTATCATATTTAATCCCCCATCTAGTATGTCGCTGCATAATACTGATCGTTTTATTCTATCTTTTTTACCATTCCAAATAAATGTGTAAATAATATTTTTGAATTTTTGCAATATATCATTTGGAATTACCATGTTTGAGGCAATGTAGATAAGGTTTGGTATGATGATAGATTTGATTACTGTTATTTTCCCAATCAAAGTAAGTTTCCTTTTATTCCAGTTGTTTAAAATTTTTTCACATTTTTCTAATTGGTTTTCAGTATTGAGATGTTGATATAATTTTGTGTCATATCCAAAGTAATATCCCAATGCTTTTATTGGGTTTATATTTTCAAATTTGTCTTTTGTATGTTTAAGGGAACCTAATCCAAATGCTACTGTTTTATTTCGATTGAGTATAAGACCCGAAAAACTTCCAAAAATTTCAATAATGTTCATAGCAAGAGTTACATCTTTTAAAGAGTTCAGAAATAAAGTTGTGTCGTCAGCTAATTGACATATTTTTAAAGAGTGAGTCTTTCCATCTAGTTTGATTTCAATACCTTTTAAATTTTTGTTTTCTCTTAATTTCATTGCCATGATCTCAACTGCTAAAACGAATATTATAGAAGAGGCTGGACACCCTTGTCGAATTCCACGTAGGATCGTAAACTGTTTTGAAATCCACCCATTATTTAGTATGCACCCTTTTATATTAGTATATAAACCTCCTAAAACTACAGATGAATCCTATCTGGTTGAACTGAAAAGATCTATCAATGTTGTTCAACAAAGTCGTAACTGCCATGTCTGGCTTGGCGGGGACTTTAATCTTGGCGGTATTAACTGGGTCGACCAGTCCATTAAGCCATAAGCACAAAGCACCAAGCAATGCAGACAACTCCTGGACATGTGCAATGAATGCTCATTAGAACAAGTGGTAATGAATCCAACTCACATTACAGACATATCTGAAACATCCCTAGACCTGTTCCTTACAAACAACAGCACACTTATAAACAAGGTAGAAGTAATTCGGGTATATCTGACCACGAAATAGTTTACATAGAGTCTAGTCTTAGGCCAGATAAGATTAAAAAACCACCACGAAAGATATATTTGTGCAATAAAGCTAATACAGAACTTATAAAACAAACTATTACAAACATTGATTTTCGAAACAAACATACACACGAGACACTGGCTGAAATTTGGAATGAATTTAAAAATAAAGTTCTTGATACAATTGAAAAGGCAGCACCATCTAAATTGATTAACAACTCTAAAAAAACGATTGACATGGATAACCAGTGAAATAAAAAAAATAATTAGAAACAGAGACAAACTGTTTAAAACTATGAAGAAACAC
Source organism: Limnoperna fortunei (assembly GCA_944474755.1). Lineage (NCBI taxonomy): Eukaryota > Metazoa > Mollusca > Bivalvia > Mytilida > Modiolidae > Limnoperna > Limnoperna fortunei. The sequence goes on along the minus strand of OX104112.1, from coordinate 108,572,727 downwards.
CCATCTGATAAAGTGATACACGAGTACAGAGAGATAAAAAAAGAACATGCAAAACGAAACTAGGAAGGCTTACTGGTCCCATTTAGAACATATCATATGCTATGACGAAAACATAGACACGACACAAAAGCAAAAGAAGTTCTGGAATTACATAAAACACATTAAAAAGATAATTCTGGAGTTGTACCAGACATGAAGACATGGTCATAGACAACACTAAACAAAAAGTTGAGATTCTGAATAAACAATACCATTCTGTTTTCACAGTGTCTAATAATATTCAACCTGAAACACTACCTCAGCTAAATAACAATGTCCTTTCTATGCATAACATCACAGTCGCTGAAGAAGATGTTAAAAAACTATTAAATAATCTAGACCCTTCCAAGGCTACTGGTCCTGATGATATTCCTGCACAAATCCTTAAGCAGTTTGTCTCAGAATTTGCCAAACCCCTGGCTTATATATTTAATATTTCTCTGTCCAGAGGCAAAGTACCATCAGACTGGAGGCATTTTTAAAAAGGGTGAGAAATATCTGACAAGTAACTACAGGCCAGTATCACTGACCTGTATTTGTTGCAAGCTATTAGAACACATAGTTGCTTCTAATATACTTAAACATCTTGACCAACCCAACATTTTGGTAGACCGTCAACATTGCTTTAGGTCCAAACTCAGCGCGAGACACAACTAATCGCACTCTCGCATGAAATATTAGACCACATGTACTCTCGAATCCAAACAGACCTTATTATGCTAGATTTCTCTAAAGCCTTCGATAAGGTTCCCCATAAAAACTCCTGTATAAGCTAGATAATTATGGAATCAGAGGCGACACTTGGCAATGGGTCTCATCATTCCTCCATGATCGACAGCAGCAAGTAGTTCTTGATGGAGTATCTTCTGACAAACTACCAGTAGTTAGCGGGGTACCCCAAGGATCTGTTCTGGCCCCCCTCCTGTTTATCATCTTCATTAATGACCTTCTTTCCTCAGTTTCTTCTAAAACAAGACTTTTTGCAGACGATTGTATTTTGTACCGATCTATTAAAGACCATAGTGACTGTTTAATTTTACAAGACGATCTAACAAGGCTTGCCCATCGGGAACAAACCTGGGGCATGGAATTCCATCCACAAAAATGCAACTCAATGTCAATCACAATATCACGAAAACCTTTTCCACATAAATACCATTTTAAAGGCTACACTCTGGAGTCAGTTAATTCAGCCAAATACCTCGGGATTACAATTTCTAAAGACGTGTCATGGAACCACCATATTAATAATATCACTTGTAAAGCCAACAAACTTTTAGGATTTTTAAAACGCAGCCTTCAAATAAACAACGAAAAAACTAAAAGCTTAGCATACAAATCCATCATACGTACTAATTTACAATATTGCTTAACAGTCTGGTCTCAAAAATCAATAAATCAAATTGTTCAAGTACAAAGAAGAGCGGCTAGGTATGTAACTTGAAGGCACCATAATACCAGTAGTGTATCATCTATGTTAGTCCATCTTCAATGGAAAACACTTAATTCACGCAGATAAATTCATAGAAGCACCTTGTTGTACAAAATATCTAACAAACTAATAGCTATAGACCCAACATATTACATAACTACACTTCCACCATCAGCTACAAGACATAGACAAAACCTTCAATATCAAACTTTCTCCACTACAACAAACTATTTTAAATACAGTTTTTTTCCTTACACAGTTGTTCTCGGGAATTCCTTACATGTCAACATTGTCAATGCAAGTACTTTGGATCAGTTTAAATCACTGATCCAAACTCACATTATGTAATTAATATCAGAATAGATCAATTTTGTATATATGTATATATTTTCAGTTTTCCATTTGCTCTTTATGTTGATTATTTAAAATGAACTAAATGATTTTTGATATCATTTTCTTATTTTTTATTTTTATTTATTTATTGTTTTTCTTCGTTTGCGCGCCTTGGTCTGTTCGCGCCGTTGCATATTCATCAGCAAATGATGGAGCAGCGTATGATGTAGATGTAGATGCCTTCTGAGAGCATGAGATGTCGGATGTGCTTTCATGCCTTCTGAGAGCATGAGATGTGAGATCTGCTTTCATGCCTTCTGAGAGCATGAAATGTGAGATGTGCTTTCATGTCTTCTGAGAGCATGAGATGTGAGATGTGTTTTCATGCCTTCTGAGCATGAGATGTGAGATGTGCTTTCATGCCTTCTGGGAGCATAAGATGTGAGATCTGCTTTCATGCCTTCTGAGAGCATGAGATGTGAGATGTGATAGCATGCCTTCTGAGAGCATGAGATGTGAGATGTGCTTTCGTGTCTTCTGAGAGCATGAGATGTCAGATGTGCTTTCATGCCTTCTGAGAGCATGAGATGTGAGATCTGCTTTCATGCCTTCTGAGAGCATGAAATGTGAGATGTGCTTTCATGCCTTCTGAGAGCATGAGATGTGAGATGTGCTTTCATGCCTTCTGAGAGCATGAAATGTGAGATGTGCTTTCATGCCTTCTGAGAGCATGAGATGTCGGATGTGCTTTCATGCCTTCTGAGAGCATGAGATGTGAGATCTGCTTTCATGCCTTCTGAGAGCATGAAATGTGAGATGTGCTTTCATGTCTTCTGAGAGCATGAGATGTGAGATGTGTTTTCATGCCTTCTGAGCATGAGATGTGAGATGTGCTTTCATGCCTTCTGGGAGCATAAGATGTGAGATCTGCTTTCATGCCTTCTGAGAGCATGAGATGTGAGATGTGATTTCATGCCTTCTGAGAGCATGAGATGTGAGATGTGCTTTCATGTCTTCTGAGAGCATGAGATGTCGGATGTGCTTTCATGCCTTCTGAGAGCATGAGATGTGAGATATGTTTCATGCCTTCTGAGCATGAGATGTGAGATCTGCTTTCATGCCTTCTGAGGGCATGAGATGTGATATGTGTTTTCATGCCTGCTGAGAGCATGAGATGTGAGATGTGTTTTCATGCCTTCTGAGAGCATGAGATGTGAGATTTGTTGTCATGCCTTCTGAGAGCATGATATGTGAGATGTGTTTTCATGCCTGCTGAGAGCATGAGATGTGAGATGTGTTTTCATGCCTTCTGAGAGCATGAGATGTGAGATTTGTTGTCATGCCTTCTGAGAGCATGAGATGTGGGATGTGCTTTCATGCCTTCTGAGAGCATGAGATGTGAGATGTGTTTTCATGTCTTCTGAGAGCATGAGATGTGAGATGTGTTTTCATGCCTGCTGAGAGCATGAAATGTGAGATGTGTTTTCATGCCTTCTGAGAGCATGAGATGTGAGATGTGATTTCATGCCTTCTGAGAGCATGAGATGTGAGATGTGCTTTCATGCCTTCTGAGAGCATAAGATGTGAGATGTGCTTTCATGTAGTTCAAAACTGTAAACAAATTACAACCTTCCAGCCCCAGGATATGTACTGATACATTATTGAACTGAAATTAACGAAAGAAAACAAGTTTCATTATTATATGACTATAAACATTCTTTCATTTCATGGAATAAAAATGACCTCAAAACTAATAATTAAGTGAGAACAACCTGAAATGGGTTTAAAATTGAACAACTCTGAAGAGTAGTGCACTGAAAAGTTGTGTCATCCTAGAGTATCCTAAAATAGATTCGGACCACTGCCAGTGTGTAAATAAATATATATGATGCTGACTTTTTGATCAATTGTGATCAACACTGGCCTCATACAAATAAACGTACTCATACAGATATAAACAACGTCACAGAAGGTTTATAATACTGATGTAAAATTGTTTGCCATGAATGGTATGAATGGCATGAATTGCCTGATGGTTCATAGAATCAATGGACTGATTGTAATCAAAGCCATTACAGTCTGGGTACACCGTCTTTATTTGTTTACAATGATATAGTTGTTCAGTCTGGGTACACCGTCTTTATTTGTTTAAAATAATATAGTTGTTCAGTCTGGGTACACCGTCTTTATTTGTTCGCAATGATATAGTTGTACAGTCTGGGTACACCGTTTTTACTTGTTTTCAATGATATAGTTGTACAGTCTGGGTACACCGTCTTTATTGTCTGTATTTGTTCGCCATGATATAGTTGGACAGTCTGGGTACACAGTCTTTATTTGTTTACAATGATATAGTTGTACAGTCTGTGGACACCGTCTTTATTTGTTCGCCATGATATAGGTGTACAGTCTAAGTACACCGTCTTTATTTGTTCGCTATGATATAGTTGTGCAGTCTGGGTACACCGTCTTAATTTGTTTGCCATGGTATAATTGTACAGTCTGTGTATGCTGTCTTTTTTGTTCGCCATGATATAGTTGTACAGTCTGGGTATGACGTCTTTATTGTCTTTATTTGTTCGCCATGATAAGTTGTACAGTCTAAGTACACCGTCTTTATTTGTTCGCCATGATATAGTTGTACAGTCTGGGTACACCGTCCTGTATTTACAATTCCTTGTCACTTTTTGTTTGCGAAAAAATATGTCTAATATATAGGAGTTCCGTTTTCATCCGATTCAAAGATGTGCGTCATAATGTATGTAGACACTATACTAATGGGAACATGTTGTAGTAACTTGATCAGGCATTTAATTTTTCTTTTTGTCTTTAAAATATAACACTTATTGTACGCATTTGTATCTTCTTTGTTCAATATGCATCCAAGTGAAAAACTTTGGTAAAATATCCTTGTTGTCGTACATTCTCAGTTTAGAATAGCTTTGCTGTAAATACAGTTTGTTTATAGGTAAGTTGAATAATATTTATTTCAATTCATTCTGATTTCATATTAATGTCTATAATTATCAAGGATTTTATATTCATTTAATATATTTTTATTTTCAGTTTAACCGTCCATACAACCGTATTTTAGCCATTTTGTCTATTGTATTTTAACTTTTTTAAGAGGGTCTTATTTACAAAAAAAGCCTAGTTGGTAACTGAGCTACCCAGCACTCATACAGTAAAAAATGATTCCCCCTTTACAACATTATTATTTCAAATTTTAGACATCAGGAAACCTCTGGTTGTGTCAATTTCATATATAACATACTTTCAATGTCAAAAAGTAAACATATCAGATTGAAGATAAATGACTACCAACATTTCGTTATAAATAATTAGGAAGTTGGCACTCTAATAAATGATTCCACATACAAATGGAAAGTTCACAACAGGGTAATTAAAAAACTTCAATGTTGTCGTAAATTGTGTATTAAATTTGTATGTTTATTTGAATTATTCTATAATTTCAACATAATAACACAGGTTGCACACGTAGTTGTTTAGTTGAAAATTTATATATCCATGATTTGTTTGTGTCAATGTTTCCGGTGGTGGTTATATTAGATTATATTAACGACATTGGTACATATGTCGATTGTATTATTAAGTTAAAAATGTAAGAATGGTGGTAGTTTTTCGGCATATTTAATTATATTGTCAAACTACTGTAATGTAACGAGTTTTTTTGTGTTTTTGGTTTTTGTGTTGCGTTTTTCTAATCTAGATGTGTAACTGTCCCTTTACCTTTGGCTCTTGTTGTTCGGTCGGTTTTCTTTGCTATTTTTCTTCTTTGGTCTATAGAAATCTCAAAAGTTCTAAATGCATAATTTAAATTTAATAATTAAATCCAAGTTCATCTTATTAGTCCCTTAATCCACTTAAATATGCACTGTCTTGTTATATTTGATCATTCAAAATTGTGTAACTTTCATATACTGTGTTTACTGAAAAGTGGTTGAACCGAAACCAGACAACACGTTGGTTACCACAGAAAATATTTCAACCGCTTAAGCCAAGCACTTGTTTATGAATTATACATCTCTCAATTCATGATGTACCCAAGAGTCTGCATTTCATCCAGATTTCCTTGGTCTTGGGTGATCTGACAGAATCCGTTACTTGACCAGCGGTTTACAGTGGCAAGATTGAAGTGATCACTGAAAAAAATGTTGCGGTCGACATCATTTCTTTGTTTACCGTTAAAGATTATCTGTGCTACCAATGATCTTTGATTTGTTTTTATCTTCGCAATCACGTTCCTCCTCACTGAATTAAGACTACCACTGATATTTGAGTAATTACCGGATTTTAAAGCAATTGTTACGACGGGGTGCCACGCGTTGTAACAGGAGTTCTGCTCTTCCGCCGAAGTTCCTGAACTAACTGCAGATTTAAGGGGTGTTCATGTTATTAATGTTACACCTCTTACTTTAACCATGGCTTTGTTTGTGCTTGACTGATCGTTTTCTAAATATTCTTCAGTATCTTCGATTGTTTTTCTTAGCTATCCTAAGATAGCGATTTTAAAGATTTTTTACAGCAATTGAGATAATTAAAAGATTTTAGTGAAGCATATATTATTAACAAAAGTTATAAATTTAAATATAATAATAATAAATTGAAATATGTACAAATATAGCACACAGTAATTTTGGTGAGTTTTTCATGTTTTAATAATCACACACAAAAACAGTCACTTTGAATTCATTGAGATTTAAAAATGTAAGCATTGCTTTTCTGTTTAAGAATTAGAGTGAACAAAAATAGGAGTATTATTTTTACATATTTCCACGAAATTCCTTTGCCATAATTCAAAATTCAATTTCTTTCTCTAAAATACATAACTATATTTATTATAACAATCATTATTGACGTTTAACCTGGCCGCTGTTCTCAAGCTTTATCTTGTGCTCACAAAATGGACGAACCCATGGCGTTTGTATTAGTACATTTATACCCATATACAGAAATCAAGACACTGAATAATGGACGTTTGTAAATTTTCATATTTATATTATATTTCTAGTGTTCACTTTCAGGTAAAATAGTTTTAAAAGCTTCAATTTATGGCATTCTGAATAAAGACCCTTTTTAAATTTTCACATTTATATCAAGTTGCAAGTTTGAAGTTTTAGTTAAAATATTGTCAATTCATTATAATGTAAAAATGGGCGCTTGTTCAATTTAAACAATAATATCATATTTCACAGTACGGGTTAACTAGTAAATAAATCACTCGGACATCGACGCTATGTTTCCTCAGACAGTAAATAAATCACACGGGCATCGACGCTATGTTTCCTCAGACTGTAAATAAATCACTCGGACATCGACGCTATGTTTCCTCAAACTGTAAAATAAATCACTCGGACATCGACGCTATGTTTCCTCAGACAGTAAATAAATCACTCCGACATCGACGCTATGTTTCCTGAGGCAACTATTCTCATAAATAAATCACACGGACATCGACGCTATGTTTCCACCGACAACTATTCTCATAAATAAATCACACGGGCATTGACGCTATGTTTCCACCGACAAACTATTCTCATAAATAAATCACTCGGACATCGACGCTATGTTCCACTGACAACTATTCTCATAAATAAATCACACGGACATCGACGCTATGTTTCCAACCGACAACTATTCTCACAAATAAATCACACGGCCATCGACGCTATGTTTCCACCGACAACTATTCTCATAATTAAATCACACGGACATCGACGCTATGTTTACACCGACAACTATTCTCATAAATATATCACACGGCCATCGACGCTATATTTCCACCGACAACTATTCTCATAAAAAAATCATACGGACATCGACGCTATGTTTCCACTGACAACTATTCTCATAAATAAATCACTAGGACATCGACGCTATGTTTCCACTGACAACTATTCTCATAAATAAAATCACACGGACATCGACGCTATGTTTCCACCGACAACTATTCTCATAAATAAATCACACGGCCATCGACGCTATGTTTCCACCGACAACTATTCTCATAAATAAATCACACGGACATCGACGCTATGTTTCCACCGACAACTATTCTCATAAATAAATCACACGGACATGGACGCTATGTTTCCACCGACAACTATTCTCATAAATATATCACACGGACATGGACGCTATGTTTCCACCGACAACTATTCTCATAAATATATCACACGGACATGGACGCTATGTTTCCACCGACAACTATTCTCATAAATATATCACACGGACATCGACGCTATGTTTCCTCCGACAACTATTTTCATTAAATTTTGTGACTATTTAACTTAGTAAATCGATCTGTCATCGGATTCAAAAAGGTGACTCCAATATTGGTGCTCGGTTACCTTAGTTAATAGTTTCAGTTGGACACCTTTGCTCGTTTGTCTTATACAGACGTGGGTCGCATTTAATTATAATTTAAGATATATATTAGCTGACGACAAGTGAAAGCTCATTTTCAACAAGGAAATATATTTTCCACTTTACTTCTTGTTATGCAAACATTAATTTGCACATATTACAATTCACGACTGGTACATAGAATGGATGGATATATGGGCAAATATCACAATTCATGACTGGTCCATTGAATGGATAGATTTAATTGATTTTTAACGCCCAGGGAGCAATATTTCAACTACCTATTATGGATGGGAGCAAGGTAACAACAAATCATTGGGGAGACATTTACAACTAATTTGGCTGACACTGCATAAGTAAGGAGAGTTTTTTTTAAATAAATAGCACTAATGGCCCTTTAGTAAACGAAACATTGACTTTTGATAATAAACTGCACTCAAGATTTAAACAATTAAACAATTCCTAATTGTAAGAAAAATTATGATACACTGCAAATGATTAGAGACAAAATAAATATGCATGAAAACATTGGATCCTAAATCTATATGTTAAGTTATTACATGTATTGTTTGATTGAAATAATAAAGAGATAAACCAAAGTCGTGTTCTCATCACGCAGATTTAACATCGATTACGGTACTTATACACTGATGACAAATTTAAAGTTAAAGACGAGTTGCAATATTTGAGAGATGTTAATGAAAACATTCAAGTTTGTGTATTAAGATTATCCATGAAGAAGAGAATTCATAGCGTGTTATATACAGAAGAGTAGAAAAGCGATGTAACATATGATGGGAGGTCCCTCAATGCATTCTACTTAAACACTGTTTGAAAAAACATAAGTGTATGTAACTGTTAACAAATGTCTTCTAAAACTCAACAAGTAACGATTATTTATTAATGCTGAAGGTCTGGCGAGAAAAGGTTAACATTTAAAACTTGTTTAAAACTTTATTTGTGAAGAAAGTTGACCATATGTGTAAAGAATGATATACACGGATTTCATTGTTTGTTGACATTTATAAAAGTAATGTGAAACTCAGTCACGGTAAATGATAGACAATAAACCAACACAAATGTGATTATAGGGTTCGGAGTGTACTTACGCAGATAGTTTCAAACCCTTGTTTTAAATTTTGTTAGAGGCTCTAATCTTTTTAAACGAAGGAAAATTGCAATTTTCTTATTTATAAGACAATAAATAGAAGAAAAAATTTAAAAATTCGTAAAGTAATAGAATGAAAAGCATGGCACTTAATAGTTCATATATGTATAATTGGACCTCACAGTAAATCCGACGTCAAATATGTATCGAGCGCAAAATGTCGGAAACGTAGACGATTTATTTCAACACGCGTTCGAAAAACGTCTGCTCAATAATGAGTTGTAGGCACTAATTATATTCTATAAGTTACGTATTTTTCCTTGAAAGTTGAATGCATCTCAATTAAAATTTATTTTCATAGAAAATTAAAAGAATTCCCACTTTTTATTGTTCTTGTTGTAAAGAGAGTGATAATTTGAAAAAATTTAAATTATTCAAATACGCATCCGCATAACCAAACTGTCTGCCGGTTACTCAGACTGCATTATCGTGTATAACTGTTTAGTGGTAGACAAACTCAGCCGGCTACATCGAACAGGAATAAGAATAACTGTCTGAAAGATAGACAGAGACAGTGGACATCTTCGCATACTACGTAAATAACCGCTTTGTGGTTAGTATGGGCATAAAAAAGTAAACATTGTGAAATATTTGCACCATAGAGACAGAAGAATTCGGACTAGATGGTTAGACAAACGCAGTTTGACATTATTAGGCAGAACTCAAAATAACAGTATGTATGTTCTTGACGTAATCACGCAGTACATGACTTAATTATACAGTGTAATGGTTAGATGCACGCATTATATCATGACTGATTTCAACGCACTCAACAGGTTACAATAAACCAAATATTTAACATTGCGCCTTCCATATGGGGTACCTGCAATTAAGATTTTATGTGTGAAAATCCTCTCAAATTAAACCCCCGAAAGCAGTTGCTTGTGTAAGTTGACATGTTAGCATGAAATGTGAGATGTGCTTTCATGTCTTCTGAGAGCATGAGATGTGAGATGTGTTTTCATGCCTTCTGAGCATGAGATGTGAGATGTGCTTTCATGCCTTCTGGGAGCATAAGATGTGAGATCTGCTTTCATGCCTTCTGAGAGCATGAGATGTGAGATGTGATTTCATGCCTTCTGAGAGCATGAGATGTGAGATGTGCTTTCATGTCTTCTGAGAGCATGAGATGTCGGATGTGCTTTCATGCCTTCTGAGAGCATGAGATGTAATATCTGCTTTCATGCCTTCTGAGAGCATGAAATGTGAGATGTGCTTTCATGCCTTCTGAGAGCATGAAATGTGAGATGTGTTTTCATGCCTTCTGAGAGCATGAGATGTGAGATATGTTTCATGCCTTCTGAGCATGAGATGTGAGATGTGCTTTCATGCCTTCTGGGAGCATAAGATGTGAGATCTGCTTTCATGCCTTCTGAGAGCATGAGATGTGAGATGTGTTTTCATGCCTTCTGGGAGCATGAGATGTGAGATCTGCTTTCATGCCTTCTGAGGGCATGAGTTGTGAGATGTGTTTTCATGCCTTCTGAGAGCATGAGATGTGAGATATGTTTCATGCCTTCTGAGCATGAGATGTGAGATGTGCTTTCATGCCTTCTGGGAGCATAAGATGTGAGATCTGCTTTCATGCCTTCTGAGAGCATGAGATGTGAGATGTGTTTTCATGCCTTCTGGGAGCATGAGATGTGAGATCTGCTTTCATGCCTTCTGAGGGCATGAGATGTGAGATGTGTTTTCATGACTGCTGAGAGCATGAGATGTGAGATGTGTTTTCATGCCTTCTGAGAGCATGAGATGTGAGATTTGTTGTCATGCCTTCTGAGAGCATGATATGTGAGATGTGTTTTCATGCCTGCTGAGAGCATGAGATGTGAGATGTGTTTTCATGCCTTCTGAGAGCATGAGATGTGAGATATGTTTCATGCCTTCTGAGCATGAGATGTGAGATGTGCTTTCATGCCTTCTGGGAGCATAAGATGTGAGATCTGCTTTCATGCCTTCTGAGAGCATGAGATGTGAGATGTGTTTTCATGCCTTCTGGGAGCATGAGATGTGAGATCTGCTTTCATGCCTTCTGAGGGCATGAGATGTGAGATGTGTTTTCATGACTGCTGAGAGCATGAGATGTGAGATGTGTTTTCATGCCTTCTGAGAGCATGAGATGTGAGATTTGTTGTCATTCCTTCTGAGAGCATGATATGTGAGATGTGTTTTCATGCCTGCTGAGACATGAGTTGTGAGATGTGTTTTCATGCCTTCTGAGAGCATGAGATGTGAGATTTGTTGTCATGCCTTCTGAGAGCATGAGATGTGGGATGTGCTTTCATGCCTTCTGAGAGCATGAGATGTGAGATGTGTTTTCATGTCTTCTGAGAGCATGAGATGTGAGATGTGTTTTCATGCCTGCTGAGAGCAAGAAATGTGAGATGTGTTTTCATGCCTTCTGAGAGCATGAGATGTGAGATGTGATTTCATGCCTTCTGAGAGCATGAGATGTGAGATGTGCTTTCATGCCTTCTGAGAGCATAAGATGTGAGATGTGCTTTCATGTAGTTCAAAACTGTAAACAAATTACAACCTTCCAGCCCCAGGATATGTACTGATACATTATTGAACTGAAGTTAACGAAAGAAAACAAGTTTCATTATTATATGACTATAAAAATTCTTTCATTTCATGGAATAAAAATGACCTCAAAACTAATAATTAAGTAAGAACAACCTGAAATGGGTTTAAAATTGAACAACTCTGAAGAGTAGTGCACTGAAAAGTTGTGTCATCCTAGAGTATCCTAAAATAGATTCGGACCACTGCCAGTGTGTAAATAAATATATATGATGCTGACTTTTTGATCAATTGTGATCAACACTGGCCTCATACAAATAAACGTACTCATACAGATATAAACAACGTCACAGAAGGTTTATAATACTGATGTAAAATTGTTTGCCATGAATGGTATGAATGGCATGAATTGCCTGATGGTTCATAGAATCAATGGACTGATTGTAATCAAAGCCATTACAGTCTGGGTACACCGTCTTTATTTGTTTACAATGATATAGTTGTTCAGTCTGGGTACACCGTCTTTATTTGTTTACAATGATATAGTTGTACAGTCTGGGTACACCGTCTTTATTGTCTGTATTTGTTCGCCATGATATAGTTGGACAGTCTGGGTACACAGTCTTTATTTGTTTACAATGATATAGTTGTACAGTCTGTGTACACCGTCTTTATTTGTTCGCCATGATATAGGTGTACAGTCTAAGTACACCGTCTTTATTTGTTCGCTATGATATAGTTGTGCAGTCTGGGTACACCGTCTTAATTTGTTTGCCATGGTATAATTGTACAGTCTGTGTATGCTGTCTTTTTTGTTCGCCATGATATAGTTGTACAGTCTGGGTATGACGTCTTTATTGTCTTTATTTGTTCGTCATGATAAGTTGTACAGTCTAAGTACACCGTCTTTATTTGTTCGCCATGATATAGTTGTACAGTCTGGGTACACCGTCCTGTATTTACAATTCCTTGTCACTTTTTGTTTGCGAAAAAATATGTCTAATATATAGGAGTTCCGTTTTCATCCGATTCAAAGATGTGCGTCATAATGTATGTAGACACTATACTAATGGGAACATGTTGTAGTAACTTGATCAGGCATTTAATTTTTCTTTTTGTCTTTAAAACATAACACTAATTGTACGCATTTGTATCTTCTTTGTTCAATATGCATCCAAGTGAAAAACTTTGGTAAAATATCCTTGTTGTCGTACATTCTCAGTTTAGAATAGCTTTGCTGTAAATACAGTTTGTTTATAGGTAAGTTGAATAATATTTATTTCAATTCATTCTGATTTCATATTAATGTCTATAATTATCAAGGATTTTATATTCATTTAATATATTTTTATTTTCAGTTTAACCGTCCATACAACCGTATTTTAGCCATTTTGTCTATTGTATTTTAACTTTTTTAAGAGGGTCTTATTTACAAAAAAAGCCTAGTTGGTAACTGAGCTACCCAGCACTCATACAGTAAAAAATGATTCCCCCTTTACAACATTATTATTTCAAATTTTAGACATCAGGAAACCTCTGGTTGTGTCAATTTCATATATAACATACTTTCAATGTCAAAAAGTAAACATATCAGATTGAAGATAAATGACTACCAACATTTCGTTATAAATAATTAGGAAGTTGGCACTCTAATAAATGATTCCACATACAAATGGAAAGTTCACAACAGGGTAATTAAAAAACTTCAATGTTGTCGTAAATTGTGTATTAAATTTGTATGTTTATTTGAATTATTCTATAATTTCAACATAATAACACAGGTTGCACACGTAGTTGTTTAGTTGAAAATTTATATATCCATGATTTGTTTGTGTCAATGTTTCCGGTGGTGGTTATATTAGATTATATTAACGACATTGGTACATATGTCGATTGTATTATTAAGTTAAAAATGTAAGAATGGCGGTAGTTTTTCGGCATATTTAATTATATTGTCAAACTACTGTAATGTAACGAGTTTTTTTTGTGTTTTTGGTTTTTGTGTTGCGTTTTTCTAATCTAGATGTGTAACTGTCCCTTTACCTTTGGCTCTTGTTGTTCGGTCGGTTTTCTTTGCTATTTTTCTTCTTTGGTCTATAGAAATCTCAAAAGTTCTAAATGCATAATTTAAATTTAATAATTAAATCCAAGTTCATCTTATTAGTCCCTTAATACACTTAAATATGCACTGTCTTGTTATATTTGATCATTCAAAATTGTGTAACTTTCATATACTGTGTTTACTGAAAAGTGGTTGAACCGAAACCAGACAACACGTTGGTTACCACAGAAAATATTTCAACCGCTTAAGCCAAGCACTTGTTTATGAATTATACATCTCTCAATTCATGATGTACCCAAGAGTCTGCATTTCATCCAGATTTCCTTGGTCTTGGGTGATCTGACAGAATCCGTTACTTGACCAGCGGTTCACAGTGGCAAGATTGAAGTGATCACTTAAAAAAATGTTGCGGTCGACATCATTTCTTTGTTTACCGTTAAAGATTATCTGTGCTACCAATGATCTTTGATTTGTTTTTATCTTCGCAATCACGTTCCTGCTCACTGAATTAAGACTACCACTGATATTTGAGTAATTACCGGATTTTAAAGCAATTGTTACGACGGGTGCCACGCGTGTAGCAGGAGTTCTGCTCTTCCGCCGAAGTTCCTGAACTAACTGCAGATTTAAGGGGTGTTCATGTTATTAATGTTACACCTCTTACTTTAACCATGGCTTTGTTTGTGCTTGACTGATCGTTTTCTAAATATTCTTCAGTATCTTCGATTGTTTTTCTTAGTTATCCTAAGATAGCGATTTTAAAGATTTTTACAGCAATTGAGATAATTAAAAGATTTTAGTGAAGCATATATTATTAACAAAAGTTATAAATTTAAATATAATAATAATAAATTGAAATATGTACAAATATAGCACACAGTAATTTTGGTGAGTTTTTCATGTTTTAATAATCACACACAAAAACAGTCATTCTGAATTCATTGAGATTTAAAATGTAAGCATTGCTTTTCTGTTTAAGAAATTATAGTGAAAACAATAGGAGTATTATTTTTACATATTTCCACGAAATTCCTTTGCCATATTCAAAATTCAATTTCTTTCTCTAAAATACATAACTATATTTATTATAACAATCATTATTGACGTTTAACCTGGCCGCTGTTCTCAAGCTTTATCTTGTGCTCACAAAATGGACGAACCCATGGCGTTTGTATTAGTACATTTATACCCATATACAGAAATCAAGACACTGAATAATGGACGTTTGTAAATTTTCATATTTATATTATATTTCTAGTGTTCACTTTCAGGTAAAATAGTTTTAAAAGCTTCAATTTATGGCATTCTGAATAAAGACCCTTTTTAAATTTTCACATTTATATCAAGTTGCAAGTTTGAAGTTTTAGTTAAAATATTGTCAATTCATTATAATGTAAAAATGGGCGCTTGTCAATTTAAACAATAATATCATATTTCACAGTACGGGTTAACTAGTAAATAAATCACTCTGACATCGACGCTATGTTTCCTCAGACAGTAAATAAATCACACGGGCATCGACGCTATGTTTCCTCAGACTGTAAATAAATCACTCGGACATCGACGCTATGTTTCCTCAAACTGTAAATAAATCACTCGGACATCGACGCTATGTTTCCTCAGACAGTAAATAAATCACTCCGACATCGACGCTATGTTTCCTGAGGCAACTATTCTCATAAATAAATCACACGGACATCGACGCTATGTTTCCACCGACAACTATTCTCATAAATAAATCACACGGGCATTGACGCTATGTTTCCACCGACAACTATTCTCATAAATAAATCACTCAGACATCGACGCTATGTTTCCACTGACAACTATTCTCATAAATAAATCACACGGACATCGACGCTATGTTTCCACCGACAACTATTCTCACAAATAAATCACACGGCCATCGACGCTATGTTTCCACCGACAACTATTCTCATAATTAAATCACACGGACATCGACGCTATGTTTACACCGACAACTATTCTCATAAATATATCACACGGCCATCGACGCTATATTTCCACCGACAACTATTCTCATAAATAAATCATACGGACATCGGCGCTATGTTTCCACTGACAACTATTCTCATAAATAAATCACTAGGACATCGACGCTATGTTTCCACTGACAACTATTCTCATAAATAAAATCACACGGACATCGACGCTATGTTTCCACCGACAACTATTCTCATAAATAAATCACACGGCCATCGACGCTATGTTTCCACCGACAACTATTCTCATAAATAAATCACACGGACATCGACGCTATGTTTCCACCGACAACTATTCTCATAAATAAATCACACGGACATGGACGCTATGTTTCCACCGACAACTATTCTCATAAATATATCACACGGACATGGACGCTATGTTTCCACCGACAACTATTCTCATAAATATATCACACGGACATGGACGCTATGTTTCCACCGACAACTATTCTCATAAATATATCACACGGACATCGACGCTATGTTTCCTCCGACAACTATTTTCATTAAATTTTGTAACTATTTTACTTAGTAAATGGATCGCTCATCGGATTCAAAATAATGACTCCAATATTGGTGCTCGGTTGCCTTAGTTAATAGTTTCAGTCGGACACCTTTGCTCGTTTGTCTTATACAGACGTGGGTCGCATTTAATTATAATTTAAGATATATATTAGCTGACGACAAGTGAAAGCTCATTTTCAACAAGGAAATATATTTTCCACTTTACTTCTTGTTATGCAAACATTAATTTGCACATATTACAATTCACGACTGGTACATAGAATGGATGGATATATGGGCAAATATCACAATTCATGACTGGTCCATTGAATGGATAGGTTTAATTGATTTTTAACGCCCAGGGAGCAATATTTCAACTACCTATTATGGATGGGAGCAAGGTAACAACAAATCATTGGGGAGACATTTACAACTAATTTGGCTGACACTGCATAAGTAAGGAGAGTTTTTTTAAATAAATAGCACTAATGGCCCTTTAGTAAACGAAACATTGACTTTTGATAATAAACTGCACTCAAGATTTAAACAATTAAACAATTCCTAATTGTAAGAAAAATTATAATACACTGCAAATGATCAGAGACAAAATAAATATGCATGAAAACATTGGATCCTAAATCTATATGTTAAGTTATTACATGTATTGTTTGATTGAAATAATAAAGAGATAAACCAAAGTCGTGTTCTCATCACGCAGATTTAACATCGATTACGGTACTTATACACTGATGACAAATTTAAAGTTAAAGACGAGTTGCAATATTTGAGAGATGTTAATGAAAACATTCAAGTTTGTGTATTAAGATTATCCATGAAGAAGAGAATTCATAGCGTGTTATATACAGAAGAGTAGAAAAGCGATGTAACATATGATGGGAGGTCCCTCAATGCATTCTACTTAAACACTGTTTGAAAAAACATAAGTGTATGTAACTGTTAACAAATGTCTTCTAAAACTCAACAAGTAACGATTATTTATTAATGCTGAAGGTCTGGCGAGAAAAGGTTAACATTTAAAACTTGTTTAAAACTTTATTTGTGAAGAAAGTTGACCATATGTGTAAAGAATGATATACACGGATTTCATTGTTTGTTGACATTTATAAAAGTAATGTGAAACTCAGTCACGGTAAATGATAGACAATAAACCAACACAAATGTGATTATAGGGTTCGGAGTGTACTTACGCAGATAGTTTCAAACCCTTGTTTTAAATTTTGTTAGAGGCTCTAATCTTTTTAAACGAAGGAAAATTGCAATTTTCTTATTTATAAGACAATAAATAGAAGAAAAAATTTAAAAATTCGTAAAGTAATAGAATGAAAAGCATGGCACTTAATAGTTCATATATGTATAATTGGACCTCACAGTAAATCCGACGTCAAATATGTATCGAGCGCAAAATGTCGGAAACGTAGACGATTTATTTCAACACGCGTTCGAAAAACGTCTGCTCAATAATGAGTTGTAGGCACTAATTATATTCTATAAGTTACGTATTTTTCCTTGAAAGTTGAATGCATCTCAATTAAAATTTATTTTCATAGAAAATTAAAAGAATTCCCACTTTTTATTGTTCTTGTTGTAAAGAGAGTGATAATTTGAAAAAATTTAAATTATTCAAATACGCATCCGCATAACCAAACTGTCTGCCGGTTACTCAGACTGCATTATCGTGTATAACTGTTTAGTGGTAGACAAACTCAGCCGGCTACATCGAACAGGAATAAGAATAACTGTCTGAAAGATAGACAGAGACAGTGGACATCTTCGCATACTACGTAAATAACCGCTTTGTGGTTAGTATGGGCATAAAAAAGTAAACATTGTGAAATATTTGCACCATAGAGACAGAAGAATTCGGACTAGATGGTTAGACAAACGCAGTTTGACATTATTAGGCAGAACTCAAAATAACAGTATGTATGTTCTTGACGTAATCACGCAGTACATGACTTAATTATACAGTGTAATGGTTAGATGCACGCATTATATCATGACTGATTTCAACGCACTCAACAGGTTACAATAAACCAAATATTTAACATTGCGCCTTCCATATGGGGTACCTGCAATTAAGATTTTATGTGTGAAAATCCTCTCAAATTAAACCCCCGAAAGCAGTTGCTTGTGTAAGTTGACATGTTAGCATGAAATGTGAGATGTGCTTTCATGTCTTCTGAGAGCATGAGATGTGAGATGTGTTTTCATGCCTTCTGAGCATGAGATGTGAGATGTGCTTTCATGCCTTCTGGGAGCATAAGATGTGAGATCTGCTTTCATGCCTTCTGAGAGCATGAGATGTGAGATGTGATTTCATGCCTTCTGAGAGCATGAGATGTGAGATGTGCTTTCATGTCTTCTGAGAGCATGAGATGTCGGATGTGCTTTCATGCCTTCTGAGAGCATGAGATGTAATATCTGCTTTCATGCCTTCTGAGAGCATGAAATGTGAGATGTGCTTTCATGCCTTCTGAGAGCATGAAATGTGAGATGTGTTTTCATGCCTTCTGAGAGCATGAGATGTGAGATATGTTTCATGCCTTCTGAGCATGAGATGTGAGATGTGCTTTCATGCCTTCTGGGAGCATAAGATGTGAGATCTGCTTTCATGCCTTCTGAGAGCATGAGATGTGAGATGTGTTTTCATGCCTTCTGGGAGCATGAGATGTGAGATCTGCTTTCATGCCTTCTGAGGGCATGAGATGTGAGATGTGTTTTCATGCCTGCTGAGAGCATGAGATGTGAGATGTGTTTTCATGCCTTCTGAGAGCATGAGATGTGAGATTTGTTGTCATGTCTTTTGAGAGCATGATATGTGAGATGTGTTTTCATGCCTGCTGAGAGCATGAGATGTGAGATGTGTTTTCATGCCTTCTGAGAGCATGAGATGTGAGATATGTTTCATGCCTTCTGAGCATGAGATGTGAGATGTGCTTTCATGCCTTCTGAGAGCATGAGATGTGGGATGTGCTTTCATGCCTTCTGAGAGCATGAGATGTGAGATGTGTTTTCATGTCTTCTGAGAGCATGAGATGTGAGATGTGTTTTCATGCCTGCTGAGAGCATGAAATGTGAGATGTGTTTTCATGCCTTCTGAGAGCATGAGATGTGAGATGTGATTTCATGCCTTCTGAGAGCATGAGATGTGAGATGTGCTTTCATGCCTTCTGAGAGCATAAGATGTGAGATGTGCTTTCATGTAGTTCAAAACTGTAAACAAATTACAACCTTCCAGCCCCAGGATATGTACTGATACATTATTGAACTGAAGTTAACGAAAGAAAACAAGTTTCATTATTATATGACTATAAAAATTCTTTCATTTCATGGAATAAAAATGACCTCAAAACTAATAATTAAGTAAGAACAACCTGAAATGGGTTTAAAATTGAACAACTCTGAAGAGTAGTGCACTGAAAAGTTGTGTCATCCTAGAGTATCCTAAAATAGATTCGGACCACTGCCAGTGTGTAAATAAATATATATGATGCTGACTTTTTGATCAATTGTGATCAACACTGGCCTCATACAAATAAACGTACTCATACAGATATAAACAACGTCACAGAAGGTTTATAATACTGATGTAAAATTGTTTGCCATGAATGGTATGAATGGCATGAATTGCCTGATGGTTCATAGAATCAATGGACTGATTGTAATCAAAGCCATTACAGTCTGGGTACACCGTCTTTATTTGTTTACAATGATATAGTTGTTCAGTCTGGGTACACCGTCTTTATTTGTTTAAAATAATATAGTTGTTCAGTCTGGGTACACCGTCTTTATTTGTTCGCAATGATATAGTTGTACAGTCTGGGTACACCGTTTTTACTTGTTTTCAATTATATAGTTGTACAGTCTGGGTACACCGTCTTTATTGTCTGTATTTGTTCGCCATGATATAGTTGGACAGTCTGGGTACACAGTCTTTATTTGTTTACAATGATATAGTTGTACAGTCTGTGTACACCGTCTTTATTTGTTCGCCATGATATAGGTGTACAGTCTAAGTACACCGTCTTTATTTGTTCGCTATGATATAGTTGTGCAGTCTGGGTACACCGTCTTAATTTGTTTGCCATGGTATAATTGTACAGTCTGTGTATGCTGTCTTTTTTGTTCGCCATGATATAGTTGTACAGTCTGGGTATGACGTCTTTATTGTCTTTATTTGTTCGCCATGATAAGTTGTACAGTCTAAGTACACCGTCTTTATTTGTTCGCCATGATATAGTTGTACAGTCTGGGTACACCGTCCTGTATTTACAATTCCTTGTCACTTTTTGTTTGCGAAAAAATATGTCTAATATATAGGAGTTCCGTTTTCATCCGATTCAAAGATGTGCGTCATAATGTATGTAGACACTATACTAATGGGAACATGTTGTAGTAACTTGATCAGGCATTTAATTTTTCTTTTTGTCTTTAAAACATAACACTAATTGTACGCATTTGTATCTTCTTTGTTCAATATGCATCCAAGTGAAAAACTTTGGTAAAATATCCTTGTTGTCGTACATTCTCAGTTTAGAATAGCTTTGCTGTAAATACAGTTTGTTTATAGGTAAGTTGAATAATATTTATTTCAATTCATTCTGATTTCATCTTAATGTCTATAATTATCAAGGATTTTATATTCATTTAATATATTTTTATTTTCAGTTTAACCGTCCATACAACCGTATTTTAGCCATTTTGTCTATTGTATTTTAACTTTTTTAAGGGGGTCTTATTTACAAAAAAAGCCTAGTTGGTAACTGAGCTACCCAGCACTCATACAGTAAAAAATGATTCCCCCTTTACAACATTATTATTTCAAATTTTAGACATCAGGAAACCTCTGGTTGTGTCAATTTCATATATAACATACTTTCAATGTCAAAAAGTAAACATATCAGATTGAAGATAAATGACTACCAACATTTCGTTATAAATAATTATGAAGTTGGCACTCTAATAAATGACTCCACATACAAATGGAAAGTTCACAACAGGGTAATTAAAAAACTTCAATGTTGTCGTAAATTGTGTATTAAATTTGTATGTTTATTTGAATTATTCTATAATTTCAACATAATAACACAGGTTGCACACGTAGTTGTTTAGTTGAAAATTTATATATCCATGATTTGTTTGTGTCAATGTTTCCGGTGGTGGTTATATTAGATTATATTAACGACATTGGTACATATGTCGATTGTATTATTAAGTTAAAAATGTAAGAATGGCGGTAGTTTTTCGGCATATTTAATTATATTGTCAAACTACTGTAATGTAACGAGTTTTTTTGTGTTTTTGGTTTTTGTGTTGCGTTTTTCTAATCTAGATGTGTAACTGTCCCTTTACCTTTGGCTCTTGTTGTTTGTTCGGTTTTCTTTGCTATTTTTCTTCTTTGGTCTATAGAAATCTCAAAAGTTCTAAATGCATAATTTAAATTTAATAATTAAATCCAAGTTCATCTTATTAGTCCCTTAATCCACTTAAATATGCACTGTCTTGTTATATTTGATCATTCAAAATTGTGTAACTTTCATATACTGTGTTTACTGAAAAGTGGTTGAACCGAAACCAGACAACACGTTGGTTACCACAGAAAATATTTCAACCGCTTAAGCCAAGCACTTGTTTATGAATTATACATCTCTCAATTCATGATGTACCCAAGAGTCTGCATTTCATCCAGATTTCCTTGGTCTTGGGTGATCTGACAGAATCCGTTACTTGACCAGCGGTTTACAGTGGCAAGATTGAAGTGATCACTTAAAAAAATGTTGCGGTCGACATCATTACTTTGTTTACCGTTAAAGATTATCTGTGCTACCAATGATCTTTGATTTGTTTTTATCTTCGCAATCACGTTCCTGCTCACTGAATTAAGACTACCACTGATATTTGAGTAATTACCGGATTTTAAAGCAATTGTTACGACGGGTGCCACGCGTGTAGCAGGAGTTCTGCTCTTCCGCCGAAGTTCCTGAACTAACTGCAGATTTAAGGGGTGTTCATGTTAGTAATGTTACACCTCTTACTTTAACCATGGCTTTGTTTGTGCTTGACTGATCGTTTTCTAAATATTCTTCAGTATCTTCGATTGTTTTTCTTAGTTATCCTAAGATAGCGATTTTAAAGATTTTTACAGCAATTGAGATAATTAAAAGATTTTGGTGAAGCATATATTATTAACAAAAGTTATAAATTTAAATATAATAATAATAAATTGAAATATGTACAAATATAGCACACAGTAATTTGGTGAGTTTTTCATGTTTTAATAATCACACACAAAAACAGTCATTCTGAATTCATTGAGATTTAAAATGTAAGCATTGCTTTTCTGTTTAAGAAATTAGAGTGAAAAAAATAGGAGTATTATTTTTACATATTTCCACGAAATTCCTTTGCCATATTCAAAATTCAATTTCTTTCTCTAAAATACATAACTATATTTATTATAACAATCATTATTGACGTTGAACCTGGCCGCTGTTCTCAAGCTTTATCTTGTGCTCACAAAATGGACGAACCCATGGCGTTTGTATTAGTACATTTATACCCATATACAGAAATCAAGACACTGAATAATGGACGTTTGTAAATTTTCATATTTATATTATATTTCTAGTGTTCACTTTCAGGTAAAATAGTTTTAAAAGCTTCAATTTATGGCATTCTGAATAAAGACCCTTTTTAAATTTTCACATTTATATCAAGTTGCAAGTTTGAAGTTTTAGTTAAAATATTGTCAATTCATTATAATGTAAAAATGGGCGCTTGTCAATTTAAACAATAATATCATATTTCACAGTACGGGTTAACTAGTAAATAAATCACTCGGACATCGACGCTATGTTTCCTCAGACAGTAAATAAATCACACGGGCATCGACGCTATGTTTCCTCAGACTGTAAATAAATCACTCGGACATCGACGCTATGTTTCCTCAAACTGTAAATAAATCACTCGGACATCGACGCTATGTTTCCTCAGACAGTAAATAAATCACTCCGACATCGACGCTATGTTTCCTGAGGCAACTATTCTCATAAATAAATCACACGGACATCGACGCTATGTTTCCACCGACAACTATTCTCATAAATAAATCACACGGGCATTGACGCTATGTTTCCACCGACAACTATTCTCATAAATAAATCACTCGGACATCGACGCTATGTTTCCACTGACAACTATTCTCATAAATAAATCACACGGACATCGACGCTATGTTTCCACCGACAACTATTCTCACAAATAAATCACACGGCCATCGACGCTATGTTTCCACCGACAACTATTCTCATAATTAAATCACACGGACATCGACGCTATGTTTACACCGACAACTATTCTCATAAATATATCACACGGCCATCGACGCTATATTTCCACCGACAACTATTCTCATAAATAAATCATACGGACATCGAACCTATGTTTCCACTGACAACTATTCTCATAAATAAATCACTAGGACATCGACGCTATGTTTCCACTGACAACTATTCTCATAAATAAAATCACACGGACATCGACGCTATGTTTCCACCGACAACTATTCTCATAAATAAATCACACGGCCATCGACGCTATGTTTCCACCGACAACTATTCTCATAAATAAATCACACGGACATCGACGCTATGTTTCCACCGACAACTATTCTCATAAATAAATCACACGGACATGGACGCTATGTTTCCACCGACAACTATTCTCATAAATATATCACACGGACATGGACGCTATGTTTCCACCGACAACTATTCTCATAAATATATCACACGGACATGGACGCTATGTTTCCACCGACAACTATTCTCATAAATATATCACACGGACATCGACGCTATGTTTCCTCCGACAACTATTTTCATTAAATTTTGTAACTATTTTACTTAGTAAATGGATCGCTCATCGGATTCAAAATAATGACTCCAATATTGGTGCTCGGTTGCCTTAGTTAATAGTTTCAGTCGGACACCTTTGCTCGTTTGTCTTATACAGACGTGGGTCGCATTTAATTATAATTTAAGATATATATTAGCTGACGACAAGTGAAAGCTCATTTTCAACAAGGAAATATATTTTCCACTTTACTTCTTGTTATGCAAACATTAATTTGCACATATTACAATTCACGACTGGTACATAGAATGGATGGATATATGGGCAAATATCACAATTCATGACTGGTCCATTGAATGGATAGATTTAATTGATTTTTAACGCCCAGGGAGCAATATTTCAACTACCTATTATGGATGGGAGCAAGGTAACAACAAATCATTGGGGAAACATTTACAACTAATTTGGCTGACACTGCATAAGTAAGGAGAGTTTTTTTTAAATAAATAGCACTAATGGCCCTTTAGTAAACGAAACATTGACTTTTGATAATAAACTGCACTCAAGATTTAAACAATTAAACAATTCCTAATTGTAAGAAAAAATATAATACACTGCAAATGATCAGAGACAAAATAAATATGCATGAAAACATTGGATCCTAAATCTATATGTTAAGTTATTACATGTATTGTTTGATTGAAATAATAAAGAGATAAACCAAAGTCGTGTTCTCATCACGCAGATTTAACATCGATTACGGTACTTATACACTGATGACAAATTTAAAGTTAAAGACGAGTTGCAATATTTGAGAGATGTTAATGAAAACATTCAAGTTTGTGTATTAAGATTATCCATGAAGAAGAGAATTCATAGCGTGTTATATACAGAAGAGTAGAAAAGCGATGTAACATATGATGGGAGGTCCCTCAATGCATTCTACTTAAACACTGTTTGAAAAAACATAAGTGTATGTAACTGTTAACAAATGTCTTCTAAAACTCAACAAGTAACGATTATTTATTAATGCTGAAGGTCTGGCGAGAAAAGGTTAAATTTTAATACTTGTTTAAAACTTTATTTGTGAAGAAAGTTGACCATATGTGTAAAGAATGATATACACGGATTTCATTGTTTGTTGACATTTATAAAAGTAATGTGAAACTCAGTCACGGTAAATGATAGACAATAAACCAACACAAATGTGATTATAGGGTTCGGAGTGTACTTACGCAGATAGTTTCAAACCCTTGTTTTAAATTTTGTTAGAGGCTCTAATCTTTTTAAACGAAGGAAAATTGCAATTTTCTTATTTATAAGACAATAAATAGAAGAAAAAATTTAAAAATTCGTAAAGTAAAAGAATGAAAAGCATGGCACTTAATAGTTCATATATGTATAATTGGACCTCACAGTAAATCCGACGTCAAATATGTATCGAGCGCAAAATGTCGGAAACGTAGACGATTTATTTCAACACGCGTTCGAAAAACGTCTGCTCAATAATGAGTTGTAGGCACTAATTATATTCTATAAGTTACGTATTTTTCCTTGAAAGTTGAATGCATCTCAATTAAAATTTATTTTCATAGAAAATTAAAAGAATTCCCACTTTTTATTGTTCTTGTTGTAAAGAGAGTGATAATTTGAAAAAATTTAAATTATTCAAATACGCATCCGCATAACCAAACTGTCTGCCGGTTACTCAGACTGCATTATCGTGTATAACTGAAGTTTAGTGGTAGACAAACTCAGCCGGCTACATCGAACAGGAATAAGAATAACTGTCTGAAAGATAGACAGAGACAGTGGACATCTTCGCATACTACGTAAATAACCGCTTTGTGGTTAGTATGGGCATAAAAAAGTAAACATTGTGAAATATTTGCACCATAGAGACAGAAGAATTCGGACTAGATGGTTAGACAAACGCAGTTTGACATTATTAGGCAGAACTCAAAATAACAGTATGTATGTTCTTGACGTAATCACGCAGTACATGACTTAATTATACAGTGTAATGGTTAGATGCACGCATTATATCATGACTGATTTCAACGCACTCAACAGGTTACAATAAACCAAATATTTAACATTGCGCCTTCCATATGGGGTACCTGCAATTAAGATTTTATGTGTGAAAATCCTCTCAAATTAAACCCCCGAAAGCAGTTGCTTGTGTAAGTTGACATGTTAGACTACAGTATTAACAAATAAAAAAATATAGGTCGTGCGGCAGAAATGACCGAAAATTTTGGGTGAAAAAATCAGCACTGAATGAAACTAACAAACTGTCTGACCTCCCCCTTTTTTTTAAAAAAAACTCTATTTTCCCGGCTCTTATAAATGTTCCCCCAAATACAGAAGATTTTCAATCAACTATGTTTCTATTTTTAAATTTTGCTCTTTTTAGAACCCCAAAATCCTATCAGATGCTATCTCAAGTTCAAAAATTTCCCGGTGTAATGTAAACAAATATTTGGTTTATTGTAACCAAATGTAATCTGTTCATAATAACAATGCGTAATTTGTAGAGTCCCACTATGGATTCCAATTCTTAAAGTGGTTTTAAGATAAATATTAATTAAAATATAATGGGTACATTTTTAAATATCGTACATAAACATAAACGTAATACTTAAAGTTTTGACGAAAGAAGGACAATATAAGGACTCGGGTAGAAAACGAAAAAAAAATGTCTCGGCAGATACTCACTTCTTCCCGTGTCTTAACCTCATCCTAGTATTGTTTTATGTTTAGTCAGTACACTAATATTAGATATTATAGAAGCAAACATAATCAGACAAAATTCAATGTCGCACTGATTGTGATATAGACATTGTTTATAATCTAGAGAATAGTCACTTAAACGTAAACGTGTATACAAATTGCAAATTATAAACTTTAAATACATTCCTGCATATTTTTTCAGTTAATGATTTCTACAAATAGGATCTAGGTTAGTCTTTGAAAATCATTAGACAAGAAAAAGAAGACAATCATTTGATATTTTTTATAAAAATGTTTATGTTAGTTATACAGAAGTCATCTAGACGTCAAAAGCTTCCTTCTAAGGCAATAAATTTGGAAACGTTAACAAATATTATGAAATGTGAAACTAAATTTAATTTATTTTAATATATTAATAATAAAAAAAAATAATTTACGTTACCTAAAGTTGTCTTCTTTTGACAAATATTATGACATGTAAAAATATATTTATTTCATTAATTAGTAAATTAAATACATGTATATTTTCACTGATTTTTACGTTCACTAAAGCTTTCTTCTTTTTCAAAAATATTATGTAATGTGAAAAAAAATTCAATATATTTTCACATATAATATTTTTACAAACGATCTAGGTTGCTCAAACAAAAAAACTACGCTTTCTTGTAGAGTAACGGCGATGTAAACATAGAAAGCATGTCTGCATTTTTATCAAATTGATAGGCTATTTTTGCGTTGTGTCTGTTTGTCTTTTTACGTTGCCTAAAGTTATCTTCTTTCAACTGTTTGATTGTAGCTTTTGACCCACGAATACAAAGGTAATGTTTCTACAAGTTTAGCTTTTCTAAAACCTAACCTTCTCTGAGCTGCATTACACATTTTATGGATTTATTAAAGCATCTGTTTTTTGTAATTTATATGTAGGATAGGTAAACAATGTACCTTTTAAGGACATTTTTTACCCTAAACTATTATCCAATGGCGCTTTAGAGTTTAAATGCCTGTCGTCACTTCACACGTGCTTTTTAAATTAAACAAAAATTTACTCCTAAAGCAAATGTTCAAAACGAGCGGTAAAAATATGTTTTGTTTTATTTACATCAAAAGCAGAACGACAATAAAAATATGGAAAATATAATTTTTCCCAAACAGCTTTAAAAAGTAGGGAAATTTTTAATTGCTCACTGACCAATGCATTGAATGAAATAAAAGTCAATATGTGGAACGTAACGTTACTACACTAAAATACTGATTTCAACCCCGGTTCAACCTAAGAATATATCGAAATTTCAGTATACATACTAGTGCGATCCTGGCATAAACCAATGAAATAACAAAAATATATTTATAGATTTAGTAAACCACCCATTCAAGTAATAGAGAGTCATTTACTCCGAAGATTGATCGTCATTTGATTACGGAAAAGACTTAACAGCACTAAAGAGTGTACTCAATTAATTATTTATATTTGAACATGTTTCTGTACTGTGGACACAGAAACCCTGACTTGTAAGGATGGTACTAAGCATCTCGCAGTCAAAATACCTGTTCGAGTAAAGAAAAACATAGTCAGTATTTTGTGACGTCAAAAGGAAAATAGCACGCAACAAACCGAACAACAAGAACCATTAGTCAAAGGACAAATACAAATCTGGATACATGCAGACTTAAATAAACAACACCAAAGAAAAAACTAAAAACACAAACATTGAAAGTGAATAATATGTTTATAAGCGACTCCCCTCCGAGCACAGTATAAAAGTTATTTAATTCCTTGTCCTGCCCTGGCCAATCTATGCTTTATCGTCAATTTTATTAACAGGTTAACCAGGTTGAATATGATTATAAGTTTTAAATTTTTCAATTAGTTATAATTATGTTTATATTGGACCTACTACGGACGGTGCAATTATAAAAACCAACAGAAAATAACACCATAGTAAGGTAACTGATCAATGTAGTAAACATTTAAGATAGATTTTAAAATCTTTTCTATGGAATTAAAAGAATATCCTTAAAAAAATGTTGCGTTTTCTTGTCATTCAGTATATTTTATTTCATTTTTATTCGACTGAAAATTCTGAGAATGTGTAATTTGAGAAGCAGTGCAATTAAAACCCTTTAAAAGATAAAACGTTTTCTCATAACCAGTATTCTTGATCTTTTTGACAAAAGCGTTGTAAACAGGAACATTTATTACGTAAATTGTTAAAAGGGAAAATAATCGTTTGTTGCAACAAACCGAAGAACCTATAGTTTACATCAAGTAGTGCCTTTAAAAAGCAGTAAACAGTAATGATATAGTGGACACAAGCTCAGATAAAAGTAAACGATAATCGCTAGAAATATTATTTGTTTTAATATCCGCATATGTTTATGTTTTCAACCCGTACTCCAAAAGTTCATAGTACGTATTTTTTTGTTTTGACTTTCAGTTTTAACTGCAAGAGAACATTACCACTATCGAGAATACTATTTTAATGTGTTACACAGCACACATTTTACCTTATTGATCTTTAGTTGCAAACAACTGAAGTGTTTACTAGAAGGTTCAAATAAATATCACGTCATGGGGTGAAACGTCTTCTGTTTACTGTGATAACGATATCCTTCTATTAATTGCTATTGCGGACCGTAATTTTGAATAAATTGTATAAAATTGCTTATACGTATAAACGGAACGAGCTGAGGAAAGTCAAAACCATACCGGAGAGTTATGGATTATTGCTTATAATAAACATTAAGTGGACAATTTGAAGGTCACGACGCTTATCCTGGAGTTTAGTTTGGACTTTTTTTACTTTAGTATATTCTGACAAGAAACCGAGTTGGTTGAATTTGTATGGTGTTGATGAACCACTTACCAAACCTTTAAATAAAGATTTTGTGATTTATTGACAAATATAAAAATTTGATCTTTAAGAAGTACAAAGATATGTATATGCATATGTATTTTTATTTTTAGAAAAAAAGAAGAAAGAAAATGGAAGCTTTGAAAGCTTTGAACAGGGTAAGTACACAAATAATTGTTGAGAGTTTTACAGGACACTACGGGTTTCTCGAAATCTTATAGACATCAGTTTTGACATTTTCCATTTCTATTTA
Organism: Limnoperna fortunei; assembly: GCA_944474755.1. Taxonomy (NCBI): domain Eukaryota; kingdom Metazoa; phylum Mollusca; class Bivalvia; order Mytilida; family Modiolidae; genus Limnoperna; species Limnoperna fortunei. The sequence goes on along the minus strand of OX104112.1, from coordinate 108,542,560 downwards.
TAAAAAAAGAACAAATCAAGATCGCAATAAATAAGAGAGTCATCCATCACATATAGATATTGATATAGATAAACGGCTGTAATGTCTCAATTTCAGAATCTTCCACAAATGAATACCTGTCGTTAGCAGGACTTTCACCTACCTACTGCCTTCTTTAGAGTTTCGATAACATTCTCTGCAGTTATTTCAGTCTCTATTATTTCAAAATTTGAATGCATGTCGGGTAAATCATACATTTAGGCGTCGACCTCGTATCGGTCGAGCGCTTGTAAAATCGTAATATCGTCCATTTTCAATGACACTTCGTGGTCATTTTCTATTTCGTTGCACACTTGGGACAAGGTTATATCGTCAATAGTATCATCCCAGTGACCATCCGTATTCAGAAAATCAATTTCAAGCATGCCGTCTACGTTTTCCATCTTGTTAGGTCCAGTGACAAAATGACGTGAGGGAGCGGGATTTTAGATTGTGACGTCACTTCGTTTTATTTGATTTACCATATGAAAAATGATTGGTTATGTGCAGATACCAGGAGGAGGAGCCATTAAATTAACTCGAAAGCAACTGCTTCATTTTGTGACACGCATGAAGTGCTCGTGTTAGTATACCACGCGAAGCTTATATTCATTCGTGTTGTATTTAGTCTTCATAGTATAGTCAACATATTCCGTATTCTATTCTATCGAATGAGATGAATGACGAATGTTACATGTAAATGAATGAAATGAAAACGATGGCATTACTAATAAAGAAAAGTAATGTAGTTGTAATACTACATGTACATATTAATTTATTTACACAAATGTTTCCAGCACCCGGTGACACATCCATATACTTAAAATGTTCTTGGAACCTTTTGACACTGACTAGCGACATTAAATGCACCTTCCATTTTACCTATTATCTCCCCTGACAGCATGGAGTTGCAAAGGTAACCTGGTATCCTGGTGCAATATTTTTCATTGACGCAAGCTTCACTTCAAATATAACACCAGGTCAGGACCTCCGATATAAGCATTTTCATTGGTTGATTATATGACGCCATTTAATATCACATGCACATGCCAATCTTTTTTTAAATCTGGTTATACCTTTTCTTTATAAATTTTAAATATAAATTATATTTTACCTTTACGTTTAAATTATGAAATCATAATGTAAACTCAGCTGAGAAATGTAAACATTGAACGTCACAAAGAGAATGACGTCATAATACGTTCGTTCTTCTTGAACTTATCTATAATACTAATGGTCAGTCTAGAGAATACTCGAACGTCAAATTTCAACGCTGTCACCGTTGAAATCCAATGCTCCTGACCTGACGTTATATCTGAAGGCCGCTTAGGCTCATGAGGATATCATCGTCAGGGTACCAGAATATTGCAAAGGTAACTTGATAACAATTTATGTTTTTTACACTACTTGACATCTATCTATGCTTATACGAGTAAATGCTTGAAAGCCAGATACTCAGTAACAACACATGTAGCATAAACAATGGAAGTCCGTCAGCGTGAATTTGTAATGGCACGCAAATTTGGTAGCCAGACAACTCTTCCCGGGACAACTCGGCCCGATATTCGAGACAAGTCGGCTCGGTTTATAAGACAACTCGGACCCGCATTTAGACAGGTCGGCCCAATAGAGGACAACTCGGACCATCCATCAAACTCTAAATTTTATTTGAATTTTCATTTGATTTTACCAATAAATCTTGAATTTTTTGTGGGTCAGTATCTTTTATGTTTTTGAAACAACGTGCAGCGGTTCAGTAAATAAAAAAGATAAGTTTTATTTACACCCTTCATTGCATTTATTACATTAACAGTTAACAGTAACAATAATATTCAGACAAGATATTTGACATAGAAAAGTAGAGAGCACTGATAATGCTGATGGGACCCATGAAGTTGTCTGTGTATGGAATAGTTAGAGCTTTGTATGGAAATGTCTGTTCAGCGGTTTCTGTTTCTTGCCTCAAAAGTGGCTCACTATTGAGCATTAATCTTTGAGTGGGGGGGAGTGCGCTGATGTTAATCGCGCTGAGCAGATATAGGATTCAAAATTAATAGTTCTGATTTAAATTGAGATGCAGATTTCGCTGTAACACACTGATCTGCCAAAGAGTTCCAGTCTTCAATTGTTCTCGGTACAAATGAATTTTTAAAAATATCAGTGTTACAATGTATATAATTCAATGCTTTCGAGTTTGATTTCCTTTGTTTACGATGGATTGTCATGACGTAGCATTTTGTTGCATTAAACTGCATCCCTCAGGAATTTGCCCATTTTTGTAGTGAATCTAAATCACGTTGTAGGTTTAAATGATCATTCCACGATTTTATAGTTCTGTATAATAAACAATCATCCGCAGATAATCGGACTTGGGACTTAACACAGTTAGGGAGGTCGTTTATGTGACATAAAAATAAAAGAGGGCCCAACACAGTTCCCTGCGGGACACCAGAGTCGACTATACAAGGAGACGAGGATATACCGCCTTGCTGAAATCCAGAATCACAAGATCAATTTGTTCTTTATTTTTATCATATGATTTTGTTATATCATGCATCGTGTTTATTAGTTGCGTCTCGCACGAATAACCACTACGGAAGCCGTGTTGTAAGTGAGTAAGAATTTTATGTTCTCTCAAAATGATTTAATATATTTTTGCATAAAATATGTTCAAGAGTTTTACAGCAGACACTTGTTTACCGAAACTGGTCTATAATTACTTGGTTGGTGTTTATTGCCCTTTTTAAATATTGGTGAAATGTTTGCATTTTGCCAGTCCGTTGGGAGTTCCCCAGTATCAAGACTTTGTTGGAAAATTGATGCTATTGCTGGTGCTAGTTCTTTTGCACATTACTTGAGGATATGATTTGGAATTTTGTCTGGGCCACTTGCTTTTTAGTATTAATGTTTAATAAAAGTGTATGGACACCTTCTACTGTTATTTTGGGGTCCAACATTGTTGGATTATTTTGTCCTGTGATGTCAGGTAGTTCATCATCAGGGTTTTCCACTGTGAATACCTGTTTAAATTGTTTGTTTAGTAATTCCGCTTTATCTACACTATCATGATATAAAACACCGTTACTCTTAATAGCAGCTACCCCAATATTGTCATTACGTTTAGCTTTGACATATTTCCAAAAAGATTTGTTATTACCTTCAATTAAGTTATTATTTAAAGACTCATTTACGTATTTCTAATGGGCGTTTCGAATATCTTTTGTATACCCCCGCTCGACAGAGTCGGGGGTATATAGTGGTCCTCATGTCCGTCTGTCCGTCCGTCCGTTCGTCCGTCCACATTTGGTTTCCGGATGATAATTCAAAAAGTTTACATCTGATTTGAATGAAACTTTAGGATATTGTCATATATATTAGGTTGGTAAGAAGCCTATTGATTTTGGGGGAAATACGTCAAATTTCAAGGTCACAGTCCACGAAAAACGTTAGAACTTTTTACAAAAAAGTTGTTTCCGGACGATAACTCAAAAAGTTTGCATGTGATTTGAATGAAACTTTGGGATATTGTTATTTATCAGGTTGGTAAGAATCCTATTGATTTTGGTTGAAATCCGTCAAATTTCAAGGTCACAGTCCACGAAAAACGTTAGAAATTTTTACAAAAAAGTTGTTTCCGGACAATAACTCAAAAAGTTTGCATCCGATTTTAATGAAACTGTAAAATATTGTAACATATTTTGTTGGTAAGAAGCCTATTGATTTTGGTGGAAATCTATCAAATTTCAAGGTCACAGTCCACGAAAAACTTTAGAAATTTTTACAAAATGCGGGGGTATTAGTGATCGCTAGATCGACTTTGTCTAGTGTAATTTGCTTTTATGAAGTTTGTAATGTGCCCAGTCATCCTGATTATTAGAATGTTTAGCTTTTTGATATAGTAAATGTTTACGTTTTATGCTTTTCTTTAGTCTTGTTGAGATCCAAGGCATACTTTGCTTTTTTGATGATAGTTTAGACGGTATTTTGTCATTCATAATATTTAAAATACCTGATTTAAGTTCATTCCATTTGTTGTTAACGGATTCTTTCATGTTCACAACTTTAAATGACAAGTCTTCCATTTTGGTGTTTATGATCGTCCAATCTGCTTTATTATATCTATAAATTTTACGCCATTTTGGTTTGTTATATATTGGTTTTATGTCAGAATCGGTCACGACTATTTCATGGTCTGATAAACCCGGAGCTGTATCACATGATTTTAATAGACTAGGATAGTTTGTAAAATACAAGTCAAGATGATTTTTTAGTCGGGTTTCATTTAATTGCATTTGTTGTAAACCGGCATCATCTGCTATTTCTAACAAGCGATGGTGTTGGTTGGTTTGGGTAGAACCAAACCAGAGAGTCTGGTACTCTCGGCAGCTGTGCATGGGACAAGGGTGGGGCACGTTGAGCAGAAGAAGGTAACCCATTGGTAAAGTTCCTACTGTTCTCGGTAATCTTTCTGGGTCACAGCAGTAACATAGTGGGGACTCTTTATGAGGTCGAATGACAGAAGAACACTGTTTGCAGTTGACTGACACTAGAGAAACATGGCTAGAGACTGATAAGGCAGAGTTGGATATGATTATTTAAGTACAGTTGTATGCTCACAGGAAAAATGAAAAAAAAACTGATGCAAAAAACATAAGTCAAAAGACAGGGAAAGACTTCATCAGGAATATTACTTCAATGGACAGCAAGTTGGCAGAAATACATGCACATTTATGTTTGCACATGCAGTAGGAAAGTGTAAGCTAGATGTGATATCCAGATCACTTGAAAATGAAGGTCTGAAACCCAGAACTTGTGGAAAGTCCAAAACCTGCTTTCACTTTACAGTAAACCAAGAGTGTATGGTCACTCAAACACTCTACAAAGTGCAGAGGGCTCAGGTATGTAACTGTAAACATGTTTTAAATTTAAAGTCCACACAAAAGGATATTATAGTCCTTTTTACTTATACAGTACTTGAGATTGAAAACGCAACACTTTTAGCGATCAGTCAGATCAGTCATATTGTTCCCAGTCGATCTGTCCGTCAATTGACGGATTTGGAAGGATTTGACTGATCTGACGGATTGATATTGACTGATCACTCAAATCCCTCCATTCAACTGTCGGTCAGTGAAATTAATTTTTGTGAAAATTGGTTTCACTCGCAATATTAGAAGTATAAAAATGTCAACTGTTATGTCCTCATTTATGGCTTGTTTTACCTATATATAAGGACAAAACTGGTTTAAAGTTGTAAATGATATAAATGGAAATTCACCCAATCTATAACAAATGCATCTGTGACGGAATATAAACATCACATAGTGTCATTTTTAGCTCACCTGACGTGAGCTATTGCCATCACTTGGCATCCGTCATCGTCAGTCTTCATGGTGGTCATCATCGTCGTTAACTGTTCTTTAAAAATCTTCTCCAAAACAACTGAAGGGATTGCTTTGAAACTTTGTACACATCATCAGTAAAATGCCCTCTCCTCTACCAAGTTTGCACAAATCATGGCCTCGCACCAACCAACATGGCCACCATGGCTAAAAATAGACGGGGGTGGGGAGGGGGGTCAAAATACAGTTTTTGGCTTATACATGTAGTTAAAAAAGTATAACAGATACAGTAAAACTGAAGAGATCTTCAGCATCAAAAGCTCTACTAAACACTCAAAGTTGTATGACGACTCCATGTAGGAATTATTGCCCTCTAATTGTCGAAATTTATGATTTTTGCCATTTTTGCCTCAAAATCTTGAAAATAATTAGAACTAGAGAAAAAGTTCTATGAGAGCTACAAAAATGGCTTCAGAGTCAAGATTGTCTGATGAACCATTTAGGAATTATTATTTTTTTAAATGAATTTTAATTGATTTAAAAAAAAATCTTCTGCTCTTTAACCAATGAAAGGACTGCTTTGAAACATTGCACACATCATCTATATGACGTCCTCTACCAAAATTGTGCAAATCATGACACCTGACTACCTACATAGCTACATTGGATTAAAATAGAAAAAATGAAAAAAGGGGAGGGGGGGTCGAGAGAGTTTTTGGCTGATAGTTAAAAATGTATAACAGGTAAAGCAAATTTGAAGTGAACCTCCCTCCTAACCATCAGAAGCTCCTCCTTATAGGGGTAATTTCCCTCAAATGGTCAAAATTAATGATTTTTGCAGAAGTGTTGGGCAATGCAATTCCTTTAGGAAAGAAAAGCTGGATAAAAAACGGTTGTTTGGTTTCATGTTCAGGTGAGTGATACAGGCTCCTGGGAGCCTCTTGTATTAACAACATAATTAAAACAAAATTAGAAAAAACCACGAACAATGACTTAAAAAAACCATGAACAATGACTTAAAAAAACCACGAACAATGACTTAAAAAAAATATTTGAGCTTTTTTTTTGTCCTCGAAATTTTTTAAAGCCGAAAAAGTCTAGTCTAAAGTTATAAATGATAAATAATAAGTTCCCCCAATCTGTACCTAATGCATCTGTGACAGAATATAAACATTACATAGTGTCATTGTATTAAAAATAAATAAAAAATAACTAAATGAAAAAAATGACTTCTATAAAAATATTTGACCTTGCATGCCAAGTATTTTTCTTCAAAATTTATTAAAGTGGAAAAAGTGAGAAAGATGAAAAACATGAAGGCGGAATCATAACATTTGTTTTCACTTCGTGCTGTCCATGAAGGAGGAATCATAACATTTGTTTTCACTGTGCTGTCCATGATGGCGGAATCATAACGTTTGTTTTCACTGTGCTGTCCATGAAGGCGGAATCATAACATTTGTTTTCACTGTGCTGTCGCGTTAGTATTGTATGTATGTTGGAAGTTTAACAACATTTTCAAAAAATCATGTTATATTATGGCGTCTTGTGTTTATAGAGTTGGATTACCGAGTGAAACTGCAGACCTTCAGGAAAAATGGTAATATTTGTAAATTTAAGGGATGAATCGAACACACCCTGTAGCTGTAATGGTCAAACAGAAAACCTCGGTGATCAATAGTAGAATACTGCTTCCTTAACTACTGAGGTGGAGTTTTTTAAATAAAGGCTTAAAAAGATCATTTGTCGCAATTTGATCAAAGTTTTCTTTCTGTGCCACAATTCCTAAGAATTCCAGGGTATAATACTAAATAAGATTTGCAACAAAAGTGAAAACATCTATTATATATTTTGTTCACTATTACAATTGTGTCACATGAATTTACACATGATTAAATCTCTAATGAAGAATAAATTACTAACCATGTTTGAATATAGATACTTCTGAGTTTAAGATGCTAACATGAAAGCGTAAGATGAAAATCAATTTTGTTTTTCGCACTTTAATCATCACAATTGGTTTATTTTACAATGTCTGTTAAATGGGTTCGATATTTAATGATATATAAGTATTAATATTTTCCTTAAAATTCGTTTGTATTTGAAATTATTTACTAGGGTTCACAGAGCTCCCCAGCGCGTCCTCAGGTTGCGGCTATGGGATGCCATTTCGTTGGGGGTTTTAAGGTCATAATACAAAAAAGCCTGGCCATGGACCATAGCGGGTGGCATATTTAGAGAGTGTTACGCCCCTTGCAGGATAAGGATATCTTTTGTAGATTTCAAAAAAGAGTACGATCATAAAGCAAATTTTCGCCCTTACCCATACCCCATATTTTTCATGTGGAATTCAGAATTTTTGCCCATTCATCCATGTTTCTACAATTGTTTTTTTTATACATGTAACTTATTCTCATCCTGAATAAAGCTGAAATACTGCTCGCTGGAAGAAAAGCAAACATTCAATCAATGAAATAAGTTCTTATTCAAATTGAAGGATGTTCTTTTAAAGGGCAAGTTTTGAAAAGGTTTCTGTTTTATCAATATGACTGTAATGACAATGTTTAAACCATTCTTTATAGACATAAAGAATTAATGAAGTTGCATGAAAAAAATGCTGTATATAACGTTTCTGTAACACAGTTTCAAGCTTAACTGTAGTATTCGCAGACTTTTCTCCCCGGCGTTATTGGAGCCTCGGTGGCTGATTGTTTAGCCATCTACTTGTTATCACATACCTGTCAACAGGTAGCGGATTTTCGAATGACTGCAGTTAGGGTCTGTCCGACTCCAAATTAGTTGAGGAAGATTGACGTTTTTAACTTGGTGCCTTAATTCAAACTGAGATTTTTTAGGTTAACAGGGCTCGACCCAAGAAATGTGTTAATTATATAATATAAAGAAATTAGGTTTTTTTGTTCTTTTAAATATGTTTATTTATTTTATTTTATTAAAACAAGACATTATTTACTATTCTTTTGAATACTTGTGTTTATTTTATTATATATTTTATTATAAATGGTTATATAAATATTATACAAATGACGCAAAATTCGTTTCATTCTCAAATTATTAATTTATACCAATCCGTCAAAAAACTGAATGATTTATGCATATAATTACCTGATAGAATCTGGATCGCACTGATTGGACTGATCGCACTTATCAGTGACGGTTACCAAGGTAATTACAGATTCATAATATTGGACGGATGTATTTGTCATCAATCAGTCAGTGATTTGTCAGTGTTCCAAAATCTGTCAGCAATCAATCACTCAAAGTGTTGCGTTTAATGGTACAAGTACATGTATCCTCTCATTCTTTGATTGATAAAAAGTTATGTTAATTAGTTGCTAGTTAGAAATCTATCTTTTAAGGCCATTACTTCATTTAATACAAGTCTTAGTGTTGGCTTCTACATTTTTTATATCTCATTTTTGGTAAAAACTTTGAATATCTTTTTCAGGAACTCGGATATTCTACTTAATTGCTGAAGCAAAGGATGTTAAAAGGGGCTAATTGTGTAGTCAGCATGTTACCTCCACCACTTCAGATATAAAGGATATGGTGAAACATCAGCCAATCTCCACATTGACAACTGTGCATGCCAAAACAAAAATAATGTTGCTATTTGGTAGGTCTTGTTATCAATATTCAGTGAAATATAAGCAAATATTGATTATTTTAATTTAAAAAAAAACCAGAAGAATATGATTATGAACCAAACAACAAATACATAAAAAGGTTTTCATTTCTAAAAAATTTGTTCTATAATAATTGTACAATTTTTTTTCTTCAGGTATGGTCTTTTGCAGAATCATGACAGGGCAACATGAAAATCTGGAATTTAGCTGTATGGAAGTTGGGTCATACAAAACTTCATCCTGAATTGCATGTTGGGTTATTGAAGGTATTTACATGCAATTATTTTTTATTAATTCTGTGGGGGCCTCGGTGGCAGAGTGGTTAAGGTAGTTAGTCTACTATTGATCATGTGGTCTAGTTCTGTCAACACTGAACTGGTGGGTTTGAGTCTCACTGGGGGCAGGGTGTACTCGACTTCAATCTTCAATGACAAGGATTGCCAGGTTTCCTACCAGCGGTCAAAGGTTTTCTCCTGGAACTCCAGCTTCTTCCCCCCCCCCCCCCTTAAAAACTGGAAATGATATAGCTGTAAAATTGCTATAAATGGCGTTAAACACTATTCAAATAAACAAAACAAACCTATTGTATGTTGCAGGGAAAATTGTGTGTCTGTCATTCAGTCTTGTTAATGTCAGTGCAACCTCTCTGAAATCACACAACAGAATTTCATGAAATTATATTAAATATGTTTTCACTTTAGTACAGATATTTTAAAAATCAAATACGGTAATGTGACTGCCTTGGGTATTTAAGCAATCTCATAACACTCTTGAATAGTTTTACTGAATTTTGAAAAAAGCATATTAGTTGTAATGTATTTTTTAATAATGTAATCCGGGGCCTTAGTGGCAGAGTGGTTAAGGTAGTTAGTTATCTACAATTGGTCACCTGCCTGTTTACACCGGGGCCTTAGTGACAGAGTACAATTGGTCACCTGCCTGTTTACACCGGGGCCTTAGTAACAGAGTGGTTAAGGTAGTTAGTCATCTACAATTGGTCACCTGCCTGTGTATACCTGGGTCTTAGTGACAGAGTGGTTAAGGTAGTTAGTCATCTACAATTGGTCACCTGCCTGCAGTTTACACCGGGGCCTTAGTGACAGAGTGGTTAAGGTAGTTAGTCATCTACAATTGGTCACCTGCCTGTTTACACCGGGGCCTTAGTGACAGAGTGGTTAAGGTAGTTAGTCATCTACAATTGGTCACCTGCCTGTTTACACCAGGCCTTAGTGGCAGAGTGGTTAAGTTAGTTAGTCATCTACAATTGGTCACCTGCCTGTGTACACCTGGGTCTTAGTGACAGAGTGGTTAAGGTAGTTAGTCATCTACAATTGGTCACCTGCCTGTGTACACCTGGGCATTAGTGACAGAGTGGTTAAGGTAGTTAGTCATCTACAATTGGTCACCTGCCGGTTTACACCTGGGTCTTAGTGGCAGAGTGGTTAAGGTAGTTAGTCATCTACAATTGGTCACTTGCCTGTTTACACCAGGCCTTAGTGACAGAGTGGTTAAGGTAGTTAGTCATCTACAATTGGTCACCTGCCTGTTTACACCGGGGCCTTAGTGGCAGAGTGGTTAAGGTAGTTAGTCATCTACAATTGGTCACTTGCCTGTTTACACCGGGGCCTTAGTGACAGAGTGGTTAAGGTAGTTAGTCATCTACAATTTGTCACCTGCCTGTTTACACCGGGGCCTTAGTGACAGAGTGGTTAAGGTAGTTAGTCATCTACAATTGGTCACTTGCCTGTTTACACCAGGCCTTAGTGGCCGAGTGGTTAAGGTAGTTAGTCATCTACAATTTGTCACCTGCCTGTTTACACCGGGGCCTTAGTGACAGAGTGGTTAAGGTAGTTAGTCATCTACAATTGGTCACCTGCCTGTTTACACCGGGGCCTTAGTGACAGAGTGGTTAAGGTAGTTAGTCATCTACAATTGGTCACCTGCCTGTTTACACCGGGGCCTTAGTGGCAGAGTGGTTAAGGTAGTCATCTACAATTGGTCACCTGCCTGTTTACACCAGGGCCTTAGTGACAGAGTGGTTAAGGTAGTTAGTCATCTACAATTGGTCACCTGCCTGTTTACACCAGGGCCTTAGTGGCAGAGTGGTTAAGGTAGTTAGTCATCTACAATTGGTCACCTGCCTGTTTACACCGGGGTCTTAGTGGCAGGGTGGTTAAGGTAGTTAGTCATCTACAATTTGTCACCTGCCTGTTTACACCGGGGCCTTAGTGACAGAGTGGTTAAGGTAGTTAGTCATCTACAATTGGTCACCTGCCTGTTTACACCAGGGCCTTAGTGGCAGAGTGGTTAAGGTAGTTAGTCATCTACAATTGGTCACCTGCCTGTTTACACCAGGCCTTAGTGGCAGAGTGGTTAAGTTAGTTAGTCAGCTACAATTGGTCACCTGCCTGTTTACACCGGGGCCTTAGTGACAGAGTGGTTAAGGTAGTCATCTACAATTGGTCACCTGCCTGTTTACACACCGGGGCCTTAGTGGCAGAGTGGTTAAGGTAGTTAGTCATCTACAATTGGTCACCTGCCTGTTTACACCAGGCCTTAGTGGCAGAGTGGTTAAGTTAGTTAGTCAGCTACAATTGGTCACCTGCCTGTTTACACCGGGGCCTTAGTGACAGAGTGGTTAAGGTAGTTAGTCATCTACAATTGGTCACCTGCCTGTTTACACACCGGGGCCTTAGTGGCAGAGTGGTTAAGGTAGTTAGTCATCTACAATTGGTCACCTGCCTGTTTACACCGGGGCCTTAGTGACAGAGTGGTTAAGGTAGTTAGTCATCTACAATTGGTCACCTGCCTGTTTACACCAGGGCCTTAGTGGCAGAGTGGTTAAGGTAGTTAGTCATCTACAATTGGTCACCTGCCTGTGTACACCGGGGCCTTAGTGACAGAGTGGTTAAGGTAGTTAGTCATCTACAATTGGTCACCTGCCTGTTTACACCGGGGCCTTAGTGACAGAGTGGTTAAGGTAGTTAGTCATCTACAATTTGGTCACCTGCCTGTTTACACCTGGGCCTTAGTAACAGAGTGGTTAAGGTAGTTAGTCATCTACAATTGGTCACCTGCCTGTACACCTGGGCCTTAGTGACAGAGTGGTTAAGGTAGTTAGTCATCTACAATTGGTCACCTGCCTGTTTACACTGGGGCCTTAGTGGCAGAGTGGTTAAGGTAGTTAGTCATCTACAATTGGTCACTTGCCTGTGTACACCTGGGTCTTAGTGACAGAGTGGTTAAGGTAGTTAGTCATCTACAATTGGTCACCTGCCTGTTTACACCGGGGCCTTAGTGGCAGAGTGGTTAAGGTAGTTAGTCATCTACAATTGGTCACCTGCCTGTGTACACCTGGGTCTTAGTGACAGAGTGGTTAAGGTAGTAAGTCATCTACAATTGGTCACCTGCCTGTTTACACCTGGGTCTTAGTGGCAGAGTGGTTAAGGTAGTTAGTCATGTACAATTTGTCACCTGCCTGTTTACACCAGGGCCTTAGTGACAGAGTGGTTAAGGTAGTTAGTCATCTACAATTGGTCACCTGCCTGTGTACACCTGGGCCTTAGTGACAGGGTGGTTAAGGTAGTTAGTCATCTACAATTGGTCACCTGCCTGTTTACACCGGGGCCTTAGTGGCAGAGTGGTTAAGGTAGTTAGTCATCTACAATTGGTCACCTGCCTGTTTACACCTGGGCCTTAGTGGCAGAGTGGTTAAGGTAGTTAGTCATCTACAATTGGTCACCTGCCTGTTTACACCAGGGCCTTAGTGACAGAGTGGTTAAGGTAGTTAGTCATCTACAATTGGTCACCTGCCTGTGTACACCTGGGCCTTAGTGACAGGGTGGTTAAGGTAGTTAGTCATCTACAATTGGTCACCTGCCTGTTTACACCGGGGCCTTAGTGGCAGAGTGGTTAAGGTAGTTAGTCATCTACAATTGGTCACCTGCCTGTTTACACCTGGGCCTTAGTGGCAGAGTGGTTAAGGTAGTTAGTCATCTACAATTGGTCACCTGCCTGTTTACACTGGGGCCTTAGTGGCAGAGTGGTTAAGGTAGTTAGTCATCTACAATTGGTCACCTGCCTGTTTACATGGGGGTTGCAGGTTCAACTTTCACTGCAGACGTGGTGATTTCGACTCCAATCCTTATTGACAAGGACTGCCAATTTTCTTTCTGATGGTCCGGGTTATCTCCAGGTACTTCGGCTTCCTTTCCCCAAAAACTGGACACCATGCATGATATAGCTGAAAAATTGCTGAAAGTGACATTCAACAGCACACAAACAAACAGACATATCATCATAATTTAAGAAGCACTCGGTTACAAGGCTTCCTATAAAAATTTCTTTATCAAGGCATAAACATGTTTCAAATTGTCTACAGCATTTTGTTAATGTTTAACTGTTACTTATTTTTATAATTTCAGTTAAAATGGCGGAACGTTACAGTTGAAACTTATCTGAGGTTGCATTGTCAGTTGTAGCATCATTTAGGAACAACCATATTATACCACATCTTATCTGTGATAGCCAGTGTCCAGTTGTCTTCTACAACTGGAAAGATTTTTTGAAGTCATAATTTAATGTGCTCCCAGAATTTCATCATGACATCAGTTTGGAATGAGCAGTCAAAATCCCGGCACTGTATTCATCAAGGAATACATTGATGACGATGAAATATCAATAAATTTATTGAAAAGACATTGTATCTTTGACTATGCAAAACTTCCAACTGTCACTGAACCAAAAGGACTCAATGCAAGTAGACAGTGGTATTTGTTTCCAGTCATTACCATTAACGAAGAGCGAGACAAAATCAGAAAATGCAGTTATTGCAAACAAAATGGACATGATAGAACCAGCAATGGAAAAGTTGTTTGCCCAGTATTTTTGATTAATGATTAATTAATTATTAGATTTATTAAAGTATTTTTTCTTGAAAAATTCTATCTGTTCTTCTTTTACAACAATCCTTACATTTCCACCAAGTATACAATCTAAGAAAAGCAAAATGCCAGTAACAGCTAAGGTAATTACAAAAAAGGTTCTTTTGTTGCCATGGTAACCATCTGTTGTAGTTTCCCAAGTTGTTTTTCACAGCTTTATTCAGCCGTTGCATATAAAGTGACATCATATTTAACACAATTAAACCATAATCATTATTAAAATCTGGTTTAGCAATATCCCTATAAAAGTCACAAAAAATATCAGTACATTCATTAAAGGGTTGCCACCACGATACTTTGCAGAATATAGCAAAATGGCTTTGTAGGATGCTTTGTAAAAGTGAATACTCAAGAATCTGCAATAATCTCAAATTGGCCTAGGTACCTCCATAAACCTGAAAATCTGACTGGTAAAATTTAAATTTACTATTTGTTTTTAGGATTTATTGACTGCTGCTGAAAGTGGTGATTTGAAAGCTGTGGAGAAGAGTTTAGAAAATGGTGCCATTGTCAACTGTACAGATAAATATGTAAGTTGTAAAATTGTTTCTGATAAATCAACTAACTGAATTGGTTACCTGCTTTGTAGATGATTGGTCATGTTCCAAAGAATGGCTATATAACACATCGAGTTTCTTAACTATTTACTTCAATACAATTGGGCCCCGTGCGGGATCCGGGTGGCTAAAAGAATAGACCGCAGTCGCGCTAGCTTGTCTTAAGAGGCGACTAAATAGCGCCCAGTACCCTGACCGGCATGTCAGGTCGGTTTGCCTAAAGACCGACTGGGATGTGTGCCCCAGGTGGTTGAATGGGGTAACCCTGGCAAGCTGGGGTTGTCCGGCCATAATACTGAAAACCTGACCGCAAACCATTTTAGTGCACCGTGTTGGGAAAAATGCCACGTTCCTCGCACGTTAAAGAATGCTGCTGTGGTATTCGATATGAGTAGGGATTTCGATCCCGCTACAGGAGGCTAAATTGCCCGACCCTATCCATCCTCCCATTTGCCAGTGGCAATCTAAAATCTGTAACCCCTTTTTTAGCTCACCTGACCCTTCGGGTCAGGTGAGCTATTGCCATCACTTGGCGTCCGCCGTCGTCCGTCGTCGTCGTCGTCGTTAACTTTTCTTCAAAAATCTTCTACTCCAAAACCACTGAAGGGAATGCTTTGAAACTTTGCATACATTATCAGTAAAATGCCCTCTACCAAGTTTGCCCATATCATGGCCTCAGACCAACCAACATGGCCGCCATGGCTAAAAATAGAACAGAGGGGTCAAAATACAGTTTTTTGCTTATAGTTCAAAAAGTATAACAGATACAGGAAAACCGAAGAGACCTGCCTTCTTCAGCATCTAAAGCTCTACAAAACACTCCATTGGGTCAAAGTTGTATGATGACTCCTTGTAGGAGTTATTGCCCTTTAATTGTCAAAATTGATGATTTTTGCCATTTTTGCCTCAAAATCTTGAAAATTATTAGAACTAGAGAAAAAATTAGCATTGCTTAATTGTTCTGCTCTATGAGGGCTACAAAAATGACTTAAGGGTCAAGATTGTTTGATTAACCGTTTAAGAGTTATTCCCCTTGAACTGTTTTTTTTAATAGGTTTTAATTGATTTTTTAAATCTTCTCCTCTGAAACAACTGAAAGTACTGCTTTGAAACTTTGTACACATCATCTGTCAAATGTCCTCAACCAAGTTTGCACCAACCATGGCTGCAGATTAACCAACATGGCCACCATGGCTAAAAATAGGATTGGGGGGGGGGGGGGGCCGGTAAAATACAGTTTTTGGCTTATATTTAAAAAAGTGTAACAGATACAGGAAAACCGAAGAGACATGCCTTCATCTGCATCAAAAGCTCTAAGAAACACTCCATTGGGTTGAAGTTGTATGATGACTCCTTATAGGAGTTATTGCCCTTTAATTGTCACAATTGATGATTTTTGCCATTTTTGCCTCAAAATCTTGAAAATTATTAGAACTAGAGAAAATGTTAGCATTGCTTAATTGTTCTGCTCTATGAGGGCTACAAAAATGACCTATTGTCAAGATTGTCTGATGAACCATTTAGGAATTATTCTCCTTGAACATTTTTTAAATCAATTTTACTTGATTTTAAAAAATCTTCTCCTCTTAATCCAATGAAAGGACTGCTTTGAAAAATTGCACACATCATCTATATGACGTCCTCTACCAAAATTGTGCAAATCATGACACCTGACTACCTACATAGCTACATTGGATTAAAATAGAAAAAATGAAAAAAGGGGAGGGGGGGTCGAGAGAGTTTTCGACTGATAGTTAAAAAAGTATAACAGGTACAGCAAATTTGAAGTGAACCTCCCTTCTCCCTCTAACCATCAAAAGATCCTCCTTATAGGAGTTATTTCACTTAAAATGTCAAAATTAATGATTTTTGCAGAAGTGTTGGGCAATTCCTTATAGCAAAGAAAACCTGGATAAAAAAGGGTTGTTTGGTTTCAGGTTCAGGTGAGCGATACAGGCTCCTGGGAGCCTCTAGTTTCCTTGTGTCCCATCCCATTTTCATTCATCATCATTTCATGTTCATTTTATCATCCATTTCATGTCCATCGCCTGAATATCGCTGAAATATTGCTGCTCGGGCGTTAAACACCATTAATCAATCAATCAATCAATCAATACAATTGGATTATCAAGTCTCTATAATGTAAGTTAACTATTTATAACAAGTCATTTTTAAATCAGCTGAAAACAAAACAACATGCATATCTCAGGTATTCCAATGAAAATTGCATGTCCAGTGTGACAGGTAGACTGCATATGTCTGATATGACAGGTATACTCAATATGTTGAGTATTTACAGGTAGACTGCATATGTCTAGTATTGACAGTTATACTGCATATGTATATTTACATGTAAATCCAGTATGACAGGTAGACTGCTTATGTCTATATGACAGGTAAAATTCATGTCTAGTATTGACATGTAAGTTGCATGCATAGTATGACAGGTAGACTGCATATGTGTAGTATTTATATGTTAATTGCATGCCTAGTATGACAAGAAGGCTGCACCTGTCTAGTTTATACAGGTAAATTGCAGAGTGACAGGTAGACTTCACATGTGTAGTATGACAGCTAGACTTCACATGTCCAGTATTTACCCAGTATATGTCCAGTATGACAGATAGAGTGCATATTTCCAGTATGACATGTTGACTGCATATGTCCAGCATGACAGGTAGATTGCATATGTCCAACATGACAGGAAGTCTGCATGTCAAGCATGACAGGTAGATGGCATATGTCCAGTATGACAGGTAGACTGCATATGTGCAGTATAACAGATAGACTGCATATGTTCAGTTTGACTTGAAGACACTGTATGTCAAGCATGACTCGTATACTGCATATGTCAACTATGACATGTAGTCTACATATGTCAAGTATGTCATTTATTATGCATATGTCCAGTATGACAGGTGGTCTACATATGTCAAGTATGACATTTATTATGCATATGTCCAGTATGACATGTAGTCTACATATGTCAAGTATGACATTTATTATGCACATGTCCAGTATGACAGGTAGTCTACATATGTCCATTATGACAGGTAGACTGCATATGTCATATATGACATGTAGTCTACATATGTCCAGTATGACAGGTAGACTGCATATGTCCAGTATGACAGGTAGACTGCATATGTCATATATGACATGTAGTCTACATATGTCCAGTATGACAGGTAGACTGCATATGTCATATATGACATGTAGTCTACATATGTCCAGTATGACAGGTAGACTGCATATGTCCAGTATGACAGGTAGACTGCATATGTCCAGTATGACAGGTAGTCTACATATGTCCAGTATGACAGGTAGATTGCATATGTCCAGTATGACAGGTAGACTGCATATGTCAACTATGACATTACAAAGTACATTTGTATGACAGATAAACGGCATACATCCAGTATGAAAGGTAAACTGTATGTTAGGTAGTTAGCATATGTCGACTATGACAGGTAGAATGCATATTCCAGTATGAAATGTAGACTGTGTATCAAGGTCAAGCATATGTCCAGTATGACAGATAGACTGCATATGTCCAGTATAACAGATAGACTGCATATGTCCAGTATGTATAGTATGACAGATAGACTGCATATGCCCAGTATGACAGGTAGGCTGCATATGTCAAGCATGACAGGTAAACGACATATGTCCATCCATTATGACAGATATAATTGTCCAGTGACTGGTAGTCTACATGTGTCAAGTATTTATAATGGATATGTCAAGTATGACAGGTAGTCTACATATGTGAAGTATGACAGGAAGACTGCCTATGTCCAGTATGACAGGTAGTATTCACATGTTCAGTTGGCAAGTAGACTGCACGTCAAGTATGGCAAGTAGACTGCATATTCCCATATGATGTTTGTTTGTTTAAATGATGTTTAGCGCCATTTTCAGCAATTTTTTAGCTATATCTAGGCGTCCAGTTTTTATTGGGGAAGGAAGCCGGAGTACCCGGAGAAAACCCAAAGCTGCTGTAGAAAAATTGACTATTCCCGTATGAAATGTAGACAGAATATGTCCAGTATTACAGGTGGACTGCATATGTCCAGTATGATATGTGGATTGCATATGTTCTGCATGACAGGTAGACAACATATGACCAGTATGACATGTAGACTGCTTATGTCTATATGACAGGTAAAATTCATGTCTAGTATTGACATGTTAGTTGCATGTGTAGTATGACAGGTAGACTGCATATGTCTAGTATTTATATGTTAATTGCATGCCTAGTATGACAGGAAGGCTGCACCTGTCTTGTTTTTACAGGTAAATTGCAGAATGATAGGTAGACTTCACATTTGTAGTATGACAGGTAGACTTCACATTTCTAGTATTTACCCAGTATATGTCCAGTATGACAGGTAGATTGCATATATGTCATATATGACATGTAGTCTACATATGTCAAGTATGACATTTATTATGCATATGTCTAGTATGACAGATAGACTGCATATGTCCAGTATGACAGGTAGACTGCATATGTCCATTATGACATTATGCATATGTCCAGTATGACAGGTAGTCTACATATGTCCATTATGACAGGTAGTCTACATATGTCCAGTATGACATTACAAAGTACATTTGTATGACAGATAAACAGCATATATCCAGTATGAAAGGTAAACTGTGTTAGGTAGTTAGCATATGTCGACTATGACAGGTAGAATGCATATTCCAGTATGAAATGTAGACTGTGTATCAAGTATGATAGGTAGACCATTTGTCAAGCATGTCCAGTATAACAGATAGACTGCATATGTCCAGTATGACAGGTAGGCTGCATATGTCAAGCATGACAGGTAAACAACGTATGTCCATCCATTATGACAGATATAATTGTCCAGTGACAGGTAGTCTACATGTATCAAGTATGACAGGTAGTCTACATATGTCAAGTATTTATAATGGATATGTCCAGTATGACAGGTATTCTACATATGTCAAGTATGACATGTAGACTGCATATATCCAGTATTACAAGTAGACTGCACATGTCCAGTATGTCAGGTAGTATTCACATGTCCAGTTGATAGGTAGACTGCACGTCAAGTATGACAAGTAGACTGCATATTCCCATATGATGTTTGTTTGTTTAAATGATGTTTAACGCCATTTTCAGCAATTTTTTAGCTATATCTAGGCGTCCAGTTTTTATTAGCTCACCTGACCCAAAGGGTCAGGTGAGCTATTGTTATCACTTTGCGTCCGTCTGCGTCGTCGTCGGCGGCGGCGGCGGCGGAGTCTGTAAACTTTTTACATTTTAATCTTCTTCTCTGAAACCACTTGGCCAATTGTAACCAAACTTGGCCATAATGTTCATTGGACTGACCTTTACAAAGTTTGTGTTTTTTATTTTGATTGGTTAACCAATATGGCCGCCACCTCAAGACTTAGTTTAACATAGGATCCTATGGGAAAAAAGTTAAAAAGGGCTTCTTCTCTGAAACCGTTTAACCAATCAAAACAAAACTTACTAGCAATATTTTGTAGATGGTCCTCTATAAAGTTTGTTTTTTAGATGGGAATTGGAAATTCAAAATGGCCGCCACTGCAGGACTTAGTTTAACATAGAACCTTATGGGAAAAAGTTTTAAAAGGCTTCTTCTCTGAAACCGGTTAATCAATGGAAACAAAAACTTACTAGCAATATTGTTTGGATGGTCCTCTATAAAGTTTGTGTTTTTTATGGCAATTGGAAATTCAAAATGGCTGCCACCGCAGAACATAGGACCCTATGGGAAAAAGTTTGAAAGGCTTCTTTTCTGAAACCGGCCAACCAATGGAAACAAAACTTACTAGCAATATTGTTTGGATGGTCCTCTATAAAGTTAATGTTTTTTATCCCAATCTGATATTCAAAATGGCCGCCACCGCAGGACTTAGTTTAACATTGGACCCTATGGGAAAAAGGTTAAAAAGTGCTTCTTCTCTGAAACCGGTTAACCAATCAAAACAAAACTTACTAGCAATATTGTTTGGATGGTCCTTTATAAAGTTTATGATTTTTATGCCAACTGGAAATTCAAAATGGCCGCTACCGCAGGACTTAGTTTAACATAGGACCCTATGGGAAAAAGTTTTTAAAGGCTTCTTCTCTGAAACCGGTTAATCAATGGAAACAAAAACTTACTAGCAATATTGTTTGGATGGTCCTCTATAAAGTTTATGTTTTTTATGGCAATTTGAAATTCAAAATGGCCGCTACCGCAGGACTTAGTTTAATATACGACCCTATGGGAAAAAGTTTGAAAGGCTTCTTTTCTGAAACCGGCCAACCAATGGAAACAAAACTTACTAGCAATATTGTTTGGATGGTCCTCTATAAAGTTAATGTTTTTTATCCCAATCTGATATTCAAAATGGCCGCCACCGCAGGACTCAGTTTAACATTGGACCCGATAGGAAAAAGGTTAAAAAGGGCTTCTTCTCTGAAACCGGTTAACCAATCAAAACAAAACTTACTAGCAATATTGTTTGGATGGTCCTTTATAAAGTTTATGATTTTTATGCCAACTGGAAATTCAAAATGGCCGCTACCGCAGGACTTAGTTTAACATAGGACCCTATGGGAAAAAGTTTTAAAAGGCTTCTTCTCTGAAACCGGTTAATCAATGGAAACAAAAACTTACTAGCAATATTGTTTGGATGGTCCTTTATAAAGTTTATGTTTTTTATTGCAATTGGAAATTCAAAATGGCCACCTCCCCCGCAGGACTTAGTTTAACATAGGACCCTATGGGCAAATAAAAAAAATCTTCTCTATACAACTGGTTAACCAATGAAACAAAGCTTTCTAGTAATATTGTTTGGATGGTCCTATTTAAAGTTTATTGAAAATTACAGGACTTACTTTAACATCAGGGAAATGCCATCTTCATTGCCTATAAAATCAGGTGAGCGATACAGGCTCTTAAGAGCCTCTGGTTGGGGAAGGAAGTCGGAGTACCCAGAGAAAACCCAAAGCTGCGGTAGAAAAACTGACTATTCCCGTATGAAATGTAGACAGAATATGTCAAGTATGTCAGGTAGACTGGATATGCCTAGTATGTCAGGTAGACTGGATATGCCTAGCATGACATGTAGACTTTAATATGCCCAGCAGACTGTAGACTGCATATGTTTGTTATGGCTGATGGACTGCACAAGTCCAGTTTGACAGGTGGACTGCATATGTCCAGTATGATATGTGGATTGCATATGTTCTGTGTGACAGGTAGACAACATATGACCAGTATGACAGGTGGAGTGCATATGTACAGTATGACTTGAAGACTGCAAACATCCAGTATGATAGGTAGAGTTCACATGTCCAGTATGACAGGTAGTCTACATGTCAAGTATGACTGGTAGACTACATATGTCCAGTATGACAGATGGAGTGCATATGTCCAGTACGACATGTTTACTGCATATGTCTAGCATGACAGTTGTATTGAATACGTCCAACTTTACAGGTAGACTGCATGTCAAGCATGACAGGTAGACTGCATATGTCCAGTATAACAGACTGTATATGTTCAGTTTGACTTGAAGGCTGAGTGTGGCAATTTATTTAACTCGACTCTTCGAACAGAATCAGAAAATATCAGTCTCAACGATGTTTGTTACAAAAAGTTATTTTTTTATACTTTGACCACAGAGATTTATAGTACATTTTTAATGGCGGACATGATAAAACAAACATTATTTCATACAACCAAATATTTCACCCTGAGTGTGGCCATTTATTTAACTTGACTCTTCGTACAGAATCAGAAAATATCAAGTTTAATTAGATCTGTTACAAAAACTACTTTTGTTATATGTAGCTGTATAACTTACATTGAGGAGATTTGTTGACAAGATGTCTGTTATTTACAGAGAAATCGTTGTGTTTAATCTCTATTTAATATGGTTCTAGAAAAACACACCATTACACTGGGCTGCGGAGGGAGGCTCCCGAGACGTGGCAGAACTACTGATATCAAAGGGGGCTGACATCAACAGCCAGGATGACAATGTATGTATTCCTCAGTGGAAGGTCGTGTTTTACTTCATTTTTGTACTGAATCAGAAAATATCAATGTACATCTTGTTATGGCCGACATGTTACAAGATTCATTGATTAATCTCAGATAATGATATATTTCACCATAATTGTTGGGATTCATTTAATTCGTCTCATTGACCTGAATCAGTAAATATCACTCTCAACCGAACGACGTTTGTTACAAAAAGTTATTTTTTTATACTTTGACCACAGAGATTTATAGTACATTTTTAATGGCCGACATGATAAAACATACATTATTTCACACAAACCAAATATTTCACCCTGCGTGTGGCCATTTATTTAACTCGACTCTTCGTACAGAATCAGAAAATATCAGTTTCAATGACGTTTGTTACAAAAAGTTATTTTTTTATACTTTGACCACAGAGATTTATAGTACATTTTTAATGGCCGACATGATAAAACATACATTATTTCATACAAACCAAATATTTCACCCTGAGTGTGGCCATTTATTTAACTCGACTCTTCGTACAGAATCAGAAAATATCAGTCTCAACGAGGTTTGTTACAAAAAGTTATTTTTTTATACTTTGACCACAGAGATTTATAGTACATTTTTAATGGCCGACATGATAAAACATACATTATTTCACAGAAACCTAATATTTCACCCTGAGTGTGGCCATTTATTTAACTCGACTCTTCGTACAGAATCAGAAAATATCAGTCTCAACGACGTTTGTTACAAAAAGTTATTTTTTTACACATTGACCACAGAGATTTATAGTACATTTTTAATGGCCGACATGATAAAACATACATTATTTCACACAAACCAAATATTTCACCCTGAGTGTGGCCATTTATTTAACTCGACTCTTTGTACAGAAACAGAAAATATCAGTCTCAACGAGGTTTGTTACAAAAAGTTATTTTTTTATACATTGACCACAGAGATTTATAGTACATTTTTAATGGCCGACATGATAAAACATACATTATTTCATACAAACCAAATATTTCAGCCTGAGTGTGGCCATTTATTTAACTCGATTTTTCTTACAGAATCAGAAAATATCAAGTTTTATTAGATCTGTTACAAAAACTACTTTTGTTATATGTAGCTGTATAACTTACATTGAGGAGATTTGTTGACAAGATGTCTGTTATTTACAGAGAAATCGTTGTGTTTAATCTCTATTTAATATGGTTCTAGAAAAACACACCATTACACTGGGCTGCAAGAGGAGGCTCCCGAGACGTAGTAGAACTACTGATATCAAAGGGGGCTGACATACACAGCCAGGATTGGCAGGTATGTATTCCTCAGTGGAAGGTCGTGTTTTACTTCATTTTTGTACTGAATCAGAAAATATCAATGTACATCTTGTTATGGCCGACATGTTACAAGATTCATTGATTAATCTCAGATAATCATATATTTGACCATAAGTGTTGGGATTCGTTTTATTCGTCTCATTGACCTGAATCAGAAAATATCAGTCTCAACGACGTATATTGCAAAAAAGTTATTTTTTTATACTTTGACCACAGAGATTTATAGTACATTTTTAATGGCCGACATGATAAAACATACATTATTTCACACAAACCAAATATTTCACCATGAGTGTGGCCATTTATTTAACTCGACTCTTCGTACAGAATCAGAAAATATCAGTCTCAACGACGTTTGTTACAAAAAGTTATTTTTTTATACTTTGACCACAGAGATTTATAGTACATTTTTAATGGCCGACATGATAAAACGTACATTATTTCACACAAACCAAATATTTCACCCTGAGTGTGGCCATTTGTTTAACTCGGCTCTTCGTACAGAATCAGAAAATATCAGTCTCAACGAGGTTTGTTACAAAAAGTTATTTTTTTATACTTTGACCACAGAGATTTATAGTACATTTTTAATGGCCGACATGATAAAACATACATTATTTCATACAAACCAAATATTTCACCCTAAGTGTGGCCATTTGTTTAAC
Organism: Limnoperna fortunei; assembly: GCA_944474755.1. Lineage (NCBI taxonomy): Eukaryota > Metazoa > Mollusca > Bivalvia > Mytilida > Modiolidae > Limnoperna > Limnoperna fortunei. The sequence goes on along the minus strand of OX104112.1, from coordinate 108,518,021 downwards.
TCAACTCTTGGTACAGAATCAGAAAATATCAAGTTTAATTAGATCTGTTACCAAAACTACTTTTGTTATATGTAGCTGTATAACTGACATTGAGATTTGTTGACAAGATGTCTGTTATTTACAGAGAAATCGTTGTGTTTAATCTCTATTTAATATGGTTCTAGAAATCCACACCATTACACTGGGCTGCGGAGGGAGGCTCCCGAGACGTGGCAGAACTACTGATATCAAAGGGGGCTGACATCAACAGCCAGAGTGACTATGTATGTATTCCTCAGTGGAAGGTCGTGTTTTACTTCATTTTTGTACTGAATCAGAAAATATCAATGTACATCTTGTTATGGCCGACATGTTACAAGATTCATTGATTAATCTCAGATAATGATATATTTCACCATAAGTGTTGGGATTCATTTTATTCGTCTCATTGACCTTAATCAGAAAATATCAGTCTCAACGACGTTTGTTTCCTAAAGTTATTTTTTTATACTTTGACCACAGATATATTATAGTACATTTTTAATGGCCGACATGATAAAACATCCATTTTTTCATACAAACCAAATATTTCACCCTGAGTGTGGCCATTTGTTTAACTCGACTCTTCATACAGAATAAGAAAACATCAGTCTCAACGACGTTTGTTACAAAAAGTTATTTTTTTACACATTGACCACAAAGATTTATAATACATTTTTAATGGCCGACATGATAAAACATACATTATTTCATACAAACCAAATATTTCACCCTAAGTGTGGCCATTTGTTTAACTCAACTCTTCGTACAGAATCAGAAAATATCATGTTTAATTAGATCTGTTACAAAAACTACTTTTGTTATATGTAGCTGTATAACTGACATTGAGGAGATTTGTTGACAAGATGTCTGTTATTTACAGAGAAATCGTTGTGTTTAATCTCTATTTAATATGGTTCTAGAAAAACACACCATTACACTGGGCTGCAAGTGGAGGCTCCCGAGACGTGGCAGAACTACTGATATCAAAGGGGGCTGACATACACAGCCGGGATGACAGGGTATGTATTCCTCAGTGGAAGGTCGTGTTTTACTTCATTTTTGTACTGAATCAGAAAATATCAATGTACATCTTGTTATGGCCGACATGTTACAAGATTCATTGATTAATCTCAGATAATAATATATTTCACCATAATTGTTGGGATTCATTTAATTCGTCTCATTGAACTGAATCAGAAAATATCATTCTCATCGACGTTTGTTACAAAAAGTTATTTTTTTATACTTTGACCACAGAGATTTATAGTACATTTTTAATGGCCGACATGATAAAACATACATTATTTCACAGAAACCAAATATTTCACCCTGAGTGTGGCCATTTATTTAACTCGACTCTTCATACAGAATCAGAAAATATCAGTCTCAACGACGTTTGTTACAAAAAGTTATTTTTTTATACTTTGACCACAGAGATTTATAGTACATTTTTAATGACCGACATGATAAAACACATTATTTCATACAAACCAAATATTTCACCATGAGTGTGGCCATTTGTTTAACTCGACTCTTTGTACAGAATAAGAAAATATCAAGTTTTATTAGATCTGTTACAAAAACTACTTTTGTTATATGTAGCTGTATAACTTACATTGAGGAGATTTGTTGACAAGATGTCTGTTATTTACAGAGAAATCATTGTGTTTAATCTCTATTTAATATGGTTTCTAGAAAGCCACACCATTACATGATGCTGCATTGGGAGGCTTCCTAGACATGGCAGTACTACTGATATCAAAGGGGGCTGACATCAACAGCCAGGATGGCTATGTATGTATTCCTCAGTGGAAGGTCGTGTTTTACTTCATTTTTGTACTGAATCAGAAAATATCAATGTACATCTTGTTATGGCTGACATGTTACAAGATTCATTGATTAAATTCAGATAATGATATATTTCACCATAAGTGTTGGGATTCATTTTATTCGTCTCATTGACCTGAATCAGAAAATATCAGTCTCAACGACGTTTGTTACAAAAAGTTATTTTTTTTATACTTTGACCTCAAAGATTTATAGTACATTTTTAATGGCCGACATGATAAAACATACATTATTTCACACAAATCAAATATTTCACCCTGAGTGTGGCCATTTATTTAACTCTACTCTTTGAACAGAATCAGAAAAAATCAGTCTCAACGACGTTTGTTACAAAAAGTTATTTTTTTTATACTTTGACCACAGAGATTTATAGTACATTTTTAATGACCAACATGATAAAACATACATTATTTCATACAAACCAAATATTTCACCCTGCGTGTGGCCATTTATTTAACTCGACTCTTTGTACAGAATCAGAAAATATCAAGTTTTATTGGATCTGTTACAAAAACTACTTTTGTTATATGTAGCTGTATAACTTACATTGAGATTTGTTGACAAGATGTGAGTTATTTATCAACACAAAACGTTCATGTTTACCAGACATCATTGTAATAAAATAAGTTATAAGTTGGTATAAAAGTTATTTTGTAAATTTCAATTATTATTTATAGACATTTCTTTGTTTACATAGGTAGATGTAAAAAATGCATGTTTAAAATGTTTTCTTTTCTTACAGGGACAGACTGCAGTGGACAGGGCAAAAGGAAAAACAAAGATATTTCTACAGGTAAGCCTATTTTTATCCTTTAACACAAACTCAGACTATCAAAGATTGTAGTGAACGTGTAAAAACCATCAGTTGTTATGTAAACCAAATGATAAATTAAGTGACATCAGGTATGAAGTGTAGTCTGTGTAAGAGTTATACCAAGTGTACTAGACAGGTAAATCAAACACCTCAGTGACATCAGGTATGAAGTGTAGTCTGTGTATGAGTTTTACCAAGTGTACTGTACGTGTAAACCAAACACCTTCCTGACATCAGGTATAAAGTGTGGTATATGTATGAGTTATACCAAGTGTACTGTACAGGTAAACCAAACACCTCAGTGACATCAGGTATGAAGTGTAGTATATGTATGAGTTATACCAAGTGTACTGTACATGTAAACCAAACACCTCGGTGACATCAGGTATGAAGTACAGTCTGTGTAAGAGTTATACCAAGTGTACTGTACAGGTAAACCAAACACCTCAGTGACATCAGGTATGAAGTGTAGTATATGTATGAGTTATACCAAGTGTACTGTACAGGTAAACCAAACACCTCAGTGACATCAGGTATGAAGTGTAGTCTGTGTAAGAGTTATACCAAGTGTACTGTACAGGTAAACCAATCACCTGGGTGACATCAGGTATGAAGTGTAGCCTGTGTAAGAGTTTTACCAAGTGTACTGTACGTGTAAACCCAACACCTCGGTGACATCAGGTATGAAGTGTAGTATATGTATGAGTTATACCAAGTGTACTGTCCACGTAAACCAAACACCTCAGTGACATCAGGTATGAAGTGTAGTCTGTGTAAGAGTTATACCAAGTGTAATGTACACGTAAACCACATGAACCAAACACCTCGGTGACATCAGGTATGAAGTGTAGTCTGTGTATGAGTTATACCATGTGTACTGTACATGTAAACCCAACACCTCGGTGACATCAGGTATGAAGTGTGGTCTGTGTAAGAGTTATACCAAGTGTACTGTACATGTAAAACCAACACCTCGGTGACATCAGGTATGAAGTGTAGTGTATGTATGAGTTATACCAAGTGTATTGTACAGGTAAACCAAACACCTCAGTGACATCAGGTATGAAGGGTAGTCTGTGTAAGAGTTATACCAAGTGTACTGGACACGTAAGCCAAACACCTCGGTGACATCAGGTATGAAGTGTAGTCTGTGTAAGAGTTATGCCAAGTGTACTGTACAGGTAAACCAAACACCTCTGTTACATCAGGTATGAAGTGTAGTCTGTGTAAGAGTTATACCAAGTGCACTGTACATGTAAACCAAACACCTCAGTGACATCAGGTATGAAGTGTAGTCTGTGTAAGAGTTATACCAAGTGTACTGTACAGGTAAACCAAACACCTCAGTGACATCAGGTATGAAGTGTAGTCTGTGTAAGAGTTATACCAAGTGCACTGTACATGTAAACCAAACACCTCAGTAACATCAGGTATGAAGTGTAGTATATGTATGAGTTATACCAAGTGTACTGGACACGTAAACCAAACATCTCAGTAACATCAGGTATGAAGTGTACCGTATATCTTCGCCTATAAGACGACTTTTTAGGAGGAATTTAAGCTTTCCTGGGAAGGGGGGTCGTCTTATAGGAATGGTCAACCACTTGGGGGTAAAATTTTATCAATATCTAAAAAGGTAAGTGGGAAAAATTACGATCTTACCAAGGAATTTTACGATCCCCTTTCCGAAATATCGTAAAATTTCTCCAAATCAAAACGTCCTATAGTTCGGGTTATACGGTATGTTATTAACGGTAATTGTATTTCAAACATGTAATTTGTTCTTGTTTATTGTTTATTTAGTAGTGAATTCAAAAATCTTTTGAAGTGTTGACCCTTAGCTTGTTGTGATGTGTTGATTACGTTGTCCCAATTTAAAAAGATCAATTAGATTATTAAAGTATTAATACTTGAATTATAGAAAAGATGTACAATTACAATTTTAAAAGTTTGATAATCATATGTTTATTCACAGCTTGGCATGTTCAGTGTCAAAAGATAATCCGATTATCTCGTGTTAAGAGTTGCTCATGTCATGTTAGACTTTTAATGTTGATCCAAATTTGATAGGGCAATTAAACTTAAAAAATATATACCAATTTGCATGGACATGTGTTTTAAATTACTGTAAATAAATTTTTGTTCAAAATAATTACAAAAACAAAGCTGATGATTATCGATTTAATGAGATGTTCTATTTGTCTTTTATTATCAAAACAGGAAGTAACCTTCTTCAGTTTGAAGGAAGTAGATATTTCCTGCCGTTATCAAGTACGTTTCGCTCCCCTTTTCCTTAGTATTCCCCTGATGATAGTCGGGATTAATAACTGTTTGATGATAAATTATTTAAGTATTAATAAGTTGTTTTTATGGTGCCAATATTATTTCTAATACAAGGACAAGTTTATTCTTGATAAAGACATAAAGTCTTGTAGATATTTTTCTAATTTGATGGTCGTCTTATAGCAGGGTCAAGACGAAAGTACTGAATTGTTTTCATGAAAAAGGGGGGTCGTCTTATTGGCGCCGTAGTCTTATGGGCGAGTATGTACGGTAGTCTGTGTAAGAGTTATACCAAGTGTACTGTACACGTAAACCAAACACCTCAGTGACATCAGGTATGAAGTGTAGTCTGTGTAAGAGTTATACCAAGTGTACTGCACACATAAACCCACTCCATGGTGACATCAGGTATGAAGTGTAGTCTGTGTAAGAGTTATACCAAGTGTACTGTACACGTAAACCAAACACCTCTGTGACAACAGGTATGAAGTGTAGTCTGTGTAATAGTTATACCAAGTGTAATGTACAGGTAATCCAAAGACCTCTGTGACATCAGGTATGAAGTGTAGTCTGTGTATCAGTTATACTAAGTGTACTGTACACGTAAACCAAACACCTCAGTGACATCAGGTATGAAGTTAAGTCTGTGTAAGAGTTATGCCAAGTGTACTGTACATGTAAATCAAACACGTCTGTGACAACAGGTATGAAGTGTAGTCTGTGTAAGAGTTATGCCAAGTGTACTGTACAGGTAAACCAAAGACCTCGGTGACATCAGGTATGAAGGGTAGTCTGTGTATGAGTTATGCCAAGTGTACTGTACAGGTAAACCAAAGACCTCGGTGACATCAGGTATGAAGTGTAGTCTGTGTATGAGTTATGCCAAGTGTACTGTACATGTAGACCAAACACCTCAGTGACATCAGGTATGAAGTGTAGTCTGTGTAAGAGTTATACCAAGTGTACTGTACATGTAAACCAAACACCTCAGTGACATCAGGTATGAAGTGTAGTCTGTGTAAGAGTTATACCAAGTGTACTGTACATGTAAACCAAACACCTCGGTGACATCAGGTATGAAGTGTAGTCTGTGTATCAGTTATACTAAGTGTACTGTACACGTAAACCAAACACCTCAGTGACATCAGGTATGAAGTTAAGTCTGTGTAAGAGTTATGCCAAGTGTACTGTACATGTAAATCAAACACGTCTGTGACAACAGGTATGAAGTGTAGTCTGTGTAAGAGTTATGCCAAGTGTACTGTACAGGTAAACCAAAGACCTCGGTGACATCAGGTATGAAGGGTAGTCTGTGTATGAGTTATGCCAAGTGTACTGTACAGGTAAACCAAAGACCTCGGTGACATCAGGTATGAAGTGTAGTCTGTGTATGAGTTATGCCAAGTGTACTGTACATGTAGACCAAACACCTCAGTGACATCAGGTATGAAGTGTAGTCTGTGTAAGAGTTATACCAAGTGTACTGTACATGTAAACCAAACACCTCAGTGACATCAGGTATGAAGTGTAGTCTGTGTAAGAGTTATACCAAGTGTACTGTACATGTAAACCAAACACCTCGGTGACATCAGGTATGAAGTGTAGTCTGTGTATGAGTTATGCCAAGTGTACTGTACATGTAAACCAAACACGTCGGTGACATCAGGTATGAAGTACAGTCTGTGTAAGAGTTATACCAAGTGTACTGTACAGGTAAACAAAACACCTCGGTGACATCAGGTATGAAGGGTAGTCTGTGTAAGAGTTATACCAAGTGTACTGGACACGTAAGCCAAACACCTCGGTGACATCAGGTATGAAGTGTAGTCTGTGTAAGAGTTATACCAAGTGTACTGTACAGGTAAACAAAACACCTCGGTGACATCAGGTATGAAGTGTAGTCTGTGTAAGAGTTATAGCAAGTGTATCTGTAAAAACATTTCCTCCAGAATTTACCTTTTAATAAAAATAAAGAAATTTTTAAACCATGCTGCTAGAAACACCTTCTATAATGGATACATTCTCCCCTTAATTGACTATTGCTGTGTTGTGTGGGGTGGTTGTGGAATTGATTTACTGTCAAGAATAGTTAAACTCCAAAAAAGAGCTGCTAGAGTAATTCTAGATGCTGATACCTTTGCACCATCAGAACCTTTATTTAAAACACTGGCTTGGATGACTGTAGACAAACGAATCAAGTATCATAAATATTTGCTTATGCATAAAGTTATAAATGATGAAGCTCCAGTTTACCTTTCAAGCATGTTTAAGTTTTCTGATAACCCATACCCATTACGGAATAATGATTCAATGAAGAAATTAACAGTCCCAAGACCTAATATTGAGATGTACAAGCAATCTTTCTTATATTCTGGTTCAAATTTGTGGAATGATTTACCAACAACTTTTCATAATGTACCAAACAAAAATTTGTACAAAACAAAAATAAAGAATTTTCTACAATCACATTTCTAGATGTTATTTTAACTTAAATAAAACAGTTACCTTTGTATTGCATTATATGATAAAGAAAATTGATTGTATTGTTCTTATCATTATGTTCACTTTTATATTACAATTGTATTTTGCAATTTTTACTGAGGGCCTCAGGGAAGATTAGTTTTACAAACTAAATGAGCTACCCTCTTGAAATAAAGAATTTACTTACTTACTTACTTACTATTGTACACGTAAACCAAACACCTCGGTGACATCATGTATGAAGTGTTGTCTGTGTAAGAGTTATACCAAGTGTACTGTACAGGTAAACCAAACACCTCAGTGACATCAGGTATGAAGTACAGTCTGTGTAAGAGTTATACCAAGTGTACTGTACAGGTAAACCAAACACCTCAGTGACATCATGTATGAAGTGTAGTCTGTGTAAGAGTTATACCAAGTGTACTGTACAGGTAAACCAAACACCTCAGTGACATCATGTATGAAGTGTAGTCTGTGTAAGAGTTATAACAATTGTACTGCACACATAAACCAAACACCTTGGTGACATCAGGTATGAAGGGTAGTCTGTGAATGAGTTACACCAAGTGTACTGTACACGTAAACCAAACACCTTGGTGACATCAGGTATGTATTGTAGTCTGTGTATGAGTTATACCAAGTGTACTGTACACGTAAACCAAACACCTCGGTGACATCAGGTATGAAGTGTAGTCTGAGTAAGAGTTATACCAAGTGTACTGTACATGTAAACCAACCACCTCGGTGACATCAGGTATGAAGTGTAGTCTGTGTAAGAGTTATACCAAGTGTACTGTACAGGTAAACCAAACACCTCGGTGACATTATGTATGAAGTGTTGTCTGTGTAAGAGTTATACCAAGTGTACTGCACACATAAACCAAACACCTTGGTGACATCAGGTATGTATTGTAGTCTGTGTAAGAGTTATACCAAGAGTACTGTACACGTAAACCAAACACCTCGGTGACATCATGTATGAAGTGTTGTCTGTGTAAGAGTTATACCAAGTGTACTGCACACATAAACCAAACACCTTGGTGACATCAGGTATGTATTGTAGTCTGTGTAAGAGTTATACCAAGAGTACTGTACACGTAAACCAAACACCTCGGTGACATCAGGTGTGAAGTGTAGTCTGTGTAAGAGTTATACCAAGTGTACTGTACATGTAAACCAAACACCTTGGTGACATCAGGTATGAAGTACAGTCTGTGTAAGAGTTATACCAAGTGTACTAGACACGTAAGCCAAACACCATGGTGACATCAGGTATGAAGTACAGTCTGTGTAAGAGTTATAGCAAGTGTACTGTACAGGTAAACCAAACACCTCTGTGACATCAGGTATGAAGTGTAGTCTGTGTAAGAGTTATACCAAGTGTACTGTACATGTAAACCAAACACCTCAGTGACATCAGGTATGAAGTGTAGTATATGTATGAGTTATACCAAGTGTACTGTACAGGTAAACCAAACACCTCAGTGACATCAGGTATGAAGTGTAGTCTGTGTAAGAGTTATGCCAAGTGTACTGTACAGGTAAACCAAACACCTCGGTGACATCAGGTATGAAGTGTAGCCTGCGTAAGAGTTTTACCAAGTGTACTGTACGTGTAAACCCAACACCTCGGTGACATCAGGTATGAAGTGTAGTATATGTATGAGTTATACCAAGTGTACTGTACAGGTAAACCAAACACCTCAGTGACATCAGGTATGAAGTGTAGTCTGTGTAAGAGTTATACCAAGTGTACTGTACAGGTAAACCAAACACCTGGGTGACATCAGGTATGAAGTGTAGCCTGTGTAAGAGTTTTACCAAGTGTACTGTACGTGTAAACCGAACACCTCGGTGACATCAGGTATGAAGTGTAGTTTATGTATGAGTTATACCAAGTGTACTGTACAGGTAAACCAAACACCTCAGTGACATCAGGTATGAAGTGTAGTCTGTGTAAGAGTTGTACCAAGTGTACTGTACACTTAAACCACATGAAC